>VDFB02000015.1:456324217-456348822 GCA_007258455.2 Sequoia sempervirens | reverse complement strand
CCCTTTGTTGGCAAGTTGTGGGTTCTAGGAACTTTGACATGAGGTTCTGGAGTATGGTTCTCCAACGATATATCGATTGGGATGCCAATGGATGTGGGGACCACTTGGAGTTAATATTTAAGTCTTTTCTATGAGACTTGTTGAGAATATTGTAGATTCCCTTTTGATGCTATGGAATTGCACAAGAAATGGATGCATGTCTTGGCGGATCCCTCACCATGACAAGCGGAATATGAAGGAGTGTTGACAGTTGGAAAGTGATGGTTGGTTACCAATTGCCGACAGATGTGGGACCCGATAGGATGGTGAATTGTGTCAAAGGCTAACAAGTGGTGATGTGGAGGACATATGGCATGTGGTCCCATGTGCTCGGTGGACATTGCTGAGATGGTAATATATGTCTCTTTGACTGGGCAACATGGTGTTAGGTGGATAACCCTAACTTTAATGAAGGAGATTTGTTCGACCACTTATTCGATGGCCAGGTTTGAATGTTGGATGATAGCATGTGGCTTGAGGTGAACAGGTAACCCTAAAATGGGTGTAGTAGTTGGAGAAGTTAGAGCGGTTAATAGTTGGTCTGACTATTGGAATACGAATTGATCTATAGAAAATGAATTGTTTCTTGTCTGTTGAAGACAGATGTATATACATTGGATGTTTTGTAGTACGAGTTGATAGAGATGAATCTAGTAGGAGCTGAAGGCTAAGTGGCTATGCGACAAAGAGGCTGAGAGGCTGGTGGTCGAGTCATGTGGCTGTGTAGCTGAGTAAGATGTCTCTCATTGTGAGAGGAAGATTGAGGCTACAGAAAATGAATTGTTTCTTGTCTGTTGAAGACAGATGTATATACATTGGATGTTTTGTAGTACGAGTTGATAGAGATGAATCTAGTAGGAGCTGAAGGCTAAGTGGCTATGCGACAAAGAGGCTGAGAGGCTGGTGGTCGAGTCATGTGGCTGTGTAGCTGAGTAAGATGTCTCTCATTGTGAGAGGAAGATTGAGGCAGGATTATGCTACTGAATTCTCTCTAGATTAAGTGTCTTGGTTGATCTCTCATGTTAATATGCACTGTATACTATGTGAGAGTATTGTAACAGTGTGAAGGTTGTATGAACTAAGAGGTTGATCAATGAAATGTAAAAAGGAGAGAGGGAAACAGAATAGGGTTGTTGCCAGTTTGTCTCTAGAATGAAACAAGGAGTAATTTCTGTGAAAAAGGATATGAGCTTGAGATTGTATTGTAACTCTATTTTTTGTTGAATAATACAATGGCTTGGATATTTTGGAGTGTGGGGTTTTTTACCTGAAATTGTTTTCCCCACATAAATCTATGTGTTCTAATATTTTGTACTATCTTTCATGTTTAATGGTTTTGTTTGTTGAATCTGTTTATGAAAATTGTTGAAACTAAATTCACATGTGCTTCTCTCAAAAAGATTAATGTGGGAAATGAACTATGTCTAATTCCGCTTTGTGACATAGTTGTACATTTTTTTGAGGTAATCTATTTGAAATTAAAGTTATCGAAGGCACTACTATTCTTGGAGGTTTCTCTGAGATGACAAAATTTTCCCAACAATGCTCTAGCAACATTGTTGGCTCAACAAGACAATAATGGTAAAGACCATCCTACCTATTACATTATTCAAACTTTGATTGAGTATGAAATTAGATATAGAAAAATAGAAAAACAATATTTGGCTCTTGTATTTGCTACTAGTAAACTATGAAATTACTTATTAAATGCAAAAATTCATGTGATGACAAATTTTGATCCCTTAAAACATCACTTCACTAGAACAAACTTATACGGATGTTTATCTAAATGGGTTATGTTGTTAACTGAGTTTGATCTTAAGTTTATCTCTCAAAAGGTAATCAAAGGACAAGCCTTAATTGACCATTTATCTGACGCTCCCTCTCGATTATCATTACCTAATTTAGACTCATTCCCTAATTAAAGTGTGTTGACTATTGAAAAAGAAACTTGGGAATTGTATTTTGATAGTTCTAAATATCAAATTGGCTCTGGAGCTGGGGTTACAATAATCCCTCATTGAGGAAATCATATACTATTATCATACCATTTAAACTTCCTATGTACAAATAACAATGTAGAGTATGAATCTTTAATTGTTGGTATATGCACAATGTTAGCCTTGGGAATTCAACACATTTCTATATTCGATGATTCTCAATTAGTCATTAAACAAATAAATGGCTCAATCAAGCAAAACATGATAAACTCATTCAATATAAAGATCTCACTTGACATTATTAGAAAAATTTAAATCGTATACCATTGAAAATATACCACAAAAGGATAATCGACATGTAGATGCAATGGAAAGCATCACTTCCCTTGTATCTCTTGAAGATCCCTTTCTTGATTTCACATTTATAGTCCATATGATTATGAAACCATCGATAGATGTTAAAAATAAAGAAGTTTTATTCACAGATAGTGAAAATTCTAGTGAATGGTACACAACAATATTCAATTACTTAAAAGGTACCTTTCTTGAGCCTACAACTAAAAACACTAGAGCTCATCTTCAAAAACTCACATCTAAATACATAATCCTTGTAGATGTATTATATAGATGATCATTTGATTGTCTTTTACTTTGATTCCTTAAACAATAAAAAATCCCTATAGCACTAGAAGAAGCACATGTGGGTACTTGTGGGGGACCTTTTAGAGGAATATCATTAGTACAAAAGTTAATTTGTATAGGATACTATTGGATACATCTAGAACAAGATTTTTTTGCTCACATTAATAAATGTCATAAATGCCAAGAACACAACAATTTGATTCATACTCTTGCTTTTGAGCTTCGTGGCCAAGTTACTATTCCATTCTCTTTGTGGGGTTTGGATCTTATTGGAAAAATTTTACCACCCTCTTCTATCTAGGAGATAGGTTTATAATTGCTGCAAAAAATTACTTAACAAAATGGGTTAAAGTTATCCTTCTTCATTCCATGACCATTGAAACAATGTCTTTTCATATTGGAACACATTATTGCTTGGTTTGGTCTTCCTTCTGTATTAGTTTCAGATAATGGAACTCCATTTAAGAACAATGATGTGAAGAAGTTTTTGGAAGCATTTCATATTCAACATCAATTTTCAACACCTTATTACCCACAATCAAATGGTCAAGCGGAATCAACTAACAAAACTATAGAACAAATCTTAAGGAAAACTGTAAGTAAACATAATAAATATTGGCACAATCAATTAACTTATACATTGTGGCCTCCCATACAAGTATTAGAACATCTATAGGAAAAAATCATTACAATCTTGTTTACGGTGCCAAAGCGATAATTTTCTTAGATTTAGAAATTCCTTCATGGTGGATTTCTCTTAAAGGTCTTATTGATGATACTGCCTACAAGGAGAAATGATTGCATCAACCTGAAATGCTTGATGAATAGTATATTAATGCTCTCGTGCATCTCTAAGATTATTCTAAATGAATACAATGTAGTTACAATGATAATGTCATCCCATGTACATTTAGTAAAGGTGACTTGGTGTTTTATGAGAATAAATGTAATGTCAATGCTACCTTGAATGAAAAAGGAAAGGTCATCCCTAATTGGTTAGGACCATATGTAATTGAGGAAAGTTATGGGTCTAGATCATACACATTAATAGAAATAGATGGTACACCCCTTAAAGAACCTATAAAGGTCATCCATATTATTGGAATAGGTGCCTCAATCCTTACTGGCATGTAGCTCTTGAAGGGCAAAGTCGCTGTGATATTATTGATGTCTGGCCGAATAGCTGTTCTGAATCTTGTTGAAATGCTCTAGTCGTTGTGGCTTGATTTTGGTCTTGCTGAATAGACCTATTGCTATGACTTGGAGACTCGGTAAGATCTATTGCTGACTGTTGTTTCTCTCATTGATGGTTATTCACTCATAGTTATTAGGGAGACTTGGTTGTTGGTATGTGTCTTGCCGATATGAAATGTCTTGCCGAGTTGCTATTGGGTGCCAAGCGGATGTTGGGGAGACTCATAGCGCCTGGGGCCATCGGTGTAACCTTTTGTTTCAGTATGATGTCCCAGTGATTGATGAAGGTCTCGCCAATAGGGACATACGTGGTACCTTCGCGGTGACAAAAGACTTTGGTCTGAAGTCTTGGCAACTTGGAGAGTCTCGCCGTTAGTCTTCGATATGACATATTCACTCAATGTGAGGTCTTGACAAAAGACAAAAGTCTTGCTGACTCGGTAAGACTTGGTTGCTTGACGTGAGGTCTAGGAAAAAGACAAAAGTCTTGCCCACTCGGTAAGACATGTTTGCTCAGAGTGAAGTCTTGGAAAAAGATGAATGTCTTGCCGATTGTCAAGTGCTTCGGTGAAACTTGAGGAGACTCAGCAAAACCTCTTGGTGAATAGAAAATCCTTGCCAATAGCAAAGTTGAAATTGATTTGACTTGTGAGCATCGATATGAGTCTTGCCGATAGGAATGCATTGGATGTTGGTGGTTTCGGTATGACTTGTGGCTTTCATTATAACATCTTGCTGACTATTGGGACTTACACTGATATCGATATGAAGCCATTTAGCATCTATGAGACACTTCTTGTGTGTCACTGACATGTGAACTTAGTTGAATTTTTCTTTGACTATTTGAATTTCCTATGTGGCATTTTGTGGACCAATAAGAGGAAGAAAAATTCAAATGGTTGGTAGTTAGATTTTTGCAACAGTTGTGACGCTAGAGCTGAACTATATGCAAGGAAAAAATCTGCATAGGTATGGAAACTTTCTACGATGGGTAATGGCAGATAAGGACGAACAGAGGGAAAAAATTAGAATGTGTTAATATTTAAAGGATATCATTCTGAGTTGAAAAGATATAGAGAATTAGAGAGAGAATTTATGTAACAGGAAGAATAGTGAATGAAGAAATTGTAAAACTAATACCAGAGAGTTGTCTTTGCATTGTATGTAATTTTTTTATTACTAAAATAGAAATAGATTTGACTTGGTGTGGTGGGTTTTTTCTTGAAAGGGTTTCCCATGTAAATCTGGTGTTAATTGTCTTTGAGTATTTTTCTATTTTTGTAAATCTTTCATGTGTGTCTTAATTGGATTGTAATTTGAAAATTAAAAGTACTATCTTCTACTTCCCTGTGGTTTTGACATTAGGAAAGTTACTTGTGCACCATTTTTTTCCTTACAAGTGGTATCAGAGCCTAGCCAGTTGTGTTATCCTTGTGAGTGGGTTGGGTTTTTTGTGTCAATTCTTTTTCAGTGGGAGTTTGGTAGAGGTTTGATATTTTAATTACAAATTAAGATGGCGAGCACATCCGAGAAGATGGAAATAGATAAATTCAATGGTAGGAATTTTGAGTTGTGGAAACTCAAAATGGAAGATCTGTTAGTGGATCGTGATTTGTGGCTTGTTGTGTCTGCAACAATGCCTCAAGGAATGAAGCAAGAGGATTAGGATCTTGCAGAGAGAAAGTCTAAGGGGCTGATAAGGCTCTATTCGGAAGACTCTATTCTTCTGAATGTGCATGAAGAAAAGACTGCATCTTCCTTGTGGAAAAGACTGGCATCTATTTATTAGGGCAAGTCCTTGGTGAACAAATTATTCTTGAGGAAGAAGTTCTACTCTTTGAAAATGTAGGAGGGAGGATCAGTTGCTGATCATTTGAATGCATTCAACATGTTGATTTCTTAGTTAACATTTGTTGGTGTGAATCTGATTGAAGATGAAGATCGCTACATGTTGCTACTATGTTCTTTGCTAGATTCTTGGGATCATCTGGTGATGGCAATTGGGAGTACAACATCCACTTTCAAGATGGAAGATGTTGTTGCTTCTTTGTTGTTGGAAGAGATGAGAAGAAAATATTTTGAGATGGAAAAGGAGGCTCTGGCTGTTAGAGGCAGATCGAAGGAGAAAGGCAAGAAGAAGGACAAGAAATCCATATCAAAATCAAAAGGGAGATCAAAGTCTCTCGGAAAGAAGTCCAAGGTGAAATGCTAGAATTATGGGCAACCTGGTCATGTTTGAAAGGATTGCAAGGAGGAGAAAAAGAAGAAGAAGAAGACCTCTTCTGACAATGATTCTTCTTAGAGTGATGCAGACGCCTTCATTGCAGCTTTGGCTACACGAGCATCTGATGATGTCTAGCTGATTGATTCTAGAGCATCTTTCCACATGACATCTCATAGAGACTAGTTCATGAAGTATGAAGAATACAATGGTGGAAAGGTGTACTTGGCAAGTGATTCATCTTTGGAAATTTTTGGCTGTGGATGAGTTAGAATTCAATTCCCTAATGGAAGAGTGAAGGGAATCAATGATGTGATGCATATACCAGGCCTGGATCATAATTTACTTTCTGTAAGCAAGCTGAATGATATTGGGGTGCATGTCACATTCTCTAGAAATGGCTTGAATATGACTAGAGGCTCTATGGTGCTAGCAAGGGGTGCTCGTATTGGTACCTTGCACAAGCTATTCAATGCAATAGTGTCTCTGCAAAGTCACTTAAGGATACTCATGGAAATAAGAAGGAAAATGTTCTTGATGATGTAAACTCCATGGAGGTAAAAGTTCCAGCAGAAAAGACAATGCTCTGGCATCATAGGCTAGGCCACATTGGTGAGAAAGGTTTAAAAACCTTGAAAAATAAAAACCTCGTTGAGGGGCTTGAAGATTGTAACCTTGAATTCAATTTTTGTGAACATTGTATATATGGTAAACAACACCATGTTTCTTTTTACTCCAATCCTCACAAATCTTCTGGTTTTCTTGATTATATTCATTCTGATGTGTTTGGTCCAGTGAATGTTCCTTCTTTGTCTAAATCGAGATACTATGTGTCATTTATTGATGATTATTCAAGAAGAGCATTTGTATATTTTTTGAAAAGTAAATCAAAAGTGTTCAGTCGGTTTAAGGAATTTAAAAACCTTGTAGAAAATCAGAGTGGTAGAAAAATAAAATGTTTAAGGATTGACAATGGCGGTGAGTTTTGTTCAGATGAATTTGAAAGGTACTGTAAAGATCATGGGATTAAAAGACATAAGACTACACCTTATACTCCACAACAAAATGGAGTTGCTGAAAGGTTCAACAGGACAATAATGGAAAGAGCATGAAGTATGCTGAGCAGTGTTGGCTTGGAGGAGAAGTTCTGGGCTGAAGTAGTCTCTATGACATGTTACTTGGTAAATCGTTCTCCTAACTCTGCTCTTGGTGAGAAGACGCCTTTGGAAGCATGGTCTGAAAATAAGCCTTCTCTAAGACATATGTGTGTCTTTGGCTGTGAGGCATATAGATATGTGCCATTTGAAAAAAGATCTAAGTTGGAAAACAAAGTTGTAAAGTGTATTTTTATTGGCTATAGTGTTGGCATAAAAAGATACAAGCTTTGGAATCCTGAGAATGAGAATGTTTTGTATAGAAGAAGCATTATCTTTCATGAGCTGAAGCCTTCTACATTGGATCTGCAGTCAGAGAAGAAATCATAAAATGAAAAGGATGTAGTAGAAATTCCTCCTACACTAGATAAAGAGGAATTGAAAAATCAAAATGTACCTAATACTGAGGAAAGCTCAAGTAGCTCTGAAAGTTCTGAAGAAGATGAAGAACCACCTCAGTCTCAATCTGTGAGGAGGTCAACTCATGAAAGGAAGCAACTTGATAGGTATGGTTTTTCTTTAATAGAGTTTACTTGTGCCTATGCTTTAATTTCTAGCACTGATGAACCTAGGACTTTGAAAGAAGCATTTAAAATGTCTGATTCAAACTCTTGGTTGGAATCCATGAATGAAGAAATAGAATCATTAGAAAAGAATGATACCTGGAGTTTGGTGCCATTTCCTAAAGGCAGAAAATTTGTGGGCTACAAATGGGTGTTTAAAAAGAAAATTTTTCTCGATGGCAATGTAGAAAAATATAAAGCGAGGTTGGTTGCAAAAGGTTATTCCCAGGTAAAGGGAATTTATTATGGAGAAATTTTTTCTCCTGTAGCTAAGTTGACATCTATTAGATTTCTTTTGTCACTTGCATCATCGTATGACTTAGAGATTGAACAGATGGATGTGAAGATAGTGTTTCTTCATGATGATCTTGAAGAAGAAATTTATATGTCCCAACCAGAGCACTTTGTGGAAAAAGGTAAGGAAAGACTAGTTTGCAAGTTGAAGAAATCTTTGTATGGATTAAAACAGTCTCCTAGAATGTGGTACCAAAAGTTTGACACATTTGTTTTTTCATTGGGATTTGTAAGATCAAAATCTGATCATTGTGTGTACTAGAAAGTTGAAAGTGATCAAGTTCTTATTATTCCTCTCTATGTTGATGATATGTTGTTCATAGGCAATAGTAAGCTAATGATTTTTGATCTTAAGTCTCAGTTGTTTGCAAAGTTCGAAATGAAAGATCTTGGTGCAGTAGGGTATATTCTGGGAATGGAAATAACTAGGGATAGGAAGAATAGAAAACTTTGGCTCAGTCAGAGTAAGTATATCAAGACTGTTCTAGAGAGATTTTGCATGATTGATTACAAGCAGCTAGTTGTTCCAGTTATGTAGGGAACAAAGCTATCTATTAAAGACTATCCAAAATCTCATACTGAGATGGAGGACATGACCAGTGTGTTGTATACTAGTTGTGGTTGGCAGCCTTATGTATGCAATGGTCTGTACAAGGCCAGACATTGCCCAAGCAGTGGGAGTTCTTAGTCATTTTACGGCTAATACTGGAAGGACACATTGGGATGCTGTGAAGAGAGTGTTTAGATATTTGAAGGGCACTTCAGCCTATGCTTTGTGTTACCATGGTAACTTGGTTGAATCATAGAAGACTCTCAGCATTCGAGGTTATGTGGATTCTGATTGGGCAGGGGACATTGACAGTAGGAGATCCACCAGTGGATATATTTTCATGATGAATGGTGGTGCAGTAAGTTGGATGAGCAAGTGGCAGGCTATAGTCGCTTTGTCCACTATAGAGGCAGAATACATGGCAGCTACACATGCTTGTAAAGAATAAATCTAGTTAAAACATTTTTGTTCTAACATTGGTTTGATGCAGGAAAAATTACTATTTATTGTGATAGTTAGAGTGTTACATGTTTGGCGAAAAATCCTACTTTCCATGCCAGGACGAAACATATAGATGTACAGTATCATTTTGTACAGGATATGGTGGAGGATGGGAAGGTTTATTTGGAGAAAGTGGATACTCTAGAGAATATTGCGGATAAATTGACAAAGCATGTGAGCATAGAAAAATACATATGGTGTGCCAGTTCGATGGGCCTCTTGGCCCATGAATTTCAGTAGTTTGATTATGCTCTCGATGTGTTCGTAAGATCTTCATCAAGTGGGAGATTGTTGGAATAGATTCCTCAATCCTTACTGGCATGTAACTCCTAAAGGGTAAAGTTGTTGTGACATTATTGATGTCTGGCCGACTAGTTGTTTTGAATCTTGTTGAAATGCTCTAGTCGCTATGACTTGGTTTCGGTCTTGCCGAATAGACCTATCGCTATGACTTGGAGACTTGGTAAGATCTCTTGCCAACTTTTTTTTCTCTCGTCGATGGTTATTCACTCATAGTTATCAAGGAGACTTGGTTGTTGGTATGTGTCTTGCCGATATGAAATGTCTCGTCGAGTTGCTATCAAGTGCCAAGTGGATGTCAGGGAGACTCATAGGGACTGGGGCTATCGGTGTAACCTTTTGTTTCAGTATGTTGTCCCAGTGATCGATGAAGGTCTCACTGACAGGGAAATATGTGGTACCTTCGTGGTGACAAAAGACTTCAGTCTGAAGTCTTGGCGACTTGCAGAGTCTCGCCATTAGTCTTCGATATGACATATTCACTCGATGTGAGGTCTCAGTGAAAGAAAAAAGTCTTTCTGACTCGGTAAGACTTGGCTGCTCGATGTGAGGTTTCAGTGAAAGAAAAAATTCTTGCTGACTCAGTAAGACATGTTTGCTCAGAGTGAAGTCTTGGCGAAAGATGAATGTCTTGCTGACTATCAGGTGCTTCGGTGAAACTTGAGGAGACTCGGCGAAACCTCTTGGCGAACGAAAAAGTCTTGCTGATGGAAAAGTTGAAATTGATGTGACTTGTGAGCATCGGTATGAGTCTTGCTGATGAGAAATCTCTTGCTAATAGGAATGTATTGGATGTCGGTGGTTTCGGTATGACTTGTGGCTTTCGTTATAACATCTTGCCGACTGTTGGGACTTACGCCGATATCGATATGAAGCCATTGAGCATCGATGAGACACTTCTTGTGTCTCACCGACATGCGAACTCAATTGAATGTTTCTTTGACTGTTTGACTTTCCTATGTGGTATCTCGTGGACCAATCAAAGGAAGCAAAATTCAAATGGTTGGTGGTTAGATTTTTGCAACAGTTGCGATGTTGGAGCTGAACTATATGCAAGGAAAAAATCTGCATAGGTATGGAAACTTTCTACGATGGTTAATGGCGGATAAGGATGAACAGAGGGCAAAAATCAGAATGTGGTAATATTTAAAGGATAGCATTCTGAATTGAAAAGATATAGAGAATCAGAGAGAGCATTTCTATAACAGGAAGAACAGTGAATGAAGAAACTATAAAAATGATACCAAAGAGTTGTGTCTTTGCATTGTATGTAATTTGTTGATTACTGAAATACAAAGATATTTGGCTTGGTGGGTGGGTTTTTTCCTAAAAGGGTTTCCCATGTAAATCTGGTGTTAATTGTCTTTTAGTATTTTTTGTTTCTGTAAATATTTCATGTGTGTCTTAATTGGATTGTAATTTGAAAATAAAAGTACTGTCTACTTACTTCCCTGTGGTTTTGACGTTTGGAAAGTTGCTTCTGCACCATTGCTTTCCTTACACATATGTGATTGTATTACACATAACATCTCCTTTGAATAGTATGTATGTTAGATCAGTGTTGTTAGATTAAGTTGATGGTGTTCTATTTTTATCTCACATTCCTTCATTCTTTAAAAAAAAATTGGTGTGTCTTAGAGTCTAGAGTAATTGTTCAAATAAGTTTGAATTATTACTTTAGTTTGCATACTATTCAAATTCATCCTTATATTTTGTGTTAGATTAGATATTTATATGCATTTAATGTTCTAAAATTAGATCATAGGTGCATTTAATTTATCATAGCATACTCAATCACAATGTAGTATCTAATGTAAACTAAAAATGTTTTAATTAGATCACATTATATTAGATCATGGAGATATTTGTTAAATACTCTTACTAATATTATTTAATAAATCACATCAACATATCATCCAACATAAGATCATAAAAATAAAATATAGCTGCTCATATATTATACGTAAACAAGTTCAAGTATATATAAATCAATGATACAATGCTAGTGTGGTCTATGACTACTAGACCCTTCGAGGCCTAGTGGTGGCATGCGTTGTGACATAATAGAATGAGAACACACCCCACTCATAGATCTCACTAATGTTTTTTGACCCCACACCTCTCCAACTACTCTAGCCTCTCGTATGAGTGCCTCGATGCACTCCTACTCTATGTGATCCCTCTCTACCTATAGCCTATCCATGTCCCTCTCTAGCCTCGAGACATCAGACTATAGGGAAATCTTCATCCTACTGTTTATCAGAACTCAAGATGCTCAGAGCTAATCATATGTTGCCTGTAGTGCTAAAATCTATCCTATAGCTAGGTCAGTGCATCTAGTTGCGCTCTCATGTGTCGCCCTCCATCTCATAATTGGCTTGAAGAGATATACATGTCACTCCATGATAGTTGGTTTCATGTACTTTGAAAGTATATCATTGTGTGGGGGAAATGGAGGCACCATATTCATGGTAACCTACTGATAGAAATCATGCCACTCTCGTGTGGATCTTGCAAGATGGAAATCATAAAATATTTCAATTACAAAAAGGAAATTTGAAAAAAGCTAAATTTAAAAATGATGGTAAAAGTGTCATTTTCATCCATATATACTAATCCTTATTAAATAAACCATATTTTATTTTAAGTGCATTCTACTCAAATCAACTTGTTGGGGGCTAGTGAACTCCTCTTTTTATGTCATTTGTTGCATTGGATTCATAATTTTTTCCATGATCTTATCTAATTTAGATTACTATGTGGTGTTGTACTTAAAATACTATATGATAGAATTAAAATTTGATGTGGTCAAATGGCTACCCTTATTCTACCTCCATAAAGCAAGCAAAATCTGGGGGGCATACATCTACCCTTCATAAGAGGATTTTTGAACGACTAATGAATCTGTGTTGCAAGATGTAGTTCCTAACATTGTGGCTTTGTAGATAACTATAGTGGATGCTTCATTCTCTCTATTTGTGAATAATTCCATATGAGTATTCTTTTATTATTTGATTTTCTTTAGCTTACATATCCACTTAGTGTCATATGGCCGCTAAACTAGAGGCAAAATGTAGTGTAAAAAATTGTACTCCTTCCTAGGTGAAAATATTTTATGTGCTATTGTCCCTGGTGGATAACTGCGTCTGAAGTTGGTAGAGGCATTACACACCTAATTGGGGTTAAATTGTAATGTCCCTCTTTGACCAACCAACCCAAAAACAACTTATTCCTTCTCATCCCACCTTTAGAAACATTCTTCATTGATTCATTCCATCTCTTTTCACATCCTCTTAGCCATTCATTCAACCTCTTCACACTCTCAAGAAGAATTCTACTACTTCATTGTGAGCATTGCAATAGCATTGAAACTCCATCAACTCCACATTACAAGTGTGAGGTAGCCATAGAAGTTGTGGGCTTGGAGTCTTGCGAGACCTCTCTTCATCACTATTGTGGTTTTGGTGACTTTTCCAAGTCCATACCTTACATTCTCCATCCATGAGCTAGTGAGCCTTTGGGTGGAGGTGGTAATGCATCACTCCTCTCCTTTGTGATTTGATAGAGTAGAATATTATTGTTTTGTAGTGTTCAACAATCTTCATTTCTACTTTCTTTATCGCATATTCTACTCTGTTTCTTTCTGGCTACCGATGGAGGTGGAAACACCAAAGTGGTGGTTTGACTATGGTAGGACCCTATACAACCCCAGAAAATTTCCCCTCCTTGGTTGTGTGAAGGTGAATGCACTCATGGAGCTAGCTGGCAAACATGTGCTTTTGTGAGATAATATTCATCACCCTAGCTTTTATTTACTTACTTTATCATCTCCACATCTACTTCTTGTATTTTATCATTCTGTTCTTTCCATCAAAAACCAACTAGCTAGGCTATCAATAGGTTTTCGATAGTTTTTATTGTACTTCATATTTTTTGGATGTACGGACACTAGCGCACTAGAGAGACACTAGTGCTCTACGTTGTCATCCCAGAACCGCACTTCCATCTTCAGACAGAGAGCTATTTGAGGCACAATATTGACTCTAAAAACTTGCTCGTCTAGCCTCAACCAAAACTTCAAGTTTGTAGAGTGACAAAAGTACTACATAGTGCTCTTTATTCTCAATCCCCACCCTTTTAGAGTGAGGTAATTTAGGGGAACCCTCCACTCTCGACTCTCTATGAGCTAGAGCCTTGATGTGGTTTGTCCCCCTCTCTTACAATTGTGAAGCTTTTTCTTGTTGTGTTTGATCTTGTTGTGATTGATCTTGTTGTTGTAGGGATATATTTATCTGTTTATGTTTTCCTTCTTGATATCTAATATATTAATGTTGGATATGTGTTGGTTGATGTTGTAAATACAAATAAATTTTTTGATGATTTTGATGAAGAGTGTATTGATTTGGAAGTGGGGATGTTTGTTGGAGAAGTGTATCAACTATTTTGGTAAGTGAATTTAGGGAAATTTGATGTTATAGATATTGATCTTGATATTGATTTTGAAACCCTTGATGTAGTTAATTTTGGTATGGATTTCGAGGATGTGGTTGATGTTGTAGATATTGAATGATTTTTTGAGGTGTGAATTTATCTATCCCAGAGTTAACCAAGTGTGGATTTAACATGTTTATATTTGATATGTTTACATTTGGTATGTTCATGTTTGACATGTATTGACTTGGTGAGATAATGTTGTTTTGATGAATACTCATGCTTTGATCATTTGGTTGATAGATTGGTAAGTTTTGACATTGATGTAAATCTTACATGTGACAAGATGTTCCAAAGTTTTGATTTGGAATACCCACATTTGTTATATCATTGTAGTTTGTAGAATATTATCACCCCATGTATGTATTGTGGGGTAGAATTGTGAAACCTCTAGGATTAAGCTCATTCATTCCAAGATTTTTTTGGTTTGTGTCACTCATGGTAGATAAATTTTGATTTTTCACCATGTCTCTCTCATGTTTTGATCTTGTTGCAAAAGTGATCCTCTATGGTTTTTAGGACCAATGATGTGAGTGGATGATGAAAAGCAGTGAGTGATATGGGGGATGAACTTTATCAACTTTGGACAATACTTTATACTAAAATGTTTTATGTTTGATGTATTGGTTAAAAGGTGCTAATGAACTTGTGAATCTAAAGGTATACTTGTGACATTTGAGATAAACTTGTTAAAAAGGATGATGACTAACTCAACTAAGTGTATGCAAAAGGATTCATTTACACACAAATAGCTAAGTTAGGGGATTGGTTTGATGATAGCCTATGTCTAAAGTGTTGATGTGCCCAAAATTTTCTAAATTTGTTTCTGAAGTGGAATCTAAAATGTGTGAAGATGGATGAGATGATTTGACCCAAAATGTGTTAACCTAAAAGTGACCTTTTTTTATAAGACCAAGATGGTGAGAAACATGCTTTACCTATAAAGTGATAAAACCTTAAGAACTCAATATTTTGATAATAGATTTTGGACCAAATGTTGGCAATAGTTTCTTTGTTTCACTTTGTTTCTTGGGAGTCAATGTATTTCCTAAATAATCCCAATGTGTGGTGGGTTCATTTGGTTTTTAATCTTTGACTTAGTGAGATTTCTTCATTACTACATCAAGAAGTTCTTGATTAATTTCAAACTAAAATGTCTGACTTAAGAAAATTTTCATTCCATAAAGTCCAATATATGAAAATCAAGAAGCTAAGGTAATAGTTCCCTTTATTGACTTTGGAAAGTGTGATATAAGATATAAGTCCAAATATTTAGATGCCTCTAATGATGAAATACTTAGGGACAAGTAGCAATATAGGCCCTTTAAAAGGTATTCACACTAAGTCCAAAGGGTTTGAAATTTGATGAACATGTTTATGTTTGTTTAATTTTTTTTGAAACAAAGAAATGTGTCAAATTGACTCAACAAGCAATAACAATCCTAGCTTATGTGGGTATGCTCTTCTTGGTGGGATTACCTCATGCCCTGAAGGGATGATTTTAGATGCAACTTATGGAATTTTCAAATAGAGGTATGTTAAGAATGAACTCTTAAGCTCTATGCCTCAACCATAAATAAAACTTGGTAAGTAACTTCTTGGAAGTAAGTTACAATACACCAATTTAAAGAATGCTTCAAAAATAAAATGTTGGCTACAACACAAATGTTTTTAATGACAACAAATTGAGAACACTAAGATGGATACTATCATCTACAATCCACTTAAGGCATTAAATTGTTCCCTTTTGGCCCATATGTCTGGAGTTGGAGTAGGTGTAGTATGTTATTGCCATAGATTGAAGCTACTATTTTTCATGTTCACAACCTTTATATAGCCTACTGGTAAATGTAGTTTGATCAAGAGTCACTTAGATGATTTCTCCATTGTAGGATTTATCTCATTAGTAGGCCCTCTCATAATAAGAAAAATGTTTTTTCTCTTCACCCAAGATCACACAAAGTGAAAGGAGAGAGGATACGTAGCAAGTTCTTAGGGTGACTCAAAAAAAAAAGTATACTCGAGTGTTTCTCTTCACCCAAGATTGCATTAAGTGCAAAGGGAGTCGATATGCACTACAAGTATACACAAGCAAAGAAATCATGTCGAAAACTAGTTCATTTTAACCTATATTACAAAATGATTTCATTTTAAGCACCAATGGAAGTGTTTGTTTGTTTTGTTCAATTTTAACCAATATCACAAAATGAGGTTGTATGGGTTCAATTTTAACACACTTTGAAAAGACTTAAAGCATTCATGAATTTTAAGCCTAATTGAAAGCTAGTTTTCCTAAGATTGTAAGTTTTAAAACCCAAAGGAAATTTAGTGGTCCTAAAACATGAAGGAAAGAATAATATGAGGAGTTATAGGATCCCATAAGTGTCAAAACACTTTTATAATAACCAGAACTAATAACAATAAAAATCCAAATTTTCAAAAAAAAAAAAGTATTTTCTAGTTTCTAGTAAATCATGTTTTTTGGAGGCCTTTGAAGTGGAATTTGGGGTTGAAATTTTCATCAATCCCTAAAAATTGACTATTGTAGGCATATTTTTCATGGATTGAGTTAGTACTCTTTGAGACCTTTCCAACAGTGCCAATAGATTTAAATTCTGAGTGTCGAGTAGAAAGTTATGACCCCAACAAGTTGGGGTAAAAATCTACAAAATTAGTTAGCCTCAAAAAATAAAACTAGATGTCAGTAAAAGATCAAAGAGTATGAAACTTGAAAATTTAAATCAGACATGAAAATTTGACTCTTTGTTTTACCTACAAATGTGCTATTGTTTTCCAATAGCATCATTGTAGCCATCAAATGCATCGTTGAAAGCTAAGTGTGTCTCTCTGGTGAAATGTGATAGCATTGCTCTACACAAAAATAGTGACATAAATAGAATCACTATATGGACTATGTTGCCATATTTAAAATCATGATATTAGTCAAAAAGATAACATTGTCACTATATTTAAAAGGAATTTCCATAGCTTAAAATTTCCATTGTATCTACATCAAATGAATCACTATATTCAAACTCATCATTGTAGCCTTAAAATGTGTTGCTATTTCTTGACCCCTCGAACCTACAACTCATGGAAACTTAAGAGAAATTCATCAAAAAAAGTTAGTAAAGCCCTCCTTCTAGTGCCAAAATGTGACCATAATCATAGTAATAGCTAAATACACTAGATCCAAATGAATTTAAGCTATATTTAACTAACTAAGCCACAATCCTATTGAGATGTTTGAAAGCTTCAAAAACAAGGAACCATTAAACTAAGCATGAAATAAACCATGAAAGCATAAAAGAAACCTAATATAGAACTCCAAACCTTATCCCATTGGGGGGTAGGGGGTTGTTGTCATAACCATATGGAATGATGACCCTTTTTCCAATCCATTGGATAAAATGACCATCAAATCAAACTCCATGGATGAAACTATGCTAAGGATGGAGAAAAAAGATAAAAAAATCTTGATAATGGATGGAAGGATGAATAAAGATAATATTCAAATGTGCAAAATAGCTTTGCTTTGATGGAATTGGATCTATTTCTCTTGAAAATTTGAGGTATTTATAGGAGAGAAAATGAAGAATCAAGCTTCCAGATCAAATGGATCGATCAATGGTCAAGATGGAATCAAGGTGAAGACATGGATCAAGGATTCTCAATAATGAATGAGAATAAAATATCACATCGATCAAAGAATCAATCAATGGCTCAGAATAATTCAAACACTTTCAAAGATTTTAGAGAGTTTATTAAAAAATTTGTTAGGAAAGAATATTCCATTTTTGGAGCCAAAATAGAAGAATATTCCTTTGGAATATTCCCTATGTAAGTGGATGGGTGAGGAAAATTAGCAATTAGTTAATTAAAAAAAAGTTTGTGCAAGTTGAGGAATTTTAGGATTGTCATTAAATAACTGATTTATTTAGTGAGAAATGGGGAAGTGACATTTAATCAAATTATTTAGATTATTTAATTAAATGAGAGGAGAGACAGGGGGTTTAAATTAAATATTTTGTATTATTCAATTAAACTAGATGAAATGTTAGTGTGAAAATGGGAATTAACCTAATAACATTAATTAGATTAATAGATGAAAATGATGCATTTAGTTAAATAACTAGGAATATTTCATTAAACAAGTCAAATTATATTAGTCATCCCTTTGCTAATCTTGACTAGTATTGGTTCCTTCACCTTTCTTATAATCACCACCTCAACCTCCATATGGCCACCTTCAAGTCTTTCCACCTCGATCTCCACCTCTTTTCTTCCTTTTGAACCTCTTGTTTAGTCTTTCTTAAACCCTTAGAGAGAACTAATAAGCATACTCAATAGTTGTCATTCTCACTAGTGTCAATTCCTCCTATATACTATGTTTCAGCCCATTGATATACCGGGCAACCTTTTCTTTGTTTTCCTCAGAATGTCCAGTTTGAATCAGAACCTTGTGAAATTCCTTTGTGTACTCTTTTATTGTCCTTGTTCCTTGTCCTAGACTCTGCATTCTCTTTAGCAGCTCCAATTCATAGTCAACAAGAATGAATTGCTTTTTAAATTTAGCCACCATTCTATCCCATCTAGAGATTTTATCTTTCTCTTATCTACCTCTTTCAAGATGGACCTATTTCCACCATAAAATTTAATGACCTTTTAACTTGGTATTTGCAAACTTTACTCGCTGAGGATCTTTAATATCTTCAAACTCAAAAAATTTCTCCATATCATTTATCCAATCGATCAATTCTTTAGGATTTAGACTTCCACTGAAAGTTGAAACCTCCATTTTTGGTCTCTTCCAAATGATTCAGATCGCTCACAACAACCTTCTTTCTCCAAGATCCATTGGATCTTGCTCTTCCTCTTCTAATTTCTCTTTTGTTTCATCTTCAATGTCATCTTTGTCTCATTGCACATCTCTTCTTTGAACCTCTTGCTATAAGGTTTCTAATTGCCTTCTAAGGGCTCTAATTTCATCTCTAGGTGGATCTCTTCCTTCACCACCTTAGCCTTTACCTCCACCATGTTGGGAAACTCTTGGAGGCATCTTCAACTCAACCCACACTCATAGGTCCTATTACAACTACCTCACGTTTAGTGCTCTATTACAGGTTCAAGAACTCCTGCACTGATACCACTTGATGAAGGGTACTCCCCTGACCTATAGAATCTCAACACACTCATAGATAAAGAACAAATAGATGCAATAAGAGAAAAAATAATTCCTTTTATTAATGGAAGATATTACAAACTACATCCTATCTTATGGGCTTCTTACATGCATCTACCAATTGGAAAATCTGGATTTACCTTTGTTCTATAGTATGATATCCTAATATTCCCTTGATCTCCCCCCTCACACATGTAGTCATGAGGTGTTTATAACTTTCTCCAACTCTCTAGGTCAGCGTTACTCTAAAAGAATTATTCCTACCGTAGTACTATTCATCATCCAATCAACATTCAAAAACTCCAAGTCATTATATCCTAATCATCACTGGCCAATGAAATTATATTTCACAACAATGATGTGAAATATCCAATACTACTTCACCATGTGGCATGACCAAACTCATCATCCACGCCGTTGACTATCTCTGTGTACCTATCAATATTAGCATATTACCTAGACTGTAGTTCAACTTGTGCTGATACAATCATGTTGCACCGACACCACATTTTTCTCCATTGAGGAGACCACAAGTCACCTTCTGCTGATACAAGGTAGGTCCAATGATGATCACAATAAAATGAGGGATCCATCGATTCATTGTGGAAAAAATATAGAAGGTTCCATTGATGCAATTGAGACACACTGATCAAACCATCAAGGAGATAGGGCATAACGTCCTGCTGATAAGTGAACTCCATGTCGATGAACCTCATTCATAACCTCCACCAACACTGTCATTCTATTGTTAGGACTTGAAGGTTTGTTCCACCGGTATGTCAAAGTCCCATTGATGAAACATGACCAACCTTTATTTGATCAAGAAAAAATAGAAAAGGTGATGCATGATTGCGCATTTCCCTAGATGCTCTTGCATTAGACACTTGGGGTAGATTTGAAAAGTGACTCTGTCACTTCTCAGGAGTTAGAGTAAAACCAAGACGAGTAACCTATGACTTAGACAACCAAGTTGAATCTTCGATTGGTATTCCTTTCCACTTTGCTAGATATTCATTGTACTACCTATTCTAGGTGCTTCATCCTACTTGACTGTCCAAGATCACTTCAATTTCTTCTTTATCTATTGTCGATGTTGGAACACTCCACTGTGCTTCTACCAACTCATACTCCTTATCCCCTTCATAATACTCTATCAGGTTTGAAACATTAAATATAGGTGAGACATGAATCCCACTCAGCAATTCCACCTCATATGCATTTCTTGAGTCATGTTTCTTCAAAATCTTACATGGTCCAAATTTCTTCATCTTCAGCTTATTATATGTACAAACTGGGAATCTTTCCTTCCTTAAATGAACCATGACTTCATCTCCAACTACAAACTCCTTATTCCTTCTCTTCTGGTATTGATGTAGAGTTGGGAGGAAAAATGATTACAATCACAAATCAAAGTGATTCAAACAAATTTCCAACTTACAAAACCCTAACTCCATGAACAACACATCATTCCTTTAATTTTCCTTATAGTAATCCAAATAGAGAAATCTAAACATATCTTCCAAAATACTCCTCAAACCCAAAAAAAGGTGTTCCAGACACCCATTATCCTCCTCTTTAACATATCTTAAAAGCATATAAGGTCACTTTTTACCATCACCTCCAAATCATTGCTGCTACACTGCCCCAAGGCCAAATTAGGTCACTTTAACAAAGAAACTTGATGAAGTTCTCCATCAAAACTCCCAAACCCAATTCCATCACTCTCAAAAAGTCTCAAATGGACTGAAACAACAATATTTTTCCAAAGAAACACTCATTCATGCATCAAACCCCAAAACCCTTGCTTTAGGCTTATTTTATGCTTGAAACATGAGAGTTTATTGAAAATCAATACCTCAGGCCCTATATTACCTTACCAAATCCTCAAACACATCAAAATATGTTTTCATATTCTTAATAAAACATCTCCCAACCTTAATCAATGTAATTTCATCAAACTACAACTTTCGGCCATCCATTTGGAGCCAAAAACTCATAAAAATCACTTAGGGTAGCAATCAAAACCCATCCAAATGCCTTCCCTACTCCTAAAAGCCATTCTAAAATATAAATCTATCCTAATTCACCCATTCCACTAAGTCTTAAACTAATCTATAGGTGGAATGTGTGATTAATCCATTTTATTCACCTTCAAACCCTCAAATAGGGTGTCCAAACCCGCCTACAATAAAATGATTATAAAAACATTAAATCTAAATGAATTTCAATAAAAAAAAACCAAAATGATGCTACTTCAATCCTCCATTGAATGAAATATCTTTTAGACCACTATTTCATAGTACAGACCTGTACAAATCTTGGGAGCAACAAATTATTAGAAAATACACAAAAAATTCAATGAAAATTAGGGAATTTTATTGTTTCAATGTTCGCATACACCTATCCAACCCTTTGTCAAGCATTCTTCAGGAATATTTAAAATTTTTACAACAAAACTAAGTTAATCAACAGATCCAGCTAACATTTTAACCCCCATGACCATGGGACTTCTCCAATTTTGCATTTTTGCACTTTTACATATGACAACTTTTGAAAACATTAACAATTTGTGCAAAATGAACTCTAAAATAACCCAATTGACTCAAGTTTCATTATGAATGGTATATTATGACCTTATTTGCTTGAAAAAAAGACCTAAACACCAAAATCCTAACATAAGACCTCATTTACATGAGTTTTCTTTGGTGCCCCTACACTATACACCCAGCCTGAAAAAGTTCACAAGTCCCTTTGAGGAATAAGTTGCATCAAAACATGCTCTATCTCATCACCTTTATGATCTTTCAATTCCCTTCCATCTAGTAACCCTTTTCATAGAGCTAGGTATTGAAGGTTTGTATCATTATTTGCACCATTAACCTTGTTGCAATCTTGATATTGCTCCAACCTTGCAAACTAACCTGATGAATATCCCCTGACCTTTCTCTCATCTAACACTGATGCTAAACTGAACTTCATGCCTTCAAACTTACCTTTTCAATTATTCCCTTGGACTATCCTCTTCTTAAATCCTATTGCACACTTGAATTCATTCACTTCCCTTTTCATTTTAGCTTGATTCAATCTACCTTCTCCCTTCATCTTTGTCCTCAAGCTCTCTACCCCAAGTATCATTTTATTATTAGAATTACACACCACTATATTAACAAAATTTAATTGTCCACTGATCTCTTTTGAAACCATAGAACAAAGTATTGTTCCCACAATGATCTCAACATGCCTTTCTATCCAATCTTATAATTCATCCTTGACCTTCTCTTGATCTGTATTTGAAACCATTTCATCTTCTTTTTCCATCAAAATTAGATTACTCTTTACCTTTGCTACCTTAGTACCTTCAAGCCTTGAAGTGGCTACAACCTTTTCATGCTTCTCTTCCTCAAGCTTCACAAACTCTTTCTTGCCTAAAATGATCACCTTTTCTACCTTACTCTATCCTTTATCATCCTCCTGCAATGGTGTTAGAGTAAAAGTGGTTCCATCCTTCACAATTTGATAAGTATTATCTCTTCCATCATAGATGGCATGTCTATGAAAATGTCACAATCTTCCAAGAAATAAATGAAAACAATCCATGGGAAAAACATCACAAATAATGTTATCCTTGTATCCACCAATGTTAAAATCTAATAAAACTTGTTCATTCATGAAAATAGAATGATCATCATTCACCCAAGATACTTTATAAGGTGTTTCATGTGGAATTTTCTCTAACTTCAGTCTATCAACCATTTCATTAGATACCATATTATCAGTGCTTCCAGAGTCTATCACTACCGTACATACCTTTCCTTTGCACTTGTAGGTGATCTTGAATAGTGTTCAACTTTGAGTTATATCCTTCTCCTTTAATGCTTTAAGTAGTGTTCTCACCATCAATGATTCTCCCACTTCTGGAGTAGCAAACTGAGTAGGAGAATGGAAGCTTTCACAATCTTCATCTTGTACCAATTGTACTCTTTTATCACCACCACTTGAAGTAGAACCTTGTTTCTCTAGACACCTCCATGTTGGATGACCAAACTGATTGTAATGGTAACACCTTCTTGAAAATGAACTTGAACTTCTACCTCCACCAAATCTTCCTTTGAAACCTCTAAATCTGCCTCTTTGGTCAGCAACTAGGTTTTCATAAGTTTGCCTTAATCCTCTTCCTCTACTAGTGCTACCTCAACCTCTTCCTTTTCTTTCTTGCCTTCTTTTAAGTTTTTCCTCTGCCCTAGCCACCAACTGAAAACATTCCTCAATTGTTCTTGGAGTAGCCAAACTCAACTCATCCTGAATTTGAAATCTTAACCCACATATCTGTCAATCCATCCTAAAAAAAATGACTCTTGATCTTTGACAAAATTCTATCCCATGAACTAATTTTTGTTTTCCCCTTCTTCAATATTTCCTCTTGAACATAATTCAACCATGTAAGAGTAGGACCTTTCAACTTAGTTTTTTCAAACTTCACCTTTTGATCTTTAGCAACCTCCTTGTACTCAAAGTAATTATCTAGTGCATCTATCTAGTCTAACACCTCTTCATGATCAAATTTTCCATTATGCATTGGAACATCTATTTTCTCACCAAAATCATCTCCTCTAACAACCTTGAGAATCTTCACCATCCATATCTCATCTAGATCCAAACCATCACCTTGGACTCTTCCACTTGGAGGGTTTTCATCTTCACCCTCTTCCTCTTCCTTTCAGTCACTTCCTCTTCTTTGTTGTGTATCTAATGCTGCAAACCTGGCTAAGATTTCTTCTTGGGACTCTTTCAACAACTTAATTTCTCTTTCGAGTATTGCACTACCTTTAGGAGGAATATTGTCCTTCAAATTGCAACTCTTCACTTCTTCAATCTACAACTTTTCACCCTCAAAAGATCTAATACCTATGCTTTGATACCAATTGATGTAGAGAAGAGAGGAAAATTGATTACAATCACAATTAAAAGTGATTCAAACAACTTTCCAACTTGCAAAACCCTAACTCCATGAACAACTCATCATTCCTTAAATTTTCCATATAGTAATCCATATAGAGAAATCTAAACATATATTCCAAAATACTCCTCAAACCCAGAAACCAAAAGGTGTTTCAAACACCCATTATCCTCTTCTTTAACATATATTACAAGAACATAAGGCCACTTTGGACCATCACCTCCAAATCACTGTTGCTACGCTACCCCAAGGCCAAATAAGGCCACTTTAATAAAACAACTTGGTGAAGTTCTCCATAAAAATTCCCAAACTTAATTATATCACTCTTAACATGTCTCAAATGGATTTAAACAACAATTTTTTTCCAAATAAACACTCATTTATGCATCAAACCCCAAAACCCTTGCTTTAGGCTTATTTCATGCTTGAAACATGAGGGTTTATTGAAAATAAATACCCCAAGCCATATCTCACCTTACCACTACCTAAAACACATCAAAATATGTTTGCATATACTTAATAAAACATCTCCCAACCTTAATTAATGTAATTTCATCAAACTACAACTTCTAGCCAT
>VDFB02000015.1:456274755-456324117 GCA_007258455.2 Sequoia sempervirens | reverse complement strand
GGAACCAATTCCCATGTCTAATTCTTTTCTATTTACTTCAACTCTTCTTTCATAGCTCTAACTCAACTCTCATCTTCACATGCTTCACACACAGATTTAGGTTCTATTTTAGAAAGTAAATACATATTTAACTTAGCTTCTACTTTACTTTTCTTTACACCTTCACTCTTATCTCCAATTATATGTTCCTCTAGATGATTCTTCTGCACATACTTAGGAGTCTTAATAGTAGGTTCATAGATTTATTCTTCTTCTTTTTCTTCCTTCTCCTTATTTTCTTTAGTTACATGGCCACAGATAGGATCATCATGTTTAACTTCACTTATCTCAATAGGTCTATACATGTCCTTATCAACTTTCACATTAGCACTCTCAACAATCTTCCTTAATATTTTATTGAAGCATCTATATGCTTTGCTAGTAGTAGAGTACCAAAGAAAAATCCCTTCATCACATCTAGCATCAAACTTTCCAATATTTTCATCATCTCTTTTAATGTAACATCTACTTCCAAATACCTTAAAGTACTTCACAGTAGGATTCTTACCAGTCCATAAGTTAAAAGTAGTCTTTGTGTTGTTGCCTCTAATATGAACTCTATTAAGAACATAAACAATAGTTTGTATTACCTCTCTCAAGCACACATCCAATACATTTGATTCCTTCATCATGGATCCTACATCTTCCTATACTGTTTGATTTTTCCTCTCAACTACCCCATTCTATTGAGGGGTTCTCAGAGAAGAAAGCTATCTTTTTATCCCATGCTCTTCACAGCATGTATTAAATTCACTAGAAGTGAATTCTCCACCTCTAGTAGATCTCAAACATTTGATTCTCAAGTTCACTTCATTTTCCACTCTTGCCTTGAACACCTTAAACCTATCCAGAGCCTGAGTCTTTTCTCTAAGAAAAGAAACCCATGTCATTCAAGAATAATCAACAATAAGTAGCATGAAATACCTATCAGCATTTAGGATTCCTATTCTAATTGGACCATAGAGGTTAGTATGAATTAATTCTAGCATCTCGATAGTAGATTGCTCTTTTCCCTTAAAATTTCATCTTGTTTGTTTCCCCAATTGACAACTTTTGTAAATAGTATTATCAGGCTTAGTGATTATAGGCAGACCTTAGACAACATCTCTTGAACTGATCCTAACTAGATTATCAAAGTTTACATGTCCCATTCTCTAGTGCCACAACCAAATTTCATTGACTTGAGATACTAGGCACTAACCATCAACAACCTTAAGCTAATAGATGTTTCCATGAGTTCTTGTAGTAGCAACCATATCTCCAGATCCTTTTCTGATTTCATGGGTATTATTCTAAAACTCAAGTTTAAAACCATTGCTACACATGTATCCAACACTCAATTTAAGGTTATGCCTCAAGCCCTTTACATAATATACATCATCAATGCTTTGAATTCCATCAAGACTAATTGAACCTTTTCCAACAATCTTCACTCTTGAATCATCACCAAACATGACCAAACCACTATCATACTTTTCAAGTTTAGTGAACTTACTTTTATCTCTGGTCATGTGATTAGAGCTTCCACTATCAATCACCCAATAGACTTCATCCTATTTGGCATGAAATGCAATGACCAAATTACCCTCCATCTTATCCTTTTTGTTCTCTAGAGCATTCTTTCTTGCACATTTTATAGGGTTAGTAGATATAGAATTATTATCCAAAGCTAAAAATAAGCATTCACTATCATCACCCTCATAATTAGATTTATCATCAGAGATTTCAGCTTCTTCTTTAACATAATACAACTTCTTATATTTCTTATGCTTTCTATCCTTATCTTTATGATCCTTGTTCTTCTTATGTACAACTCTATTCAGACATCTTGAAGCATAATGACTAAAATTACCACACCTAAAACATTTAAAGGGAAACATACCTTTATATTTACTGGTACCTTTCTTCAACTTCCTTGTAAAATTAGCTTCCAACTCATCAGAACCATCACTATCCATATCATCCTCAGTATTTTTTGCTTTAAATGTTGTCTATGTCTTTTCCTCCTTCTTTCCAAACTTTCTCATTTCAAATGCAGTCAAGGTGCCAAATAGCTCTTTTTTAATGTATTTCTTAGGATCATACATTTCTTCAATAACTAAGATCTTATCATTGTAAAAATTTGGTAGGGTTATTAGGATCTTCTTAAATATAAATTCATTAGTCAATTTATCCCCTTGATTCCTAACATCATTTGCTGCAAGTTCAGCCCTCTGGAAATAGCTTGCAAAATATTCGCCTTCTTCCATTTTCAAATTCTCATATTTGCACTTTTCCATCAGCTTCTTTGTCAATTTCACTCTATCATTTCCTTCATAAAGATCTTCCAACTTCTTCCAAACTTCATAAGTAGTGTCCAAAGAAAGAACCTTAGCTCGCTTAGTTTTAGATAGAGCACTAAAAATAACATACCTCACCTTCTCATTCTCCTCATAAGAAGTAACCTCATCTATAGTAGTAAGACCACCTATCAGAGCAACATACTTCATCTCAATAGCCTTCTAGGTCTTGTAACCAAGAGAAATAATATATCCTATCATCTACACTTTCCAGTCAATGTAATCAGATCCATCGAACATAGGGATCACCAACTTATGTGCCATTAGATCTTCCTTAAGCAGTTAAGCTCTACACAAAGGAACCAAAGCTTTGATATCGATTGTTAAAATGAACAGGACAACTGAGAGGGGGTGTGAATTAGATGTCGCCAAATTAAACTCAAAAATTCAACACTTATTAACTTCATAACCACACTATTTTGTTATTAAGTATGAACATGAAATGAAGATAACAGAAAGAAAAATTAGCACAAAGAACACTAGATTTTATGTGGAAAACCAAATAAGGGAAAAACCATGGTGAGGATTAACTCACAATATAAAGAGATAGAAAATCTGAATACAAGGGCTCACTGCCTAGAAGAGGACTCATTGTCTAGACAAAAAGGCTCACTTCCTACAGAAAGGACTCATTTTCCAACAGGGAGGCTCACTACCTACAGATACAAAATAAAACAAAAGATCCACCACAAAAATTTACACACATCTATAGCCTTGATCAAAATATTGTAGAAACCTTTAGCTCACTACTTTCAGGAATCTAACACAATGAAGTACTACTGCCTCAACTCACTTTCACACAATTCTACTCTTTTATTTGTGGCTTACTTCGTTACTTTGCATCATTCAATATTTCACAACTCAACCTACATTTCTACCATCTTCAACCTTAGAAACTTTCTCCAAGGTCAACCACATAAGATTCATTTTGTAAATTCAAATTAGGTCAGCAACTCGACATTCCCGCAGTGGAAAGGAATGAAAGTGGAAAAATAAAATACTTAACCAAGACCAAAAATAATGTCTCAGATCAACCACACACTTAATTAAATTTTATTTTTCATATGAAGTGTAAACCAGGTCGACTAAACCTGATGAAAACATAAATGAACATTGATGTACACACTTTCCAACAAGAATATGACACACGACCGATGCAAAATGCTTCATTATGCATGAGAACACATCTCAAGTTCCTTTAGATAAATCCATAATGAGTGCAACAACCTTCAAACACCGAACTCCTTCCATCAGTCCATGTGGATTGTGCAAACACATACAAAAACTTTGAAACTCAACTTCCTGATCACCAAACTACAATCATATTTTCTAGAACCTAGAGAACACCATTACGCAACATATTCTAGATCCACAAGACCTGAAACAAAATAGTGGAAGACTGTG
Organism: Sequoia sempervirens; assembly: GCA_007258455.2. Taxonomy (NCBI): domain Eukaryota; kingdom Viridiplantae; phylum Streptophyta; class Pinopsida; order Cupressales; family Cupressaceae; genus Sequoia; species Sequoia sempervirens. Next base: position 456,320,335 of record VDFB02000015.1, on the reverse strand, counting down.
GAGCAGAAACATTTCTCCCAGTCCACAGAAAGCTAACTTTTCCAAAATAGTTCACACATCGGTGAGCACAATTTTCACATTCCATTAAATAGAAGCTACAGGTCAATATATATCACCATCAAATTACCAAAAACAACTCTTCAAATATGCACAAGCATAGGATCAACATAGGATAAATTTGGAGCACATATTAGAGCATATTATGAAGACATGCATAACTCTGACTTCACTCTTTATTAATTTTCTCTAAAGAACTGGGAAATCCATCAACTTAGCACATCTAAAACATCATAATGATAGCTCCATGTACTCACACCATCTCAACAACATCTCAACAATACATGCATAATCTGCAACATACTGAACTATGTTGACATCAATGACAATAGTAATTTCAACACCACCAAACTTGCTCATACTTGCAACAATGCCATCACTTGGGTCTGTCCCATACTAGGAGCCTTAGCAAGTTACCCAAGCTCCTATTCACTATCTCCATTTGTCCATCTGTTTGTGGATGATGTGTTGAGCTAAGTTTCAAATAAATTTTTAACTTCTTCCACAAAGTCCTATAGAAATACCCAACAAACTTGGTATCTCGATCTGAAACTATGCTCTTGGGTAGACCATGTAGTCTTATTACCTCCTTAAAGAATAATTCTGCAACAAGAACAACATAACTAGTATCATGACATAGAATGAAGTGTGCCATCTTCAAGAATCTATCCACCACCACAAATATGGAGTCATGGCCATGTTGCATCCTTGACAAACCAAGAACAAAATCCACGCTGATATCCTCCCACAACTTCTCAGGTATAGGTAATGGTTGATATAGTCCACTATTCTAACTATTTCCTTTCGCTATTTGACACACCCTACAACCCTATACAGACCTCTTCATGTATTGTTGTAACTATAGACAATAGCAATGTTCTCCAACAATTGTGATGGTCTTATCCTGATGAAAATGTCCTACCTATCCACCACTATGCTTCTCTTTGGTCAGGTTCTCTCTCATGGAACTTTTGGAAATACACAACTGATTCCTTCTAAACAACATACCCTCTTGAACGATATAGTCCAACCACCTTGTCCTATCTAATGTGAAAGTCTCCTTGCAAGCTTTCCAAGATTCTACAAAATTAGGATCTTCCAGATACATACTTTTGAGTTCATTGAACCCAACCACTTCCACCTACAATTTTGTTAACAAATTCTTCCTTTTGTTCAAGGTGTCTACAACTCTAGTTGACCTTCTAGTACCATGCTTTAACACAAATGTATAACTTTATAGAAATTCAACCCATTTCAAATGCCTTTGATTTAGTTTTCCTTGACTATTCAAATACTATAAATCTTGATGATTAGTAAAGAAAAAAAATTCTTTTGAAACAAATAATGTCTCCACTTTCTCAAAGCCTAAACTATGGCATAGAATTCCTAATCATAAACAAAATATTTCTTCTTTGCATCATTCAACTTCTCACTAAAATAGGTAATGGTTCTACCTTCTTGACTCAAAACAACTCCAATGGTACTGCCACTACATCATATTCTATGTGAAAGACTTTATTAAAATCCAGGAGTGCCAAAATAGGCTGCTCCATGACCTTCTTCAGAAAATTGAGGCTCTTCATCACTACTGTACTCCATCTAAATTCTTTTATATCCCCTCTCATTGTTTTAGTTAGGGGCGCACAAATACTACTGAATCCTTTAACGAACTTTCAGTAAAAACATGCCAGACCATGAAAATATCTTACCTTTGTAGCGCTCCTCAGTGTTGACCATTCCATATTGGCTTTCACCTTTTCTAGATCCATTTTTAGACCCTTTTCTGAGATAAAAAATCCCAGATACACCAGTTCATGTTTCACAAAACTACACTTCTTCAAGTTGATCAACAAATTCTCCTCTCTTAGCTTCTCAAAAACTTCAGGGATATGTATTAAGTGCTCCTCCAATGTCTTACTAAAAATCAAAATATCATCCAAGTAAACAATGAAAAACTTACCCAAAAATTCTTTGAATACCTCGTTCATGAGCCTCATAAATGTGTTGGGTGCACTGGTCATTCCAAAAGGCATGACTAACCACTTGTATAGGACTTCTTTGGTCCTGAAATTTGTCTTCCATTCATCTCCTACTCTAATTTGAATATGGTGGTAACCACTCTTTAGATCAATCTTTGTGAAATACTCAGCTCCACTCAGGAAATCCATAATGTTGTTTGTCATTGGAAAGGGAAACCAATACTTGATGGTGATCTTATTAATGGCTCTTGAATTAGTACACATTCGCCATTCTCCATCCTTCTTAGGTGCTAGTACTATAGGTACTACACATGGACTCAAACTCTCCCTAATCAATCTCATCCGTAGCAACTCTTGCACTTGTTTGTTCAACTCTTCACTCTCTACTAGAGTCATTCGATGGGCTACCTTATTTAGCAAACTAGCTCTAGGAATCAAATCCATCTAATGACTAATCTTCCTTATGGGTGGTAACCCTTCAAGCACATTATCAGAAATAATACTCTAGAATTCATTTAGAAAACCACACACTTCTACAAGAACTTCACTGCTAACTTCCTTTTTTAGTTCTTGGAATTAATTCAAAACACATGTGTTCATGTCTCATTCCTTCCAAAAAATTTCTCCCGTCAACCAAAAAAATTCACGCATTGTTGAAAACCTTTTCATTTGCTTCCTTCAGAGGCTTCATCTAATATTGAACTTCATTCTTCGTTAATGAATAAGTGTTCACATGTCCATCATGTATTACTCGTCGATGAAATTTCCATGGTTGACCCAACAACATGTGACAAGCATCCATGGGTATCACATCACAAAAAACCCCATCCCTGTAGTTACTAATTTTGAATTTTATCAGGCACTATTCATTGACTAGGACCCTTTGATCCTTCTGCAACCATGCAATCCGATACAGACTCGGGTGCCTTCTTCTCTCTAGCTACAATTTGGTGACCATTTCTTGCAACACTAGATTGTTATTCTATCTCTATCAATGATGATATTGTAGACCTTTCCTTCAAATTTACAATGGGTGTGAAACAAATTCTTTGATTGGTGGGGCTCCTTCTCTTCATTCACCAAGGCCCTTCTAAAAACAAGGGACTCAACCCTTTCTACATATTTATACTATGAGGACCAAGTGTCTTCATCTACATGGGCTACTTGCACCTTGCCTCTAGGACTCTTTTTCATCTTCTCTTGGTGTTGTGGGCATTGATATACCCTATGTCCCTCTTCACTACATTGGAAACATGTCCCCCTAAAACCTCCTCTTCTTGGTTTGCATTAAACCTTCCTCTGCCTTTCTGATCTCCACTATTTTCTCCACGAGGCTGATATGAGTCATCCCTTTGTTGATCTTGAATGGCACTAGTTCCTTCACCTTTCTTATAATTGCCACCTCAACATCCATATGGCCGCCTCCCTTTCTTTCCACCTCGACCTCCACCTGTTTGTTTGCTTTCAAATTTCTTGTTCAATATTTCTTCAACCCTTAGAGAGAAGTGATAAGCATCCTCAACAATTGTCATTCTTACTAGTGCCAATTCATCCTATATACTAGGCTTCATCTTGTTGATATACCGAGCAACCTTTTCTTTGTTTTCCTCAAAGTATTTGGTTCAAATCAAAACCTTGTGAAATTCCTCCATGTACTCTTTCACTATCCTTTTTCCTTGTCTCAGATTAGACATTCTCTTTAGCAACTCCAATTCATATTCAACAGGAATGAATTTCTTTTTCAATTTAGCCACCATTCTATCCCATCTGGATATTTTATCTTTCCCTTTTCTTCCTCTTTCAAGCTGGACCTCTTTCAACCATATACTTGCATGACCTTTTAACTTGGTCTTTGCAAACTTTACTTGGTGAGGATCTTCAATCTCCTAAAATTCAAAAAATTACTCCATGTCATTGATCCAATCGATCAATTCTTTAGGATTTAAACTTCCACTAAAAGTTGAAACCTCCATTTTTGGTCTCTTCCCAATGCTTGAGATTTCTCGTAGCAACCTTCTTTCTATATGATCCATTAGATCCTTCTCTTCCTCTTCCAATTCCTCTTCTATTTCATATTCACTATCATCTTTGTCTTGTTGCACATCTCTTCTTTGAACCTCTTGTTGTAAGGTTTCAAATTTCCTTCTAAGTTCTCTGATTTCATATCTAGGTGGGTCTCTTCCATCACCACCTTGGCCTCTTCCTCTGCCATGCTGGGAAAGTCTTGGAGGCATCTTGAACTCAACCCACACTCACATGTCCTGCTATAATGACCTCACATTCAACACTTTGTTACAAGCTCAGGAACTCCTGCTTTGATACGACTTGATGAAGGGTACTCCCATGACCTACAAAATCTCACCACACTCATAGATAAAGAAAAAATAGATGCAAGAAAAGAAAAAATAATTTCTTTTATTACTAGAAGAGATTACAAACTACATGCCATCTTATGGGCTTCTTACATGCATCTACTGATTGGCAGATCTTGATTTAACTTTGTTCTACAGTATGATATCCTAATATTCCTCTACTCTTCCCCCATTGCACATGTAGTCTTGAGGTGTTTATATCTTTCTCTAGCTCTCCAGGTTGGCCTTACTCCAAAAGAATTATTCCTATCGTAGTACTATTCATCATCCAATTAGCATTTAGAAACTCTGAGTTGTTATATTGTAATCATCACTAGCCGATGAAATTATATTTCATGATAATGATGTTAAATATCCAATATCACGTCACCATGTGGCATGACCAAACTTGTCACGCTTTCCATTGACTATATCTATGTACCTATCATTATCAACATATCGCCTAGATTCTAGTTCAACTTCACCGATACCATCATGTTACATTGACACCACATTTCACTCCATTGGGGAGACAATAAGTTACCTTCCACTAATACAAGGGAGTTCCAATGATGATCAAAAGCAAACAAGGGATCCATCATGTCATCAAGGAAACAACATAGAAGGTTCCACCGATGCAACAAATACCCACTGGTTAGACCTTTGTGGAAATGAGGAATAATGTCATGTCGATAAGTGAACTCCATGTCGATGAACCTCATTCATAACCTTTGCCAACATTTTCATTCTATTGCTGGGACTTGAAGGTTTGTTCTGCCGATATGTCAAAGTCCCGTCGATGAAACATGACCAACCTTTATTTGATTAAGCAAATATAGAAAAGGTGATGTAGTATTTCTCTTCACCCTGGATGCTCCTACATCAGACACCCAAGGTAGATTTGAAAAGTAACTCCATCACTTATCAGGATTTAGAGGAAAAACAAGATGGTTAACCTTTGACTCAGACAACCAGGTTGAACCTTGGAATGGTATTCCCTTCCACATTACCAGATATTCATTGTACTACCTATTCTAGGTGCTTCATCCTACTCGACTATCCAAGATCTCTTCAATTTCTTCTTTATTAGATGTCAATGCTAGAACACTCCACTATGCTTCTACCAAATCATACTCCTTATCCCCTTCATGATACTCTAGATGATGTTTGAAATGTTAAATACAGGTGAGACATGAATCCCACTTGGAAAATCCACCTTATACACATTTTCTAAGTCAAGTTTCTTCAAAATCTTACATGGTCCAAATTTTTTCATCTTTAGCTTATTATATGTACCAATTAGGAATCTTTCCTTCCACAAATGAACCATGACTTTATCTCCAACTACAAACTCCTTATGCCTTCTCTTTTGGTTTTCCTTAGCCTTATACTGTGTATTCATCTTTTGAATATGTTTCCTAACTTCCTCGTGCACATTATTTATATGTTCAACAAAATCCTCAACTTTGACACTACTCTTTCCTCCCTTATCCATTTTCCTCAATTTAGTAGTAGTTCTTGGACTACTCCCATACACAATCTAGAATGGTGATCTACAAGTGCTCCTATTGACATAATTGTTATAAGAAAATTATGTCTGGGGTAAAATCATATCCCATCCCTTGAATTTTTCCCCTAATAGGAACCTTAGCAAGTTACCCAAGATCCTATTCACTACCTCTGTTTTTCCATCTGTCTGCAGATGATGTACTGAACTAAATTTCAAATAAGTTTTTAAATTATTTCACAATGTCCTCTAGAAATACCCAAAAAACTTGGTATCTCAATCTGAAACTATACTCTTGGGTAGACAATGTAGTCTCACTACCTACTTAAAGAATAATTTTGCAACATGAACATCATCACATGACACAAAATGAAGTGTGCCACCTTCAAGAATCTATCCACCACCACAAATATGCAGTCATGACCATGCTACATCCCTGGAAAACCAAGAGCAAAATCCATGTTGATATCCTCCCATGGCTTCTTAGGTATAGGTAATGGTTGATACATTCCAATATTCTAACTGGTACCTTTTCCATTTGACACACCTTGCAACCCTGTACAAACTTCTTCATGTCCTATTGTAACTGCAGTCAATTATAATATTCGCCAATAATGGCGATGGTCTTATCCCAAACAAAATGTCTTGCCAATCCACCACTATGCTTCTCTTTGATCAAGTTCTTTGTCATGGAACTTCTGAGAATACACAATTGAGTCCTTCTAAATGGGTATGTGGAGGATCATGATGGGCCAAAAAGTGGTGATATGATGGGTATGTGTAGGGTATGTGGCTAATGACTTTTTTTTACCCAAAATTGATGAAACAAAAAGGGTTTTTAAAGGAGATTCTCAACTTTCCACCAATATAAATTATGCTTTACTTTGAATTTAATAAATAATTATTATTCATTTTCTATTTGAATTAGGACTAAAGTCCTGATTGAAAAACATTTATAGCTTTCAAACAGTATCACATTTTTTGAATCCAAAACATGTGTCACATTCTATGCTTCGTGTACTATAGGATTGAAAAAAAAATGAATTTCATGAAGTTTTGAACAAGTTAAGGTGGTCAGACATACGAGTTTTTATATTTTTTAAAAAATTTAATAAAAAAATCATAATTAATTATTTACTTGTAAAAAAATTACAAAAAAATATGCATCACATCAGGACATGAGTCCTCTACTTATATCTAAAGTCTTATTAAAAAATATTATCATTTTATTGTGGTTAGGGTGGTCAGACAAACACCTACTCATTTTTTCCTTGAAATTTAAGTACAATGGCATTGAAATTTCAAATTTTCACCAAATAGATTTTTATTTTTAAATAAACTTAGTAGTTTAGAAACTACATTCAATTTTCTATAGATTCTATTCTTACATATTTTTGAAATAATAGAGATAACTTATTCAAATTTTTACGTCAAGTTGCCTAACTCTATTTTTTCTATTTTTTTTACCACTCAAAGGCCTTTTTTTCCATGATGATCCTGTAAATACCCAAACAACATACCCTCTTGAATGATATAGTCCAACCACCTTGTCCTATCCAACATGACAGGCCCCTTGCAAGCTTTCCAAGCTTCTACAAACTCAGGACCTTGCAGATACAAACTTTTGAGTTAATTGAATGCAACCACTTCCACTTGCAATTTTGTTAACAAATTCTAGCTTCTACTCAAGGCATCTACACTCTATTCAACCTTCCACTCATGTGATTTAACAAAAATGTATAACTCTACAAAAATCCAACCCACTTCAAATTCCTTTGATTTAGTTTTCCTTGACTATTCAAATACTATAAAGCTTGATGATTAGTAAACAAAAAAAATTCTTTTGGAAACAAATAATGTCTCCACTTTATCAAAGCCTTAACTATGGCATAGAATTCCTGATCATAAAAAAAATATTTCTTCTTTGCATCATTCAACTTCTCACTAAAATAGGCAATGGGTCTATGTTCCTAACTCAAAATATCTCCAATGGTGCTACCACTGGCATCACCTTCTAATTGAAACACTTCATTAAAATTTGGGAGTGCCAAAATAGGCTACTTTGTGACCTTCTTCAACAAATCAAGGCTATTTTCCACTTGTGTACTCAATCAGAATTCTTTTATATCCCCTCTCATTGTTTCAATTAGGGTGCACAAATACTACTAAATCCTTTAATGAAATTTTGGTAAAAACTTGTCAAACCATGAAAATATCTTACCTCCATAGTGCTCCTTGGCGTTGGCCATTCCACAATGGATTTCACCTTTTCTGGATCCATTTTCAAACCCTCTGCTAAGATAATAAATCCCAGATACAATAGTTCACGTTTCACAAAACCGCACTTCTTCAATTTGGTCAACAACTTCTCCTCTCTCAACTTCTCAAAAACTTCATGTATATGCATTAAGTGATCCTCCAACATCTTACTAAAAATCATAATGTCATCCAAGTAAGAAATGATAAAATTACCTAGAAATCCTTTGAATACCTCATTGATGAGCCTCATAAACATGTTAAGTGCATTCGCTAGCCCAAAAGGCATGACTAACCACTCGTATAGTCCTTGTTTGGTCTTGAAAGTTGTCTTCCATTTGTCTCCTTCTCTAATTCAAATATGGTTGTAACCACTCTTCAGATCAATCTTTGTGAAATAATTAGCTCCACTCAGGAAATCCACAATGTTTTCCATTGTTGGAAAGGGAAATTGATACTTGATGGTGATCTTAATAATGGCTCTTGAATCAGTACACATTCGCCATTCTCCATCTATCTTAGGTGCTAGTGCTACAGGTACTGTGCATGGACTCAAACCCTCCCTAATCAATCCCTTCCATAGCAACTTCTACACTTGTCTGTTCACCTCTTTACTCTCTATTGGAGTCATTCGATGGGCTTCCTTATTTGGAAAACTAGCTCCAAGAATCAGATCCATCTAATGACTAATCTTCCTTACGCCTAGTAACCCTTCAGGCACATTATCAAAATTAATACTCTAGAATTCATTTAGCAAACCACACACTTCTATAGGAACTTCACTAATAAATTCATTTTTAGTTCTTGGAATTAATGCCAAACACATGTGTTCATGTCTCATGCCTTCTAGGAATTTTCTCCCATCAACCAAACAAACTTGTGCACTGTTGCATACCCTTTCATCTGCTTCCTTCAAAGGCTTCATCTTATATCAAACTCCATCCTTTGTTAATGAATAAGTTTTCACATGTCCATCATGTATTGCTCGTCGATCAAACTGCCATGGTTGACCCAACAACATGTGGCAAGCATCCATGGGTATCACATCACACAAAACCTCATCCCTATAGTTACCAATTTTTAATTTTATTAGGCATTGTTCATTGAATAGGACCCTTTGATCCTTCTACAACCATGCAATCTAATACGGACTTGGGTACCTCCTCTCCAACTGTAATTTTTTGACCATTTCTTATGACACTAGATTGTTAGTGCTACCTCTTTCAATGATGATATTGAAGACCTTTCCTTCACATTTACAACAGCTGCAAAACTAATTCTTTCATTGGTCAGGCTCCTTCTCTTCATTCACCAAGGCCCTTTTGACAACAAGGGACTCACCCCTTTTTGCATCTTCAGACTGTGAGGACTGAGTGTCTTTGTCTACATGGGCTACTCATGCCTTCCCTTCAGGTCTATTGTTCATCTTCTCTTGGTGTTGTGGGAATTCATATGCCATGTGTCCCTCTTCACCACATTGGAAAAATGTACCTCTAAAACCTCCTCTTCCTGGTCCACACCCAAACCTTCCTCTGTCTCTCCGATCTCCACTATTTTGATCACAAGGTTGATATGAGTCATCCCTTTGCTAATCCTGACTAGTACTAGATCCTTCACCTTTCTTATAGTTGCCACCTCGACCTCCATATGGCCACCAACCAGTCTTTCCACCTCAACCTCCACATCTTTGCTTGTTTTTGAATCTCTTGTTCAGTGTTTCTTCAACCCTTAGAGAGAATTGATAAGCGTCCTCAATAGTTGTCATTATCACTAGTGCCAATTCCTTTTGTATACTAGGCTTCAACCCATTGATATACCAAACAACCTTTTCTTTGTTATCATCAAAATGTCTGGTTCAAAATATAAATTTATGAGATTCCTCTGTTTACTCTTTCATTGTCCTTGTTCCTTGTCTTAGACTCTACATTCACTTTAGTAGCTCCAATTCATAGTCAAACGTAATGAATTGCTTTTTCAATTTATCCACCATTTTTTCCCATCTAGAGATTTTATCTTTCCCTTATCTACCTCTTTCAAGATAGAATCTTTATACCATATACTTGCATGACCTTTTAACTTGTTCTTTGCAAACTTTAGTTGATGAGGATCTTCAATCTCCTCAAGTTTGAAAAATTCCTCCATGTCATTGATCCAATTGACCAATTCTTCAGGATTCAAACTTCCACTGAAAGTTGAAACCTCCATTTTTTGTCTCTTCCCAATGCCTGAGATTTCTCATAACAACCTTATTTCTCTAGGATCCATTGGATCTTGCTCTTCCTCTTTCAATTCCTCTTTTGTTTCTTCTTCACTATCATCTTTGTCTCATTTCACATCTCTTCTTCGAACCTCTTGCTGTAAGATTTCTAATTGACTTCTATTTGATTTGAATTCATCTCTAGGTGAATCTCTTCCTCCACCACCTCGACCTCTACCTCTGCCATGCTGGGAAATTCTTGGAGGCATCTTGAACTCAAACCACACTCACAGGTCTTTCTGCAATTGCCTCATGTTCGACACTCTATTATAGGCTTAGGAACTCCTACTCTGATACCACTTTATGAAGGGTACTTCCCTAACCTACATAATCTCACTACACTCATGGATAAAGGACAACCAAATGCAAGAAGAGAACAAATAATTCCTTTTATTATTGGAAGAGATTACAAACTACATGCCATCTTATGGGTTTCTTACATGCATGTATTGATTGGAAGATCTGGATTTACCTTATTTCTATAGTATGATATCCTAATATTCCCCTGCTCTTCGCCCCTCACACATGTATTCTTGAGAAATTTATATCTTTCTCAAGCTCTCTAGGTTGGCCTTACTCCAAATAATTATTTTTGTCATAGTACCCTTCATCATTACTTAAGAAGATATATTTTAGGATGAAATGATGTTAGTAATTGGATTCAAGTGTGTAATATCATTTAGGACAATTTTAAGTGACTACAGGAGGAAATTGAATATGATTTTATTTCCATAAAACCTATCCAACCAACATTAAATACTTCTCCCACCTTTCTACATGTTACAACAAGTATACCAAACCCCTTGGAAGTTGTTCTTTCCTTTTTCCAATGGGTCAACCAGATTTAGCTTATTTTTTAACTTTTTCCAAAAAGGCCTCTTAGCCCCTTTCCATACCATATAAATACCACCCCACTTGTCTTCTATATGTTCCACCATATTGAAATCTCCTCATCACTCAAAGGACCTTCAAAAAGGAGGTCAACCATTACCACAATAGGGACCTTTCTTGATGATCATTGGGGGCATATATTGAATATACCCCAAAGTTGACACCATCTTTATCAAGAATAACCCACACCACCCTATTATAGGGGTGGGTAACTTGGTTGGTTACATACTATATTTTCATTTATTAGAGAGAAGGATGGTATCCTCCCATCTTCCCCTCTCATGATTGGTGCAAAATCAATAAGAATTTTTCCATATAAACCTCAAATTGACATCCAATGTCAATCTTATTTCCTTGGTTTCTTGAAGGAAGACAATATCCCTTTTAGGTTTGATGGAGCCTGAAAATTTTTGATGTTCCATCTCAAACCCTTGTCACATTTTGGTTGATACTTGTGGGGTTGGGATTTTATTTTCTCTTTTGAGGGGTTCTATTTCATTGTTGATTTCCTATTGCCCATTGTCGGTCACTTAAGAACATCTTATGTCATTCACTATCTTGGGTAACCGGTCCCTCATGCCTAGGTCTGAATGTCCTAATTCTTATACAGTTAAATAAAGGGCCTTTTTGGCCTTTCCATCATTTGTATTACTATGTGTAGACATGTAAAATTGACTTAACACTTATCACAAACTTAGAACGACTCTGAATCAACTCAGAAAATATCGGAACAACTCTGAATCAACTTGGAATAACTTTGAATAAACTTGCAATGAATTTGAATCAACTCAGAACGAGTCTAAATCAACTTGGAACGACTCTGAATCAATCAAAAACGTCTCAAAACATCTCAGAATCAATTTAGAACATCTTAGAACATCTATGAAACATATCAAATCATCTCAAAATCATCCCACAACATCTCATAATGCATCAAATGACATCAAATGACATTCAAAACCCTATTTCCTCTATTAATTAAATAATACATTATTTAACTAATTCACTTTGTCATCATTTTTCAACAAATTGAATAAATACTGTTTATTTAATAAAGTCTTGAAAAACCAAATTCTATTATTAATCGAATAATACAATGTTATTTGATTAATTCACATTTCATCTTTTCAACCAATTAAATAAATTACATTTATTTAATTAAGTTCTAATCTAATCTTATTTCTTCCTGATTAATCAAATAACACTAATTATTTGATTATGTCACTAATTCAACTTATTCCACAAAATTAATTGAATTATTAAATCATAATAATTTAATTATCACACTTTCCCTCCAAAATTTGAATTAATAAATCAAACTATTCAAATTATCAAAAATCAAAATCAAAATCAAAATGGAATTAATTAATTAATTAATTAATATTGCTTACCCACTTTTTGATTGAAAAAATCATGGATTGCTAACTAAGCAATCTATTTTTCTAACTAAGCAATCTGATTTTGCTAACTCAACCCTAATTGATCAATCAATTGCTAACTAAGCAACCAAAATCCTAACTATCCAATCTATTCTTCAATCACCCTAATTCTGCAATCAACTTTGCACAATCTCCTCATGTCTAAATCCTCTCAACTCATTTTGACCGTTGATCTGGATATTCTCCAACACGATCTTGACCGTTGGTTCAAAATCTCTTTTCCTATAAAACAAGCCTTTCTCTTCACAATTATAGATCAGAATTTCAACTTACCTTATGCAACAAAGTGTTGTTGCAATCACCATCGATAGAGCTTCAACATTTTCAATCAACCAAGGATCGTTCATCAAGCTTTTGCGTACAAGCAATGGAGGATTTGTAGTGATACAAACAACCCAACATCATGCAAATACACTCCAACATGGGATGGTAAAATATTCTTTTGTTTATTGTTTTTTTTTTTTAATATTTTAGGATCTCATTTCATTCAAATAGCTTAGATTTCCACATTTCATAGGTGGTGGAATAGGATAGATTAAGTGTTTTGGATTGGATAGTTTATGATTTCAATCTTATATTTGATCTTGTTTCCTCATCTTTTCTTGATGGATTCCTTCCCTCTCACACATTCTTGCATGCCTGATGGGACCTAGGTCCTCCTTACTAATGTTTTTATGAGAAAAATTGAAGTCAAAGATTTCAGGAGCTTTCTAGAGATGTTTCACAGTCTGCCCAATAAAAGCTCGCTTTTGAGTGTCAAGAATTATGAGCATTTGCCACAAAAACTACACTTTTTCCATGGGAGTGGTGCCTTTTCTTTAAGATCATCAATTTTTCTCCAAAAGTGCACTTTTGCATCTTTCTGGGTTTTGTACCTGTACGAAAAATTTGAGCTTTTGCCTGATTTATGAGGTTTTGCAAAAAATTCTAAGTTTTTGATTTTTCTTCTGAACATTTCCTCTCGAAGACAAGCGCATAGATCCTACGCTATTGTAATGACCTTCCTTGCTAACATTTTGTTTGTTTTGCAGGAATTAATGGATTTCTATGTAGGATTTTGAAAATACTAACTTGTTTTGTGTAGAGAAGACGATCGGTCCAAGATCTTTGGAGCTACGAATATTTTTTTTACTAACTTAGGAATTTCCCTTTGGTTCTTTAAAATGAACAACTCTCACATTTCAAATTCGGTGTTGTTAAAATAAACAATTTAAAGCTTTCTAAAGTAGGAATCTTCTTTTGGTGCTCTAAAATGAACAACAACTCTCACATTTCAAATTTCATGGTGTTAAAATGAACAAATTTGGAGCTTTCTAAAAGTAGGAATCTCCTTTTGGTGCTCTAAAATTAACATCACAAGTCTCACATTTGATTTGGTGTTGTTAAAATAAACCATTTGAAGTTTTCTAAGGTAGGAACTCTCTTTTGTTGCTCATAAAAAGAACATAAAACACTTCAATTTTGGGCTCTAAAAATGAAAACATTTCATTTTTTCATAATTAGGAACCTTTAAATTTGGTGCATAAAAGGAGCACAAATATTTTTCATTTTTTTACACATGTACAATTTACATTTGTTGACCAGTTAGAGACTAGGCCTAATTTTCATAGAAACACTTCAATGTTGGGGCTTAAAATGAACAAAATGTTTTTTGATTGTTTTCACACCATTTCTATCTTAATTGCTTGATGTACTGAAAACTTCAATTGACACAAAAATAAAAAAGAACATTTTTTTATGTTATTCACATATTCTTGGGGATAACACCACTCGAGGTGTTTAAAATAAATCAATTTTGTATGAATTGTATGTCGTGTATTCATTGATTGGAAAAGGTAAATGTTTATCTTCTCCCCTTGCACCTTTTGGTGATCTTGGGTGAGCAAGGACATTTTGAACTTTGCAATTTTTTAAAGCATACCTTTTTAGAGGGCCTGCCTATTGAGACACATCCTGTGCTGGAGAACTCATAGGCAACCTAAGTGGTACTTTCATTCTGGACCACTATATAAATATTTTATGAGTGTGAGGAAACTTCATCACTCGCTGGGTACGAATGTCCTATATCGATGTATTCTTCCTTAGTATCCTTGTGATGCGTAAAAACCAAAAAGGGATAGAATGTTATTAATTGAACAAAATGTTGCATGTGTAGGTGCTCGAAAATAATATCCCCAGAACATGACTAAGAACCAATTGTTTTAGAAGCCACCCTATTATCCAAAACATTCGTTAAAAGTGGTGCATTAGAATTTACTTCTAAGAAGTTACTTGCCAAGGCCAACTACAGGCTCATTCCATAAGTCACATTTAAAATCATCTCTTCGGAGCATGAGGAAGGCCTACCTAAGAGGATGGTTTCTCTCCACTAGGGTTGTAATTGCTTGTTAAATGTTAAAAAGTTTCCCACTTACATTCAAAAACAATTGTGACATCAAATTTTGTGTTTGACTTAAAGAAAAGGAACACACCAAAACAAACATTGAATAGGATGGTCAAACCATAAACCCTTTGAGTTAGTGTATACTTGTGAAAGAAGCCTTATGATTGCACTCCTTGAAATCATTTATCCTTAAAGGTTTCCAAACATTTTGGTTTTATGTTTTCAGGTTGCATTGATCAAAATAAACACTTTGGTAACTATGGCTTGGGTGTTGTGATTTCACAACTTGAGCTATAGACATTTAGGTCACATAAAGTCCATGCTTTTGAGTCATTCCAGTGCTATTATATCATTTTTCATGCTAAAAAGCACAAAGGAAACAAACACATAGAGGTTACAACTTCCATTCCAACTCACAATATTTTTGCTAAACACTTAGGGGAAAACAAATTAAAGTTGTTTATTAGGTCATTGCTTGAACAAGACACTTGGAAAATTAGATTGGTCACAAATTCTATCACCCATTATTCCCATACTACTTATTTGAAATCAAAATCCAAAAAAACATTAGGATCATTCCTCCACTCAAAAAATTCTATGATATCAATAGTTACTTGGAACTCACAGATAGTTCAAGTATCTTTCCGACAACATATCCTCTAGACAAGGAAGTGGAATATCAACCCTAGTTCTTAAGCATTTCGATTTCCAAAAAGTAGCCACATTCCAAAATAACACTCAAGCCTTAGGGTTTTTGAGTTTCATAGCAAACCACCTCACAACACCATCACACCTTATGACCATCTGGTGACCTACCGCCCCAGTTCAACAACCAGACCTTGTAGCGCCAATATTTCAACCAGGTAACACACATATTGAAGCTGCCCAAACTAACATCATAAGCAGTTTGAGAACCTTTATATTTGAGAAAAATGAAACACCCCACCAATTTCTCACTGCATCCATCATCTTAGATGAAGAGGAAGAAAAGGCAGACCTAGCAGTTAGAAGACCTATATTACCACCACCCACGTGGCAATAAATACCATCTTCATGATCTCATGCAAAATCAGAATCCCCAAGAGAATGTCCACCATTAGTCACTCCAAACTTAGACATCTGTCCAAAAGCCATCCAAAACCACATTTCAACGCTACCAAAAAAAACCAAGTTGTTAGTCAACTTTTATGAACAAACACTAAGGAAACATCCTGATATGTACATGTTCTTTATGAATCAAAACCCAGGTCTCTTTTAGGATGATATCTAAGGACATTGGTCCTTTCCATGGTTCACTACATAATCAAAATCTGTAGGGGAAGATAGACATCATTTTTTCCCATACAGGAACAATAATTCCAAGTTTGGTAGGAAGTTGGCCATCATACTTTACCGCAATTGCTACATCTTGCTACAAAACTTTTATGCATGAGCTAGGAGAAATCGAACTGGATTAGCTATGTTGAAGGGTACTCCCCTTATACTCTAAGACTCACAAAAACTATAGATAATGGCACAAACAAAATGCAAGGAAAGAAAATATTTTCTATTATCACTAAAATGAAAATGAAAGTACAACATTACATTTTCCATCTCATTGGAATTCTAATTACATAAAGTTGCAAGTCTGTAAATTGGAGCCACCATCTACTCTACTCTTGCCTCCCTCTGTAGTCCCCCTTTACATCCTTTTATTTGTAAGGTGTAACCGCCCTAGAATCTTCTGGAAAGTGTAACTTCCTTAGGAAGATATTTTGAAATTTTATTAATTTTTGTATTACAACTTCACATGGTCATAACTTTTGATCCAATCATTGGATTTTCATTCATAGTACCTTTTCGTAAAGGTTGGCATAAAGTAGGGCCTAAAGGCCAACTACTTTTGTTTTCTGCCAATTTTCAGGGCCATTCGGAGCCTCTAAGTGCCTCAAAATTGACCCCAAAGATTTTACTAGGATTTTTGAAACTTAAAATTTTAATATCTCTCAAATGACAAATGGTATTGAAGTGATTTCTTTTCCATTGGCTTCAATTTACCATTATGGAGGTTTGTGTAAGATTTTGTGCCCAACTGTGCATAAATGCAAACTTACAAAAATAGTAACCCTACTAAATTTATCCCTTATTGAAAAGAAACAACATTTTTTTTTTTTGGGTGATGCACGATTGCTCTTACATCTTGGATTCTCTTGCATCAACCTACCCACATTCACCCTCTTATTTAGGTCGACATTGGTTTTGAAAACTTTAGAGGTCTAGCACCATTTTCCCTACCTTGAGATCCAAGTTGTTTATGACCACCACAAGGTCACAACAGATAAAGAACATGGAAACCAACAAAAGAAGTGATAGCATCCCACCAGCAAACACTACAAATAGTAGAAGAGACTTATGAGGATATAATATAAGTGACCTTATGATAGGGTATTGATTATCAAAATATCCCCAAAACATGTTGATCTATTACCCAAATTAATCTTATCAAGGGTCACAACATCAAATATGGCAACAACACTAGGGATTTCAAAATCACCATCAAGGAATAAATCCAAAACATCAAATTTCCCTACATAAAATTGATAGACATCTTGAGGAAATTAAAAAAAAATGAAATACAACATATCATGAATGCCTTATTCAAGGTTGGAACTTTACATATCCACAACAAACAGACATCATTCCAGAAACATCTCAATATCCACATCAACAACACTTCCAATATCCACAATATCAAGAAGTTTTGCAACACCAAGGTGTACATCAAATGCAATATCAAAACGTACCTCAATTTTTATATCAAGGAGTTCAACAAAATCACAAGAAAAACCACAGAGGAAAGATTACCAACCAAAAATAAAACTCGCCTATTTGGGAGAAACTTTAGAGGTAACCATGCATGAACTAGTACAACAAGAACTTATCAAAATAAATGATACTACAACTTATGGTGAACCAAACTTTAAACTTCCTTGGTATAACAAGTATGAACAATGTGAGTTCCACAAAATCAAAGGTCACACAACAAATAGATGTGCTACACTCAAAAACCTCAGTCAAGACCTCATTGATCAAGGAGAAATAACTATTAAAGGTCCATCTACTAATGAAAAAAATGATAATGTCTCAACCTCAAAAGGTTAAAACAACATTCAAGGGCCATCTACGTGGACAATGTCTCAACCTCAAAATTTGAAAGCAATGATCGAGAGCTATCTATCACTGATCACATTGAAAATGTCTCTACATCATCCTATGAGCAAAAGGACATAAATCAAGAATTTAATCCCAAGCATGATCAAAATCAATCACCCAAGTCTAGTAATGATTCAGTCCAAGATATATTGACATCATCCAACCTCATGGTAGTACATATTGAGGATCAAGAGACTCTTAATCCAACATTTATACCCACTGCAAAAAAGCTAAACCAAGAGCTATCACCCATATGCCCACAATTTGAGGAAATCTATGGATCTTTTATAGGAAATCCTTTCTTTGAAATTTATCTATGTTAAGAATGTGAACCAAAGCATGTCGAAGATCAAGAATCCCTATCATCAAAATACTACAATGACTTGGTAGATATCTTCCAAGACATCCAAGGATTTCCAAAAGAACACATCCATATGCAAATCACACATACATCTACCCATGAGATGCTTACTCCTAATGGAAATAGAGATGATATTCATCCAGGACAAGAGTCACATACTCTTAATATCAGTATTATGGAACAGGAGTCACCTACTCTTTACATTTGTACACATGATCAAGATATAGCAGAATCTATAGACCTATTAGAAAATGATCAAGAAGAAGCATTAAGATCAGAAACATCCTTTGGGCAGGTTGAAGACATCAAGCATGAAAATATGGAGCATAGTATCTTAAAATCAGTAAAGATAATTGATAATCTTGAGCAACAGAGCATTGCGTATACAACATTCAAAGAAACACCAATGTATTTTGAAGGGCCATTAAAATATGATATTTCATAGGATCAAGTTGAAGATATTAATCAAAAAGTTATCCCACCTATGAAGGATCCTATCAGTGAAGAAGTTATCACATTTGAAGATCCACGATAGAGCAGAGAAGTATTAGCTCCTTTTTCCCAAGGTAAGACATATCCTATTTCTCAATAGATGAATTTTCAAGACAGAGGAGCATGCCTACATGAACAGGGTATCTTAGCACCAATGCAAATTATGGGTAATCCTAAGAATCAAGGTCTTGGTTATTCAAAAAGTAAATGATCTAAACATATCGGTGATACCTCTATTATACCAAGGCAACTTTATCTAATGCAAGAATCAACATAGAGAGAATGAAGAGTCCTTATGATGAAATTGCTACCAATACTACAACTAGCCATATCATGAATCATCATCCACACACAGTTCCACCCTCTCATCGGGAACAACAACAAGAGAAAAAGATATATCAAAGAAAGGAACAATTCATTGAAGCAAATGAATTAGTAAAACAAAATGGACAAGAATGATTCAAATGGATACAAAAGAAAAAGAAAGAAAATCATCCCTATCAAACTCCATTAGTCAAAGAAACTATGGGGAAAAATAAAAAAGGGAAGTTCATCCATCAAAAAATTCTAGCAATACAAAATAAAGCTTCAAGAGCAACCTACAAGGTATATCAAGATGTTGGTCCCAATTGAATCTCCATATCCACCCATCATTCCTCATCATCCAAAGTTTGGAGATTCAAAGGTTCCAAACTACCAACCAATCCATCTAAACATCATATCCCTCAACAGATTTTGCCATCCAAGATATCCAAATCTTGCATTAACCATGTGTTGGAAGCAACTCTTTATCATAAGGATTCTAAGGGAACTCTATCGCGATGTGAGCATCAATGTAAGGTTAACTCCGGTATCAAAAAAGAAGATAAGAATTATCAGGGGTTACATTCAAGTGCTCATATCTTAGCAAAAAAACTCCTCCAAGTAGGATATCGTTGGCATGTCATGATAGCAATAACAACCATATTAGCACCAACAACATCTACATCAGCACCACCAGGTGGCTCAAACATGAGCAAAAAATCATCACCATGATGAAAACCTGGTAAACAAGCATCTTGTGTGACATCAAAAAGCAATAAAAAAAATAAAAAAATAAAGAAAATAGTCAAGAGAAAAATCGTCCTCTAGTGAAAACCACTACGATGGCACTTTGGACAAGTACCATGATGAAAACCTAGAAAATAGGCATCATATATAGGATCGAGCATCTACATGTGCCATTTCAGGTGGAAGCATCTCAACCTATCTAGAATAAATCCAATCCATTTTTATCCCAATCCAATGTACCTCGATCTTGACAAATGTTTGGTGTATACTTTATACTTGCTTATGGAAAACATCTTGACATGGGTCACTATCATTGATCCTATATTATCTAGCATTATTTGAGCCAGGAGGAATTGTCCAAAGGGGTATACTCTATCCAAACATGTTATCCTATCACATGCTAATCCATCCCCTACATTGCTAGACACTGGGGGCAAGTACCTACATCTTGCTTCAGATTAAATCCTAATCTATGCCTTCTATCTCACATTGTCATCTAGGAATTATCCAACAATAAGGTCTACCACATGGTACCCTTCCCAATTTGTCCCAACAATAAAGTGTACCACCAACGCACTACCAAGATAACCTTAAAGATAAAAACAACATGGATTATTCCTTCACTCAAAAATTCTAAGATATCAATAGTTACTTGAACCCCACAGCTAGTTCAAGTAAGCTTTTCTAGAACATATCCTCTAGAAAAACAAAGTGAAATATCAATGCAAGTTTTCAATATCTTACACCTAGGCAAGAGGGTAAAAATATAAAAAACATCCAGATAACAATCAAAAAATGAAATAGCAAGGTGTACCACCAATGCACTACCAAGGTAACCTTCAAAGATACTAGCAACGTGGATTATTCCTTCACTCAAAAATTCTATGATATCAATAGTTACTTGAACCCTATAGCTAGTTCAAGTAAGCTTTCCCACAATATATCCTCTAGAGAAACAAAGTGAAATATCAATCCAAGTTGTCAACATCTTACACCCCGGGAAAGAGGGTAAAAATCCAAAAAAACATTTGAAAAGAATTGAAAACAAAACAACATCATGGGGTTATTCCTTCACTCAAACATTCTAAGATATCAAAATTTTCTTGAACCTCACATCTACTTCAAGTAGACTTCCCACAACATATCCTCTAGACACACAAGTGGAATATCAATCTAGGTTACAATGTTGTTTTCCAAAAATAATTTATGCTTTGAGTCAAATGGTCGAACTATGTGGTCTCTGCGTGCATAATGTAGGAAAGGCTCATTAGCGTCTGAGACCCTAGGTCAGTCCCCTTAGGTTTCCAACATGCTTTATTTCAACTAAGTCAAAATATATGAAAATCCAAAGACATTCACAAAAAAGAAAAGGTCAAAAACACTCAAACCAAGTGAACTACGAGCATTTGTGTGTATAATGTAGGCAAGCCTTATCTTTGATGAGCCCCCAAGGCCCTAGGTTAGTCCCCAAAAAATGTCAAAAATGGCATCATAAAAATTTAGAAGAATCACAAAGAACCATGTCTGCTATCACAATTCACAATAAGACATCATCCATAATAAATAGATCATCACATCCACCCTTTGACAAAACAAACAAAACAAGCAAAGAAAACATCAAATAGTTGGAACCTTCAAGCAAACAATCACAGAAGAATTTGGTTGCAAATTGAACTAAAAGAAATCCAAGTATCGAATACATATATTTTCTACAAGACCCAACAACATGCTGAGATATGTCTTAATGGATCCATTCCTATGATAGACAGGATAAACATTGGATAATAGACCCACCCCAAATAGATATGGCAAGTGATATAATAGCATTGTTTCATCTTTTTGTTATCTTATTTTTGTGATTTACATTATTGACTCATTCCTAGGATCTCTGGAGGATGTCCATAAGGATTTGGAGAAGAAGGAATGGGGGAATTTGAGTGTCATTTCATTTTTTTGTTTGTGGATACTCTTGTTATACTACCATGGTGAATACTTCCTTTGTTTTGTGTGTGGAAGTCATCTTTGAAACATTTCATCTAATAGTGACATGTTAGGTTCTTAATACCTCTTGTGTTATTGGTCTGACATTTTTTTGAAGCTTCTCACCCATACACTCTAACAGGGTTTTTGTATGTCTGGTATGAGAAAGAATACTCCTTGTTTGTAGAGTCAAATTCCATGCAATAGATATAATGTCACCTTCGTCATTAATGCCCTAGTGCATAGTATTTATTTTGTATATTGAAAAGGATTGTTCAAACAACAAAGTCTCTAAAGCAAAGCATAAGCAACTCATCAAATACTAATTAACATCACATTTCTTTTGAATAAAATCTGCATAGCAATATCATTTGTACCATTCTACATCCACAATATCGACAATCCATATCATGATGATAATAATTCAATAAAAACATCATGTATGGGGAATTCATTCATATCAACATCATATAAATATACATCATCATATATCATCATCACATGAGCATAGAACGAGAATGAATCGAAGAAGGTATATATCATATATATCATCATCAAAAAATGAGAGTACATCATCAGTGTGATAGGATATACAAAACCATAATATCTATACGAGTCCTCGATAGCGCTGATGAGTATAGGCATACAAAATACATATCTACAAAATGCCTCTGAACTATGAATAGTGTAAAGATCAAGTACCAAAGTAAGACCCCAATAGGAAAGACGGAAACCTAGAGATCACCAAAATGATCTGGCTATCTCACAAACTAATCACCACCACCACCAAGTGCACCATCACTGCCCATAGAACTAGGCTCTCCAAACTATGGATGTCGAATGCCCCTGGGAATAGCAGCCTCTTATAAAGTCTGTAGTAGGTAGACATCTACAAATAATGATCACGTTACACCCTGAGAGTATCTCTCTCTATGGTCAACAACTGTACAAAAACCTCTATAGCATGTCGTCGACCACTCTCGCTATCTCGCTCAACCCTCAAAATATCTATCTGAGCCTTTGTATCTTATCATATTACTATCTCTACATCTCTAGTAGTAGTCATTTGAGCTAACAATATGTCTCCATCCCTAGCTGGTGGAGGAGGACCCAAAACCTACCTATGACCCTACACCTAAGGTGGCTGCTCATCCTGATCACCCTGGGCTCCATCATGATGAGCTCTATCTTGAGCTCTATCCAACTGCTCTATGAGGACCTCAATACACTGTCGCTCCCCATGATGACCTGTAATAACTGATCTACCTGAAGAAAGAGTACCCCTAGGAATAGTGAGTCTCAAAGGCCTATGGAAAGATCACCACTCATCATAGTCATCAAAGGTACCTGATCTATGGGACCAACCAACCAACCACAATCAACTGAGGTAATTGCTATGAACTCAACAATGGCAATATCTATATTTTGCTAAAGCACCATACATGAACCTCTTGTGTCGTCCGACCAAAATGAGCCTCATAAGTATCAAGAACTTGGCTCTGTCTCTTCCCAAACTAACAACATACTTGATCTGGTAGATAACACTCTAGCACAATATCAGAATGACCAAGCAAAAAATGGGTCTATCGATAATAGAAAAGGTGATTTACATCCTCTGGCCAAGCATCACACCCCAAATATGGTCTCCACACAAAGTTGGGAATATCATCAAAAACTTAATTCCAATAAGGAAGATCTCTAGGCAAGCTGTAGTGCACAAAATCCCCATAACGATACGAGTATGGACCATCGGGGTGACGATCCTATATCCCATTTGGTCAAGTAACTGCAATGTGCTCCCATTCCCAGACATGCAAAATTGAAACACCTGTGGAAATAGATTTCCTGCCCCAATACACTACCTCATGCATATCTCTATACAAGTGGGACAGAAGACATGGACCCCAAGCATACATCATACCATACTCAACCATATTCTCAATACACACACCCCAACCTATAGGAAACTATCACCCTCAACTATCAAGAATAACAAGTCCTAAAATCAAACTACATAGGATAAGTGAGATGGGATCTACACTATCAAAAAAATCAGACAGATCGATCTCTAACTAATGTACCATTAGGTTTAAAGCACCTAACACACACTGTATGGTAGGGATGCCATCTCAAATATGATAAGTAACCAAATCCCCATGAATAGGAAGATGAACTATCCTCCATACATCCTCAGAGTGACAGTCACCTCTCCTATAGGTAGGTGAAACGAGGATGTCTCTAAATCCTGCCATTCCACTAGCATAGTCATCATAGAAGTATGAGTCCTGATAGGAAGCATATAACAAGGGTTTGAGAAATGCTTAGAAAATACCAAACAAAAGTGAGCTTTTCAAGCAAAGGCAAGGAAACAAAGGCGTGGATATATGTCAAAGGCGAGCTTTCATGACCTCAAATAGTCAAAGGAGAGATTTTAGAACAAAGGTGAAGATCCTGAGAAAAGGCATGGAAAATGGGAAAAGGTGTGGAAATATGTCAAATTCATGGATACTTAGCAAGCAAAGGTGTGAAAACTGAGGCAAAAGCTCAGAAATCAGGAAACTTCACTTTTGACCTAGAGAACTTAGTACACGCAAAATTAGAATGAAACAAGATGAAAGCGAGAATGTACATATTGGGCCACCAATGCCTAAAGGCCTTCCAACCTCCTGAATGATCTTAGAATGATGTGGGGTTCCATCAAAATGAAACATTTCTCCTTGAAAACTGACAAAACGAGAGAACCAAAGATAAGAATTAGCTAGAGTTGAAACACAAATGAGCTATCTAGAAGACAAATTTCCTATATAAGCCTCAATAAAACCCTAATTTCTACATGAAAGCTTAGAGAAACATCAAAACATGAAATGAGGAACCTATAAACCTAATTCTCTAACCTAAACACATCAGAATGGAAATAAAATAGAGTCGTGAGCCTGACCTCAAAACTTAAAATTTTCGGTCAACCTCTCGAGGGTGTAACATAGAGTCTTACCATCATTCCACGAAACACTGGGGTATAGTGGGACATAAATTATTTTCAAAAAAAAAATGATCTTAAAAATAGAATCTTTGAAACAAAGCAACTAGTACTTTGTATCAAAGAGGGGAAAAATGTAGACATGTAAAATTGACTTAACACTTATTGTAAGGAAAGACTCTAGTGCGTAAATTGCTTTCCTAATGTCAATTCATAGGAGAATAATGTAGGAGTACTTTTAATTTCAAATTACAGAGCATTAAGATTCACACATAAAAGAATAGACAATAATATCAATAGAGAATAGACACCTTATTTACGTGGGAAAGCCCTTTCAAGAGAAAAACCCACCACCAAAGAAGAGTCACTTTATTCATAGTAAAAAAAAATTACAATAAAGTTACAGATCCCTCCTTCACATGTATTAGTTCTCTAATATTACACAACAACATTACAATCAGTCAACCACAGTCAAACACAACACTGTTACAATGTTCTTTCAACATACAGTCAACTCAACCGATTCCCAATTTTTTCCTATCTCTTCCAACACACCAATTGGTCTGCTTGCTATACTACTCCGACATTTTGTTTTCTAGGAATCTACTATCCAAACTGATTCAGTTTTCTCAACCACCAAGAAGCTCAATCATTGACATTATCCTACATTGGCATGGAATATTAATAGTCATTAGTTTATAAAAAAATCTCGAAGACTTTCTGTATCCATGAGTTAGCCCTTTTGATTACCAACTCACTCATACACCCATGGTCAAACCAACAATCAACATGGCCCCACCAAAGTGAACACCCATCGGCACATCACTCAAAATATTAACTTCATAACCACCACATACAAGTTACAAATTTACCAATCCCCACGACAAGTCGATACCACTGTCGCCCAATCAGAGAAAACTCAAACTTCATAACAACCGCAACAAGGTTACAAGCTATAGAAATCACCAATGTCGCAAGAATGAAGGAGATAGGTCATTTGAGAAGTTACGAAACTTCCAAACTTTGTGACAAGGTTAAAAAACCTCCAAACTCCACGACAAGAAGTTACGAAACTTCCAAATTCCATGACAAGGTTACGAAACCTCCAAACTTTGTGACAAGAAGTTACGAAACTTCCAAACTTTGTCACAAGGTTACGAAACCTTCAAACTCTGCAACAAGAAGTTATGAAACTTCCAAACTCCGTGACAAGGTTATGAAACCTCCAAACTGCATGACAAGAAGTTACGAAAGTTCCAAACATTGTGACAAGGTTACAAACTTAGGAACTTCAACAATCGGCTAACAATGAAGATTGGAACAAAGTTACAAGCCAGCAAGTAGAGGCACAATTTCCAACAATCTCCCACTTGATGAAGACTTACTAGCTTTCTCCAAACTCAAAGTTAATGAAGGTCATGGGATCCAAGGCCCATCAAACTGGCACACCACCTATACTTGTCTGTGCTCATGGTATTTGTCAACTTATCTGTAACATTTTCAGAGTATCCACCTTTTCTAAACAAATATTTCCATCCTCCACCATATCTCGTAAAAAATGATATTGCACATCAATATGTTTCATCCTGGCATGGAAAGTGGGATTTTTCACCAAACAAATAGCACTCTAACTATCACAACAAATTAAAATTTTCCCTGCATTAAACCCACTGTCAGAACACAAATGCTTTAACCATATTCCTTCCTTATAGGCATGTGTTGCAGCCATGTATTCTGCCTCCATAGTGGAAAAAGCGACTAAAGCCTACCGCTTACTCACCCAACTAACTGGACCACCATTCAACATGAAAATATATACATTGGTGGATTTTCTACTATCAACGTCCCCTGCCCAATCAGAATCCACATAGCCTCGAATACTGATAAATCTATTTGAAATAGATGAGTT
Organism: Sequoia sempervirens; assembly: GCA_007258455.2. Classification (NCBI taxonomy): domain Eukaryota; kingdom Viridiplantae; phylum Streptophyta; class Pinopsida; order Cupressales; family Cupressaceae; genus Sequoia; species Sequoia sempervirens. The sequence goes on along the minus strand of VDFB02000015.1, from coordinate 456,293,254 downwards.
ACCATGATAACACAAAGCATACTGAGAAGTACCTTTTAAATATCTAAACACTCTTTTCACAACATCCTAATGTGGCCTTCCTAGATTTTCCATAAACTAGCTAAGAACTCCCACTACTTGGGCAATGTCTGGCCTCGTATAGACCATTGCATACATTAAACTTCCAACAACACTAGCATAAGGCACTCTGTTCATGTCCTCCATCTTAGAAGGAGATTTTGGACAATCTTCAATGGATAGCTTCGTTCGCTGCAAAACTAGAACAACTAGCTATTTGCAATCAGTCAGACAACATCTCTCTAGAATAGTATTAATGTACTTACTTTGGTTGAGCCAAAGCTTTCTACTCTTTCTACCCCTAGTTATTTCCATCCCTAGGATATACCTAGCTGCACCAAGATCTTTCATTTCAAACTTTGCAGACAACTAAGATTTTAGATCAGAAATCATAAGCTTACTATTCCCAATGAACATGTCATCCACATACAGGGATATAACTAAGACATGATCATTTTCAGATTTGAAATACACACAATGATCAAATTTTGATCTTACAAATCCCAAAGACAAAACAAATGTGTCAAACTTCTGGTACCACATTCTAGGAGATTGTTTTAATCCATACAGAGATTTTTTCAACTTCCATACCAGATGTTCTTTACCTTTTTCCACATAATGCTCAGGATGGGACATATAAATTTCTTCTTCAAGATCACCATGAAGAAATATTGTCTTCACATCCATCTGTTCAATATCTAAGTCATATGCTGATGCAAGTGACAAAAGAAATTTGATAGATGTTAGCTTAGCTATAGGAGAAAATATTTATCCATAATTAATTCCCTCTACCTAGGAATAACCTTTTGTAATCAACCTCACTTTATACTTTTCAACACTTCCATCCATACCTATTTTCTTTTTAAATACACATTTACAACCAACAACTTTTATGCCTTTAGGCAAGGGCACCAAAATCCAAGTGTCATTCTTTTCTAATGATGCCATTTCTTCATTCATGGCTTCCAACCAAGATTTTGCATTAGGCATATTAATGGCCACTTTAATACTCCTAGGCTCATCAGTGCTTGTAATCAAAGCATAGGCACAAGTAGAATCTAACATAGAAAACCCATACCTATCAGGTTGCTTTCTTTCACGTGTTTTCCTCCTCAAGGGTTGAGGTTGAGGTTGTTGTTCTTCTTCATAACTCTCAGAACTGCTTGAGCTCTCCTTAGATTCAGGTACATTTTGAATTTTTAATTCCTCTTTATCTTGAGTCAAATGAATTTCAACTACATCCTTTTTATTTTTTGTTTTTATCTCTGATTGCAGATCCAAAGTAGAAGGCTTCAACTCACGAAAAATAACATTTATGTTGTACAAAACCTTCTTATCCATGGGGTTCCAAAGCTTGTATCCTTTTATGCTATCACTATAGCTAATAAATATACATTTAACAACTTTTTTCTCCAACTTAGATCTTTTTTCATTTGACACATATGCATATGCCTCATGTGTAGCCAAAAACTCTAATGTGTCTAAGAGAGGGCTTCTTACCAGACCATGCTTCCAAAGGTGTCTTCTCAACAAGAGAAGAATTAGGAGAATGATTTAATAAATAACATGTTGTTACAACTTCCTTAGCCTAGAAATTCTCCTCCAAGCCAACATTGCTCATCATACTTCGTGCTCTTTCCATCACTGCCTTGTGGAACCTTTCAGCAACTCCATTTTGTTGCAAAGTATAGGGTGTAGTCTTATGTCTTTTAATTCCACGATCTTTATAGTACCTTTCAAACTCATCATAACAAAACTCACCACCATTTTCAGTCCTTAAACCTTTTATTTTCCTTCTAGTCTAATTTTCCATAAGGTTTTTAAATTCCTTAAAATGACTGAACACTTCTGATTTACTCTTTTAACAATACACAAATGCCCTTATCAAATAGTCATCAATAAAAGAAACATAATCTTTAGAATTTGATAACGAAGGAACATTTACTAGACTAGACACATCAGAATGAATGTGATTAGGTATACTTGAAGATTTATGAGGACTGGAATAAAATGAAACATGGTATTGTTTACCATATATACAATGTTGACAAAATTTGAATTCAAGGTTACAGTCATCAAGCCCTTCAACCAGGTTTTTATTTTTCAAGGTTTTTAAACCTCTTTCCCCAATGTGGCCTAGCCTATGATGCCACAACATTATTTTCTCAGTTGGAAGCTTCATCTCCAAAGAATTAGCTCCTACTAAAACAATCACCTCTTTCCCTATAGATTTACATGGTTTTTTAGAAGCACTATTGAATTAAAATGCATTGGCATCCAACTTATACAAAGTACCAATTTGAGCACCCTTTTCCAACAACATGGAGCCTCTTGTCATCTTACAAACACCATTAGAGAAAGAGACCTATACACCAGCATCATTCAACCTACTAATAGAAAATAAATTTTGAGCCAGACTTGGTATATGCATAACATCATTGATTCCCTTCACCCTTCCATCAGGGAACTAAATTATGACTCTTCCATGGCCAACTATATCCAGGGATGAATCACTTTCCACATACACCTTTCCACCATCATATTTTTCATACTTTTTGAAATAGTATCTATGAGATGTCATCTGGAAAGATGCTCTAGAATCAATCAGCCAGACATCATCTAATGCCTAAGTTTCCAAGGCTACAATGAAGGCATCTTCTTCACTCTAAGAAGAATCATTGTTAGAAGAGTTCTTATTCTTCTTCTTTTTCTCCTTTTTGCAATCCTTTTAGACATGACCAGGCTTCCCACAACTCCAACACTTCACCTTGGACTTTTTTCCAGGAGACTTTGATCTCCCTTCTAATTTTGACTTGGATTTTATGTCCTTGCCTTTTTCTTTCGATCGGCCTCAAACAACAAGAGCCTCCTTCACCATCTCAAAATATTTTCTATTCATTTCTTCTGATAACAAAGAAGTAACAACATCTTCCATCTTAAAAGTGGATGTTGTACTCCCAATGGCCATCACCAAGTGATGCCAAGAATCAGGAAAAGAACATAACAACAACATACAATGATCTTCTTCAATCTTCACACCCAAAAATGTTAACTAAGCAATCAACATGTTAAAAGTATTCAAGTGATTAGCAACAGATGCTCCTTCCTATATTTTCAAAGAATGCAGCTTCTTCCTCAATAACAACTTGTTTACCAAGGACTTACCTTGATAAATATCTCCAAGTCTTTTCCACAAGGAGGCTACAGTCTTCTCTTCATGCACATTAAGAAGAATATATTCTGCCAAACAGAGCCTTATCAGCCCCTTTGATTTTTGATCTACAAGATCCCAATTTTTTTGCTTCATGATAGAAGGCTTCATTCTAGACATAGCCATCCAAAGATCAAGATCAACCAATAGATCTTCCATTTTGAGTTTCCACAACTCAAAATTGCTGCCATTGAATTTCTCAATTTCAATCTTTCTAGATGTACTTTCCATCTCAATCTATAATCTGGCAATTATCAGACTTCTACAAGACTCCCATTGAATAGAATTGACACAAAAAACCCAACCAACCCACAAGGATGACACAACTAGCTAGGATTTGATACCACTTGTAAGGAAAGACTCTAGTGTGGAAATCACTTTCCTAATTTCAATTCACAGGAGAATAATGTAGGAGTACTTTTAATTTAAAATTACATAGCATTAAGATTCACACATAAAATAATAGACAATAATATCAATAGAGAATAGACACCTGATTTACATGGGAAAACCCTTTTGGGAGAAAAACCCACCACCAAAGAAGAGTCTCTTTATTCATAGTAAAAAAAAATTACAATAAAGTTACAGATCCCTCCTTCATAGGTATTAGTTCTCTAATATTACACAACAACATTACAATCAGCCATCCATAGTCAAACACAACAGTGCTACAATTTTCTTTCAACATATAGTCTGCTCAACCAATGCCCAACGTTTTCCTATCTCTTCCAACACACCAATCGTTCTGCTTGCTATACTCTTAGACCTTTCGATTTCCAAGAATCTACTATCCAAAATGATTCAATTCACTCAACAACCAAGAAGCTCAACTGTCGAAATTATCCCACATTGGCATAGAATATTAACAGTCATTAGTTTATAAAAAAAATCCCAAAGACTTTAGGTATCCATGAGTTAGCCCTTTTGATTACCAACTCACTCATACACCTGTGGTCAAACCAACCATTGGCATGGCCCCACCAAAGTGAACACCCATTGGCGTGTCACTCAAAATGTTAACTTCATAACCACTGTATACAAGTTATGAATTTACCAATCCCATCGACAAGCCGATACCACTATCGCCCAATCGGAGAAAACTCAAAATTCATAACCATCACAACAAGGTTACAAGTTATAGAAATCATCGATGCCCCGATAACGAAGGAGATCGATTAATTAGGAAGCTACAAAACTTCCAAACTCCATGACAAGGTTATGAAACCTCCAAACTTCGTGACAAGAAGTTATGAAACTTCCAAACTCTGTGACAAGGTTACGAAACCTCCAAACTCTATGACAAGAAGTTATGAAACTTCCAAACCCCACGATAAGGTTATGAAACCTCCAAACTCTGTGACAAGAAATTACAAAACTTCCAAACTCCGTGAAAAGGTTACAAACTTAGGAACTTTAGCAATTGACTGACAATGAAGACTGGAATAGTGTTACAAACCAACAAGTAGAGGTACAATTTCAAACATTTATCACAAAGTCAGAATGACTCTGAATCAACTTGGAACATCTCAGAACGATTCTGAATCAAATTAGAATGACTTTGAACCAACTCAGAATATCTTGAAATTACTTTGAATCAACTTGAAATGACTCTAAATCAACTTGAAATGACTCTGAATCAACTCAGAATGACTCCAAATCAAACTCAGAATGACTCTCAATCAATCCAAAACATCTCAGAACATCTCTAAATCAATTTGGAACATCTTGGAACATCTTTGAAACATCTCGAATCATCTTGAAATCATCCCACAACATCTCATAATGCATCAAATGACATTTGAAACCCTATTTCCTCTATTAATTAAATAATACAATGTTATTTAATTAATTCACCTTTTCATCATTTTTTGACAAATTTAATAAATGTCGTTTATTTAATAAAGTCTTGAAAACCTTAATTCTACTATTAATCAAATAATACAATATTATTTGATTAATTCACATTTCATAATTTCAACCAATTAAATAAATTACATTTATTTAATAAAGTCCTAATCTAATCTTATTTCATCCTCATTAATCAAATAATGTTAATTATTTGATTACGTAACTAAGTCACGTTATTCCTTGAAATTAATTGAATTATTAAATCATAATAATTTAATTATCACACTTTCCCTCCAAAATTTGAATAATTAAATCAAACTATTCAAATTATCAAAAATCAAAATGGAATCAATTAATTAATTAATATTCCTTGCCCACTTTTTGATTGAGAAAATCATGGATTGATAACTAAGCAATCTATTTTACTAGCTAAGCAATCTGATTTTGCTAATTCAACCATCTAATTCCTAACTCAACTCTAACTGCTCAATCAATTGCTAACTAAGCAATCAAAATCCTAACTAGCCAATCTATTCTTCAATCACCCTAATTCTGCAATCAACTTTGCACAATCTCCTCATTTCTAAATCCCCTCAACTCATTTTGACCATTGATCTGGATATTCTCCAACGAGATCTTCACCATTGGTTCAAAATCTCTTTTCTTATAAAACAAGCCTTTCTCTTCACAATTATAGATCAAAATTTCAACTTACCTTATGTAATGAAGTGTTGTCGTAATCACCATTGATAGAGCTTCAAACTTTTCGATCAACCAAGAATCGTTCATCAAGCTTTTGTGTACAAGAAATGGAGGATTTGTAGTGATACAAACAACCCAACATCATGAAAATACACTCCAACATGGGATGGTAAACTCTTCTTTTGTTTATTTGAATTTTTTTTTAATATCTTAGGATCTCATTTCATTCAAATAGCTTAGATTTTCACATTTCATGAGTGATGGAATAGGATACATGTTTTTTTTTTGGATTAGATAGTTTCTGATTTCAATCTTGCATTTGATCTTGTTTTCGCATCTTTTCCTAATGGATTCCTTCCCCCTCACACAGTATGACTTAGGAGTTTTGAGTCCTCTATATCATGTCATCCTAAGAGGGCCCCCTCCTTTAGAATAACTTTTGAGCATGTGTCTAGTGGTTTCCACTTAATTTTGGTCAACCTTTTAAACCTTATCACTCATTGCTAATTACTTCATAAGTGCATGTTTTGAATTGGAAACAAGTGATGAATCGATATTTCTTTGATATCACTCATCATGAATAGTTGTTAGAGCTCTTAACTTTAATGTGGGATGCGTGATGTTCTTTGTATTGTTGAAGGATTGCTTATCGCTAATGGCTTTTGAGCCCTCAGTATTGTAATAACGATAAGCTATGCCCCCCGACCTTATGTTCTTATTTTTATCACTCATCACATATATGTTATGAAATGATAAATTTCAATTAGCGATGAGTGATAAGATGGGTTTTCCATTGCATCATGTATCATGGATATGTTTTAAGTTCCAAGTTCTATATTAGCAATACACGATACATATTGTCACTATGAAGATCTCTCATTTCCAATTTCTCGCAAACCATATGAGGAGAATTAGTGATGAGCAATGGCCTTATGTTTTATCACTCATTGCTGATTCATTTCAAAGCTTAAGTTCCAAAGTAGCAATGAGCAATGGAGTTCTCTATTTAAAAGTTTCTTTTGCTAACCTGAATAAGTCTTATCTGTGATGTCTTTTGTACTATTGATTTTCTTGTAGGTGCATGTGTCTATTGTGCAATTTGCACACACGCCCCACTTGGAGTAGGGACCCTCTTTTTGTGATGAATTTTGACCCTTGGTTTTATTGGACTTGTCTTTTGCGGTCTTGGGATGTTGGTCTTGGTGGCCTTGGTCTTGCCTTGAGGCTTAAATTGGTTTAAATTGGCTTTTAGTGAAAATTCAGGTTTTGACCTAAATCCGAGATTTTCCAGCTTAGGCGGATTTTCTGGGTCCTGGTTCATTGTCTGTTTATTGCTTAATCTTCTGAATCTAGGTTTCTGCTTGACACCGGGATTTAGGGCATCATTGTTTCGAGTTGAAGGTTAGTCATTCAGAGGTCTTTTTAAATTCAAATTCATGTGCATTCTGAATTTGTTGATTGACATCGATGTTGGGACCATTAGAATCCAAGTAGAAAGGTTTGTGTGATTGTTCGATTAATGGTTCATGTGTTGGTATTTCGTCGGGTTTCTGAGGTGTCCACGGAATTCTTGCTCGCCTGGATTTTCCCAATGTTTGTCAAGTCCGTGGGGTATAGCAAATTTTGGAGTATTTAAATAGTCCATGAAAATCTATCCTGTCCAGACTTTTCCGGTTTCCTTGCTTAGTTTCATACTTTTCGATTTTCAAGGATAGGACCAATGGAGTAAATGATAAATAATGATTTCTTATTGCTAATGGATGGATTTCATGATAATATTATAAACTTGTGTTTGTACTAATGATTTAATTAGTGAATGATGTCTTTGCAGCAAGAATCCGTCTGGGTCGAATTTCTTCGAAATTCCACCCCGACTGGATTTTCCTGGTTTACCTTGTTTTCCCGGATTGCTTTATTTTTTTGGATTTTCAAAGATTGATGATTTGTGGCAGATCTTAATTGCTTCATATGATTTTATGCTAACCTTTGGATTGAAACATGTATGGCAATTAGATACTCATGACATTCTTTTGTGAACGCAAGTTGAATCAAGTAAGGCCGCTGCAGGAAAATCTAAAGGAGATACGGAGGGGTCCTCTATTTCAGAGGCAGAAAGATTAAGGTTGGATACCAGGAGTCAGCTGCCAGAAAGCAAGATATCTTCTATATGGTCTGAGGTGTCTGACACCAATGTTGGAGCATGGTGATATGAGGAGTTTAAAAAGAGAACAGCTCAGAAGGATCTGTAGGTCCTGAGATGGGGAATGACGAAGTCTAGGTTAGTTCATGTGGCAGGGTTCCCTCCTACAATCCAATGCTATGATTTGATTCTAGAGTGTGCCCGACATTATGACTTTGACACACAGAGGGTTGTCAGTACTGAAGGAAGGGTTTTAGAAAATTTCAACCCCGTTTCTATTGCCTAGGCCTTTGACATGCCGGATTTTCCTTCTTTGTGCACTCTAAACATGGACTTGGCCAGAAAATATTATGAGAATGAGCCCACCAAAGCTTAGCAAATGATTAATGATTGGTTGGAGAAGCCAAAGTCACACTATTCCAAACTACCCAAGCAGTTGCATAGAGTTAAATTCAGATTGGATATCTATGATGCAATCACATTTTTGAGCAGGGTGGTGGGTTTGAAGACCGTTGGAGTGTTAGAGAATTGGATGGTTCATGTGATAAACAAGACTGAGCAGGGTACCGATTATCATTGGGCAGGACTTATTAGCACTATGATTGATAAACAGCTAAGGGATGTCCTAGAGACAAAGAAGTTCACTACGTCTTTTTATGTATTGTATGTGTTGGCTAGATTCTACCCATATAGGGGTTTGAATCCACAGGGGACATTTGGCCAGGACATAGTCTATGAGATATACCCGGAATTGCACCTAGGACACCGGGATTACCAAAGAGCCAATGATGCATTCACAATGCATATCACTAGGTTGCTTCAAAATGTGGAGCATGTGAGATTGTCAGAGGGAGTGAAGGAGCTAATAAAGAGATACCGAGCCTGGTTAATTCAATTTAACACCTTCTCTTACATTAGAATTGATGGATGTCTGGCTACTCCATACAGGTTACCTCAGTACCCTACTGATCATATTGTGTTATTGGAAATTGTTAGACAGATATGTGAGTTTGATGCCATTGTCAAAAAGGAGAAGCATAAAATAGGTTTCGGTGGGGATTTCCCTCTTGGAATTGGAATAGCAGAGGTGTTCCCTTCTATCCAATCGGCACAAGCAGTAGGGGATGAATTAGCAACTCATGGTTTCTCCTTCCACTCCAAAAGGACAAATTTTGATATCACATGGGAAGCACAGAAGAAGGCCACCAGGGAATACCGACATAAGGATGACCTAGAGGAATATTGGGCCAACATCAAAGATGATTTCAAGGCAAGGAAGAAAAGGTACTCTAGGCTTCCTATCAATGTGATTAGGCAATACAATGTCAAGTTAATCCCTGACCAATTGGAGGATGATGGAAACTTGGTGCAAGATCATGCCTATGAGTCTGTTAAGGACAGATCAATCAGAGATATAAACTGGAGCGATGATGAAGTAACTGAGTTGGAAGATCTAATGGCACCGGTTATGAAATTTACTACTTCATGGTTAAAACATAAGGTTTGGGAGCTGGAGAGTGAGAAGGTACCCTGTACCTTTAATTTGATGGGAAACCTTAATCCTATGTCTACTTCAAAAGAATCTGGGGAAGATGATCCCAAAGGGAAAACTAAAAGGAGCTCACCTTTCAAGATAAAAATCAGAGGCCCAAAAGAAAGTGAGCTATAACCAAAGAGAAAACCAAAAGGAAAGAAAAGAAGTTGGGCTTTGAAGATAGGCAGGTCCTTTGATGAGGAAGGATTTGAAAATCCAGAAGAAGAGGATGCTCCTCCACCACCAAAGAAGACAAGAACCACCAGGGTTTCAAAGAAGAAGGGTCAGGATACCTCTAAAGATGAGACTCTGATTGTTGATGTGGAGAGTTCAGGGGAAAAGACTAAAGTTTATATGAGGAAATCAAGGACTCCATCTCCTAAAGATACTATGCAAAAGATGGATCTTCCTCCAAAATCACCAGTCATAGAGCAACCTAAGGCTACTTCTCCTTCACCAAGTATACCTGAGCAGGAAATAGCTTATCAAGAATAAGAAATTGGTGGAGAGACAGAGCCATTCAAGGAGGGAGAACTCTTTGGCGAGGCAGCGGAGCTTGAAGTTGAAGAGGAGGAAAAGCATACTTCTCCCTTAGTGCAGTATGAGGATTCTCTGGAGAATAGCAAAGGAAACAGATCCCCTGAGAAGGAGGGTACCCCTGTTAGATCCCCATCACCTATGCAAGAGGAGGAGCCTGACTTGGGTGATCAAGGTGAGCAGTTTCCTGAGAAAGGAAAGGATGAAACGGTGGAATCACATGAAGAGGTGAAAACAGATGAAATTCAGGTGGAACTTGCTGTCCCGGATTGGTTGGAGAAAGAGATCACCAGAAAGAAACAAGTGGTTATTGAGGACACCCCTCTAGATTGGGATGAGATGTTATCCAAGATTGGCGCTAGAAGGAGGGCCTAAATGAGCACACTAGATCATTTCTTGAATGCCATCTCTCCCGAGAGATATAGAAGAAACACCAAATCTACCATAGGAGAGGAAGATTTATAGGAATTACAATTCCCCACTAGGTCAAGAAGGACTCAAGAAAGGGGAGAATCATCATCACCCATCCCCTCACCAACATCATCCACATCTTCACATCCAGAAGTTGAAGCCATACCCATCCCTGAGGTAGTTCCCATTCAACAACCCCAACCTATCGTCAACCAACCACAACCACCTCCCCCACTTTTACCAATGGCTTTCCTTGCCAATAATCCATCGCCCTTATTTTTCCAGGCCTACAATGTAATGCCCAAAAACCCTGAGCACTTCTATTCAAAATTCCATGTTAATGACCCAAACAGAACTGCAGAAGAACACATAAGAATTTTCCAAACCTGTCTCAAAGATAGAGGTATTGTGCATGAGGATGTTTCCTGTAGGTTGTTTCCTTGTTCACTAGGAGAAGATGCTTTCTACTGGTATAATCACCTCCCTTTTGGTTCAATTCTTAATTGGAATGATCTGGAGACTGCCTTTCTATAGATGTTCAGAATACCCATTAGTGCCAATGAGTTATATCTGCAATTCATTAAAGTCAAGAGAGAGGTTAATGAACCAATATCCAATTTCAATAATAGGTTCCACCGTGCATACACCAGACATCAGGATCCTTATGTTTTAGACAATAATACAGCCCTGGGAGTCTATTATGAAGCCTTGGATAGCCTTACAATGACCTTTCTAAAGTGGAGACCTAATCCTCCGGCTAACTTAACTGATGCCTATACAAAAGCTATTAAGCTTAGCACATATTTGAGATAACACTTAACTGGACCATTCCCTTCCTTAGGACCAATTGCACATCCCAATCAGGTTCAAGCAGTGAATCAGGCTCTTACAAATCATACCCCAATCATGAATCCAATACCTCAGTTACCTCTGGTACCACACCCTGGTCCTCCCATGAGCCAAGTCTCCCCTATGGTGAATTTTCCCCAACAACAGGTTAACCATCCCATGTATCAACCACAACCAAATACTTTCCCAGCCTATTTACAAAATTTTGAAGTGTTGCATTAGTCTATGGGATCTACTACAATGCCTGTCCCTTCTCAGAGTGATCCAAACCAGATCCCATATCGAGATCCAAATAAGGAAAGAATTGATGAAATGGATGAACAGATAAATAAGTTAAATCTAGAGGTGACCTACCTAAGAAATCAAAACAGTCAATTACAAGCTGCCCATAAGAGTATGCAGTCCAATCAGAATAGAGAATTTCCACAAGGGCATAATTTTGATAGAGGGTAGTGTAATGAAAGGGGATTCTATAATGACAGGGGATACAATCAAGATAAGGGTTACAACAATGACAGATGATTCAATAATGATAGGAGACAGAATTTCGATAGAGGACAAGGTGGCAGACCAGGATTTGATAAGAGACAATCACAGGGATAGAGCAGGACCTAGAATATAGGACCCAATAATGGAGGAGTTCCCACCCCATTGGATCAACCAGTCAACCAGTCCACAAATTATCCAGTCAGTCAAGACAAGCCTCCCAGTGGTGTATATTTAGTTGAAGTTGCTCTGTCAGGTTGGTGTAGGCTCCATAAGACAAGCCAGCATTCAGAGTTAGAATGTCCAAAATTCCAAACCGTAGCATCGATTTTTCAGTAAGAGGTAGAGAATAATGAAAATGGGCAGGAGATTGTTCCCTTCGCTCCCTATGACTCCCCTGTGTTAGTACTAAATCATGCTCCCTTTCTAGCTAGTAAGGAAAATATACCAGAAGAAGAATATGATTTCCATGAAGACAAAACAGATCAAATCTACAATGGGGATGAGGTGGCTTAGTTATTTAATGAGGAAGCAATGAATGATAATGGCCCTCTGGATAAGGAAGAGGCTTATGTTGAAGAAGTACAGATGTTTCAGAGGCAAGGTTTGAGAGATATGCCTCACAAATGCCCACAGGATGGGGGACCTTTCACCACTTCCATTCCTCCAAATAATTTCAATACCCCTATAGATCCTAATGCTAGCAATAATCCATCCTTCCCACATGTTTCCAAGCAGTACCTTTCAAAGGAAGGACAGGCTCAAACTGACCTACAAAAGGAGAAGGTTGCTCAAGCAAGCAAAGACAAGGTGGAGGAACCTCCTAGGGAAGTATCAACTGATATGAGCGAGGAGCAAATGGCTTCCTATGTTGCTGAGGAGTTCAAGAAATTAAAGGTAAATCTTTCAGCATTTGAGTTATTAAGATTCCCTGCAATTAGGAAGGCAGTTTTAGGTACTTATGATGCACGTTCAGTGTCTTTGGATAAAATTTTTGGCGAGGATATCAGTAAGATTTCTAGTTCTTAGCCTGTGAAGACACAAAATCAGGCTCACAATCGGACTAATTTTCCCCTGGAGATAAAGGAAAGGAGAAAGATAAAATCCAAGTGGCTCAAGTAGATACTCAGCCGACTTTATTTCAAGGGAAGACAAAAACCCCACCATTTCTAATTTCTCTGTGCATATTCGGTAAGAATCTGCATAATTGTTTACTGGATTCTGGTGCTTCCACCAATGTGATTCCATTTGGAGTTTATAGAGCTTTAGGGATTACACCAGCTGATTCTCAGAAGAAGGTAACTCAATTGGATAGAACTGAAGTAAATGTGGTGGGAGAATTAAACATGATTCACATGTAGATAGCTTCTGACCCAAGGATTCAATAGGTTATCAATATTCAGGTAGCTGATATCCTTGATGCATATGGTTTGATTCTACGAAGGGATTTTACTAAGGCTTTGAATGGATATGTGTCCACTGATCACTCTCACATGTGGCTTCCTTGGAAAGGAGTGCCAAATCAGATCAGAATTGAGAGAGAACTAAGAATGAAATACATGATTACAGAGTAACAAAAAACTTCAACTGAAGTTTTGATATCAGAGGTAGGCATGGGACATTATATGCTGTCAACTCAGTATGAAGAATCAGACTTGGAGGAAGTATTGATGCTACACACGATGCCTATTGATGTAAAGACAAGATCCAACCATGCTACTATTTTGATAGAATCAATCGAGGAAGAAGAAGTATCAGAAGATAATCAAATCAGCTTATTAGACAGTTTCCAGGAATTCATCAAGCAGTGTGTTGAAAATCAAATTCACCTAGGTAGAAGGACAAGTTTTGAAGAATTTCTCTTACCTAATTGGTGTAGGGTTCATAACGCTTCCCATTCAGAGTTGGGATGTTGTTTATGCCAAACAATAGTAGAACAAGTACATAAATGCCTAGATCTAACTCAGGCAGTTACAATAGATGAGAAAAATCCTCAAGAAGAGTGTAAAAACAAGAGACCTATACAGTCTGAGCAATCCTACGGCATTGATAAACTGAAGGGTGTAATAAAGAGGACTACCACTGCTGAATGCTAGACTCTCAGATTTGACAGATCTAAATCCAAACATGGAGCTGGGGTAGGATTCGAATTGATCAGTCTAAAAGGTAAAAATTTATTTGCAGCCCATAGACTTCAATTTAATTGCACTAATAACGTAGCAGAGTATGAAGCATTGATTCATGGACTTCTTATGGCACTTAAGAAGAAGGTTAAAATTCTACAAGTTTTCGATGATTCTGAGTTAGTAATTAAGCAAGTGAGGAGACAATATTCATGCCACGAAAGGAGAATGAATAACTACAGGCATAGAGTGTGGGACCTCATTGAGGGATTTGATGCCTTCAATATTCAATTGATACCAAGACAAAAGAATCAGACTACAAATTCTCTGGCTCAGGCAGCAAGCACCCTGCAACCTTTATCTTTGTCAGGTTTGAAGAAGTTCACTGTAGAATTGACTCTTGTGCTGTCAGTTCTAGATAATGTTACTAATTTTCAAGTATTCGAAGATGGCAAGCATATTCTAGATTTTATCACAAATACAGATGTTTTTGCTTCCCAAATCATTGATGAAACAGAACCCCAGGAAGTAGAACTGGATTTAGAGGGAGTAATGAATCTGAAATCTAATACTATTCCAAGGGGAATGGTACAGTTGGAGTGAATCTTCGACATGGATAAGATAATAGATCAGGAGCAAGAATCAAAGAAAGAGTCTATCAATGGACAGTGTGACACTTACAATATGGGGACTGAGGATAATGCTAAAAATATCTTCATTGGCAAGATATGCACCTCAGAAGAAAAAAAAGGGATAATTGAAGCCTTACACAGCTTTCCAGATATAGTAGCTTGGAGTTATGAAGATTTGAAGACTTATGATACATCAATCATAACTAACACTATACCTCTGAAGCCAGGTGCCAAACCTTTTAGGCAGAGGCAGAGACCTATTAACGCATTACTGGAACCACTAATACAGAAATAAGTTTAGAAGTTACTGTCTGTCAGAAATATATTTCCTGTCCGACATTCAACATGGGTAGCAAACTTGGTTACTGTAAGGAAAAAGAACAGAGAAATTAGGCTCTGTGTCGATTTCAGGAATTTAAACCAATCATCTGAAAAGGATAACTATCTGGTTCCTTCATTGGATGAAGTACTCTAGGTGGTTAATGGATCTCAGATGATGTCCTTTCTAGATGGTTATTTAGGGTACAATCAAGTAATGGTTCAATATGAGGACAGGCATAAGACTACTTTCACAACTAAATGGGGTACCTTTGCCTACAGGAGGATGCCTTTTGGACTCATTAATGCAGGGGCTACATTTCAAAGGGCTATGGATATTGCCTTCAAAGATATCATAGGAAAATGCATCATTATTTATATGGACGACTTGACTATTTTTTCAAAGAATAGAGAGGATCACATCTCAGATTTGCACAAAGTGTTTCAGAGGTGCAAGGAATTTGGAATATCCCTATATCCTAAAAAATGTATTTTCAGAGTGACAGAGGGAAAGCTACTAGGACATGTGATATTAGAAAAAGGAATTGCTATTGATCCAGAAAGAGTGGAGGCTATACTAAAGATTCAGCCACCTGCTAGCAAAAAGGAGATGAAGTCTTTCTTTGGTAAGATCAACTTCATCAGAAAATTCATCACTGGATTTGCTGAAATTGTTAAGCCATTGAATGCAATGCTGAAGCAGAATGCTAAGATCGAATGGACTACGGAAGAAAAGGTGGAATTTGTAGAGATCAAAAGGGCCATTGCTGATGCTCCAGTATTGGTAAGTCCCAACTATAGTAAACCCTTCTTCATCTATTCATTTGCTTCAGATCATTTGTGTGTTGGAATCTTAACTCAAAAAGTATGATGAGGGAAATGAGCATCCTATTGCCTTTATGAATGCACCGTTAAAACATGCTGAGTTGAAATATCCAAGTGTTGAAAAGTAGGCATATGCCCTGGTTAGGGCAGTAAAGAAATTCAGACATTATATCCTCAGGAATAAGGTTTATGCCATTGTTCCAGATCCTGCAGTCAAGTTACTTCCGATGCAAAATGAATTAGGTGAGCGTAGAGCCAAATGGATGACAATGCTCCAGGAATACGATATTGAGATCCAACCCATGAAGTTGGTAAGAGGACAAGGACTCACTCAGACTATGGCTGAAATTGGTCTTGAACTGACTGTCCAGAATTATAATGTCGAGGAGGTTTCCCTTGATGGTTGGTATGATGACATAGTTTATTACTTGCTAAATCAATGGTCTCCAGGCCATCTTAATGTAGTTCAGAGATGAGCTCTGCGGTTAAAGAGTGATGGTTTCATGTTAAAGGGAGCTATGTTGTACAAGAAAAATCATGAAGGCATTTATTTAAGGTGTCTTAGGAAACAAGAAGCTGAAAGAGTGATGAATGAATTTCATGAAAAATACGGCACTCGCCATGGTTCCGCGATTGCCACAACAAATTAGATTTTGAGGGCAGGATATTATTGGCCCACATTGTTCAAAGACGTCCACCACCATGTTAGGACCTGTCACACTTGCCAGACCGTAGCAATAAGGGAAAGGTATGCGGCGCTTCCACTCCAATCAGTCATTGAGGTAAGGCCTTTTGCTCAATGGGGAATGGATTTTATAGGTCTCATCAACCCACCATCTTCTGCGGGACACAGGTACATTCTCACTATTACTGATTATTTCACAAGATGGACTGAAGCTTTCGCTTGTAGGAAATGTACATTTGAGGTGGTGATTAATACCAATTTTGAGATTTGTGCTTCCCTATTATCATAGGGCATGTATTGATCCGGGTTGCATTGGGGATTGTGTCTAGGCCGACCTTGATGATGTATCGTCATTCAATGTGTGCCTTATTTTGAAATTCCTTGAGGCCAACTTGTTTTGGCTAATTTTATTTTGTAAATGTTTGGCTGGGCCGACATGTCTTAAGGATTTGCTATAAATGGGCATTCTTGCCTCATTTTTAGGGGGTTAGAAAAAGATAACAGAGACAAGTTAGATCAGTAAGAGCTAGAGCATTTTGTAGTAGAAGTAGTAGTCAATTTCTTGAAGCAAATATTGTAACAAAACAGTTGAATTGTTGCAACATTTTGATGATCTAATACAATTGAAGACATTGTGGTATTCCTGGTGAAATCTCTTGTGTTAGCTTATCTTGCATGGTTCTTGTTGTTTTATCTTTCAAATTGCGTAAATATTAGAATTTAGTGTCTTGGAATTAGATTAGTTTGGTGGATGATGTATATGATTTCATATTTGGAATGTTTGTAGCAATTTCTCTGGTCTATACTCCCAGTAACTATCTGATTGTAGTAGGCTGGTGAAGTCAACCTAGACTATACATTCATGTGTGCTTAGTTCGATTGTGGATGAATATCTATGATTTGAAAACCTATATACCTTAGAAGATTGCACCGTTCTTGTGATATTGCATTGTGGGTTGATCAAGAATTGGTTATTTGAGATTGGTCCATTCCAGATATCTATCATTTGCATTGTTCATCCTAGGGATAGTTTAGATCTTATCACATCCTTGCACCCTTACCTTTTGCTATTTCTTTTTTATCTGGTTAGATTTAGGATTTGAGGTCATTATATTGCAAGATATGATAAATTGAAGAGACACGGTTTGCTTGTAGTAAGGTCCCTTTGTGATTACTAGCATTTCACATATTATCTGAGTTGTTTATGCATTATCATGACCTGACACCCGAGAGACCTTGGGGTGATTTTCAGTGATTTATTTTTGAAGATTACCTTTCAAGAGAGATAGAATATTGCATTTTGTCTGAGTTGTTGCTGTGCAGAAAACACCATCAACAGTGTCCTAATCTGATCTCTTCACTACATTTCCCTTCGCTAATAGGATTCAAGATGGGATGTTTCAATTAGTGATGTGTGATTAGAAATGAACATGATCAAAGGATGGGACATAGATCCAAGGGATGATATTTCATCGCATGAAATACTTGTATCATTGATGGAGTTGGTCAAGAATGAGGTATGTTAGTGAGAAGTGCAACTATTGCATGAAGAGGAAATGTGGTAGAATCTTGAGGGCTTCGCATAAAGCAAAGAAGAAAGTAGCAAGGTGAATTGATAACCATTGATATAGTTTTAAAGCCAAGTGATCAAGGATTAGGGTTTAAATGTGAATGACTAATTGTCAATTCACTCACATGAACTTACTATCAAGCATTAATGGTGGCATGCTTGTCTCTTGACTATAAAAGAAGGTAGATACCTGGTTGATTATGCACTTGTATTCTCTCACAAGTAGAAAGGATACCAAAAGTTGAATAAATTATGTAGGAAGCTCCATAAACTACAAAGTAATAACTGTGGCATAGCATTTACCCAGATAAGAAAACTGTATATCTCTTTCTAGTTGATGTAGTGAGGTGAACTACCTTAGAAGGATGGTAGGAAATTGGGAGAATTATTTGCTTATCCATTACGGATAGATTCAATTGGATGATAAGTGTGGGTAAAGTTTTTGGAGATTGTTTTGTTCAATAAGTAGTACATTTTCTCACACTTCTGAAGGGTTTCTTCTTGATTGTAAGGAGTTATAAACCCTAGTTTCTCCTGCATTGTAAATATGAGTGATCTGGAGCCGAGTGAA
>VDFB02000015.1:456135260-456274655 GCA_007258455.2 Sequoia sempervirens | reverse complement strand
GCCTTGTTGCATAGGGCATTAGAGTCACATATACAAAGATCAGTAACACAAATGATTTTAAATCTGATGAAATGGACTAGTCTTACAATAACTTTGCAGTATGGAGCTCACAACTTCTAGTATATGGCTTCTTATCAAATACTTTGTAAATAAATGCAAATTTATGACCCCATTTAAGTATTTTAATTGATTACTTGAATAAAAGTGAGAACAAAGAAATAGATTCAAATAGGTATTTGAAGATGAATGAAGATATCCTTAACATTTGACTCAAAATTCACACAAATTTATGCTAGGAGAGCACATATACCAAAATCATATGTTCATTTTCTATATCAACCATTTCTATAAAACCATTTAAGATAATTATATATGTTCCTTAGAGCTCAATACAAGATAATTTTTCTATTTACTATTTTATGCCTAATATTCTACCTAGAAAAACACTCGACGTAAAATTTGGCCAAAATTCAATACCTTACAAAATGAACCTTGAATTCCCTTTCATAGAACAAGGGAAAAAACAAGCAACTAGCTCAAATGCAATTTCAATATAAAAATTTCATTTCATCTTACATTTAACCTACATTTCAAAATTCCCCACGTATTGATTTTGCAAGAACACATTGAAAATTGGGTAATGCAAATTTGTAACCACCATCAAAAGGGAAATGCAAAGTACCACCAAAATTCCCTTTTTCACTAGGTATGCAATGAACCAGACATCCACATCACCACAAAGGTACACAGTCAACACCAGACCCAGAAAATGATAGCCACATACACCAAAGAAGAGAGGAATCACCACAATCATTTATCATAAAGAAAAATTTATTTCATCCCACACATCTTCTCACTGACCAACCACCTTGCACTTACCAGCAATCACACCATGATATATGTGCCTACTTTGTGTCGTTGCAAGGGAAGGAGAAGAATCCTTGGTCCCTTCCTCACCCTTATCCTTTTGTAGCATAGTGACATCTCACCCACTCAAAGTCTTAGCAACTTGTGGAGGAATGGACAATATCTCTTCACTAGGGGCCAAAGTTTGACCCAATTTTGTGAGATACCAACAGTAGTCGAAGTCGGTCTTCATATCATTGTTTGATGAGCTATCCATAAGGTTGATAGGTGAATTTTGGCATCTAAAGGATCCACACCCATACCTTATCTTTCTACCTACCCCAGTAATGGATTACAACTGCTCCTTGCCTTTGTCGTCCATCTTTTCCATAGTTGCATTCTGGAATTGCAACCTTTGGCTGCACGTTGTGGGTGCAATATTTGCATTTTCAGTAGTGGTGTCCATCTATATCATTGGAGCACACTCTAGAACATTGGAAATAGACCTCTGCAAACTCAATCGAACCAACCTTCTTGTTGGCTCCATAGAAGTTACCAGCCTACTCATTTTATGAAAAGAAAATATAGACTCTCCAGCTACTCTCTCTGCAACAATTTGAGAACTTAACACTTCATTGCTATGGAAAAAATACCAACTCATTGCTTATATTTATTGAGAAAAATGATGATATAAATCACCATTTCCTAACAAAAACACACATGCAAACTAGGAAATTTGTTGGTGTGCATATTGTCGCTATTTAATTCTCAAGTGCATGAAAATTTGCATATTACACTTCATGATTGCCAACAATTAAGTATCCACACACAGAAAGATCAATTTGATCACTTATGTAGAAAGTTGGCCATTAATGCACACTAGTTGCAGATGGAAATGACTATCACATGCCATTTTGTTAACTTTGAATATATGTCATTGATCTTATGCTGAGATGGTAAATCGAACGGTCTCATTTCGACTAACCAGTTTTGAAATCTACCTATGCTTCGCTGATGTGTCCTTGGCCAATGGCACTAACCCATCTCAGAAGGTAAATTCTCTATCAATGGGCCCCACACATTTCACAAATTGAGTAGGTCGGTCCATGTGTCAAGATCTCGCTGATCTCATTGCTTTTAATGGATGTTCACTTTTTCTAGCAAACCAGTGGAGAACGGTGGAGATCATTCTTGAGATTTGAGCTTGGGTGTTGGTTTTGGAACCATGGGCCATAAACTTGGTAGTGGAGACTAGTCCCCACATTCATATGAAGACATGCATCTTCATTTAACTGACTTCATGACTTTTAACAAGTTGACATTTATAACCCGCGAGCTGGTGGGGTATAGTCAGGATCTCTTCCCACAATCCCATAATCTTTAAACCTGCACATGTGATAAAGTTAGCATTTAATAGAGGACCTTTGCTAGGCCGATAGTAACATGACCCTCATAGGCTAACAACTTAAGATTAAGTCATCGTGGAAAATTAAAACCTATCCTTAGGAAAAGATTAAGGTTGATTGGACAATTGGTGATCAACGCTTCTAACCAAGGGGGCCAGTAAAAAAATGTGCACCAAGGCTCCAAGGATGACTTAAGGAATCAAAGACCGGTGTGGTAGGTCAATGTGTGATTAGAGCACTTGAGTTATTTCACAAGGAAAAAACCCTACTCACTCATGGGGTACAATGGTTTTAAAATGCAGACTAAGTTCATGGGGGATGAGAAAATTCTTCAGAATTTTATAAGCTTTGTCATTGGCTCATGCTTGGGGATGTATATCCCTAGTGGATATAGCAAGAATCTAAATAACAAGTTGAAGCAGAGTAGGGTAGAAGACCAAAACCCAAGAGATTACCTGGACAAGGCAAGCAGTCACAACAAAAAGAAAACAAACCAACCTATATACACTATTCACAAAATATACATGGAAATTATTTCCAGAAGGTGGAGACCCCAAGCCCCCACAACTCAAGGACAATTCTTTCCTCTGTCAAAGACTTTGGCTTGTTTTACTTGTAGTGGATTTACATGAACATTATGCAATCCCAGGTTATCAACATCATGGTAATAAGCACAACCTATGAAATTTGAAGTAGCATTGTCACACCTATTCCTCTCCATCATAGGTTCATCAAACTGGACTGAGAAGGTGAAACTTTCATATTCCACATTGTCATGAAACATTCAATCATCTTTCTCTTGCTCATCAAACCTTAAAAATCCAATAAACACTTTGGCACAAAATTTACCAGTATTTTGTGAGTTCAGGGAAGGAAACATGATTAGGTCTATTGTCAATTTGTTTATCACAAAGAAGTTCCACATGATCGCGATATCGTAGGCCACCACGTGTCCCAAGTTGCTGATGCTGAAAAAGTAAATAAAATGATTTAATAAGTGTATCGGACTTTAGTATATTATCAAGTGGGTTACTAAATCACATGGCCGATGCACATGTTCATAATCAATGGTGATGTTTTAATCTTGATGAAAAAGTTGCTCAATGGATAGGTCTTGATGCTATCCATTGTTTTGTATGATCATGATCACCGATGAAGAAGATCAATGGTTGCCCGCCATCGTGTGATCCTAACTTCAAGTAATTTTAATGATCATGATATCGCGGGCAGGTGCCACGTGTATTTTCTTGGTGTTGTATATTGTGGTGGGACCTTGAAGATGATGTGGAGGTGTTGTCAGCATTTTTAAGGAGGACCGTTCGATGATATGATAGAAAAAAGAGATCGGCAGCGAAGATTTAAACCTACATCAAATACAATTGAAGCCATTGGCGAGGTATGCAAGTAGGCCTTAATGGCCGATGAGATGTCTATGGGATATTTTCATAAATTTCAAGTGTTTAATTGCAGATTTCTTTCACCACTAAATCATTCAAGTATTTTCAAAGCAGTCCAGAGCCAAAAATAGAGTTTTCAAAGCAACTACAACAAGCGTTTGATTTTTTGCAGGATGCGAAATTTTGTGAGTTATTTTCTTTATCAATATTTTGTTTGAATGTGTTTCTTGTGGAAGGCTATGTTGTGTTGATCAAGGTTTTTCTGGATTAAGATTCTAGGGTTACTGTTTCTTTTGAATTGTGGGAAATTACAAAATTTTACTGTAATTTCATTTTGGGTAGCACTAGTTTGTTCACAATTTGATCTTACGAGAAGCCCTAGTTGTTTGAAATGGCCCCAACAAAATAGCATTCTGGCCATATTGACTACTTGCAGAGGAATCTATATGATGATTTCCTTGACCAATTCTCTTTGTCAACAAATGACAAGAAGAGGGGTTTGGTTTTAATGAGAGGGACAGCCCTAGGTGAAGGATTGAGATATAAAACCTACAACATTGCAGATGCTAGGGTACCAATGATGGGTTTGGAATTGTTTAAAAGATGGTACGGACAGCAGAATGCACCTCATCCTTTTTCAAATGGTTGGAGGTATGATATGGGAAAGCTTGTGGTACCGAATGTGTTTCTTGATGTTGACCTCCTCAGAGTAGTGGCTATGAGATATGATCCTGCCACAAGGATTATAAGGGATAATGATGGTGAGGTTTTACTGAATATAAATGCAGATGTAATTTGGTGGGTTTTTGATTTGAGTGAAAATGGTTCATTCTTGGTCCAGATATACTTTGAGGAGATAAAGCAAGAGTATGCCAAAACACAACCTCTTTTCAGATCAAAATTGCTTCCTCCTCATCTAGCCAGGGCGGGCAGTTCCACGATTCATATCAGCTCGACTGATCAAGAACCTTTCAGGTTAAGTTGTTTTGTTGATCATTTCTTGGCAACCTTCTATTCACTTTGCCAAATTTTAGATTTCAGTCCTAATACTATAATTCCCATTTCCTATATGTTTATGGAGGCTCAACTTCAGCATCCTTATTTTTCTGTAGTATATGAATATGCTTCTTTCCTTGCTAAAAGAATACACGAGGGTTAGCTGAACTTTTATGTGGGGGACACTAGTATTCCTTTCTTTTAGTACTCCTTATTAATGCACATATTCTTGCATGAGAATTCAGATTTCTTCTTGGAGAAAATGGAATTGAGGCTGGAGGTGAATGGAGAAAGACTACTGGTATAGGCTTGGAGTGCAGATTTATCTTGCAACAAGGAAGGTGCTAGCTATATGCAGTTTGATAACTGCTTTGCTTCTAGGCTCAGGGCTAGACTGATGGTGAATGTTCCAAGGATTCCTAATGATTTACATGATTTCCTCTGACCCAAAGCAAGAAAGCCTAAGTTGAAGGTATGTCATAATTGGGGTGACATCATTCCATACCCTGTAAGCACTATCTTAAGGGTTTATGGTTTCCAAGGAGCTCCTCATATTCTCCCATACAATGTACCATCAAGGATGGGATTTGCAGAGGTGTTGTGGCAACTTGGTTGCATCCATGAGGATAACTTGACAGGAAGAGGAAAAGGGACTTTGTTCCCTGATTATACTATTGTCTCAAATTTTATATTTTCCAAGGGAGGATGGGTTCACTTCGGTAAATATTTTGATGATTATTGTTTGAAAATTGGATCTGTGAGGCAGCATGACCTTGAAGGATTCTTTGCTTTGTTCAAACAAAGAATTAATGGTGGCAAGTTTGTCCATGTTTTCAATTTTCCTAAAGATTTGATTAGGAATGAGTTTTATTTAAGCCAGCAAGAATTAAATAAAGAGAAGTGGGTTGCCTATGACAAAATGATGGCCAGGGTGCATAGGCTGGATCCAAGGTATGATCCACTAATGGAGTTTACCCCATTTCATAAAAGAATCAATTTCCTGATGAATAATTTCAAAGAAATCATGAACACCCTAAGAACTAAGAAGATAAATTTGGAAGTGGACTTGAAGATTCAAGGATTGGTGGTAAGGCCTGAGGAAGAAAGGCCAACCTATCAGCCACCAAGGGATAGGCCTTTATACAGAAGAAAGAAAGATGATATCAGTGATGAGGAGGCAGGGGATAGAAAGGGAAAACAAATAATGAAAGCATCATCACAATTGGAGCATGGGATTAGAAAGCCTGGAGGAATAAAGATTGTGGATCTTGATTCACCACCTAGGGATGACACTATGGAGCCGCCATTAGAGCCTAGCCCTAAGAGGCAAAGAATTGAGGAATCACAAGAGGCTTTGGTGGATGAGATAATTGTAATTGATCAGGACATGCAGGTTGGCATCCCCTCCCCTCCTAGATCAGCACAATTGGTGCTGACTGATATGGATATAAAAGGGTAGTATGTACAAGACGCAAGGATGGTGGCCTACAAGGCATTCTTGGATGATGATTCCTTTGTGAAAACTCATGTTTTCTTGTAGTTGGTGTGGAGGATGAATCTTGAAGAGTATTAGGACGAATGTAAGAGGAGAAGGGAATCAAGACCTGATAGGTCTGACCAAGAGAATGATGATGAGGTCAAGGCCAAATTGATGGAACAATTCAAGAACATCACTCCTGATGAAGGAAGGAAACTTGTGTCTCAGGTTGGTGTCTTACTCCTCCCTAAATGGGACATAGCTAATGTTGTAGCATTCAATGCTCTCATGCAATCTAAGCACCCTATGCAAAGCAATGAAGAGGAAGTCAAGGTAGCCCTGCAAGACTCTGCTTTTAGTGAGGAGTATGAAACTTTAGTGATATGGGCATTGGCACCTCAAGGTAGAAAACTGAATGTAGCTGATATCAACCCAAATCTAAGGGGTGGGCTTATCATCAAGAGAGTCACTAAAATCTCAATGACAGAGGCCACAAGCTTTACACTGAATGTGGCCAAATTGGGCCAAAAGATAGCAGAAAGAGATGAGGCTGAAAAGAAAAGCTTAATGGAAAAATACAATGCAATAATTGGGGAATATAACAGAATACAACAAAGAAATGTTGAACTATAGTCTAAAGTAGATAGACTAAGGTACGGGCAGGCTGGAGAATCTTCCAGTACCCCTGCTACCAGAGCAATACATACTACTTCGGTGGCTTTGCCCCCTGTTGTCCCAATTATTTCTATTTCTGGATCCCCAATTTAGACACCTGTTGATAGCCCTGCACTAGGGCCAATTGAAGAAGAAGTTGAGTACTCTGTAGATCCTACCAGAAGGAAAATGATGAATAAGATCACAAAACTATAGGATGCCCTAAGGGTGATTGAGGATGTGGCTATGGCTAAACATGATGAGGTGGTTGATATTATTTTGAGACATTTAAATGAGAAGATTGATTTTAGGTTTCTAGCTATACATTCTTTATATGCTTTATTATTCGAAGGGATACAAAACATTAATAGAGATCGAGAAGTAGTTCTACCCTTGCTTGAGAAGTGGATTCCTAGGGCCACTAATTTAGATATTATGTTTAAGGCCTCTAGATTTGATGTGAATAATAGGCCTCAATCATTAAATCCTACTCAAATATTTATGAATTCATTGAAGGGATTCCAGGCCTTGCTTGATGATTTGAGTAAGAAAATTAGGGAATTAATAAAGAGTTTTGATGACTGGAATGACACTTTCCTGCCAGATATAATAGATACATAGGGAAATGTGAAGACACTGCAACAGTGGCAGGAAGAGGCAAAACAGGTTATTAATGCACAAATCAAATTAATCTTTGATGACTCAGATCATGACTTGTTGGTAAATAGCATGGACAAAATAATTAACACCAACATGTTTTCTAGAGAAGAGGGAGCAGATTTGATAGATTTGAGTGATACATCAGGTTCTGATATAACTTTGCCTGACCCTAAAGATGTTTTCAGAGATATTAGTTCTTTAAGACAAGAAATCCAAAAACAGGTTGAGCTTAGGATAAAGAAGGACAAAGAGAAGGAAGCAGAGTTGATGAATGTTGTTATTGAAAGGGATAGGTTAACTAGACAGTTGGAAACTATGAAATTCCTTAACCAAAGTTGACTGGACCTAGAAGAGAATGGTCTTGTTGTACAACAAATTGTTGATAAGGAAGTAAAGCCAGTATCCAAAGTAGGTCCAGAAGGTCAAGCTAAGGTCCAACCAAAGCCAACAGATCTGAAACCTTTGAACCTTCTTATGTCACAATCAGATAATCCAAATGTTAAACCTGTTGCAGATAAGGGGAAATAGAAGGCTGAAGGGATCAAGATAAATGAAAAGATGGTTTCCCACCAGCCTAAAAAAAATCCCCTCCCACATGTATCATCACAAGTAGAGACTGCTTTAGAAAGGCCTAGAAAGGAAAGGGAAGTTTTCATAGAAGAATTAGAAAGGATTGAAATGGAGGCTACAAATGCAGAAATGAGAAGGAAAATAAGTTTCCTAAAGATGACAAGTTTGGCTGAAGTTCCAGAAGCCACAACTTCATCAAATCATCAAGAAATTGTGAAAAATGATCCCAAGCCTACCCAGAAAAATATCACAAGTAATTCTGACCCAAGGGTTTAGGCAACCCAGTTTTTTAACTCACATCAAGATGGTTCTAAAACTCAGAAAGTTGATGGACTACTACAAAAGAGACCTATACAATTGGAAAGATATAGGAAAATATTTTTTGATGGTATTCCCGGGTACCTCAATCCTATCCCTAATGAATTAAGGGAAAATATGAACAAATTCTCTAGGAATAATGCCTTTTCAGCAAAAAAGCATTTGAAAGGTTTCATGGATATGTTAAATGATTATGAGGTAGAACATGAAGATGTGATGATGAAATTTTTTGTCCAATCCTTGACAAAAGATGCAAGGGATTGATACAGGGGTTTACCATATAACAATATTGATTCATGGGAGGGGTTTGAAAAATGTTTTAAAGAACAATATGGTGACAAGGCAAATGCTAGTTTTATGTTGAATGAGTTCAATACTATAAAAAAATTAGCTAATGAGCCTGCAACAGAGTTTAATCTTAGATTTCAAAAGGAAATGTACAAGTTGTTTCAAGTGATGAAGCTTGATGAGAATGTTTGTTTAACTACTTCTTTCAATTCTTTTGATGGTAAAATGGCATATCTTCTCCGAGACAAGGACCCTCAAACCATGAGGGATACTTTTAGAGCAACTATTAATATTGAAAGCAATAGGAGAGCTTTTGGAAAGTATGGGAGAAGAGAAGAACCTACTCTTTTGAAGAATTCTAGGGATAAAATTGAGAAAGTCTCTACTGTAGGTATTAAAGATGATGAAAAGTGGGATAAGGTCCTTAGTACTTTGAAGGATATAAAATATACTATTGCTAAGAAAGAGAAGGGTACTGGAGGTGATAAGCAATAGTATAATAAAAGTGATAAAACTCCTAGATTGCAAAATTATCCTTACAATACAAATTGGAAGGATGGAAAACCAATATTACCTGTCCAGAAGTCTAAAACTGATCAACAGATACCAGATCCTTTGCATAAGCATTTTGTAAATCTAGTACAAGATAGACCATGGTGTGTGGTGTGTGAACACCCACATGATCAAAATTATTGTGGTGTTGCTCAGCTAATTGCTACTGAAGGAAAAGCAGAGAATATGGAATGGGGTTCTGATTTTGAGAAAGATGATGTAGGTTGTTGTATGACCCAGTAATATATTGATGAGGTTGAGTTTTCTTCTAATGAGGAGTTACAAGAGGTTGATGTGAATAATCAATGCCAGAAAAGTGAATTGTACCATCAACAAGTCTTTTCTGATGAAGAAGGTGAGTATGGCCATCATGCCTACAATATGGAATAGGTTGAGGATCCAATGTCTTTAAGAAGACCATCAGAAGATGAGATTGTCCGGTTAACTGAAGAGATGGCTGCCTAGTTGAGAAGTACATTACAGTTAAGAAATAGGACTGTGGGTGCTAAGCAAGGCAAACCTGTTGGCCTTTTCATTAAGGAACAAAAGGGGAAGAGTAAGGATGCTAAAGAAGATAGCAAAAATGATGCTGTCAAAATCAAGGATGTCAAGAATGACAAGATATGGGCAAAAAATAATGAAATCCAAAATCCCAGTGAAGGTGTTGCTCCTCTATTGGTAAAAACCAAAGTGATTGCCAAATCTACTGAGCCAATTCTAGAGGAGAAGCAAAGGAAACTTGAAGGAAAAAAACATTTGGAGAAGAAAGAAACTAATGATGGTATGATTCCTAACCTATCCAAATACACACCTATGGATATGTTTCAAGTGTTGTCTCAAGTAAAAGTTACTGTACCTTGGCTCGAGATGATGAGAATAGATGAGCATAGAGAAAAGACAATTGCTTTTATTACTGGAATTCTGAGCAGTAAAATTGAACAAGGAAATTGTAAAGAAATGAGGGAAAAGGAAGAAATAAAAGTGAAAGAGTTGGAGGGAGCTATAACTCAAATTCCTCCTGTATACCTAGGGAATTCTGTCAATATGTGTTTGGAGAACATCACCGCTTTTTTCTTGAGTATTGATATAAATGGGAGAACTCTGAGGAATTGCATGATAGACTCAGGAGCATCAAATAATGTCATGCCAATGAAGATTATGGAAGCAATGGGCTTGACAATTAATACTGCTCAAGGTAAATGCTATGCATTAGATTCAAGAGAGGTGCCTGTTATTGGGACCATTAAGGCCTTGCCTTATGTATTGACCCAATATCTTGATAAGGTTTTGACCATGACTGTTTTAGTTGCAGACATTCCCCCTCATTTTGGAATGCTATTATCAAGGAAATGGAGTGCATCCATGGGAGGTAACATACAATGTGATTTGTAATTTGCTACCTTTTGCATTGATGGAAAAGATGTCAAGATCAAAAGAGAATCAAAGATGCCTCATATGATTGAGCATGGTCTGATAGAGTATTTGACATGTTTTATTGATTGTGGCATAAATGAGTTCAAGACTGAAGAATCTCCTAGTAACTATCATAAGTGTGTTGCACCAATTGATATAGAAGTTGAAAATCTGTTAGAATCTGATGATGTGTGGACTATGTTTTTTCATGGTGCTAATTCAAAGGAAGGATCTGGTGTAGGTGTGTTGTTAAGGTCACCAGGTGGAAAAACTTTCAAATTTCCTTTCACCTTGTTATTTGAATGCACTAATAATGTAGCCGAGTATGAAGCATTGTTGTTAGGGTTAAAATTGGCTCAAAAAAATGGGATCAAGAAGCTCAAAGTGATTGGTGACTCTGAGCTTGTGATCTCCCAAGTCAGATCCCTATATGTGTCAAAGAACAAAAGGTTGAAATAGTATAGAAATGTTGTTTGGGATGATTTGGAAAATTTTGATGCTTTCAGGATAAATTGGATGGAGAGAGGTCACAATAAGGTGGCAGATTTGTTAGCAAACATCGCACTGAGGCCGAATGATGTGACTTATGATGGAATTTCAAAGGTTGAAGTGCAAACTAGAACATCTACTCCTGATAATATTAGACACTGGTAGGTTTTTGATAGTGATGATGATATATTAAGATTCTTAAATTGTGTGGGTGAGTATGAAAATCAAGAAATAGATTTTGGAGCCTTCATTGAAAAAATTGATGGTAAAGATACTGTGTTTGGAAATGAAGTTATTCAGTTAAAAAATAACACCATTCCTAAGGGTTTAGTTGTTCTTGAAAGAGTGTTTGACAACTGGGATAGGACTAAGGCTACTTGTGTTGCTTCCCATCCTGATGACTTGGAGGAAGTAAACCTAGGGACAGATGCATCACCAAAAAAGGTGTATATGGAAAGAAATTGTCACCAAGAGTGAGACAGATGTTGATTGATTTGTTAAGAAAATTCAGACATGTGTTTTATTGGTCTTATGATGATCTTAAGGCTTATAGGCAGGATTTTTTTCAACATGAGATTCCTTTGAATAGTGATGCCAAGCCTTTTAGGCAAAAGCAGAGACCTATTAATCCCACCGTGGCTCCAAAAATGCAGGAAGAACATACTATGTTAAGAGATGCTGGAATCATCAAACCAATTAGACATTCATCTTGGGTATCAAATTTGGTGCCTGTGAGAAAAAAGAATGGAGATATTAGATTATGTGTGGATTTCATAAATTTGAATGTGTCTTCACTTAAGGATAACTATCCATTGCTGAATAAGGAGGCCATGTTGCAAAGAGTGACAGGTTGCGAGTTAATGTCCATGATGGATGGGTTTTCTGGCTATAACCAGGTCATGCTTAAGGAATCTAAACAATTTAAGACAGCTTTCACTACACCTTGGGGGAATTATGTATATGTGAGAATGCCTTCTGGTCTAACCAATGCAGGGGCTACTTTCCAGCGAACCATGGATGTGGCATTCTCAAATTTCATTAATTTGTTTTTGGTGATTTATTAGGATGATTTAATGACTTATTCCAAGAAGGAAGATGATCATTGTGAACACCTTGAGAAAATATTCATAAGGGCATTAGAATATGATATTTCCCTAAATCCCAAGAAATGCACTTTTGGAGTAAGGGAAGGGAAATTTTTGGGACATATTGTTTCTAAGGATGGAGTTACAAATGATCCAGAAAGGGTAAAGGCAATAGATAAAGTCCTGCAACCCAGAAATGTCAAAGGGATCCAGTCTTTCTTTGGGGAAATAAATTTTTTGAGAAGATTCATTACAAATTTTGCTAAAGTGGTTCACCCTATTTCTAAGATGCTTAAGAAAGGGGCCAAGGTCAAATGGGAGGAAGCATCAGTACGATATTTCCGTGATATTAAGCAGGCTATCAAGGAAGCACCTATGTTGAGGACCCTCGATTTTTTGAAACCTTTGCAGATTTTCTGATTTGCTTCTTTCCACACAATTGCAGCTATGTTACTACAAAATAATGTTGAAGGTTTTGAGCAACCTATATCTTTTTTCAGCAAATCCTTGCAGGCTGCAGAACTCAAGTATGATATAAATGAAAAAATAGGCATATGCATTAGTAAAAGCAGTCAAAGCTTTTAGGCCCTACTTGATGGGAGCTACCATAATTGCTTATGTGCCCAGTGCTGTTGTGAAGGACATTTTTACACAACAAGAAGTGTTAGGAAGAAGATGTAGATGGATTAATAGGATCCAAGAATTTAACATTGAAATTTAGATTACCAAGTTGGTAAGGGGACAAGGATTAGCCAAACTTATGACCCAAAGTAATCTTGAAGTAAATTAGATAAATTTGCTTGAAGAAGAGGAGAGACAATACATATGTGATATGGAACATTCTGACTGGTACAAGGGTGCTGTCTATTACTTGCAAAAGATGAAATGTCCAGCTGATTTGAGTGAGAATGAAAAGAGGACATTGAAGTTATATGATATCAAATATGTTATCATAACTAGAAAAATCTAGTGGAAAAATGGAGAGGGTGTTATGTTAAAATGTGTAGACTAGGAGCAAGAAAAGGAACTCTTCAATTAAATGCATAGTGGAGTTTGTGAAGGGAATTATATGGCCAAAACTACTGCACACAAAATAATGTGGATTGGGTTCTGGTGGCCTACTATTTTTAGGGATGCACATCAATTAGTAAAGACATGTGATGCTTGTCAGCGTTTCTCTGGTAAGTTAAATTTCTCTGGTAACTTACCTTTAAAACCAATTGTAGTTCAATCTCCATTCCAGCAATGGGGTATTGATTTTATAGGAGAGATAGCATGCAAATCGAGTAGGGGCCATTCATGGATATTGGTGGCCACTGATTACTTTACCAAGTGGGTGGAAGCAATTCCAACAAAGAAAGAAACTAGTAAGGTGGTAAATGATTTCTTAATAAATAATATAGTGACTAGATTTGGATGTCCTGAAAGGATTGTGTCAGACAATGCAATGTGTTTTAGATCTGAGGAATATATGGAATTTTGTGGAAAATATGGCATCCAAGTCTCTTATTCATCACCTTACCACCCACAAGGAAATGGACAAACGGAATCAAGCAATAAAAGCTTGATGAAGATTATTAAGAGGATCTTAGATCAAAATAAGAAGGCATGGGATTCTAAATTAAAATTAGCAGTCTGGGCGGATAGGGTGACAGTGAAGAAGGCAATAGGATGTGCTCCATTTGATTTAGTATATGGGATAAATGTAAGGTTTCCTCAGAATAATCTCATGGGAATGTATAGATTTGTCCAGATGTATAATGATGAATTAGAAGATGAAATGCAATTGAGAGTTGAAGCTCTCATAGAGCTAGATGAAACTAGAAGGGAAGCTCAGATGAGAAATGCCAAATTGTAGTAGCAGGTAAAAAATTTGTATGACAGAAGGAAAATTGCAAGAACTTTCCAAAATGGAGATATGGTTTTCATGTGGAACGCTAGGTTGGAAGAAAAAGGGAAACATGGTAAATTTGATGCAGTTTGGCTAGGACCATTCTTGATAATGGATAAGTGGGGGGAGGATTCATATTTCCTTCAGGAAATGATAGGTGATATTCTTGAATTTCCAGTTCATGACAAATTCTTGAAGTTATACTTTAGTTGAAGTTTTGTTTTCCATGAATAGTAGGTTTAGGTTTGTATATAGGTTTGTTGTTTATTTCTTTTGTTGTGGGGTTTTCTTTTCTAGTTTGTCTTTTGGTTGTCTCTGCAACTGGTCTGCTCTACCTGAGACTTTGTTTTTCTCGCTTCATCCCAGTGGAATGAACGTCCCCAACTAGAGCCACTGATGGAGCCTCAAATTTACATCTTGGGTTTCCTTTTATTATTAACTTGTCTTGATTTTTAGGATGATACCTAGGGCTGGAATTATTTTTTTGCTTTCATGAACCCTTGGTTTTCTATCTTTGGTATGGGTCTTTTCTATCGTTAATTTTTTGGAGGAGGTTTTAAAATGACCTATGTCTCATTGAATCATCTAGGCTTGTCCCCTTTTAATGAAATGTTAAATATTATCATTGGCCTCCTTTTATTTACCAAAGTTTGAGTCAGTATGTGCCCTATGCTTTTAAAACAACTTTGAGTGTCGTTTCCCTAAGCAGTCCCCTTCCTCATATTTTCATCTAAGTAATGTTCAATGTTTTGCAAGGGTTATTTGATAACCGTTTATCTCCCTACAGTTGATCTTGATCGCTCCCCGCAATCCCATGATGACATCACCGCTGGCTACCTGGTTATTGCGATATTGCGGGCGGGCGCCATGTGTCCTAGGTTGTTGATGCCGAAAAAGTAAATAAAAAGATTTAATAAGTGTATCAAACTTTAGTATATTATCAAGTGGGTTACTAAATCACATGGGCAATGCACGTGTTCATTATCAATGGTGATGCTTTAATCTTGATGAAAAAGTTGCTCAATGGATAGGTATTGATGATGTCTATTGTTTCCTATGATCGTGATCACCAATGAAGAAGATCAACAGTTGCTCGCCATCGTGTGATCCTAACTTGAGGGAAGTTTAATGATCGCGATATCGCGGGCGGGCGCCACGTGTATTTTCTTGGCGCTGCATATTATGGTGGGCCCTTCAAGATGATGTGGAGGTGTTGTTAGCGTATTTAAGGAGGACCGTTCGATGATCTAATAGAAATAAGAGATCGACGACGAAGATTTAAATCTACATCAAGTACAATTGAAGTCGTTGGCGTGGTATGTAAGTAAGCCTTAATGGCGGATGAGATGTCTATGGGATATTTTCATAAATTTCAAGTGTTTAATTGTAGATTGCTTTCACCACTAAAGCATTCAAGTATTTTCAAAGCAGTCCAGAGCTAGAGATAGAGTTTTCAAAGCAACTACAACAAGGGTTTGATTTTCTCTAGGATGCGAAATTCTGTGAGTTATTTTCTTTATCACTGTTTTGTTTGAATGTGTTTATTGTGGAGGGCTATGCTGTGTTGATCAAGGTTTTTCCGGATTAAGATTCTAGGGTTATTTTTTCTTTTGAATTGTGGGAAATTACAAAATTCTACTGTAATTTTGTTTTGGGTAGCACTAGTTTGTTCACAATTTGATCTTAGGAGAAGCCCTAGTTATTTGAAATGGCACCAAAAAAACAACATTCTGGCCATATTGACTACTTGTAAAGGAATTTGTATGATGATTTCCTTGACCAATTCCCTCTTTCAACAAACGACAAGAAGAGGGGTTTGGTTTTAATGAGAGGGACAACCCTAGGTGAAGGATGAGATATAAAACCTATAACATTGCAGATGCTAGGGTACCAATGACGAGTTTGGAATTTTTTAAAAGATGGTATAGCCAACGAAATACACCTCATCCTTTTTCAAATGGTTGGAGGTATGATATGGGAAAGCTTATGGTACCGAATGTGTTTCTTGATGTTGACCTCCATAGAGCAGTGGCTGCGAGATATGATCCTATCACAAGGATTATAAGGGATAATGATGGTGAGGTTTTATTGAATATAAATGCAGATGTAATTTGGTGGGTTTTTTATTTGAGTGAAAATGGCTCATTCCTGGTCCAGAAAGACTTTGAGGAGATAAAGCAAGAGTATGCCAAAACACAACCTCTTTTCAGATCAAAATTGCTTCCTCCTCATCTAGCCAGGGTGGGCAGTTCCACGATTCATATCAGCCTGATTGATCAGGAACCTTTCAGGTTAAGTTGTTTTGTTGATCATTTCTTGGCAACCTTCTATTCATTTTTCCAAATTTTAGGTTTCAGTCCTAATACTATGATGCCCATTGCCTATATGTTTATGGGGGCTCAAATTCAGCATCCTAATTTTTCTGTAGTATATGATTATGCTTCTTTGCTTGCTGAAAGAATACATGAGGGTTACCTGAACTTGTATGTGGGGGACACTAGTATTCCTTTCTTTTGGAACTCCTTATTAATGCACATGTTCTTGCATGAGAATGCTGATTTTTTCTTAGAGAAAATGGAATTTAGGTTGGAGGTGAATGGAGAAAGACTATCGGTACAGGCTTGGAGTGCAAATTTATCTTGCAACAAGGGAGGTGCTAGCTATGTGCAGTTTGATAACTGCTTTGCTTCCAAGCTCAGGGCTAGACTGATGGTGAATGTGCCCATGATTCCTAAGGATTGACATGATTTCCTCTGACCCAAAGCAAGAAATCCTGAGTTGAAGGTATGTCATAATTAGGGTGACATCATTCCATACCCTGTAAGCACTATCTTAAGGGTTTATGGTTTCCAAGGAGCTCCTCATATTCTCCCATACAATGTACCATCAAGGATGGGATTTACAGAGTTCTTGTGGCAACTTGGTTGCATCCATGAGGATAACTTGACAGGAAGAGGAAAAGGGATTTTGTTCCCTGATTATACTATTGTCTCAAATTTTATATTTTCCAAGGGAGGATGGGTTCACTTCAGTAAATATTTTGATGATTATTGTTTGAAAATTGGATCTGTGAGGTAGCATGACCTTGAAGGATTCTTTTTTTTGTTCAGACAAAGAATTAATGGTGGCAAGTTTGTCCATGTTTTCAATTTTCCTAAAGATTTGATTAGGAATGAGTTTTATTTAAGTCGGCAAGAATTAAATAAAGAGAAGTGGGTTGCCTATGAGAAAATGATGGCCAGGGTGCATAGGCTGGATCCAAGGTATGATCCACTAATGGAGTTTACCCCATTTCATAAAAGAATCAATTTCCTGATGAATAATTTCAAAGAAATCATGAACACCCTAAGAACTAAGAAGATAAATTTGGAAGTGGACTTGAAGATTCAAGGATTGGTGGTAAGGCCTGAGGAAGAAAGGCCAACCTATCAGCCACCAAGGGATAGGCCTTTATACAAAAGAAAGAAAGATGATATCAGTAATGAGGAGGCAGGGGATAGAAAGGGAAAACAAATAATGAAAGCATCATCACAATTGGAGCATGGGATTAGAAAGCCTGGAGGAATAAAGATTGTGGATCTTGATTCACCACCTAGGGATGACCCTATGGAGCCGCCATCAGAGCAAAGCCCTAAGAGGCAAAGAATTGAGGAATCACAAGAGGCTTTGGTGGATGAGATAATTGTAACTGATCAGGACATGCAGGTTGGCAACCCCTCCCCTCCTAAGTCAGGACAATTGGTGCTGACTGATATGGATATAAAAGGGTAGTATGTACAAGATGCAAGGATGGTGGCCTGCAAGGCATTCTTGGATGATGATGTCTTTATGAAAACTCCTATTTTCTTGTAGTTGGTGTGGAGGATGAAGCTTGAATAGTATCAAGATGAATGCAAGAGGAGGAGGGAATCAAGACCTGATAGATTTGACTAGGAGAATGATGATGAGGCCAAGGCTAAATTGATGGAACAATTCAAGAACATCACTCCTGATGAAGGAAGGAAACTTGTGTCTCAGGCCGGTGTCTTACTCCTCCCTGAATGGGACATAGCTGATGTTGTAGCATTCAATGCTATCATGCAATCTAAGCACCCTATGCAAAGCAGTGAAGAGAAAGTCAAGGCAGCTCTGCAAGACTCTTCTTTCAGTGAGGAGTATGAAACTTTAGTGATATGGGCATTGGCACCTCAAGACAAAAAATTGAATGTGGTTGATATCATCCCAAATCAAAGGGGTGGGCTTATCATCAAGAGAGTCTCTAAAACCTCAATGACAGAGGCCACAAGCTTGACACTGAATGTGGCCAAATTGGCCCAAAAGACAACAAAAAGAGATGAGGCTGAAAAGAAAAGCTTAATGGAAAAATACAATGCAATAATTGGGGAATATAATAGAATACAACAAAGAAATGTTGAACTACAGTCTGAAGTAGATAGAATAAGTTACGGGTAGGCTGGACAATCTTCCAGTGCCCCTGCTACCAGAGCAATACATACTACTTCGGTGGCTTTGTGCCCTGTTGTCCCAATTATTTCTATTTATGGATCCCCAATTCAGACACCTATTGATAGCCCTACACCAGGGCCAATTGAAGAACTTGAGTACTCTGTAGATCCTACCAGAAAGTAAATGATGAATAAGATCATAGAATTATAGGATGACCTAAGGGTGAGTGAGGATGGGGCTGTGGCTAAACATAATGAGGTGGTTGATATTGTTTTTAGACATTTAAATGAGAAGATTGATTCTAGGTTGCCATTTATACATTCTTTATATTCTTTATTCTTGGAAGGGATACACAACATTAATAGAGATTGAGAAGTAGTTCTACCCTTGGTTAAGAAGTGGATTCCTAGGGCCACTGATTTAGATATTATGTTTAAGGCCTCTAGATTTGATGTGAATAATAGGCCTCAATCATTAAAGCCTACTAAAATCTTTGTGAAATCATTGAAGGGATTCCAGGCCTTGCCTGATGATTTGAGTAAGAAAATTAGGGAATTAATAAAGAGATTTGATGATTGGAATGTCACTTTCCTGCCAGATATAATAGATACACAGGGAAATGTGAAGACACTGTAGCAGTGGTAGGAAAAGGCAGAAGAGGTTATTAATGCACAAATCAAGTTAATTTGTGATGACTTAGATCATGACTTGTTGGTAAATAGCATGGAAAAAATAATTAACACCAGCATGTTCTTAGAATCATTTGGAAGAGAGGAAAATCAGGTTGTGGTGAAATTTACACCTTACAGTACCAAGATAATGGAGGTGGTGAATTTTAATTGGCCAACATATGAAGAATATCAGAGTTGGGTAGACAAATACTTAACTGAAGAGGAGTGAAACGGTGTATATTACTGGCAACTGACAGCTCAGCAGTTATGTATAACTGATTTTGGTTATGTTCCATGGCGGCTTTGGGGCACAGATTTTGAGGTGTAACAAATGTTGTGGTTATCATGTAATGAATAGAATCAACAAAAAGATGCTCCAAGTCCGTGTGGTTGTGGTTTCAGTTTTGAAATGGCACATAGTGGTCCAATTGATCGGTGACATGTGTAATTTCTTGCCCGATGCTTGTTGCTCCTTCATTTTCTATAAGAAGGATTTCAAGGCCAAAAAAGTGGTTGGCAAGTCATATATTTTTGAAGGTCGAGTCTAGGTATAGATGCAGAGTGAATTGTAAGAATTTTTGTAAATGTTGGGGCAATTAAGGTCAGGGGTTATTTTGTAAAGAGTTTTAGACTTATGAAGATTGCATGTTTTATAACAGTACTAGCATTTAAGCTATGATGATATATCTCGAGCTTGAGTCTCTCCTCTGTATAAACATATGATTTTGAATAGAATAATCAAGGATTATGATGTTCATCTCATTGTTTTGGTGTGTGTGTTTTCTATCTTGGCTTTAATTGAAAGATTAATTAAAATGCTTGGATGGAATCATGGATGGGTATGTTTGTAAAGGGATTTAATAAGAAGTATTGGGTTGGGGTAGAAATTGATAGTATTGTAATGCAATATTGTCAGGGATCATATATGCTAAGTATTTAAATCTGTTGTCAAATCGTGAATGTTTGTGAGTTTGACTCCCCAATGGTATATGTTGAGATGATGGATTGCATAGCCCCTGAAGCTTCAATAAAGGACTTTAGCCATGAAAGATAATCAACCACATAAGAAGTGTTGCAACAATGGAATGCTGATTGAAGATTCTATTGATATGATGATTGATATGATATATTGGATATCTGATTGATATGATATGATACAAATGAACAAGATGCCTAATTAAATAGGCAAGAGGAAAACCCTAATATGCATGAGATGTTGCCAAGTGTTAAAATCTAACAACATGTGACAACATGTGAACCCTATGGTGATGATCATTAAATGATGAGATAAGTTCTAGAAGGAATCTTATCCCACAAACTAGGAAAGGGAATATTATCCCATTTATTAAATGATTTGTCTAATAATGCAACCTAGGACTTAATTAATTAAATGCAAGACCTAAGTTAACTTATGCTAGTGTAATAATTAATTAATTAATTACACCAACACCCCCCCATAGTGCAACTTAGGGAGGAAAATGCAATGATTATGCAAGATGATGATGATGATGGGTCCTAGCTACGAGGCCATGTTAGGTACCCATGTACATGAAGATGCAGAAAATCTCCCACAACCGAAGAAAAGGGGAAAACCCAGTAGGAACAAAACCTCTCTCCAAAAAGGAAATAAAAAGAAAGAATGTGAGAATAGGAAGGATGGAGGACTCCCAAATACCCCCCAAGA
This sequence comes from Sequoia sempervirens, assembly GCA_007258455.2. Classification (NCBI taxonomy): domain Eukaryota; kingdom Viridiplantae; phylum Streptophyta; class Pinopsida; order Cupressales; family Cupressaceae; genus Sequoia; species Sequoia sempervirens. The sequence continues at coordinate 456,253,812 of VDFB02000015.1, read as the reverse complement.
ACACCATCCGTCACATGGATAAAATACAATCAATGCCCCCCCATAGGAGGGAAAGAGAGAGACTAAAGAGCCCCCCCAGAAGATGAGATCACTTGCAAGAAAGGGAAGTGTCTGAAGACAAAACAAGATCCAATGTCGACAAACAACTTGTCTCCCTTTCAGAGGAAACAAAACCAATTGCAAGTGGAGAGATGCTTCCCATTCCAGATAGGAATTGAAGGAAGGAAGAATGAACATGGATGATGATGATGTCTCTGAATGATGCTCAAATGTCTCCTTTCCTGATGAAGAAGAGGCCACAATCAATGAAGAGAGTGACAAACCAAGACGATGCAGAAGTTGATGTTGAACAATATCCAAAGACAAAGATAGAATGGATATGATGGATGTGATGGAGACTTGATAGCCCCCCCTGAATGGAGTGTCCTCAAAACCACTGAAAGAAGTCTGAAGCAAATCCAATGGTGGATGCTGAAGAAACCTCAAATCCTGAATGGAATAACAAGGAAGAAGTCTCGGATATGAAATATCTGAAGAGAAATCAAGTGCCTCCAAGAGGGTCTCTGAATTCCCAATCAATGTTGAGACAAAGGAATTAGGAGACTCAAGAAAACTCTCCAAGGTGTGATCTGAATAGAGGAGTGATATCGCTTCAAGAATGTCCTCCAAACCTATAGAAATAGCCAAGTCAGTGATACCTGAAACGAAGCCATCATGTGATCTCAAGTCTGAAAAACTGAATGTGTCCTGATCGATGATGATATTGGAAGCCTCAATCAATGATTCTGGGCAAGGAATCACTAAACATGAAGGGATACCAATTGTCTGTGATGAAGAAGAAGCACTGAAAGGAACCTTGTCAACCTCTTCAGAAAGATCAAGGTAATCAACTTCCTGCATAACAATAGCATAATGGGGTACTTGAACTGAAGAATGACATTCTGAAGCATGATCATTAGGGAATGGTGGAGTGTCTGAATCTCCATAGATCTCCCAAAGCTTAATCCAAAGAATGTGAGGACAATCACAATGATCAATATCATTCAGAACATCTCAACCAACTTGCATAGCAATGATTTCCAAAACAGTGTACATGTTGTAACTCCAAGAAAATTCATGAATACCTTCACTTGGATGAGGAACTATACCAAATATATGTGGAAACAAATCAAGTGAATGAAGATGGTGGCAGATCCCATCTCACCATTGCTGATAGTTACCCTTGTTCAACATAGTCAAAGGAGAATAATATGCAAGCCCCATAACGAAATTTCTTCACAAAAATCAAAGACACTGACCTTCAACAGAAAATAAAGACTTCCAAATAGATATGCAACTGAGAAGATGCCTCCAAGATCAACAAATTCTTCTTGAAGCTTCATGATGTCTCAAGAATCAAAAAACCAAAAAAAAGATACCTGGAGCTGAAACCAAAGAAGGTGACTGGACTGATTAAAAAAATGCACTGAAATATCTCTTGAATGCCGCTGGAATCTCTGAAATCCAACAATATGATGCGAAGATATGTGCTTCTGAGTCCAGAAAGGAGGGTTGAATTCAGTTGACTTTAGAATTTGATAACAATAGAATTTTAAAAAATAGAGTGCACTGCTGAAAATTAGACTTCAATAGCTTTCCAACAGTATATCGTGTGCGAATTTTTAATATCGTATGTGAAAGATACGGCCTCCAGAAGAATTCTACAATTTGGATTGGCACTGGCTAAATAGGCGCAAGAATCAAGCACCTTAGGGAAAAAAAAAATTTGGCCCTTGGTCGCTGATGTGACCATGGGCAGCGCTGGTAGTATTAAAAAAAAAACTGCTAGGCGGGCGGCGTCAGAGCAATGGACAGGTAGAGCGATGGTGGGGCGGCCATTTTGAGAGTGGCACCGCTCGGGGTACGGCGGAGGCCCTCGGTCATGGATAGGACCGGGGTGGGGGCTAGGCTGTCGATGGGATCCCTGTAGATGGTCGGTGAGCAATGTCAGTAGCTAGAAACAGTGATCGGTGGTGGCAGAGATGCCGATCGACAGGGCCAGAATGATGGCTGACAAGTCCACAGACGGGTGCCGGATGTGACAGGGGCCGAAAAATGATGTCGGATGATGCAGGCGGTTGGGTTCGGCACAAAAAAAATTTAAATATTGCAATATATGTTGCAATTTAAATTTAAATAAAAATTGTCGAATGAAATGCCGACGAAAAATATATAATTCCCAAACTATATTCGCAGAAAAAATAATTACGCCGACCCATAAATTTAATTGCCAGTTGCCCTGTAGAGTTTAATTTTTGCCGATATTATAGAAAAAAATTTCCCAAAAAAGCCAAATATTTTTTTGATTTTTCTAAAAAAAAAATTCCTTGGTGGAGGACTTACAGGGATGATTTTTTCTGCAAATATGTACGGATTTGTAAAAAAATGCAAACCCTAAGATGTACCTCACAAGTTCTCAGATGAATCTACTCTAATTTTGGAAAATGAACATGCGATCTATGGGTTTTGAGGCCTTCTGGACGCAATGGAGAGGTCGGAGAGGGCCTAATCTGCACCAGAAATCAGCTTGGCTCCCAGGTAGAACCAACTAGCCTGCAAAATAAAACTCCAAGCCTGCAAAGAATCTCGCATTCCAAACTTCCTAGATCTAGGGTTGATGTTTCAATGGACTAGCTCTGATACCATGTTGAGATGATGGATTGCACAACCCCTGAAGCTTCAATAAAGGACTTTAGCCATGAAAGATAATCAACCACATAAGAAGTATTGCAACAATGGAATGCTGATTGAAGATTCTATTGATATGATGATTGATATGATATGATACAAATGAACAAGATACCTAATTAAATAGGAAAGCAGAAAACCCTAATATGCATGAGATGTTGCCAAGTGTTAAAATCTAACAACATGTGACAACATGTGAAACCTATAGTGATGATCATTAAATGATGAGATAAGTTCTAGAAGGAATCTTATCCCACAAACTAGGAAAGGGAATATTATCCCATTTATTAAATGATTTATGTAATAATGCAACCTAGGACTTAATTAATTAAATGCAAGACCTAAGTTAACTTATGCTAGTGTAATAATTAATTAATTAATTAATTACGCCAATAGTATATGGCACTGATCTAAATTGTACAAGTTTGTAAGGCTTTGTATCTATTTGTCTTTGTTTTGGGCTTGCCACCAAATTGCAAATAAATGACTATCATGCATTATGGAATAGTGTTGTAATTATCTCATGCTCCATGTAGCCGATATTACTGGTGAAAGGCCAATTCATTTATTGATATCCTATTCTGTTGAGCCATTTGTGGGATTATCTATGATTTATTAATGTTTGTTTATGAATTTGGTGCAGAGATCATAAACACATTCTAAGGATTACCCTCTTAGGTCTTGCAGAGCCCGAAGTGTAGGGGGTCATTTTAAAATCCTCGTCAATTGGTCCAGGTCCTCTAAGCTACCCTTGATTGGAACTAGCAATTCCATAGGTAGATTAAGAGACAAACTTGGTTAACATCATAAAAAATAACCAATGGAGTATCTGAAAATAACTCCACTACATCTTCGTACTGACTCATATCATTCCCTTGGTTACTTATTCCTCTGAACTACTCCTCACATGAATGAAATAATGCTACAATATTTTCATACTCTTCATAATCATCAAGTAATTATTTCTCCTTAGCATAAAATAATGATTTCTGAATATTCATGCAATCATCATGTGAAACCTGAGTAGCTGATATTTCAATTACATCTTCAAGTACACAACCTATCACCCAAAGGAAGTCAGTACAATCATCTACATCCTTTTGAACCTCCATACTACATCCAAAGCAGACATTACAGTCTTGAACTTCCTCCTTATGTAGGCTATCATCACAATTGGGTCTCAAAAAATTTGAATCAGCTTTCGGATGATTATCAAGTATAATTTGTTTAGTTACATGTACATAAACCAATTCACTAGTGTCTGCATTATCAAAATTTTCATGTAGTTGAGAGACTAACAAGTCAGGGGTAATATTTTTAGAGGCACAGTTTCCAAGTTCAATATCACCTTGATTTTTTCTTGTACAATCCATAACACATCCACTAGTAGCACTAGCCAAATACTCATCAGGGGCATCTTCAAAAAGCGGATTTCTTCTAAACCAATAAGAATTATCATTTATACTCTCTTAGTCCAATGTAGGTTCATCAAATAAGGGATTTTTCCATACATCCATGATAATTGGATGTATCTCATCATCTTTAATATGATGATCCCAACAACTATGATCATCAATATACTCAAAATTAGTGTAGTCACTTGAGGGGCAAATGGATACGTTCTCACCATCCTCCTCATAATCTGTGTTTAGGACAATTGACCCACATTTAGAGAATTCTTCACATGAGGAAAATTTCTCACTACTTAGAAAGCACACACCCTCCAAGATATTAAAATATCCCCTACTAGATGTAAGGGATTCCATCTCCACTTCATAGCAAGAATCATATTCAATGGAGGATTGTCTTAGCTAAACCTCATCACTTTGATTCCTCATTTGCATTATAGTACCATGACCAAATGTATTCTCATCATAGATTGATGCATGATAAGTGTTTGTTGATTCAATCTGTGAGGTTTCACCACATATCTCTTGTGTTTTATCATATCTTATGACATCCCAAGGAAGGTAATTGGGTACCATTTCCTTGTTTTCACATTCTATCTCTTCATGCTCATCACTATCACATGCATTTGCTTCCATGTTGCTTGTAAAATGATAACATTCAATAATTAGTTGCTCAAACTTTGATGCTTCTCCTTGATCTATCATTTTCAATCTCTAATTATCCTCATTGTGGCAATTATTACCCCCATTCTTGGAAAAAACTATGGGTACATGACCATGATCAATTTCTTCCACAGTGTTAATCCAATCTACTACTTGATCAAGGCTATGAGGCTTCTAATCCTTAGACCACTGGCTTGATCTTGATATGAAGGCTTCACAAAACAAATTAATACACATTAAATCATTAGGTGTGAAACTCTTGGGTATCTCCATCAAAACATCCAAGAATCTTGAAAACAAGTCATATGGTTACTTATTTGCATGTCTCTTCATTTCATACAGCTTTCCAATAGAGGAAATCAAATCATTCCTTCCCATCCTTGGCTAATGTGATGTTGATGCTTTCTCATGCTTTGCATCTATGGGAAGTAATGTAGATACAACATCTAAAATCTCTTCTTCCTGACAAATACTTTTGTTTCTTGATGAACTTGGTTTAGTAGCTAGAATTCTACTAGAGCTAGTCATGCTAGTCATTGTAGGTCCCCTCATAATTGAGTATTTTAAATTATTCTCAATATTCATGGCCTCTTGGTAAGCTTGTTGTAAAGTAGAAGGCTCTTTATCCCTTAGCAAGAAACTCATTCTTCTATCAAATGCTCCCAAATACACAACCAAATACTCTGCATCATTTGGTCTCACATGTTTAGGAATTTCCTTTATGACTTTTGCAAATCTAAGGTTGAAAGCAAGGAGCAATTACCCTTTATCCCTAGAAATTTCCATGTAATTCCTTCTTGTAACACTTGGGTTTACCCTTTCACCAAATTGACCGATGAAGGCTACCTTAAGCCAATTCCAATAATATATAGAGGAATTAGGTAGAAAAGAGAACCAGTCTCTTACATCTCCCTTCAAAGATTGAACAAATAACTTCTTGACCACATCCTCACAATCTATCTCATAATCACCCATCATATCAACAAATTCTTGCACATGTTTATTTGTTGATTATGTATTTTCACCATTGAACCTTGGAATCTTGTCCCTGACCTTTGGTGGTACAATATTTGAATACCCACCAATATTGTCAAAGTTGATAGCTCTATACCTATTAGTACTGAAGTTTCCTTGGTGAGACAATGACTGCTCACCTTGCATACTTTTCTCCTTGTTTAAATAGGACAACATAAATTGACAACTTACTTTTAATTCTTGAAAATAAATTGTAGATATACTCAAAAATTCTATAATATTACTTCAATTCCTTTTACAAATATGATCTTAAGCCTCTAGCATTTGTATTTATTACAAAATGCTACCTAAGATCTTAACAATTTAGCATGCTCTTTTCATCATAATGCACAATTTTAACTCATACATTAAAGCATGTTAAAATACTCCAAATATTCCCTCATCTAGTGCTAATTCACTCATTAGGGAACCATTTACATCTCCAATAAGGAAAATTTATCTTGATATATCAATTATACACTTCAATTTCTTCAAATTCTATGAAAATTCCTAGTAATTTATAGTAGATAATTGTCTTTTCCCTTTCAGATTATAGATCCAATCAATTGATAAATGCTTTAATAGGTTCTTTGAGTCAGAGTCACCACCTCCTTCTAGAGGACTAAACTTTAGGTGAGATGAAGTTTCCTTACCAAAAATACATATTATGGGCTATCTTCAACAATATAGTCACATTTGGATCCTGCAATATTTGTTGCATTCAGAATATTTTCTAGGTTTAATAATTTGTTGTTTTCCAATCAAGATGTTTAGTTTCATTTAACCCTTTCACTCTACATTTCTTAGCTACATTTGGAGAATGAGAATTTCCCTAGCAGAGTCACCATTATGTTGGTGTTTTTCTAGTACACCTAAGGAATCTCTAAAGAATAGCCAATTCTTATATTCAAGACCCTTACAGTGAATGACCAACTAAAAAGATTTAGTTGAGGACTCTAATATTCCACACTTTAGGATCTATAGGACAAAGGAGGATGTTCCTAAGGGATATTTAACTTGACACTCTTGACGAATGACAAATCAAATCATAGATCAGTTCCTATATATGATAAACAACATCATTCACTCAAAGATTGGCTCATCTTCAAGAAAATACCTATTAATCTATCAGGAACAAAGGAAGAACTTCATACACATTACTCATTGTGATCATAATTGAATTTTAAAGTGAATTTGCATTCTGACTTCAAGTTGGTCATTGAATAGACAAATTGATACACCCTTTATGTGAATATTTGAAAAGACACCAATGTCTTGTTGCATAGGGCATCAGAGTCACATATACAAAGATTAGTAACACAAAAATGATTTCAAATCTAATGAAATGGACTACTCTCACAATAAATTTGCATTATGGAGCTTGAAACTTCTAGTATATGGCTTCTTATCAAATCCTTTGTAAATAAATGCAAATTTATGACCCCATTTAAGCATTTTAATTGACTACTTGAGTAAAAGCAAGAACAGAGACATACATTCAAACAAGTATTTGAAGATGAATAAAGATATCCTTAAAATTTCAATCAAAATTGACACAGATTTACGCTAGGAGAGAACATATACCATAATCATACATTCATTTTCTATATCAACCATTTCTGTAAAACCATTTAAGATAATTGCATCTGTTCCTCAGAGCTCAAGACAAGATAATTGTTCTATTTACTATTTTATGCCTAATATTCTAGCTAAATAGACACCCAGCTCAAAATTTGGCCATAATTCAATCCCCTGCAAAATAAGCCCTAAATTCCCTTTTATAGAACAAGGGAGTGAACAAGCACCCAAATCAAATGCAATTTTAGTTTAAAAATTTCATTTTATCTTACATTTAACTTGCATTCCAAAATTCCCCACGTATTGATTTTGTAAGAACACCTTGAAAAATGGGGAACACAAATTTTAACCACCATCAAAAGGGAAATGTAAAGTATTACAAAAATTCCCTTTGTTGTTAGGTATGCAACAAACCATCACTCCACTTTGATTTTCACCAATACCCCAGTGGATACCTGTCAATCTACCACCAAATCCATCTCAAGTGCCATTATAGCTGGTTCAACCCATCTAGCAACTGGCTCAACCACCACCACTACCACCAATGGTGTTTTTTCTGAATAATCCCTCTCCATTGGGGACTATTCCTGGAGGCTCTCATGATATTCCTAAGAATCCTGAGAGATTTTGTTCCAAATAAATTCATGGTGAATCAAGAAGTGTTGAAGAGCACATACAAGCTTTTAAGGACACTTGTACTAGAGCCCAGATAGCTCACCATGGTGTAGTTTGTAGGTTGTTCCCTTATTCCTTAGGGGATATGGCATAAAACTCGTACCTAAATCTTCCACAAGCTTCTATTCAGAGTTGGACAGACTTGGAGAATGCCTTCATCAATCAGTTTAGAGTTTATGTGGATCTAGCCATTTTGTTCCACCAATTTGCTACCATTAGGAAGGAGCCATGTGAATCCTTGAACTTTTTTAATAATAGGTTTCAACGAATGGATAGGAGACTACAGGACCCCTATCTAGTTGTTGAGAATAGTTCCATTCAAGCATACTTTAGAATTATAGACCCTTTGCTTGGCTTGTTCCTACAAAGGACTTATTAGCCAGAAAATATTGATTCTTTGTCTAAAGTTTATCATCCAGCCATCAAGCTACAACAACAAATAAACTCTAAACAAGGAAGTTTGGGAGGAGGTTTTACTTCAATGGGACATCAAATGACTAACCCAACCCATTTATTAAATACTATCCCAAGGATGTCTCCTTCCCATTATGGGCCTACATCTAAGTTACACACTCAATCTCCTATTCCATTCTTTACCAATGGAGCTCCTGACTTCTTTCAACAATCACAGGCTCATCATGGCCCACATGGTCATCACAACCAAGTTGGGACGTTAAATCATGTCAGTCAGCCACCTGTTGCTAAGAGTGTTGATATTAAAAAGATAGTTCAACTCACAAACGAGGTGGAGAATTTAAAGAAGACTATATCTCAAGTCACAAATTATATGGCTCAGTTCAAATTGAACCCCTCTCAAAACCAAGGTAATTACCCTAATCAGAGTAATAATAATCAGGGTAATTACCCAAACAACTACACTCATGGCCAAAGAAATTATCAAGGCCAAAAATCCCCTAACCAAGGCTATCAAAATTAGAATAGAGGATATAACCAAAGGCCAAATAACAACCAACAATGGAATACAGGGCCAAATAATGGTGGATTTTCTCACAATTATCAAGCTAATGAGGGCAGGTCACATACTGCAAATGTGGCTAACCTTAATTTTATGACTAACTGGTGCAGGTTGAATGATACTGCAACCCATTCTGAGGTAAATTGCCCTGAAATGGAGAAATTCATGAAGATGGCACAGGAAGATGCCCAAACGTTCCAAGGGAATTCAAATAAAGAAGGTGGCTCATGCATACAACAATGACTTATGACCTCTTTGAGGAAGAACCTTCATTCCCAATGCAAAATGAGAATGAACTAGAGGAAGATACATATCATGCCCAAGCCTTTCAGACAAAGGGAGGACACTTCCTAAGAAATCAGAATAAGGGTCTGTCCACTACATCAATGCCACCTAACCATATGGTACCTCTGAATCAAAGTGCTTATAATAACCCTCCTCTACCAAAAGGTCCACCTGACTTCCATAACAAAGGTAATTAACCTGGTGTTGTCAAATGTAATGCAAGCTATAATACAAAATTTGATATTGTTTCTGAGATGCAGAAACATAAAACCTCGTTATCATACTTTGACATCCTAAAGTGGTGCCCTACTCAATGAGAGATAGTGTTGAAAGCTTTGGAAAAAGTTGATAGATCAAAAGGGAAAACCAAGGTGGCACCCACTGTAGACATGAACACAGCTTTGTAGAGAAGCAAGGTAGGTACCCCACCATTTCTTTTGAGTTTTAGAATCTGTGGGAAGAACCTACATAATTGTCTGCTAGATTTAGGGGCTTTTGGCAATGTTATGCCATTTTCTATATGTAATAAATTGGGATTGAACCCTATCCAAATAAACAAGAAGGTCATCCAACTTGATAAAATAGAGGTTAATGTAGTTGGGGAATTGAGAAATATACATGTGCAAGTAGGGTCTGACCCTAGGTATTAACCAATATAGATATTCAAGTAGCAGACATTCTCGAGACTTATGGTATGTTGTTGAACAGAGATTTGATGAAAAGTATAGGGGGGTATCTCTCCCTCGACTTTTCACATATGTGGCTACCATGGAGGGGAATTCCTACATAGATTAGGATTGAAAGTGAACCTCTCCTCAAACATATCATCACTGAGTATGATTGTCCCAACAAGGTAGCTTATTTTGAAACCGAGATAGGGGTTTATAAAAGAGATGAAATTTTGACCTTTTCGATTCTTGATTCTAAAGATTTTCAATACAAAAATTCCCTGATCCCATGATTAATGAAAACTAATAGGTATTTATTAGGAAACTACAACAGGATCAGTTGGTCTTAGGGGAAGATATCGATTTACGAAGTCTTCTACTCCCTAATTGGTGCAGGGTACACTACCAAAATCATTCGGAATTGACCTGCCAACCCTGCATCAGTATTTTAAATCATGTTTTCCAAGCTGAGGAAACTAGCCTAAGTCACCTTGAGACTATTTCAGATCACTTTTCATTTAAAGCCAAAAATGCAATAATGTTAACCAGGGATAATATACTTTCAAAGAAGGTCCCTCCTCAAATTGAACTTCCCCTGGTCACAATACCGGATGAACATAGTCACGATGAAAAACCCCAAGGTTTGTTTGATACCCCTGCACTCACAAGTATACCAACACCCAAGGGATTAATCAAAGATACAATTGACTGTAAGAAGGATAGCCTCAAAATACATGATATATCTGGGTAGAAATTGGAAATTGCACCTGAGGAACCTATTGAACACCCCTTCCCAATATTTGATGCAAAAGGTCAAGTGGCCCCACCTATGGCTCATCTTATCCAAATTCCCACAATAACCTCAAAGGGATCACCCTAGCTCATGATCAGCTATGGACCCTCAATTTTGATGGATCCAAAACTAAAATAGGCTGTGGTGTTGGGATTGAATTAACTATCCTGAAAGGGAAAACTTTCTTTGCTTCTTACAAGTTGCAGTTTAGATGTATTATCAATATAGCAGAATACAAAGCTTTGGCTTAGGGACTGAAGTTCACACATAAGAAGAGAGTTACTGCTTTGATGGTTAAAGGAGATTCAAAAGTAATTATCAAGCAATTATGTAGCCAATACACATGTCACAATAAAAAGATGACAACTTATAGAAATCGGGTATGGAACTTGATTGAATAGTTTGATGCTTTTCAGATTAGTTTAATCCCTAGAGAGGAGAATCAAATAGCTGATTCATTAGCTAATGCCGCAAGTACTCTAGAACCCATGCAAGGCTCCAAGCTTAAGAGATTCTTAGTAGAATTGATATCCACCCCGACTGTTCCTAATAATGTAAGTAACTTTCAAGTCTTGAACGATGATCAACATATCCTTTCTTTTCTAGCAAGCTCAGATGTTTTTAAAGGATAGATCATCAATGAGTTCGATAGGGATCAAGGAGACTGGAATCCCAAAGACTACAATATAGAGGGGGTCCTCAATTTAAAAATTAATAGCATTCCCAAGGGAATGGTGGCCTTAGAAAAAAAATTTGATTCAGACCCAAGGGCTCGGGAAAAGGTATCAACCGAAGATAAATGAGGTGATTATGAAACTGTTAACCTAGCTGATCCTGGCCCTGAAAGAAATGTTTACGTAGGGAAAGCCTACCCTGAAGCAATTAGAAAAGATATACTGATGGCACTGATGAAGGATATTGCTGCGATAGCTTGGGGGTATGAAGATATAAAAATATTTGATGCTTCTGTAATGACACATACAATTCCTTTGAGGCCTGAAGCTAAACCATTTCGATAGAAACAACATCCTGTCAACACCCTGATTGAACCACTAATCTTTAAAGAAGTTCAAAAATTATTTTTTGCAAGAATAATCTTCCATGTATGATATTCAACATGTGTGGCTAACTTGGTTCTAGTTTGTAAGAAAAATGGAGAGATCAGGCTATGTGTAGATTTCAGGAATCTGAATAGAGCTTCAAAAAAAGACAACTACCCACTCCCTTCTCTGGACGAAGTCTTGCAAACTGTCAATGGATCTTAGATGATATCATTCCTGGATGGTTATTCTAGGTACAATCAGGTGATTGTTAATTATGAAGAAAAAATGAAGACATCCTTCACTACTAAGTGGGGAACATTTGATTATAGAATGATGCCATTTCATTTGATAAACACTGGGGAAACCTTTCAGCATGCCATGGATGTGGCGTTCAAAGATTTGATTAGTAAATGCATCATCATTTACATGGATGACTTGACAGTATTCTCTAAAGATAGACTAAATCATGTTGTAGACTTGGCTAAAGTTCTTGAAAGATGTATCTGGTATGGTGTCTCCTTGAATCCTAAAAAGTGTGTGTTCAGGGTTTCTGAAGGGAAAACTTTGGAACACATAATCTCAAAAAGAGGAATATTGATAGATCCAGACCGAGTTGAGTCCATTATGAAGATAACCAGGCCAGGAAGTAAGAAGGAGATGAGATCTTTCTTTGGAAAGATCAACTTTGTGAGAAAGTTTATCATAGGTTTTGTAGAAATTGTTAAGCCATTGAATGAAATGATGAAAAAGGATGCTAGAATAGAATGGAGTAACGAGGCAAAGGCTGATTTTTCTCAAGTTAAACAATCCATTTCAGAAGCGCCAGTCCTCACTAGCCTTGACTACTTGAAGCCATTTTATATTTATTCTTTTGCTTTTGAACACTCATGCACGACTATCCTAACTCAATGAAGAGAGGAGGGAGATGAGAGGCCAATTTCCGTCATGATTTCTCTGTTTAAGAATGTCGAAGTCAAATACCCACCTCTTGAAAAGCAAGCATTTGTGTTGGTTAGAGCTGTCAAGAAGTTTAGGCATTACATCCTCTGAAGTGAAATTATTTTTGTAGTTCCTGATGCTGTTGTGAAGTCTCTACTTATTCAGAGCGAGTTGGGAGAATGAAGGGGGAAATGGATGGACATTTTGTAGGAGTTTGATCTAGATATTTTCCCTATGAAACTTTTCTAAGGTCTAGGCTTGTCTAAATCCATAGCAAATGCTGGTGAGAACATTATTTTTTGGCAATACACAACACAGTCCTTTTCCAACAACCCTTGGTATGCCGATATCATCTATTTCATGCTCAATAATTGATGCCCAGAGGGAATGAATACACCTTAAAAGAGAGCACTGAGAATGAAAAACTCCCATTATATGCTCAAAGGAGGATTGTTATATAGGAATAATTTTGAGGGAGTCTACCTACAATGCCTTGATCAACAAGAGGCTAAGCATGTAATTGCTAAATTTCATGGGAAACACGGAATAGGTCATGGTTTTTTAGATTCGTTAGCACATCAGATCCTCAGATTTGGTTATTATTGGCCATGTGTGTTCAAAGATGCCCACCAAAATCTAAGAACATGTAACATATGTCATATTTCTACATCAAAAGAATGCCATTCAACCATACCATTGCAGCCTATTTATAAGGTAAGGCCATTTTCCCAATGGGCACTAGATTTTATTGGGGTAATTAACCCATATTATTTTACAGGACACAAATTTATTTTGACTGCCACAGATTACTACACGAGATGGACAGAGGCTATCCCTTGCAAGAATAGTACAACATAGGTAGTAATCAAGTTCCTCACCAAATGCATCACAACTAGGTTTGGAGTACCCTTCGCATTGGTATGTGACAATGGCTCTTCCTTTTCTTCTGCTGAGTTCATTTCATGGGCTTATGATCATAAAATTGTTTTAAAGTATTCTTCAAACTATTACCCACAAGGAAATGGACTTGCAGAATCAACTAATAAGAATCTCATAGGGGTAATTAAAAAAATGTTAGATAACAATCCTAAGGACTGGCATACCCAGCTAAGATTTGCGTTATGGATAGATAGGACTAGGATCAAGGCTGCTTTAAAGACTTCACCATTTAAGCTAGTGTATGGCCAAGACCCTATGTTCCCTATTCACTTGCAGATACCTATCCTTGAGTTTATGTAGAAATTTTACTCTAGTGATGATAAGATTGAAGTAAGATTAGCTATCTTGTTGAAATTAGAAGAGCAGAGAGATGCCACCTTGCAACAATTCTTTAGACACCAGGCTGTTGTCAAACGTTGGTTTGACAAAAGAGCCAAAATCAAGGCTTTTAGAATATCAGACCTTGTGCTGCTATGGGATAAAGCTAATGAAAATAAGGGAAATCACCAAAAATTTGATAAGCTATAGTTGGGTCCCTATCAAATTACTGAAATCCTAGGAGAAAATGCTTTCTGGCTGAGTCGTTTAATGGGAGAGCATGTTCCATTTCCTATCAATGGACAGTTTCTTAAACATTATTTTGAGTCGTAAAGTTTGGTATTTTTGTTGGGTTGTACATATATGTAAATAATTTGGTGTTCTTCTTGTAAATAGTTCATTATTTGTTGGTTTGTTCTTTCTTTCTGTCCTTTCATTTCCCTTGTTGTTTGGTGTCTGTATTGTTTAGTTCTTTGGGGTTTCTGTGTTCTTTCTATCTTGAAATGGTGGGTTGTTATTTGAGCTATACTTTGGTTATTAGGAGAGAAGTTGGTTTAGATATTTTTAGGTTTTCTGATTGGATGATTTTGTCCTAAATTCATTGTTTTATGCCCATTATCAATAAGAGTTGTGGAAAGTCTTGAAAACAAGGTGCAAAGTAAACAATCTCCATTAACTACCTCTGAATCTGTCACAAATCATCAAAAGCATCTCCTTTTGTAATGGTCTATTTGTCCTAGGACGATAGTGTTGTAATATTTGAGTGAAAAATCTGATTCTCCAGATGTTGTTATGAGGTCCATGGTAGTTTTCAACCTAGGACAGATGTCTAACATTTGACATATTGAGAAAAATTGAATGAAATATCTAAAAACTCCAAGAGAAGAGAAAAGAAAAAAAAGAACTATCTAAAAGAAAAGAAGACTCAATATGAATGGGTGGTTCCAGTATCTCTACTAGAGCTATGGATGTCTGACTAGCAGTAGAGCAATGTTGTGAGAAAACTAGAGGTATCTCCGCTGGGGCTATGGATGCCTGACGGGAAATGGAGCAATGCCCAGAATATCATTGCACAACAGCTAAAGGGAATCAAATCATGTAGTTCAAATCTTACACATTGTTGTTCCAAAATATGAGGAAAACTTTATAAAAGCGTAATGCACCATCAAGCACACACATAGATTTATGGGTAGCCAGTGTTGATTTACATTTGAGATTCTAGCTCAACCTTGGTTGTTAAAACTGACCCAACTGGAGTTGTGATGTTCAAAAACCAAGAGTTCTAGGTAGCTGACTTCTTTAGTTTCTTGAAAATGGTCAAACCATTTTCCCAACCGAGTCGCCATTTATTATGCCTTGCATAACCACCCCATTTTATTTTGGAACAAAATGGGTCCCCTTTTTCTTTTGTTTTCATCGCCTTTGGTTGTTTTTTTGGGTCTTAGGAGTTCTTTTGTTTTCCTCCTAATTTTTTCTCTTGTTCTATCAAATTTCATTCTGCCTCCCCCAAAGTTGGGTTTCTTCTTGCTAAAAATTGAATAAAATACTGAGGAATGATGTATTTTCTATGCATTTGAGGGCTAATGAGGGCATTGATTTGCAGGATTGAGTCATGTTGAGAACATCTGATGTAGTTTCTCAAGCAAGTTTGTTAGAAAGCATGCCTCAATTAGATCTGGCATAAAACTCCTCGAAGAAGAAAGTTGGTGAGACCCTCCAGATGTCTTGCTGAATAGATGTTGTGTTCTATTCATTTGAAATACTCAGGTTGCCAAGACATTTCAGTCGTTGTGAGTTTTTCTATCTCTCTCTACTTGGGAAGAGCTCTTACTGATAGTTGTTCACAAGGTTCACGTCAGGGGGAATGGTTTACATTTGGAGAGATGTCTCACCGACTAATGGAGGTCTCTCCAAAGGTTTGTGGCTTTAGTATGATGTCTCACCGACTGATGGAGGTCTTGCTGATGGGTATATGGCTTTGGTAAGACTCCTAGCCGAATGGTTTATCTTCGGTATGAAGTCTTACTGACTGAAGAGTCTTGCCGATGATTTAGCTCTTCGGTGTGACTGGTGGGAGCTTGCTGAGACCTTGTTCTGACTTGTTTGTCTTGCCAATGGGTGTGTTCGTGCTGAGCATCACCAAAAATCTTGTTGATGGTCTGGTTGGAGTGATATCTACTATCAGGTGCTTTCGGTATGACCTCTTTCTGAAAGAGATAGTCTTGCCGATGGTTTTGGATATCGATATAACTCTTGCAGCCCACTATGACCTCTAGAGGAATGCAATTGTCTTGATGACAGAGAAACACAATGGTATAACTCTTAAGGGATTGGTATGATGTCTTGCTGAGTGAAATTATCTCGCTGACGGAAGGTGCCATCGCTATGACCTTTGGCCAATAGCAATGGTCTGGGCGACAATCTTTGACATCAGTGTAACTTTTTCCGCACGCTATGAAGTCTCGTTGGTAGTTGTATTTTATGTCGATGGTTGTTGTGGAGCATTGTAGCATTAGGGAGACATAGCTAGTGTTTCACCAACATGCGATTCTATTTGAATGACTTTTGATTGCCTGAAAAATATTATGTGGTGTTTATTCAACCAATCAGTGGGGGGCTGAGGGAAAACAAGTGGTAGTTGGAATGTGGTGGCTATTCTTGTGAGGAAGATAAATAGGTCATAATTGACATGGATCTACTTTGAGATTGAAGGTGATGAATCAGTTCGGTGAATAGTGGTGTTCATCTATAAAGATCTAAACAGGAAGTTGGATGTTACTTCTCTAAGGGGGTCAACTTGTAGAAAGATCTAGAGCAAGAGGAAAGATGAAGGGGAAGAGGTCGTGAGTCTCAATGACAACTGTGATGTATGATGTCAAAGGTAGATCGACATTAAGGATAGTGCTCCAAATATCTTTGATGGAGGTCTCAAGGTTAGACACGAGGGCTGTGAGTTGATGCGATGGTTGCAAAAGATCTGAGGGCTACTCCTAAGCGCGATCCTTCACCGACATGGATAGGGTATGCACATTTAATGCATCATTAACTTTATTCCAAAATATCTGAAGGCTGACCCTTTTGTAACCAACTAATTTTGTAAACCTTAAAGCAGGGGGCTGACACATTTTCTTTGGCACATTTTGTATATATGTCACTTTTTCCTCTTTGTAAAAGGAGGAGATATAGATACATTTTAGATATACATAAATTTTAGAGACACACGTAGATAGAGATTTTCTTTTGTTAAGAATTAGCAAGTTAGGGTTAGAAGGTAGAGAAACTCGAGAGTAGAAGGCAGTGATGTATCTTTCAATTTTTCTTAATATAGATGGAGATAATCTGAAGACATGGGTTTTCTGTACACTGGTGATTTTTCCAGATTTGTAAATGTTTATCTATTTCACCAATAGTAGAAATAACCAGATTTAAATCTACTTCATATTGTGCTCCAGAATGGTATTTACCTTGGGTTAATTATTTGATTTGGAGAGCTTTCAAGGAATTAAATTTTTATCTTATGTTTTGTTTAGATGGTGATTTGCAATCTACTATTAAAGTTTGCACTGTGAATGAATGAAACTATGTATTAATTACAAGTTGATTTTAGTCTGCAGTTTTACTTTAGGAATTCCTTGGAAGACAACAAGTGTGATTACTTGGGTGAATTAACATTCTCTTTAGTTCCAAAACTTTCATCTATCTTTTTCTATTTTTTTAAAACCCCTGGTTAAAGTAGGTTTAATGTTTGATCTTATAACTATCCAGAAGCTCAACACCAGCAAGCCCCTTGAACATTATAGTTACATCAACCATTGAGTGAAATCAGTACAGTCATAAACTGATTAACAAGACCTTGGGAGTTAGGTATCTGTGTGTTATCTTTCTCTTTCAGGAGAAGCAAAATAGCCATATTCTATTTACATGTTGTGCTATTGTGGCCAACAACAAAATGGAAAGCATTATCTCCAGGGATTTTTGAAATCTAGTAAGGGCCAAGTCAAAGTTTATCAAATTTTCCATGCTCCCCTTTACGGTCATGAGCTTTATCTGAGTAAAGAACCAAGTCAGAAATCCTAAAAGCTTTTACCTTGGCTCTTTTATCAAACCATCTCTTGACTACCACTTGATGTTTAGCAAAGTTTTCTAGGGCTTCATCTCTTTTTTCCTCAAGGTGTAACAATTTAGCAAGTTTGGCCTCATGTTTATCTCCTTCATCATAATAGTCATTAATGAACTATAAGGTAGGGATTTTCAACTGAATAGGAAACACAAGCTCTAATCAATAAACCAGGTGGTAAGGTGATATTCCTATGGAAGTCTTATGTCTTGTATGATCTACCTAAAGAGAAAATCTGAGTTGGGTGTGCCAATCCTTAGGATTTCTTTCTAATAGTTTTCAAATAATAGTAAGGAGGTTTTTGTTGGATGACTCAGCCAAACCATTACCCTGAGTGTAATAATTGGATGCAAACATAATGATAATCCCATTAGCAAAAGCCCAATTAGAAAAATTTAATGACGAAAATCTAGGACCCTTATCACAAACTAAAGACATAAGACATCCAAAATGGTTAATGATACCTGATTCAACGAAATTAATTACCACCTCAGAGGTGCATTGCTTGCAAGCAAGGGCCTTAGTCCATCTTGTAAAATAATCAGTGATAGTAAAGATATACCTATTTCCTACAGAGGAAGGTGGATTGATTGGACCTATGAAGTCCATCCCCCATTGTGCAAAAGGTTTTACCTCAAAGACTGGTTGGAGTGGAAGTGATGCATACTTCTCTCTAGTCATTGTAGTCTGACACACATGACAAGTTCTAACATGGTTGTGTGTGTCTTTAAACAATGTAGGCCAATAGTAACCAACTCTTAGAATCTAGTTTGCTCTAGAAGATGTTGATCCATGGCCCATACCATATCTGTCATGAAATTCCAACATCACTCTTTCAGACTTTGCCTTTCCTAGGCACCTTAAGTAAACACCCTCATGATTTTTCATATATAGCACAACTCCTTTCAACATGAAATTGTTACTCTTTAAGTGAAATGTCCTTCTTTGTACTGCATTTAGATGGCCAAGACATCTTTGAGTCAGAAGATAGTGGACAATATCATCATACCACTCACCAGGAGAGACATCCTCTAGATTGTAGTGTTGGGCCGCAAGATCGGGGCCTACCTCTGCCATTGTCTTTGAAATTCCTTGCCCTTTGACCAACTTCATGGGTTGAATCTCAATTTTGTACTCCTGTAACATAGTTACCCACTCAGCTCTACATTCTCCTAGCTCATTCTGCATTAAGAACAACTTAACTACAGGATCAGGAACTATAGAAAAGACCTTGTTTCTGAGGATATAATGTTTAAAATTATTTACAGCTCTAACTAAGGTATAGGCCTATTTTTCCACACTTGGGTATTTCAGTTCTGTATCCTTCAATGGTGCACTCATGAATGCTATGGGATGTTCATTGCCTTGATCTGATTTTTGAGTTAACATAGCAGCACAGGATTCATCAGAAGCAAACAAATATATATAGAATGGTTTAGCATAATCTGGGCTCACTAAAATAGGAGCTTCATCAATAGCCCTTTTTATCTCTGCAAATGCTTCCTTTACTTCTGTATTCCATTCAACTTTGGCCTCCTGCTTCAACATTGCATTCAATGGCTTGACTATTTCTATGAATCTAGTGATGAACTTCCTCAAATAGTTGATTTTACCCAAGAATGATTTCATTTCTTTATTGCTAGGAGGTGGTGGGATCTTGAGTATACCTTCTATTCATTCTAGATCAATGGAAATTCCTTTCTCAGAGAGAATATGCCCCAACAATTTACCTTTTGTAACTCCAAAGATGCATTTCTTTGGATTGAGTGATATACCAAACTCTCTGCATTTCTACAAAACCTTTCAAAAATATGTGATATGATCACCTCTCTTCTTGGAAAAGACTGTTAGATCATCCATTTAAATGATTATGCACTTACCAATTATGTCTTTAAAATAAATGTCCATGGCTCTTTGGAATGTGTCACCAACATTGATCAAGCCAAAGGGCATCCTCCTGTAGGAAAAAGTGCCCCACTTGGTGGTGAAAGCAGTCTTGTTCCTATCTTCATACTACACCATGACCTAGTTGTATCCTGAATAACCATCCAAGAAAGACATCATTTAAGATCCATTGAAAATCTAGAGCACTTCATCCAATGAGGGTACTGGATAATAATCTTTTTCTAATACTCTATTTAGGTTCCTGAAATCTACACATAACCTGATTTCACTACTTTTATTTAGCACTAGAACAAGGTTTGCAACCCAAGTGGAGTGTCTGACTGGAAATATGATTCTTGGAGACAATATTTTCCGCACTTCCTTCTATATTATGGGTTCTAGTAGAGAATTGATGGGCCTTTGCCTCTGTCTGAAAGGTTTTACTCCTAGATTGAGATGGATAGTATGGGTTATGATTGATGTATCATAAGTCTTTAGGTCTTCAAAAATCTAGGCTATCACATCTGGATATCTATGTAATGCATTGATGATTCCTTTCCTTTCTTCTAGAGTGCACACTTTTCCAATAAAGACATTTTTGACATCATCCTGAGATCCCATATTATATTTCTCACACTATCCACTGATGGACTCTTTCCTGGCATCCTGTTCTTGATCTCTGACCTTATCCAGATCGAAGATCCTTTCTAATTGCACCATTCCCCTGGGAATTGTATTGGTCTTCAGATTAATTACCCCTTCCAAATCCATTTCTACTTCTTGGAGTTCCGTTTTATCAATGATTTGAGAAGCAAAAACATTTGTATTTGTGATAAAATCTAAGATATGATTGTCATCTTCATATACCTAGAAGTTAGTGACATTGTCAGGTACTAAAGGTACTGGGGTCAGTCCCACCATGAACTTCTTTAATCTAGAAAGAGACAAAGGTTGCAATGTACTGGCTGCCTGGGCTAGGGATTCAGCTGTCTGGTTCTTACTTCATGGAATCAACTAAATGTTGAAGGCATCAAATTATTCAATAAAATCCCATACTCTGTGTCTATAGTTGGTCAGTATTGTGTCATGAAAAGAGTATTGTATCCTAACTTGCTTGACTACTAACTCAGAATCCCCAAAAACTTGCAAAATCTTAACCTTTTTCTTTAATGCCATTAGCAACCCATGAACCAAAGCCTCATATCCTGCTACATTATTCGTACAATGAAATTGAAGTCTATGAGCAGCAAAGAATGTCTTGGCTCTTGGACTAATTAGCTCAAATCCTACCCCAGCTCCTTTCTTTGATTTGGATCCATCAAATCTTAGAGTCCAAAAGCCAACAACTATAGATTTCTTTGCAGTACCTTTTGCAGTATTCCTGCAGGATGGTTCTTAAGAAAACATCGCTCTTTTCCCTTTGGGATATTCTTGGACATTTTGGATATTAATCTTGACTGCTGGAGTGGAGTTGATAAATTTTTTATTTGTTCCACTACAGCCTGGCATAGGCAACAGTTCAATTATGAATGAGAGGCATTATGCACCCTGCACCAATTAGGAAGGAGTAGTTCTCCAAAATTCATTCCTATTCCCAACTGGACTTGATCTTCAATGCACTTCTGAATGAATTCTTGAAAATTATCTAGTAAACCTAGTTGACTATCTTTCGGATCATCATTATTCTCAACTGATTCATCATCATTTTCAATTGGTTCCACCAAGGCTTCAATACCACTAGATTCTACTATGAGACCAACAGACATTGTATGCAACATGAGGACCTCCTCTACATCTGACTCCTCAAAAGGAGTTGCAAGCACATAATTTCCCATACTTACTTCTGATATCAAAATTTCGTTGGAGGTATTCTGATATTCTATAATCATGTATTTCATTATGGGTTCTCTTTCAATTCTAATCTAGTTTGGCACTCCCTTCTAGGGAAGACACATGTGAGAATGATCAATCGAGACATATCCATTCAAGGCTCTGATGAAGTCTCTTCCCAATATTAAGCCATAAGCATCAAGGATGTCAGCCACATGTATGTTGATAACCTATTGAATTATAGGATCAAAAGCAACCTGCATATGAATCATAATTAATTCCCCTACAACATATACTTTAGTCCTATCCAATTGTGTGACTTTCTTTTGTGAGTCAGCAAGAGTAATACCCATAGCTCTATAGACACCAAAGGGCATAACATTGGTGGAAGCACCTGAATCCAATAGAAAATTATGCAAATTCTTACCAAATATACATATAGAAATAAGGAATGGAGGAGTTTCTATCTTTCCTTGAAATAGAGTTAAGGGAGTATCCACTTGAGCAACCTAAGTTTTATCTTTCTCTTTTCCCTTATCTCCAGGAGGCATATGGACTGGATTATGATCGGATTTTTCGTTCCTATCAATTGAGAACTAGATGCTCTATTGACACTTTTGCTAGCTGATTTACCTTGTGACATGAAATTTTCATTATAAGCTCCCAGAACTACATTTCTAATGGTTGGAACTCTCAATAACTCAAATACAGATAGACTTACCTTTAATTTTCTGAGTTCCTTAGCAACATACAGGGCAAATTTTTCTTCACTCGGATCAGCATGGGTCTCCTTTGGGTATTCCATCACCTTATAATTGTTTGCATCAACACTTTTCCCTTTTGGCATGTCAGTATGTCCTTGATATTGAGATAAATATTGACTAGACACCTAAGGTAGTGACAAATTATTGCTGTATTAGGATCTGGGGGCGTGTTGAAATTGTTTGGTGGAATGGAAGTATTGAAGGGGCCTCCAGCCTGTGGACGTCTATGTGGGAATTCCATTGAGTCATACTTCTTGATAGGTGTCTATAAGGTCTATAATTCTTCAACAAAATCCTCTTCTTCATCCCTAGGGCTATCGTCATTTACTAGATTATCATCAAATAACTATGTATTTTCATCCCCATTGCATACCTGGTCTACCTCTTCCTCCAACTGGTTAGATTCCTCTTCAGGTACATTCTCTTTACTTTGTGGGAAAGGAGCATGATTTAGTACCAATACTGATGAGTCATAGGGAACAAATGGTACCATTTCCTAAGTACTTGCATTATTTTTCACTTCGTACTAAAAGATTGAGGTTTTTTTTTGGAACTCTTGACAATATAACTCATAATGTTGACTCATTTTAAGGAGCCTACACTACCCTAATAAAGCAGCCTCAGCTAAGTATACACCATTAGGAGGCTTCTCTTGATTAACTGGCTAATTGACTGGCTAATTGGCTGGCTAATTAACTAGTTGATCCAATGGGGTGGGGACTCCTCTGTTGTTAGGCCTTGTGTTCCAAGTCCTATCATGTCTTGGTGGCTGCCTCTTATCAAACCATTATCCACCACCTGGCCCTCTATCCATGTTCTGGCCTGAGGATTGTCCTTTATCATAGTTCTATCTTCTGTCATTATTATACCCTCTGTCATTATTATATCCTCTATCATTATTGTATCCTGTGTCATTATTGTATACACTTTCATTGTTGTATCCTCTTTCATGACATTGCCCTCTATCAAAGTGTTGTCCTTGTGGATTTTCTCTATTCTGATTGGACTGCATATTTCTTTGAGCAGCTTGCAATTGATTGTTCTAGTTCCTCAAGTAAGTCACCTCCATATTCAGCTTCTTCACTTGTTCAGACAATTCGTCCAACCTCTCTTTGTTAGGATTACTATATGGAGGTTGATTCACATTATTTTGGGAATATCCTACTGCAACATTGGCATTCAGTGATTGGTTTAATACTTCATAATTCTGCAGATACATGGGAAAAATATCCAGAGGCTATGCATGAAGAGGTTGATTTACATTTTGTTGAGGGTAGTTGATTGTGGGTGAAACTTATCTCACCGGAGGTCCTGGGTGAGGGACCAAAGGAAATTGAGTTATTGGATTCAAGATAGGAGTATGGTTAGCAAGAGCCTGGTTGAGAGCTGGGACTTGTTCGAGGTGAGCAATGGGTCCTAATGAGAGTAAAGGCCCAGAAATTTGTTTCCTTAATGCAGTACTAACCTTCATAGCCTCTGCATATGCATCAAGTAGATTATCAGGAGAGTTATTTCTCCACTTCATAAAGGTAGCTATAAGACTATCAAATTCCTCATAATAGACTTCTAAAGTGGTAGGCACATCAACAGCATAAAGGGCCTGCAGTCTAGTATAGGTACGATGAAACCTATTGTTGAAGGAAGCTATAGGCTCACTGACCTCTCTGTTAACATTAGTGAATTGAAGATAGAGCTCATTGGGTCTAATGGGAATCTGAAACTTCTACAAAAATGTAGTCTCTAGCTTAGTCTAATGTTGGATAGACCCCGTAG
Source organism: Sequoia sempervirens (assembly GCA_007258455.2). Classification (NCBI taxonomy): domain Eukaryota; kingdom Viridiplantae; phylum Streptophyta; class Pinopsida; order Cupressales; family Cupressaceae; genus Sequoia; species Sequoia sempervirens. The sequence goes on along the minus strand of VDFB02000015.1, from coordinate 456,229,417 downwards.
GTAAATGATTGTACCAATAGAATGCATCCTCTCCTAATGAATAAGGAAAAATTCTGCATACTACATCCTCATGGTTTATCCCTCTGTCCTTAAGGCTAGTCTGAAATATCCTGATGTGTTCCTCAGTAGTTCTATTGGGATCGTTAACATGGAACTTTGAACAAAAGTGTTCAGGGTTCTTGGGTATGAAATTGTAATTAGCGAAACTCAATGGAGATGGGTTATTAGCAAGGAAAGCGATTGGTAGAGGTGGGGGTGGTAATGGATGATTTATGACTGGATGAGGTTGTGGAATGGGAATATCCTCAAACTCAGATGAAAATGAACCTGATGAGGATGGGAACGATGGAGATGACAGAGGTGGATGGGAGGATGATGATGATGATTCTCTCCTTCTGTTGGTCCTTCTAGACCTAGTAGGTTCTAGTAATTCTTCAAATTCCTGCCCTCTTGGAGCAGATCTGGTTCTTCTTCTGAATCTTTCAAGAGAGATCACATTCAAAAATTCATCCAGCTTGCTTACTCAGGCCCTCCTTCTAGCACCAATTTGTTGATGATGTTTTCTACACAACAACTCAGAAAGAATATAATATCCTATCCCTCTTGAAAGGTAAATCTCTATTAGCAAGCCTCAAGAGATAACCCCAAGGTCTCTAATGTCAGGTCTTGATAGTGCATAAACAACTTAGTGATAAATGTGAAAATGCTAGTAATCACAATGGGACCTTACTACAAGAAAAATACTGAATCTCTAATTATCAGATCTAGCAATAAAATGATACTTCAAATCTAAATTTAACCTGAATGATAAAAGAAATAACAGAAGATAAGGTTTTCAAAGAGATTTCTGGATTTAAATATTATTCCTAAGACTAACAATGCAAACGATGAAATACTTGGAATGGACCAATCCCTCATAAACTAATTTTTACTTAACCCAGATGGATCTACAATCTTAGAGAAACAGGGCAATCTTCTAAAGTGTTAAGATTTTCAGATCATGAACATTCATTCAAACCACCCTATTGCAATTGAAATGAATAAACCATCACAATTGAACTAAAGCACAATGAATATAAAGTCCAGGATAACTTTGCAAAGTAACTAACAATTAGTTGGTTGCAAAAAGTATGGACTAGGGATTGCTACAACACTTCAAATATCAAACCATAAACATCATTGAATCAAATCTAAATCTAAATATCTAAATATCAAATTCCCTCAAAGTAATTCTAAAGATAGAATAACAAGAACCATGCAACATAAGAAGAACACAAGTATGGCACCAAATCACAATGTCATTACTTGCATCAAATTATCCACTGTAGCAACAATTTTAGCTTTCTATTACAATATTTTCTTGAGAATAACTACTTTCTAACTCTTTCTCTACTTAATTCGCTTCTACACTAGCTATCTATCTTTCGATTCGTCTATGTCTATGTCCAACCTTTACAAATGAGGCAAAATCCTGAATTTATAGAACACCCCCAGAACATGTCGGCCTAGTTAGGGTTTTACAATAATAACAAGCCACAAGTCGGGCAAGAGAAATTCAAAATAAAATATCCATTAAATGCATGAACTTCATCCAAGTTGGCCTGGGATCTCCGATGCAACTCGGACCAATGCGTGCAAAATAACAGGGAAGAAAAAATCTCGATGTAGCCCATCATTAACCATCTTCCCCTTTGTCTTTATTCTGATCCATCATTTCATGCACCTTCAAAATCACCTTATTCAATGTGGCCAGAGGTGGTAAAGGAAAAACCTTAAGTCAACTCTCAATTGATGTAATTTCTTCCCTTGATTGTTTCACCGATTTATCCCACTCATCCTTATATGTTAGGTATTTATCTATGACAACAATGTAGGTGGCCGCATCATCTAACTGGTGGTTATTCATAGAATCATCACTGACTGGATCATATACATCATGCCACCACTTTCTCAACTATTCTATGATCAAATACTTAGGTGAAATCTTCTTTCTCCCTGTCATTATCTCAAAGAAGACAATGCATCCATTATAGACACCAGCTAGGGTGTCATCAATCTATCTCCTCTACTTGTAGATCTTCTTTAGAACCTTCTGCCTTATTTACAACTCTTAAAACCATTCCCAAGGTTCAGCAGCTCTGGAGGAAGGGAGAATTTTATCACTTGTAATCTTGTCCTTGGTATACTCTATGATGGTCTTAGTTTTCTATAGTAGGAGATCTGTATCTTTCTTGTCTTGAGCTAATACCTCGTTCAACCAATTAGTTTCCCTCATAGCATCTTTTCCAGATGATAGAATGTCCTTGATAGCTACATTTCATTTAGTTCACACCCCTTGTAGCCAATTTGTAGTAGCAAGAGTCGAAACCTTCATTCTTTCAAGCTCAGTGATAGTCTCTTGAGGAAAGGGTTTTGCAGTAGAGGATGAGGGATTAATAGATTGCAAGGGTTTCATCAGCTCTTCCAAACACTTCCTATGTCCCTCATTTTCTTTCTTCAACTCTTGTTTAGTCTTTATTTCCTTCCTCAATCTGCCCAAGATGACTGCACTATAACCTTGATAATATTCAATGTCCTACTCGATGGAAGTGGGACCTAAATTGAAAGTTTTCACATTGTAATCTTTTGTAGTTACCTCATCCCTATTCTTATCTGGAGTAGGAGTTGCAATGTGAACCACCCTATTGCTTGCCTCATCTCTTTCAATCATTGAAATGACCTTGGCCTTCTTCTTCCCTTTATCCTTTCCAATCTTGGCCAGCAACTCATCCCAATTAGGTGGAGTATCCTCTACAACAATCTTCTTTCTCTTTATCTCCTTTTCCAACCACTTTGGAACAGTGGATTCCAATGGCACTTCAATTTGTTTCTCTTCCTCTTGTTGATCTTTAGGCACTTCCTCATTTAAACCCTGCTTCTCAGGAACTTCTTCATCCTTACTCTCCTTTTCTTCATCATGTTCCTCCTTGTGCTCAAGTGATGGAACCTTCACTGCTTCTTCCTCTTTTGGAGGCAATTTGACTTTTTCAGTTCCAATAGGTGACTTTGCAACCAAGGGAGATTGCATCACCTTTTCAACTTCTACCTATGCACTATAAAGTTCACCCTCATGAAATTCTTCTCCCTCAGTGTCTGGATGATCTTCAACTTTCTCAAATTCACCTGGTTCATTTTGAGCTTCATGGGAAGAAGGAACGTCATCATGTTGCTCCTCACGAGAAGTAACTATAGGAAGATCGGCTTTGGGCACACTATCCTTGGGAGAAGGAGTCCTTGATCTTCTTGTATATACTTGCGTCTTTTCCTCTAAACTCTCTACATTTACCATAGGTGGATCCACTTCTTCTCCATCCTTAGAACCTGTCTTTTGGGATAATATTACAATTATTCTCCTTTTTGGCAAAGGAACATTAACCTCAGGAATCTTCTATTTTGTTTCATTCTGTCCAGACTTCTTAGTCCTTGACCTTTCCTTAGCAATTGGATTTCTCTACTTTTCTATTTCTTGGACTTCCTCCACCTGAACTCCATTTATCTTGATTTTAAAAGGGGAATCCATCTTACCCTTTCCCTTAGGATCCTACTCAGTTGAATCTTCAAAAGTAGAGTGAGGGTCCAAATCTCCCATTAGCTCATAGGTGCACTATACACCTTCATTTTCCAACTCCCACATTTTTTGCTTTAGCTACATTCTGGTAAATTTGGTGACTGGATCCATTAACTGTTTTAATTCAGTCTTTTCTTCTTCTAGCCAATCCACATCACCAATCGGCCTGTCCTTAACTGCCTCATAAGCATGGCCCTGAATCAAGTCCCCATAATCCTTGAGTTGATCAGGAACTGTCTTCACATTATATAGTCAAACTAATTCAACTGGTAGCTGGGAAAACTTCTTCTTACTTACCTCATATTTGTCACTACAGTTGGCCCAATAGTCCTCCAGATCAACCTTATGGCTATACTTTCTATTGGCCTTCTTTTGGGCTTCGCTTGTTATGTCAAATCTGGACCTCTTGGAATGGAAAGATAAGCCAAGAGTACTCATCTCCTCTTCTAAAGCCTAGGCAGATATAATGGAAGGACATGCCTCTCCAGTGCTTATCCTCAAAGGGAAATCTCCACCAAAACTAGTCTTATGCTTGTCCCTTTTGACAATAGCATCAAAGTCACTTATTTGTCGAGTGACCTCTAGAAGTAAGATGTGATTAGTGGGATACCTTGGAAGCCTATATGGAGCTCTTTTACAGCCATCAACCCAGATATATGAGAAGGTTGGGAATTGAATGAACCAAGCACCATATATCTTGATGAGCTTCTTGGCTTGGTCTAAAATCCTCACATGTGTTGCGACTTGAAGAAATCTAGTGATATGCATGGTGAATGCATCATTCACCCTCCTGTAGCTCAAGTTTCTGAGCTGCAACTAAGGGTAAACCCCATAAATAACATCCTATCCAAAAGTTCCCCTGGTACTCAATCTCTTGTATGGACAAAATCTTGGAAGTGCATAGACTAAGTATGAGGTCATTGTGAAGGTCTTGGTTTGCAGCACATTGGACAATTGCTAATGAATGACTCTACTTATGACACCTACCCAATGATAGTCAGTCTTTTCATGTTCCATTCTCACAATAACATGGCACATCCAATTCTCAAACATACCAACATTCTTTAATCCAACCACCCTGCTAAGAAGAGTGATGGCATCATAATACTCCTTGAATGTTTCTCTGAATAACTGCTTAGGTAGTTTGGAATAATGAGACTTGGGCTTCTCTAGCCAAGAATTGATGAGCTGCTGAAATTTAACAGTTTGTTCTTCATAGTACTCCTGAGCTTCCTTCATGTTAAATGCCACCACATGATATCTATCTAGCATATCAAAAGTCTGAGCTATAGAGATAGGATTTAGGTTCACCACAATCCTCCCCTGAGGACCAATAATTCTCTATGTATCACTGTCATAGTGCCTGGAACACTCAAGGGCTAACTCATAACACTGTACCGTGGAGGGGAAACTAGCTACATGCGCCAATCGTAATTCTAACATTCTCTTAGCCACCAAAGGAAGATCTTGTGCTACCATTCTGCCTTTGAACTCCTCATAGTCCCATAGTCCAATGTTAGTATCTGTTACTTCTAACCATATGGAAGTGATCTTACTCTCTGGAATCTTGCTTTTGATGTCCATCTTAATTCTTTATGCTTTAGACATTGAGGATCCCTCCATGTCACCCTTAGCCTTTCCAGCTGTTACCTTGCTAGATTCAGCCTGCACTTGAAAAACAAACCATAATAAAAACCACAAGAAAGTAATGTTAATTCATCAAGGGCATCATTAAAATGATTCCCACATAAGCAAGGTGTCATTAAATCTCAAATAAAATGATCATATTAAACTTCAGTTTTAGGGCCATCTGCGGAATCCAAGCTAGGGAGGAATTTCAAAAAATTCTGGGCTAGACGGATTCTAGAAAAATGAACATGAAAACACCTATTAGCAACTCAATTAGATCATTATCAATTAATAATCAACATGCGATATCTCAAAATAGCACCAATTAATCATAAAATGCAGCATCACTAACAAAAAAATTAAGCTAGTCCATATTCCTTCATATTTCATCAAATTCCAGGAGAATCCACTAGAGACGGATTTCCATGAAGGAGGAGAATTTCAACAGAATTCAGAAAAAATAGGGAGCCAAGGACTTCAGGAAAATCTGGATCTAAAGGAAATCCGTAGTTAAGGTAAAACTTTGAAAGTATGTGAATTCCGAGAAAATGAAGGGGATCGGGAGAATCCGCCAGAGCTAAAAAATCCACCAAAGCTGGAAAATCCACTAGAGCCAGATTTCCGCAAAGGAGGATGAAACCCGAACTTCAACTTTAAATTATGATTTCACTCAAATTAATGGATCAATGATAAACTTCAAGAATCTAGGCCTGCGATGAGTTTGATATGGACCCTCCATAAGTTTTCCTAGAATTCTTTGGCCAATTCGAAAGCATACTAATGTTAAATGCTAATGCCCTAGATAGAAAAATCTACAGATCCACCATTAACGCATAGGGAAGCTCAGGATTTGATCATTTCAAATGCTAAGTCATTACTAGGGGAAATCACAACTCTCAAGCAAGACTCCTCATAATGTAAATAAGCAAACAAGCTCGAAATCACTTGGGGGACTATAAATCAAACAACGTTATGCAATCCTAGTCATGAAATGATCAAACATTCACAAATTTGGACCCCAATAAACTCTATAACATCATATCATTATCCACAGTCATCAAATGAAAGAGAAGACAATCAAATACATACCATTTGATGGAGCAGAAATCTAATGAAGCAGCAAATACCAGTTTAATGGCGCCCAACGAAGACAGTAGCATAAATGCTCAAGAAATCACCCCTTAAATTGAAGAATTCACAAACTCAACGCTCCAAATCAAATCCAATACTTCCAAGAACAAACTCCTCAGCTCAATCGATAACAAACAATAAAGGATAATGGCACAAAAGTCTTCAAAGATCGGTTAAATACGTCGTTAAAATCTCGTACAAAGAACATTAATGCCACCAACAAGGCAGCCAAGAAAATTTGGGAACTCGATGATAGGACAAAATTCAAAAAAATCTGGCCCACTTGGAATTCGGTGAAGAATGAAATTCTCTAAACTAGAGTCATTCAATCAGAATTTGAGTAGGGTTCGGGAAAATCTGGCTAGGGTGGAAAATCCTGAACTAGGGTAAAAACTCGAAATTCACCCAAAACCTAAGATTTTCAATGAATAACTTAGGGGAAACACTTAGGCAATCAAAATAAATGTTTATGCACACGCTAAGGCAAAGTAAATCCTCAAAATCAAAGGGACAAGACACCAAAAACCAAAGCAAAAGAGGGTCCTTACTTTTTGCAGGGTGTGTGTGAGAAAAATACACAACAAATGGTGATTCTGCTGGGGAAATGCTCCAGAGCATTTGATGACGAACATGAATCTAGGACCTAGAATCTCTGGTTTCAGCTTTACTATCAGAAAAACAAATCAAAACACAAATATTAAAGGATCAGAACCAAAGGGTAGACCGAATCTTCCATAAACTGAAAATCCAAGTGTGTGCATATGAGTTCAATTCCCTCCTTAAGTGACTACAGAAACCAAGTTCAGTTAGTATAGGATACATAAAGATTCTAACTTCAAAATCAACCTGGATAGAGCCTCGCTACCAGTCAGGCATCTATAGCCCTAACGAGGTTATCGTTGTGACTCTCCCAAACATAGCTCTATTGCCAGTCAAGCATCTATAGCCCTGATAGAGATATTAAGATACCCTTGATAGATTGAATTCATTTGATTTGCAATATTTTCTCTTCTTCTTTTTTCTTGATATTTATTTTTTGTGTCACTTTTTCATTTCAACCTATGAACAATGAAGTTCATACTCAAGGCTAAGAACCATAGTGGCACTGAAGTAGAAATAAGATTTTTCACCTGAAAAAAATTCACAAGGATCCTACAGAAACATTAGGATTCTTAAGATATATGAAAGATATAAGATTTCATAATACTTCAAATTCAAATCAAAACCAGTGACCCATCTTCTATAAATCAAACATTTAGACTGTTTGGCAATAACAAAGACTTTAACCATCCTTTCGAGACATGACTAAAGTCCAATAAAATACTTGGAACACTCCCAGATAATGATATATTTTCCATCCAGGTGCAACACATCCAAAGAAAATAGGAAAACCTCCAAAGTAAGAGCAGAGCAAAAAAAAAACAAAAACAAGCCGAAAGCAAACCTACACTAACCAAAATAAACAAAAGCAAAGCAGAGAGGGAAACCTACTCTAACCAAAGTAGATCAAAGCAAACAAAATAGAAAGGAAACCTAATCTAACTATATACGGGAAAATAGCTGAAAATAGCTCAAGACTGGAAATAATGCTTCAAATACTACCCATTGACAGGTAGTGGGATGTCCTCTCCAGTGAGATCCTTCAAACGGAAAGAATTATCTCCTAGGATTTCTGAAATCTGGTAAGGGCCAAGCCAAAGTTTATCAAATTTTCCATGCTCCCCTTTACGGTCATGAGCTTTATCCTAGTAAAGAACCAAGTCAGAAATCCTAAAAGCTTTTACCTTTGCTCTATTATCAAGCCATCTCTTGACTACCCCTTGATGTTTAGAAAATTTTTCTAGGGATTCATCTCTTTTTTCCTCAAGGTGTAACAATTCAGCAAGTCTGGCCTCACGTTTATCTCCCTCATCATAATAGTCATTAATGAACTATAAGGTAGGGATTTTCAACTGAATAGGAAACATGAGCTCTAATCCATAAACTAGGTGGTAAGGTTATATTCCTATGGAAGTCTTATGTCTTGTACGATCTTCCCAAAGAGAAAATCTAAGCTGGGTGTGGAAATCCTTAGGATTTCTTTCTAAAAATTTGTGAATAACAGTCAGGAGGTTTTTGTTGGATGACTTAGCCAAACCATTACCTTGAGGGTAATAATTGGATGCAAACTTAATGATAATCCCATGATCAAAAGCCTAATTTGAAAACTTTAACGACAAAAATCCAAGACCATTATCACAAACTAAAGACATAGGACATCCAAAATGGTTAATGATACCTGATTCGACCAAATTAATTACCACCTCAGAGGTGCATTGCTTGCAAGAAAGGGCCTTAGTCCATCTTGTAAAATAATTAGTGACAGTAAAGATATACTTATTTCCTGCAAAGGAAGGAAGATTGATTAGACCTATGAAGTCCATCCCCCACGGTGTGAAAGGTTTTACCTCAAAGACTGGTTGGAGTGGGAGTGCTACATACTTCTCTTTGGTCACTGTAGTCTGACACACATGACAAGTTCTGACATGGTTGTGTGTGTCTTTAAACAATGTAGGCCAATAGTAACCAGCTCTCAGAATCTAGTTCGCTATAGAAGGTGTTGATCCATGGCCCATACTATATCTGTCATGAAATTCCAACATCACTCTTTCCAACTCTACCTTTCCTAGGCACCTTAAGTAAACACCCTCATGATTTTCCATATATAGCGCAGCTCCTTTCAGCATGAAACTATCACTCTTTAAGCACAATGCCCTTCTTTGTACTGCAATTAGATGGCCAGGACATCTTTGACTTAGAAGATAGTGGACGATATCATCATACCACTCGCTAGGAGAGACATCCTCTAGATTGTAGTGTTGGGCCGCAAGATTGGTGCCTGCCTCTGTTATTGTCTTTGTAAGTCCTTGCCCTCTAAGTAGCTTCATGGGTTGAATCTCAATGTCATACTCCTATAACATAGTTACCCACTTAGGTCTATGCTCTACTAGCTCATTCAACATTAACAACAACTTAAATATAGGATCAAGAACTATAGCAAAGGCCTTGTTTCTGAGGATATAATGTCTAAACTTCTTTACAGATTTGACTAAGGCATAGGCCTATTTTTCCACACTTGGGTATTTCAGGTTTGCATCCTTCAATGGTGCACTCATGAATGCTATGGGTTGTTCATTTCCTTGATCCTATTTTGAGTTAACATAGCAGCACAGGAGTGATCAGGAAGCAAACAAATATATATAGAATGGTTTAGCATAATCTAGGCTCACCAAAACAGGAGCTTTAGCAATAGCCCTTTTTATCTCTACAAATGCTTCCTTTTCTTTTGCATTCCATTCAACTTTGGCCTCCTGCTTCAGCATTGCATTTAGTGGCTCGACTATTTCTGCGAATCCAGTGATGAGCTTCCTCACAAAGTTGATTAAGAATGATTTCATTTCTTTCTTGCTAGCAGGTGGTGGGATCTTGAGTATAGCTTCTATTCATTTTGGATCAATGGTAATTCCTTTCTCAGAGAGAACATGCCCCAACAATTTACCTTTTCTAACTCCAAAGATGCATTTCTTTGGATTGAGTGATATACCAAACTCTCTCCATTTCTGCAAAACCTTGCACAAATCTGCGATATGATCACCTCTCTTCTTGGAAAATACTTTCAAATCATCCATATAAATGATTATGCACTTACCAATTATGTCTTTAAAAGAAATGTCCATGGCTCTTTGGAATGTGGCCCTAGCATTGATCAATCCAAAGGGCATCCTCTTGTAGGAAAAAAGTGCCCAACTTGGTGGTGAAAGTAGTCTTGTTCCTATCTTCATACTGCACCATGACCTTGTTGTATCTTGAATAATCATCCAAGAAAGACATCATTTGAGATCCATTGACAATCTGGAGCACTTCATCCAACAAGGGTACTGGATAATTATCTTTTTTTGTTCTATTTAGGTTCCTAAAATCTACACATAACATGATTTCTCAATTTTTCTTTCACACTGGAACAAGGTTTGCAACCCAAGTGGAGTGTTTGACTGGAAATATGATTCTTGTAGACAATAGTTTCTACACTTCCTTTTTTATTATGGGTTCTAGTAGAGCATTGATGGGCCTTTGCCTCTATCTGAAAGGTTTTACTCCTAGATTGAGAGGGATAGTATGGGTTATTATTGATGTATCATAAGTCTTTAGGTCTTCATAACTCTAGGCTATCACATTTGGATATCTATGTAATGCATCGATGATTCATTTCCTTTCTTCTTGAGTGCACACTTTTCCAATAAAGACATTTTTGACATCATCCTGAGATCCCATATTAAATTTCTCACACTTTCCACTGATGGACTCTTTCTTGGCATCCTATTCTTAATCTTTGACCTTATCCAGATCAAAAATCCTTTCTAATTGCACTATTCCCCTTGGAATTATATTGGTCTTCAGATTAATTACCCCTTCCAAATCCATTTCTGCTTCTTGGAGTTCAGTTTCATCAATGATTTGAGAAGCAAAAACATCTGTATTTGTGATAAAATATAAGATATGCTTGTCATCTTCATATACCTGGAAGTTGGTGACATTGTCAGGTACTAAAGGTACTGGGGTCAGTCCCACCATGAACTTCTTTAATCTAGAAAGAGACAAAGGTTGCAATGTATTGGCTGCCTGGGCTAGGGATTCAGCTGTCTGGTTCTTACTTCATGGAATCAACTAAATGTTGAAGGCATCAAATTATTCAATAAAATCCCATACTCTATGTCTATAGTTGGTTAGTCTTGTGTCATGAAAAGAGTATTGTATCCTAACTTGCTTGACTACTAACTCAAAATCCCCAAAAACTTGCAAAATATTAACCCTTTTCTTTAATGCCATTAGCAGCCCATGAACCAAAGCCTCATATTCTACTACATTATTCATACAATGAAATTGAAATCTATATGCAGCAATGAATTTCTTACCTCTTGGACTAATTAGCTCAAATCATGCCCTAGCTCCTTGCTTTCATTTGGATCCATCAAATCTTAGAGTCCAACAACCAGCAATTGCAATACCTCTAGCACTATTGCTGCTAGATGGTTCTTCAGAAACCATCGCTCTTTTCCCTTTGGGATCTTCTTGGACATTTTGGATATTAATCTTGACTATTGGAGTAGAGTTGATACACTTTTGTATTTGTTCCACTGCATCCTAGCATAGGCAATAGTCCAATTCTGAATGAGAGGCATTATGCACCCTGCACCAACTAGGTAGGAGTAGTTCCCCAAAATTCATTCCTCTTCCCAATTGGACTTGATCTGCAATGCACTTCTGAATGAATTCTTGAAAATTATCTAGTAAACCCAGCTGACTATCTTTTGGATCATCATTATTTTCAACCGATTCATCATCATTTCCAACTGGTTCCACCAAGGCTTCAATACCAGTGGATTTTGTTGTGAGACTAGCAGACATTGTATGCAACATGAGGACCTCCTCTACATCTGACTCCTCAAAATGAGTTGCAAGCACATAATTTCCCATACTTCTAATATCAGAATTTCGTTGGAGGTATTCTAATATTCTATAATCATGTATTTCATTCTGGGTTCTCTTTCAATTCTAATCTAGTTTGCCACTCCCTTCCAGAGAAGCCACATGTGAGAATGATCAGTTGAGACATATCCATTCAAGGCTCTGGTGAATTCTCTTCCCAAGATTAAGCCATAAGCATCACGGATGTCAGCCACCTGTATGTTGATAAGCTGCTGAATTCTAGGATCAGAAGCAACCTGCATATGAATCATATTTAATTCCCCTACAACATTTACTTTAGTCCTATCCAATTGTGTAACTTTCTTTTGTGAGTCAACAGGAGTAATACCCATAGCTCTACAGACACCAAAGGCCATAACATTGGTGGAAGCACTTGAATCCAACAAAAAATTATGCAAATTCTTACCGAATATACTTACAGAAATTAGGAATGGAGGAGTGTCTATCTTTCCTTGAAACAAAGTTAAGGGAGTATCCACTTGAGCAACCTAAGTTTTGTCTTTCTCTTTTCCCTTATCTCTAGGAGGCATATGGACTTGATTATGACTTAGATTCTACCTTCCTATTGATTGAGAACTAGATGCTTTATTGACACTTTCGATAGCTAATTTATCTTGTGACATGGAATTTGCATTATAAGCTCATAGAACTGCGTTTCTAATGGTTGGAACTCTCAATAACTCAAATGCAAATAGACTTACCTTTAATTTTTTGAGTTCTTCAGCAACATGCAGGGATAATTGTTCTTCACTTAGATCATCATGGGTCTCCTTTGGGTATTCCATCACCTTATCCTTGTTTGCATTAGCACTTCTCCCTTTTGGCATGTCAGTATGCCCTTGATCTTGAGATAAATATTTCCTAGACACCTGAGGCAGTGACAGATTATTGCTAGCATTAGGATTTGGAGGCATGTTGAAATTGTTTGGTGGAATGGAAGTAGTGAAGGGGCCTCTAGCCTGTGGATGTCTATGTGGAAATTCCCTCAAGTCATACTTCTTTATAGGTCTCTAGAAGGTCTATACTTCTTCATCCCTAGGGCCATTGTCATTTACTGGATTCTCATCAAATAGCTATGTAAGTTCATCCCCATTGCATACCTGGTCTGCCTCTTCCTCCAACTGGTCAGATTCCTCTTCAGGTACATTCTCTTTACTTTGTGGGAAAGAAGCATGATTCGGTACCAATACTGATGAGTCATAGGGAATAGATGGTACCATTTCCTAACTACCTACATTATTCTCCACTTCATACTGAAAGATTGAGGATACTATTTGGAACTCTTGACAATCTAACTCAGAATGTTGACTCATTTTATGAAGCCTACACCACCTTGATAAAGCAGCCTCGGCTAAGTATACACCACTAGGAGGCTTCTCTTGATTAACTAGTTGATTGATTGTTGGATTGATAGGCTGATTAACTCGTTGATCCAATGGGGTGGGGACTCCTCCATTGTTAGGCCCTGTGTTCCAAGTCTTGTTCTGTCCTGGTGGCTACCTCCTATTGAACCCTTGTCCATTACCTGGCCCTTTATCCAAGTTCTGGCTTGAGGATTGTCCTTTATCATAGTTCTCTCTTCTTTCATTATTATACCCTCTGTCATTATTATATCCTCTGTCATTATTGTATCCTCTGTCATTATTGTATCCTCTTCCATTGTTGTATCCTCTTTCATTGTTGTATCCTCTTTCATGACGTTGCCCTCTATCAAAGTGTTGTCCTTGTGGATTCTCTCTGTTCTAATTGGACTGCATATTTCTTTGAGTAGCTTGCAACTGACTGTTCTGGTTCCTCAAGTAAGTCACCTCAATATTCAACTTCTTCCCTTGTTCAGACAATTCGTCTAGCCTCTCTTTGTTAGGATTAATGTATGGAGACTGATTCACATTATTTTGGAAACATCCTACTGCAACATTGGCATTCAGCGATTGGTTTAATACTTCATAATTCTAAAAATACATGGGAAAACTAGCCTGAGGCTATACATGAAGAGGTTGATTTACATTTTGTAGAGGGTAGCTGATTGTGGGTGAAACTTGTCTCACCGGAGATCCTGGGTGATAGACCAAAGGAAATTGAGGTATTGGATTCATGATAGGAGTATGGTTAGCAAGAGGTTGGTTGAGAGCTGGGACTTGTCTAGGGTGAGCAACGAGTCCTAATGAGAGTAAAGGCCCCAAAAGATGTATCCTTAAAGTAGTGCTAACCTTCACAGCCTCTACATTTGCATCAAGTAGATTATCACGAGGGTTATTTCTCCACTTCATAAAGGTAGCTATCAGACTGTCAAGTCCCTCATAATAGACTTCTAAAGTGGTAGGCTCATCAATAGCATAAAGGGAATGTAGTCTAGTATAGGTACAACTAAACCTATTATTGAAGGACGGTATAGGCTCACTAACCTCTCTCTTTACATTAGTGAACTAAAGATAGAGCTCATTAGGGCTGATGGGAAACTGAAACTTATGCAAAAATGTAGTCTGAAATATCCTGATGTGTTCCTCAGTAGTTCTATTGGGATTGTTAACATGGAACTTTGAACAAAAGTGTTCAGGGTTCTTGCACATGACATTGTAATTGGAAAAACTCAATGGAGATGGGTTATTATCCAGGAAATCCATTGGTGGATGTGGGGGTGGTAATGGCTGATTTATGACTGGCTGAGGTTGTGGAATGGGAATGTCTTCAGACTCAGACTCAGATGAACCTAATGAGGATGTGAATGATGGAGATGACAGAGGTGAATGGGAGGATGATGATGATGATTCTCTCCTTCTGTTGGTCCTTCTATACCTAGCAAGGTCTGGTAATTCTTGAAATTCCTCCTCTTCTAGAGCAGATCTAGTTCTTCTTCTGAATCTTTCAAGAGAGATGACATTCAAAAATTGATCTAGCTTGCTTATTTAGGCCCTACTTTTGGCACCAATTTGTTGATGATGTTTTCTGCACAACTTAGATAAAATATAATATCCTATCCCTCTTGAAAGGTAAATCTCTATCAGCAAGCCTCAAGAGATAACCCCAAGGTCTCTAATGTCAGGTCTTGATAGTGCATAAACAACTCAGTGATAAATGTGAAAATGCTTGTAATCACAATGGGACCTTACTACAAGCAAAATACTAAATCTCTAATTATCATATCTAGTAATAAAATGATACTTCAAATCTAAATTTAACCTGAATGATAAAAGAAATAGAAAAAGATAAGGTTTTCAAAGATATTTCTAGATTTAAATATTACTCCTAAGACTAACAATGCAAATGATGAAATACTTGGAATGGACCAATCCCTTATAAACTAATTTCTACTTGACCTAGATGGATCTGCAATCTTATAGAAATAGTGCAATCTTCTAAGGTGTTAATATTTTTAGATCATGAACATTCATTCAAACCACCCTATTTCAATTGAAATGAATAAACCCTCACAATTGAAATAAAGCACAATGAATATAAAGTCCAAACTAACTTTGCATAGAAAAAATTAATCAGTTGGTTGTGAAAAGTATGGACTAGGGATTGTTGCAACACTTAAAATATCAAACCATAAACATTATTGAATCAAATCTAATTCTAAATATCTAAATATAAAATTCCCTCAAAGCAATTCGAAACATAGAATAACAAGAACCATGCAATACAAGAAGAACAAAAGTATGGCACCAAATCATAATGTCATTACTTGCATCAAATTATCCACTGTAGCAACAATTCTAGCTTTCTGTTACAATATTTGCTGGAGAATAACTACTTTCTAACTCTTTATCTAGTTAATTTGCTTCTACACTAGCTATCTATCTTTCTATTCGTCTATGTCCATGTCTAGCCCTTATAAATGAGGAAAAATGCCAAATTTATAGAAAACCCCCAAAACATGTCAGCCTAGTTATGGTTTTACAATAATAATTAGCCACAAGTTGGCCAAGAGAAATTCAAAATAAAATATGTATTAAATGCATGAACTTCATCCAGGTTGGCATCTCCAATACTGCTCAGACCAATGCATGCAAAATAATAGGGAAGCACAAATATCGATGTAGCCTATCATTAACCATCTTCCCCTTTGTCTTTATTCCAATCCAACATTTCATGCACCTTCAAAAGTACCTTAGCCAAATCAGCCACAGGTGGTAAAGGAAAAACCTTAAGTTGGCTCTCAATTGATGTAATTATTTCCCTTGATTGTTTCTTCGATTTATCCCACTCAACCTTATATGTTAGGTATTTATCAATGATAGTAATGTAGGTGGCCGCATCATATAACTGGTGCTCAGTAACAAAATCATCACTGACTGGAGCATAAAAATCATTCCACCACTTTCTCAACTATTCTAAGCTCAAATAATTGGGTGCAATCTTCCTTCTCCCTGTCATTATCTCAAAGAAGGTGATGCATCCATTCTAGACACCAGTTACGGTATCATAAATTTGTCTCCTCTGCTTGTAGATCTTCTTTAGAACCTTCTGCCTTATTTTCAACACTTCAAACCATTCCCAAGGTTCAATAGCTCTCGAGGAAGGGAGAATTTTATCACTTATAATCTTGTCCTTGGTATACTCCATGATGGTCTTAGTTTTCTGCAGCAGGAGATCTGCATCTTCCTTTTCTTGAGCTAACACCTCCTTCAACCAATCAGTTTCCCTCATAGCATCTTTTCCAGATGACATAATGTCCTTGATAGCTTCATTTCCTTTAGTTCACACCCCTTATAGCCAATTTATAGTAGAAAGAGTTGAAGCCTTCATTGTCTCAAGCTCAGTGATAGTATCTTGAGGTAAGGATTTTGTAGTAGAGGACAAGGAATTAATGGATTGCAAGGGTTTCATTAGCTCTTCCAAACAGTTCCTGAGTCCCTCATTTTCTTTCATCAACTCTTGTTTAGTCTTTATTTCCTTCCTCAATCTACCCAAGATGACTACACTAGAACCCTAATAATCTTCAATGTCCTGCTCAATGGAAGTGTGCCCTAAATTGGAAGTCTGCACATTGTAATATTTTGCAGTTACCTCATCCCTATTCTTATCTAGAGTAGGAGTTGCAATGTGAACCACCCTATTGCTTAAATCATCTCTTTCAATCCTTGAAATGACCTTGGCCTTCTTCTTACATTTATCCTTTCCAATCTTGGCCAATAACTCATCCCAGTTAGGTGGAGTATCCTCTACAACAACCTGCTTTCTCTTTATCTCCTTGTCCAACCACTCTGGAATAGTGGATTCCAACTGCACTTCACTTTGTTTCTCTTCCTCCTGTTGATCTTTAGGCACTTCCTCATTCAAACCCTTCTTCTCAAGAACTTCTTTGACCTTACTCTCCTTTTCTTCATCATGTTCCTCCTTGTGCTCAAATGATGGAACCTTCACTACTTCTTCCTCTCTTGGAGGTGATTTGACTTTTTCAGTTCTAATAGGTGACTTTGCAACCAAGGGAGACTACACGAGCTTTTTAACTTTTTCCTCTGCACTATAAAGTTCACCCTCATGAAATTCTTCTCCCTCAGTGTCTAGATGATCTTCAACTTTCTCAGATTCACCTAGTTCATTTTGAGCTTCATGGGAAGAAGGAACATCATCATGTTGCTCCTCATGAGAAGTGACTGGAGGAAGATCCACTTTGGGCACACTATCCTTGGGAGGAGTCCTTGATCTTCTTGTATGTACTTGTGTATTTTCCTCTAAACTCTCTACATTTACCATATGTGGATCCACTTCTTCTCCATCCTTAGAACCTTCCTTTTGGGATAATATTACAATTCTTTTCCTTTTAGGCACAGGAACATTGACCTCAAGAATTTTCTTTTCTATTTCTTTCTATTCAGACTTCTTAGTCCTTGACCTTTTCTTAGCAATTGGCTTTCTTTGCTTTTATGTTTCTTAGACTTCCTCCACTTGAACACCTTTTATCTTGATTTTAAAAGGGGAATCCATCTTACCCTTTCCCTTAGCATCCTACTCAGTTGACTGTTCAGAAGTAGAGTGAGGGTCCAAATCTCGCATTAGCTCATAGGTGCATTGTACACCTTCATTTTCTAACTCCCACATTTTATGCTTTAACCACATTCTGGTAAACTTGGTGACTGGATCCATTAACTATTTTAATTCGATCTTTTCTTCTTCTATCCAATCCACATCACCAATTGACCTATCCTTAACTGCCTCATAGCATGGCCCCGAATCAAGTCCCAATCATCCTCGAGTTGATCAAGAACTACCTTCACATTATATAGTCCAACTAATTCAACTAGGATCTAGGAAAACTTCTTCTTACCTCATATTCATCACTGCAATTGGCCCAATTGTCCTCTAAATCAACCTTATGGCTATACTCCTTACGGGCCTTCTTTTGGGCTTCACCTATTACGCCAAATCTAGCCCTCTTGTAATTGAAAAATAATCCAAGAGTACTCATCTCCTCTCCTGAAGCCTAGGAAGACATAATGGAAGGACATGCCTCTCTAGTGCTTATCATCAAAGGGAACTCTCCACCAAAACTAGTCTTATGCTTGTCCCTTTTGACAATAGCATCAAAGTCATAGATTTGTTGAGTGACCTCTAGAAGTAAGATGTTATCAGTGGGATACCTTGGAAGCCTATATGGAGCTCTTTGACAACCATCAACCTAGATATATGAGAAGGTTGGGAATTGAATGATCCAAGCACCATATTCTTGATGAGCTCCTTGGCTTGGTCTGAAATCCTCACATGTTCTACGCCCTAAAGCAATCTAGTGATATGCATGGTGAATGCATCATTCACCCTCTTGTAGCTTGAGTTTCCTAAGTGCAACTGAGGGTAAACCTCATAAATAATATCTTGTCAAAAAGTGCCCTTGGTACTCAATCCCTTGTATGGATGAAATCTTGCAAGTGCATAGACTAAGTATGAGGTCATTGTGAAGGTCTTGGTTTGCAACACATTGGAAAATTGCTCATGAATGACTCTACTTATGACACCTACCCAATGATAGTCAGTCTTTTCCTGTTCCATTCTCACAATAACATGGCACATCCAATTCTCAAACATATCAGTATTCTTTAATCCAACCACCCTGCTAAGAAGAGTGATGGCATCATAATACTCCTTGAATTTTTCTCTAAATAACTACTTAGGAAGTTTGGAATAATGAGACTTGGGATTTTCCAGCCAAGAATTGATGAGCTACTAAGATTTAACAATATGTTCTTCAGAGTACTCCTGAGCTGCCTTCATGTTAAATGCCACCACATGAGATCTATCTGGCATATCAAAATTCTGAGCTATGGAAACAAGATTCAAGGTCACCACAATCCTCCCCTGAGGACCAATAATTCTCTATGTATCACTATCATAGTTCCTAGCACACTCAAGGAATAACTCATAACACTGCATCGTGGAGGGGAATTCAACTACATTCACCAATCTTGATTCTAACATTCTCTTAGCCACTAGAGGAAGATCTTATGATGCCATTCCTCCTTTGAACTCCTCATAGTCCCATAGTCCAACATTAGTATCTATTACTTCTGACTAGACCGAAGTAATCTTACTCTATAGAATCTTGGTCTTGATGTCCATCTTAATTCTTTCTGCTTTAGATGCTAAGAATCCCTCCATGTCACCCTTAGCTTTTCTAGTTGTTACCTTGCTAGATTCAACCTACACTTGAAAAACAAACCATAATAAAAACAATAAGAAAGTAATGTTAATTCATCAAGGGAATCATTAAAATGAGTCCCACATAAGCAAGGTTTCATTAAATCTCAAAGAAAATGATCATATTAAACTTTGGGTTTCACGGTGATCTGCAAAATCCAAGCCAGGGAGGAATTTCAGAGAATTTCAGGCCAGATGGATTCCAGCGAAATGAACATGAAAACACCTATTAGCAACTCAATCAGATCATTATCAATCAATAAGCAACATGTGATATCTCAAAATAGCATCAATTAATCATAAAATGCACCATCACTAACAAACAAATCAAGCTAGTCCATATTCCTTCATATTTCATCAAATTCTGGGAGAATCCACCAGAGACGGATTTCTGTGAAGGAGGAGACTTTCAAATGAATTCAAAAAAAATAGGGAGCCAAGGACTTTAGGAAAATCCATATCCGAAGGAAATCTGCGGATAAGTTAAAGCTCCGAAAGTATGTGAATTCTGGGAAAATGAAGTGGATCAGGAAATTCCACCAGAGCTGAAAAATCTGTTGGAGCTAGATTTCCATGAAGGAGGACAAAACCTAAACTTCGACACTAAATTATGATTTCGCTAAAATTAATGGATCGATGATAAACTTCAAGAATCTAGGCCTACAATTAGTTTGGTATGGACCCTCCATAGGTTTTCCTAGAATTCTTAGGCCAATTCGAAAGCATACTAAAGTTAAATGGTGATTCCCTAGACATAAAACTCTACAGATCCACCATTAACACACAGGAAAGCTCAGGATTCGATAATTTCAAATGCTAATTCATTACTAGGGTAAATCACAACTCTCAAGCAAGATGCCTAATAATGCAAAGAAGCAAACAAGCTCGAAATCACTTGGGAGACTATAAATCAAACAATGTTGTGCAACCCTAGCCATGAAATGATAAAAAATTCTAGAATTCAGACCCCAATAAACTCTATAACATCAAAGCGTTATCCATAGTCATAAAATGAAAGAGAAGGAAATCAAATACATACCATTTGATGTTGTATAAATCAAATGAAGCAACAAATACCAGTTTAATGGTGTCCAGTGAAGACAGTAGCATCAATGCTCAAGAAATCACCCCTTAGATTGAAGAATTCACAAACTCAACACTCCAAATCAAATCCAATACTTCCAATCACAAACTCCTCAGCTTAATCAATGACAAACAATAAAGCATAATGGCACAAAAATCTTCAAAGATCAGTTAAATACATCATTCAAGGCTCGTACGAAGAACATTAATGCTGCCGACAAGACAACCAAGAAAATCAAGGAACCTGATGAGAGGAAAGAATTTGAAAAAATCTGGCCCACGTAGAATTCTGCGAAGAACAAAATTCTCTAAACCACAGTCATTCAGTTAGAATCTGAGCAAGATCTGGGAAAATCTGGCCAGGGTGGAAAATCTTGAACTAGGGTAGAAACCCAAAATTCACCCAAAACCTAAGATTTTCAATGAATAACTTATGGGAAACACTTAGGAAATCAAAATAAAAGTTTAAGCACACGCTAAGGAAAAGTAAATCCTCAAATAAAAGGGCCAAGACATCAAAAACCAAAGTGAAAGAGGGTCCCTGCTTTCAATGGGGCGTGTGTGCGAAAAATGCACAACAACAAGTCATAAAACAGAGATAAAGACAAATGCATATGTAAAAACAATCAAGAATGATAGAGGTGTAGCGAAGATTGAAAGTTCAGTGTGCATGAACCAATGGAGAGTATTTTTAGACCAATAAAACATTTATGAATCTTGGATACATTGGAATCAAAGACAACTCATGTGGCATGAGTTTTTTTCCTATGAGGGTGTATGATGCAGGAGCACCTACACCATATTGTCAAAATTTGATTATTTGATGTTGATCATTTGATGAGTCTAGGTAATTTGGGGGGTTTGAGCCATTTCATATTAAATAAGGTCTAAAAAGACTATTTTCATTTTATCTAGAAAGTTTAAGGTCTTAGGTGTCAATTTGCAAAAAAATGCAAAAGAATGCAAATAAAGTTGGCAATAAAATTTGTTAAAAATACAATTTTAAGGGAATAGGAATGGATTATTGTTTTAAAAGACAGTTGAGGGAGTTGGACCATTTTTTTTTGAATTAAAAATTTATTTAAAGGCCTCAAGGAGGCTCGAGCAGGTTGAAGAAAAGAGTTGAAGTTTCCCAATAAAATAAAACGTTATTTCTGTGTTTACTCTGTTTTTCTGAACTTTTCAAGTTTTGTACAGATCTATATGGACAATAATTGTCTTGAAACCTTTTTTAACTTGTATTTGTTTGTTTTACCTTTCAAATGCATCTATTCTAAGAATCTAACAACAAATTTTGAAAGAGATCTACTCAGTTTTCTGAATATGCCTAGTAAAAACTAGTAAAAGGGCTCTTTAAATTTTAAATAATGGAATGAACCTTTCCACCTACTATTTTGGTCTATTACTTGGTGTAAAGGCATGTTGTATGTTAGAATATATGTTTATATGGTTTTGAAAGTGAGGGAAGTAAGTTGTGTGTAATGGGAAGAAGCCCTAGGGCTGGACAATGTAGATTTCGTATGAAAATGATGGTTTCAAGATGGGTATTTGTGATTTGTTGATGGAACTAAGTATGTGAAGGCATAAAGAGTCTGTACAGACCTAAACAAGTGTGTTGGTTGCATTTTTGAAGTTTGGTAAGCCCAATTAATGTTAGTTTCATGAAACCCTAGCATTTAAGCATGAAATGTGAACGTTTGTTGGGGAAATGCCCTAGAAGACTTGAAGTAGAGTTCTGATTAGGGAATTTGAAGTTTTGTGTCACAATTAGTGATTTTCCAAGGATTTTTTGTGATTAAAAATGGTTTTGATGGTACTTCATTTGGAAAATAGGGTTAATTCTAGTAGCCTTTTGCAGGGTCAGTTTGTTGTTTCTCCATGTTGGTGTAAAGAAACCTATTGAGATATTTTAGGATAGAGTGTTGGGATTTGAGATAGTCTAAATTGATGTTTTGTTGGCCATTGTATGGACTTCTCTAAAAGATAACTCCATTTGTTGAATTTTGAAGGCTAGAAGCCTTTTGTGGGTGGTTTTGGGAAGTAGGGTGATTTGTGATTTGAGGGTTGATGTCTTGTTGAAGTATGATTGTGAGTATTAACCACCATGTATTGCATCATTCTCCAAAAAATGAAGAACAATTGAAATATTTTACTTTGATTGTACCATATCTAACCTAGAGATGTTGGACTAGCATTGTCTCCAACAAAGTCACCAATCTGTTGGTTATTTTTAATGAACCAAACTTGGTGTCATGAACTATCTATGAATTTGTGATAATTTAATGATCAACAATTGTGAGGATTGGCTAATGACTAGGTGAAATATTTCTAGGCTTTCCCTCTACACTTCAAAGTTTTCAAGACTCGGGAGGGTGATCCCTACAATGTACTTAATGATACTCTTGTGCCATTTACCACAAACATTTCAAGAATCTAGCTATTTCTCTAAAAAATAACCATCCAAAGAAGGGAATGGATGATTTTTTTATAAAACTTTAAAAAAATTTAAGGTGTATGAATTATTTTCATTAAGATTATGTTCTTTGAAAGGAAGGGCCAACTTAGTGACATCAAATTTTATCAAATCAATAGAATAGTTTCATATCCATGGGTAGTGAATTCAAATTTGGAATAAATTATAATACAACAATGATTAAACTCAACATCTACAGACTATTGTGATATTGCATTACAATAAAATAACTCAAAATCTCCTAGAACATGAACTACTTATTAAATACTTATACTTAACCATACAAACCTATGATTTCATCAATGCATTTTAATTAACTCCTTGAATTAATGTAGAGACAAAACCATACTTTCAATCAAAACTATTGAAGACCAATAAAAAGATCCTTGATCATTTTATTAATAATTCATATAGAAAAATATAGGAGACAAATTGTTCCAAAAAACTTTCTCATTAAAATGTTGTCACTATTGTAAAACCATTATTCCTATTATAGACTGAAATTCGACCTAAGACTCAATACTTGTTCTATTCCTTGTCCTTGAAATGAAAAATGCATTGCATGAGTTCATACTCTCTTTCAACCAAAGACCCATGCAATTGGCATTGAATTACCTTTTATTAGAACAAGGGAGCAAACAATATTCAAGAAAAATTACACATTTAGTCACATTTTCATTTTAATTACATTTCAATTTAAATTTCAAAACATCCTCGAGCAGTTACATTTTCATTTCTAAAAAGGGGGAAAATCATATAAGACAAAATTGCTTTTAATATTGTTGGAGAAGATGGCTCCCACTCTCCAAAGGGAATGTTTCATCATTGTAGTAGCACCATTTGTGAGTAAAGAATCTTCTCCAAAATAAAAATCGTACTCCATGCACAAACCCAGTCAATAGAAACTAAAACAAGAAAGCAATAAAGTGGAAAAGCATAAACCACATCCAGATCAGCACCTTTTTCATCAATTTCGTAATTGAGAGGAGATAATGTTTTACAATACTTTATGCAAGACTTAATCTATGAAATTTTCAAGGCATGTATTATAATCTTCTTCAGTTGGCCATTATGTATCCAACAATTTTTGCACTTTAGTGTTGTGCTAGATGTATCTAACATCCATGAGTATCCTATCCTCCTTCACAAAGGTATCAAAGTGTACCTCAATTCTTGTCATGTTATCAATATCTGCATTCAACATGGTGTAATATGTGAGGTTGATTTCTATCTTAAAGTGTGGGAGAATACCTCCCAACTCATCCTTCCAAGTAGAAAAATATTTTAGCTCACCCTCATCACTCTGTATTTTTTGCATACCATGCCCCTCCATGTCTCTAAACATTTTCAATTTATTTTGTAGCTACATACCCAACTTACCATGAAATGTTGTAATTTCACTTAACAAATATACTACCTTAATCATAAGAATGTTAGTTGGAGTCTCAGGGTCTTCTTGTATATTAGGCAACATTTATTTAAGTGCTCTGACCCTAGAACTCCACTTGCTCCAGTCATTCTAAAAAGAACTCTGGACTTATACATATCTCTTATGGGCCTCATGAATTGTTTTTATAAACATCCCATACATTGTCAGATATGTACACCAATTTTGTGAACCTGTGCTTTAGATTTTCATCAAAAATGTTATCAACCACCTTGGCAGTTTCCTCCTTGGCTCTCTTAACATTATATTTTTCAACCTGCAATTATTTCCTTAAACTATTGATTCTCAATGATAGGGCTTCCCTCTCTTGTGCAGAGAGATTAAAGGAAGAAGCTATTGGAGAGGGAAAATCCCTTTGTGTTGAGCTAGCTCTAGTGGAAACCTCTCTGTTATATTCATCCAACAATTTATTGTATTTATCCAATAATTTTTTATATCTATCTTGTGAAATTTGAGTTGTATCAAGACATAGCATAGTAGCATGCATATTTAGTTGTGTAGTTGTAGTGGAAGTCATCTTAGTAGATATTTTCACAACCATCGTACCAATTACCTCATCAATAGACCTGATAACTTCATATTTTCCAGTGTTTTGTGTCATAGACCATATTACAAGGGTGAGCAATTTTGGGCTAAAATCGAAACTATAAACCTTGTTGTCATAATGCTCTTTAGAAATTGAAACATTTGGGTCCTTTCTTATTACATCCAATGAAATAGCAGATGTGAGCTCCCACCTAGCCAATAATAAAATACCACTTCCTTTAACCAAATCTCTTGCCTCTTGGGTTGATATAGCAACAATTTCCTTCATTATTTTAGCTTCTTCCTTTTTAGCTTCTTCTTGAAGTGAAGGATCCGCATTTTCCTTGGCATCCTCTATCCTCTTTTTGATGTCATGGCTTCTCAATTGGATGAAAAAGTCCCTAAACTCTTTAGTTTGGACAAATATGTCATCGCTCATGAAATCATTGCAAGCTTTCATTCTGACATCATCTTTATCCTCCTCATATTCCAATTAAACAATTATGTTGATAGGCACTTCAATATTTAGAGTATCTTCCCTATCAGGGAAAGAGAACCTTTGGTTGATTTCTTGTTCCATAGGAACATGCTCAATGGATTATTCTAGTTGGTGTTACCTATCTCTTTTTTCTGCACTTCAATGCCCTGAGTTGTGGATTGAGCTATTTGTCTCCTTACTTGTGCATCGTGATGTTCCTTAGCAACTTTGGATTTTATCTCAGCCCCTTTAACCTTATAAAAAAATATTTTCTTTAAAATCTCCCAACATCACTTTAGCTTGAATAAATTGGTCCTTTATTTTAGAATAAGGACTCAGATAAAAGGGGTTTTCATTCAATATCATTTCTTCTATGGAACATTCTCCATTCACTTTTTCTCTATGCAACCTATACATCAAAAGACAAATTATTTATTACATCTTTAGTATACAAAAATTAATGCTCCTTGCCAGATCTTCCTCCAACTTTCCTCTTTGTATCAATCACTCCTTCATGATCATAGTCTCTTACAATATCTTGTGTCATCCTGTAGTTATTTAGGATAGTGTGAAACTTATCAATTCCTTATTTTGATAAACATGTAAAATATGTAAATACACACTTGGGGTTTATTAATGATGCCTTCCTATCATTTCTAAAATTCTCTTTGTCCATTGTATCCAATTGCCACATTATTTCCATAAAGCCAAGCCTATTAGATACATATATAGGTAACTGGTAGGGTAGCATTGGAGATCCATAAATCCTTATTGTAGTGTAACTGGTATGCAAATACTAGTTTCCCCAATTGAACTTTTGTGTTGTATTTTCCTCAAACTCCACAAGACTCAAAATTGACTTTACACCCCTTGATATCCTATATACGAGCTTCAAGCCCAACTGCTCCATCACACCAAATTTGAAGCCATTACAGAATGTAGCATAATTGGAATCTGGATAGTGTATGTCCCTAACATGTGTCCACATTTGCATGGGTAATTTATTGTTCATGTTGTCCCTTTCTCTCAATCTCATGAGATTCCTCCACACTTTTCTTCCTTTCCATAGTAACATATGCATTAACAAAGAATAATTTCTGCAAGACAATGGAGGTTTTGCTTCCTTCAACTTTTCCAAATCATCATGAAGCTTATCGACTATGTAGGAAGCATAATCAAATGTTCTATTCTGATATATTTTTTGTATATCAATAGCCATAACCATTAGAGAAATATCCATCCTAATATCAAATTTCTTGTGTAAAACTTGTAACAATGAATAAAATATGTTATTAAAGTAATCCTCAAAGTTATCACAATCAAAATGCTCAAACTACTTAGGACCAAATGACACACCTCTCTTGTTCAAGTCCTACCTTCTATGCCTTGGTAAAATGTTTTTCCTATAACCAAATTTATTTTTTTCATACTCATTATATAGTACACGAAACTTGATTGAATCAATAGCATAAGGGACCTTTACATTGAAGACCTCAACTATTTGTCTCCTTGTAATTTCCAACATGGGAGCTCCATCTAGAAATATCTTTAATACACTATCATTAGGGTCATAGCACCTAGCTAATTCTAGAATCAAATCCACCTCCACAAATACATTTGGGACAACTAGCTTGATGATATCACAAATCCAGAGGTGACATGTGGGATGACTAGCAAATCTTCTATTAAAAGAATAGAGAAACATGTCCCAACCAATCTATGGCACCACAACATCACCAACCATAGAAGCTGAGTCTTGAGAATGACTTGTCAATACACCTTCACAAATTTTCCTCTTCCCAACTAGTTTGACCTCTGAGGTAGTATTTTTAGCAACCTCCTCCATAAACCTAGAGTAATCTCTCTTTACATTCCTTTTCTTCCTATATGTTTTAGGCACTTCTAGCTTAGGTTCATCTCTCTAAGGTTTCATTTTTGAACTCTCTTCAGCTTCAATTTTTTCTCAAGTGCAATAGACTCACTAGGCTAACTCATTTTTAATGGTACTATGGAACTAGGGTTTCAAAATAATAAAGAATTATAGCCTTAATTCTAAAACACATATAGTTTATACTTAATTTTAGAAAACTTTGTACTACACACCAAACTCTACTTGAAATAATTAAAATTCCCCTTTTTGAACAAAAAAAAGAAACCTTGACTGTAAACCCTGGCAATTCACCCAATCCTATAAAACTACTCACAGGGGTGTATAAAATTGACTTACCTAGGATAACCAATACTTTACTCTTTGAATTATCTTCATTTGAAGATCACCTTCTTTTTCTAAACTTTACCAATTCTTCTACTCTCGAACAATTGTAATTGTGAAAGAAAAGGACCAACTACCTTCTTTAAAGATCAGAAACGGAGCATCTTCACCATTATTGCTTGAAAGAAAGATCAAGTGAGCGAACTAAAATTTATCCATTTAGGTTTGAATTTAGGTTTTTGATGTTTCTGATTTAAAACATCATGAATGGTTCTCCTTGTTTATCGCATTTTTCTTTCCACTATTGTGCTTTAAAACAATGATGATACCCTAAGAATTTTCCATGTAGCCGCCCCATGTTTCTCAATAGTCCTCCTGTACCCATTGCTCATTACCATAATCCTCATCACTTGACCATATGGAAGATCGATGCGAAGGGTAGTGTCAATGGAGGGAATATTCACTAGAATATTCATCCATCACCCATTGCTTGTCACTGTAATGTTTCAAAGTTACACTTTTACTTCACTGACATGAAGGCCACCACCAATGCAAGGAAATAGTTCTTTGTCCATCGTTCATTGTTGTAGTTAATTTGAAATGAAAAGGCTTTCCATGATGGATGATATAGGTGATGGAATAGTATGCTGACAAGTGACACAATCATAACCCATGGTTTCCTCCCTTCCCCTCACTGATCACTGTAGATGAATTGAGTGACAAAATTATTCTATGATGCAAAGAACTAGCACAATGCATAGGTGATGCGAAGCCCATCACGTGTCACTATAAAGATTAATTAAACATAAAAAAATTAGTGATACAAAGGGAGAAAATGATGCAAGGATAACATAAGCTATTATGCATCGCAAAAGTGGAATTTAAAGATCAAGAGACTTTAGTGATAAGTGATGTGAATGAAAATTGGTTCATCACTCATCATGGAAATGAAATCGATGAGTCATAAGGTTTCAATGATGAGAAGTACAAAACCTTAAGCAGTGGTGTTTGGGCACATGATTTAAAGGATTTTTATAAAAGAGGGGCCACCTAGGTAGGGAAATGGAAGGGGACCTTAAAGACTTAAGACTACACTCGAGCATGGATACAAAGGTAGAATATTTTAGATACCCCAAATTTATAAAATATGAAGACCCCAGATCAAGATAATAAAGAAAATATTGCATGACAGGTAAATAGGAACCCTAGGAATAAGGCTCTAGTCAAGAGATGGATACAAAGGACTTGAGTTGTTTTAAACTAACTGGAGACCAACCATACCAAGTCAACTGAAGAATAGACCAAAAGAACAAGGTTTTAAAATGAAAAGGAAATATGCTAACTAAGGTACGCCTACATAACATAAAACCCTAAACCATTTTAGCATTCCTAACCAAAAATCCATCCATGTTTAGACATTTAAACCAGTGGGACATGAAAATTTGAGAGTTCCACCAACCCCCTATAACTATTTGAGCTTACCTTGTGAAAGAATCTGCTACTATCACTCCTCTGTTGAAATGCCCCACAAATGATGTAGAATAGGGGTGGACCATTCTCACAATGTCAAACAAATGAACATCAGATCAACTTCAAACTAGATTTCAAAGAAATCATCAAAATTCACCTTTTGAGTATGCTTCCCTTGTAGTATAGGCAACCTAGTTTAAGAGATTTTCACTATTTTTTTCCAAAAAACTTCACAAAAACAATGGAGAAATATACCCTTTTTAGGGTTATACAACATATGAGAAATTTGATATTGACTCCTTTGGACCATGTGCTTCAAAATTGACTTTTTCAAAGTTTTAGGCCTCCAAATAGGCCACTTTTGCAAAGTACATGTGTCTTAAACTCTCTCTTTCTCCAAAATTCCAATTGGGAAGAACTAGGTAGGGTTCCAATCCACCAAATACATAGTAAAACTTCCATGGTACAACCTCCAACCTATCGAACCTCATAACCCTTGTTTTTGACCCAAAGTAAGAAGGTTTATTGAAATTAGGGGTTCCAAGCCACTCAACACCCAACCAACTCACTAGAAACCCTTGATAGGGCCTAAAAAAACTCAAATGACACTCACAAGGCCTCCACACTCATTAGTTTACCAAATCACCATCATGGTTGCTCTCTTTTACATAAAAATTGGCACTGCCCAGCCTAGGGCATTACTCCGCCGACCAATTTCATGCTCTCCCAGACTCTTAAATGCATTTGAAATCTTGCATAACATGATACACACCAATAAAATGAGTTATAGATCCATTACAGTGGGTGGATTGGTGAAAATCATTACATTATGGTCCTCAAACCCTTACATAGCCAAAATAGGGCAGTCTTGAAGAGATGAATGAAACCCTCTTCAAATGTGGATTTAAGACACCAAACTAGGTTCAAATGGAGGTGAACACATGTATCAACAACCAAATAAATATTTAGAGCATCATACACATGTACGGGTCTGTACAGAGAAGAAAAATATAGGAAAACATAGAAAAATCACTAAAATCAAGAAGATTCTTTATTAAATTTTATTCCAATCTTAGAGATCAACCTCCATTCAAACTTTTATAACACATTTATATTTTTTTCATTCAAAATTAAGTTACCCAACATATCTAACTACCTTTTGAACTCAACTAACTTTATCTCCTGACAACTTTGCCAAAAATGCAATTTTTGCAAATGTTAAGCCAAATTCCCCCCCTAAACATCTAAAATGACTCAAAAAGAACTAAATACATAATTAAATTGTCTCATAGACCTTATTTTAAACAAAATTCATCAACAACCTACAATCTAGACCTTCAACCCATGAATGAACCAATCACTTTAAATGGTGCCCCTGCACCATACACCCCAGCTTGAAGCTTTTCCAAGTCTCTTGGAAAGATAAGGGTCACTTGTCCTCCTTTGTATCCTCCATGCCTCTATCCTCTTTTATCTCCTTTGTCAAGTTTATTTGGATTTTCATAGTCTTCATCTTCCTCGACTTTATCTGCATTTTATCTAGGTTTCTATCTGTCTTGCTGCACTATGGGGTGTTTCACCATTCTTTCACCATCAAACACTGTTGTCTCCTTTGTCTTCTCCACTACACCCACTCTCACAACATCTGATATCAATTACCCTTCAACCTTTTGTTCACTCCACTATCCTTTATCCGCTTTTTCTTCACCTTTATCACTATCCTTTGTGATGGAACTTTCAAAATTTTGCAAAATTTTAGCATGCTCATGTTAAAACCCTAAGAATTTTAACCTAAAAGTCTTTGTTACATCTATTCTAGGGTTCTTATATGAGGTTTAGGGTTTTTTTAATTTTTAGTTGCTTGGCGTTCCATTTTTTTGTTGGCTATATATTGTCTATTGTTGGTCACATAAAGGGAGGGAATTCTCATATTTACATCATCATGTGATTGTCACCATGAGACCAGTCTTTCTCCTGTGTAGGTCTAAAACTTCCATTTCTATAAGGTTAGGGAAATTATATTTTTTATCATTACGTCCTGAATTAATGATGAGTGATGAGTAGTACTTTCCTTTGATATCGCTCATCGCTAATGGCATTCAATCCCTCAAATTTGTAATAGCAATGAGTGATATGTTGTCGCACCGTGTGATTGTGGATATATTGTAAAAGGTAGTTCTCACATTAGTGATGTGTGATGAACCCTATAAATAATGTAAATCATTCATCACTAATTGCTTGCAAAATATATGAGGAGAATTAGCGATGAACAAAGGCCTTATCGCTCATCACAGATTTATCTTAGAACTTACATTCTAAATTAGCAACAAGTGATTGGTGCCTTCTAAGAGGGTTTTTCTTTCACTAATTTTGATATGATCTTATGGGAAATATCTTTGGCACCATTTTTTATATGCAGGTGCACATGTCCAAGATCTGGTGTTTCTGCAATGTCTCTCACCATCAATGGGATCCTAGGGATGAATTTTTAATTGGCTATGCACGATGAAGGGAGAGATGTGACCAGAAGTTAGGCCATAGAATCAATGGTTGAAGGCCATCACAGGTATGTTTTCATCGTTGATGGAGCTAGGCAAAGATAAAGTAGATCGGCGATGGGTGATAACCATTAATGGAAGGAACAATGTGGTAGCATCTTGGGGATCTTGTAAAAAGCAAAAAGGGGATCAATGAAAGAACTAGAGGATTGTTGATAAAGCTTTAAAGTAGGAAAATCCAATGAATAGGAATTCATCACATAAGTAACTTCATCCTTAATGAGCACCACATGATTAGGGAAAGATCAGTGATGAAGCAATGAAGCATACAAAGAAAGTTTCTCTCTAAAACTAGCCTTATGTACTTCATCGGTATTAATGAAGAGCACAAATTAGGTTGGTGATACATGCCAAATTGTCAGGGCATATATGATTAAATCAGGGTTAAGGAATAACATGTCAATATTTGAGATAGCATCACTATTTTCAAGAAGCAAGCTGATAATAGTAAAAAAATGATGCTCATGGCCACCTTAGATGAAATTTTAATTGCTC
Organism: Sequoia sempervirens; assembly: GCA_007258455.2. Taxonomy (NCBI): domain Eukaryota; kingdom Viridiplantae; phylum Streptophyta; class Pinopsida; order Cupressales; family Cupressaceae; genus Sequoia; species Sequoia sempervirens. The sequence continues at coordinate 456,197,148 of VDFB02000015.1, read as the reverse complement.
TTAGATGAACAGTCCAGATTCAAAGCCAAACTGATAGGCTACTAGTTCCCTCATGCAAGGAGTTTTGCATCATTAATTCTACATGCTCAAAATCTCTATTTAATGCAGAATGATCAATGATTATCCTCATTACCTTTTTAGTCTGTAGTGTATGTTAGGCTAAGTGTGAAGGGTTGTTGGTCTATTTGCAGTAGAATTTTCTTGTCTTGGTTGGGTTGGTATGAAATTTAGTTCTCTAGTCTACTTGGTAATTTTATTGCTTGAATTGGTCATTATCACTAGGATTAGGGTTCTTTTCTTGTGGGTGTTGAACCAAAAGACCTTTTAATTATCATTTTGTTAGCTCTAACAAGATGGGAAAAACTGGTGAGGTAACTCCACTTGTCAAGAGGTCTAGTTAGTTAAGTATGTCAAAATTCCATGAGGAGGTAATTGAACAAGAAGCCATGGTTTCCCCTAAAATTGTAAAGGGAAAAGGAGGGATAGAGGTCATAAAAACAAGACAATTGTGTAGAGTACTTACCGCTTGAGAAATAGGACCCTTGCAGGGGAAGCGGCTGAGCTCAAAGGAAAGGAACTAGCATTGCCAATGAAGAAGGCCAATGAGAAGGAAAAAAGATACCGAACCAGCCAGGGAAAGTATAGTTCTCTTATTGTTCTTTCCAACACTCCTTTAGATGTTGAAGCTAAGACAGACTCAGACTATGGCTAGTAAATCCATTCCCTAGTGCCATATTATAGCTCCGATGATGACGTGTTGGTAATACCTCCAATTGCAACAAGGACTAGGAGTGGTTGGGCATTTTTGGATGCCCATGACTCTGAATAAGGGTCACCCCTTATTTTAGTTTTTGATGAAACCATGGTCGTTGCATAGGAGGTATTTTTTTCCATGTTTCCATGGTTTTTCTTTTTCTTTCCCTTGCTGATGTGGAGATCTTCCAGATGATATGAATCAAATCCTTTTTGTTCCAAATAATGAGTGTTGTGACAATGATGACTAACATTCTACACATTTTTTTTCCTGCCATGTTTTGAAATGATTACGTATGAAACCACCTAGGGAGTCCTTTGAGGAATTAGTTAGAATCAGGTTTTAAAATTAACTCAGATGAAATTGTAATTGTAATTCAGTTGGGTGCTTGTTGCTCTACTATTTATATAAAGGGGATTTCATGGCTGCTAAGAAGAGAGAATTCAGAATTTTGAGTCTAGATTAAGGTCACAATAGATACTAAGCTCTAATATCATAATAGAATGTAAATAGACACTCTAGTAGATATATCAAAAGCAAGTCTAAGATGAAAGCTATACTACGTATAAATCTTAAATATGTTTTACAATGAAATACCAGAAATGAAGAAGAATTTTAGTTTCAGAATATTACTCTCCTATGTGTTTTCTTCCAAGTTATGAATGAAGATTGTTAATGACAGCTTCATTTGTCTTTTTCCATTTCAACAGAATGTAGGAATTTGTTTTATGCTTTAGTTCAATGAATTGATTAAATGCTGAAATGAGCTCATTGGTTTGTGAGAGAAGCATATAGGATTTAGTAAGGAAGTGATATTTTGTAGATACAATGGGTTAGATGTTACAAAGTGACATTCTAATGGTCCACTAATTTCTAAGTTTTAATCAAAATTTTATTACTGATTGATTACCACTTGTAATTTAATTTTTTCCTTAGATAAATCAATAATTATCTAGTTAGTTTATCTTACAGTTAGTTGGGCCTAGGATTTAAGATGAAGAATGATTCTAAATACTTTAAATTACAATGTCCCAACTCTAAGTATTAAGGAGAACTTCTTGAAAATAAATAACACTTCTATCTAAGGTTTGTCGAGCTTTTTATAAGGTGATTTTCATGGAAATGTGTATCTGTGTGAAGAAATACTCTTGACCAAGCATGAAATATTATGAGTATATATGGGATTACCCTCCTTGGGTCTCACAGAGCCCAAAGAGAAGAAGTAAAGCAGTAATTACTCTATTTAAGTGTTGGCCAATCCTCAACCTAGCTAATAATTGGGTCATGGAAAGCCCATAGGTTAGGACTGAGATTAAGTTTGGTTCTAAAAAAATAACCAACACTTTGTACCATCAGAATTTTCTCCTTCTGTTAGAATTGCAAGTACTTCTTTCTTTGTCCTTTTCATTGTCAGACATATACCTTCCTCTTCTATTGTCCTATAAGCATCACAACCCTCCACCTTCTTGTGATCTATCTTGTCAACCTTTCACTCTTCTATACTAGTAGCCATGTTACCCTCTGTCTCATCAACATCATAGTGTCTTATCCTCTTATGCATTGTGTTGTTACTTTCACAAACCTCTTCCTTCTCTTTTATTGTTTTACCAATACTATTTACTACTATCCCTTTACTCACTATCAAACTAATTACATTATCCCTTGACTATTTTTTTGTTCTATTTTTTGTTATAGGGCATTCAACTACCCCAACTATAATGCATTCACCTTTTTCATGCCTTTCCAAAGGCTCCACCATCTTACTCTATATTTCATTAGTCTAAAACTTTTTACCACCAACTTTCTTCTACCAAACAAACTCACTTTTATCCTTACTTCCTAGTGACTACAGGTTAGATTCTCTTCTAACTTCTATTGTCCTATCATTGTTAACCTGCTCCATACCTACCAAAAAAAAAATCACTATCCTCAAGCCTTAAAGGCTCCTTCTTACCAAAAATGACAATTTTACTCTTACCCTTGTTTCCTTCATTTCCCTTCAAAGGAGTTAGCTTAAATATTTTTCCATCCTTCTCAATAGAATAAGTGTTTTCTCTACCATCATACATTGAACTCCTATCAAATTTCCATGGTCTCCCTAATAGAAAGTGGCAGTAATCCATTGGTAACACATCACATAAAACCCTATCCTTGTACTCCCCAATCTGAAAATCTACATATGCTTGTTCATTCACTACTAGAGTTTGATTATCATTAACCCAAGAGGCTTTGTATGGTGCTACATGAGGTATTACCTCTAGTTTCAACTTATCTACCATCTCTCTAGACACCATATTATCTTGAGAACCTAAACCAATGACAACTTGACATACCTTACCTCTACATTTGTATGAGGTTCTAAAGAGACTCCTTCTTTGGATCATGTCTTCCTGCTTAGGTTCTTGCAACAAATTTATTCTTATCATGAGTGCTTCTCCCACCTCTGGGTCTGCAGGTCTGCTTGAACTTTTGCACTCTTCCTCTTGGACCATTTGTGTTCTTCTTTCACTCCTATCACCACTTGAAGTTGAACTTTGGTTTTGAGGACACTTGAAAGATGAGTGTCCAAATTCATTGGATCTATAACACCTTGAGAATTCATTGTAATCTCTCCTTTGTCTAAAGTTGGTTCTTCCACCTCCCCACCTCCTTGTTCTTATTAGCATCTTCCTTGGTCTGCATTGATGTTGAAGTTGTGCCTCTACCCCTAGAGGTGTTGCATCTCCCTCTTATTTCCTTCTCTTGTATCCTCTTGATTTTTTCTTCTACCCTCATTCTCATTTGAAGGCATTGTTCAACTAATTTTGGTGCCAACAAGCTGATCTCATCCTGAATGTTATACCTCAAGCCATTCAAGTACCTAGTAACCATTTCTTCCTCATCTTCTTCATGTTTAGTTCTTATAATTAGCCTATAAAATTATTCAGTATATGAATGTACATCTATATCCTTTTGTCTAATATTTTGTAACTTCTTAAGTAACTAAACATTATAATCACAAGGAAGGAATTTACCTTTTAGTTTGGTCTTCATCCTCTCCCAAGAGGTGATCTTGTTCTTTCCTTTTTTTTTCCTTTCATCTTGCACAAAATTCCACCATAAAAAAGCATGTCCTTTCATTTTTGTTTTAGCCTTCTTCACCTTATGCTCTTCATCAATCTCTTCACTCTCAAAGTAGTTCTCCAAAGCCCCTATCCAATCCAAGAGCTCTTCACTGTCAATTTTTCCTCCATACATAGGCACATCCGTTTTTCCATGTCCATCCTTCTTTACAACCTTCAAAAGCTTCATCATTCTCACATCATCTGGATCCATCTCCTCTTCTTTACTAGAGGTCTCTTCCTCTTCAGAATCACTTTCTTTGAAAAGAACCCTAGCTTTAGCTTTTATCAAAAAAAATTCTTGCTTTAGGGCTTTTATTTCTTTGTCATGGTTGTGAATCTTCCCTAGAACAACATTCCCCTTAGGAGGCATTTTGATTCCTCCAATTGCATTCTTCTTCTTACACACAAAACTTCAACCTTCTTTCATAAGAGACCTACTCCCTTGCTCTGATACCATTCTGATGTAGAATAGGGGTGGAACCTTCTCATAATGTTGAACAAATGAACATCAGATCAACTTCAAACCAGATTTCAAAGAACTCATCAAACTTCACCTTTTGAGCATGCTTCCCTTATAGCATAGGCAACCCAATTTAAGAGCTTTTCACTAATGTTTTCCAAATAAAAAATAAAAAAAATGGAGAATCAGATACCCTTTTCAGGGTTATACAACATATGAGAAATCTGATATTGACTCCTTTGGACCATGTGCTTCAAAATTGACATTTTCAAAGTTTTAGGCCTCCAAATAGGCCACATTTATAGAGGACATGTGTCTTAAACTCTCTCTTCCTCCAAAATTCCAATTGGGAAGCACTAGGTAGGGTTCTAATCCACCAAATCCATATTCAAAGTTCCATGGTATAGCCTCCAACCTATCAAACCCCAAAACCCTTATTTTTGAGCCAAACCAAGAGGGTTTATTGAAAGTAGGGGTTCCAAGCCACTCAACACCCAACCAAATCACTAGAAACCATTCATAGGGCCTGCAAAAACTCAAATGACACTCACAAGGCCTCCACACTCATTATTTTACCAAATCACCATTGTGGTCGCTCTCTTTTACATAAAAATTGGCACTGCCCAGCCTAGGGAATTACTCCACCAACCAATTTCATGCTCTTCCAAACTCCTAAATACATTTAAAATATAAAATAACATGATACACACCAATCCACTAAGCTATAGATCCATTATAGTGGGTGGATTGTGAAAATCATTACATTATGCTCCTCAAACCCTTACATAACCAAAATAGGGGAGTCTTGAAGAAATGAATGAAACCCTCTTCAAATGTGGAGTTAAGACACCAAACCAAGTTCAAATGGAGGTGAACACATGTATCACCAACCATATAAATATTTAGAGCATCATACACCTGTACAGGTCTGTATGGAGAAGAAAAACACATGAAAACACAAAAAAATCACTAAAATCAAGAATATTCTTTACTAAATTTTATTCCAATCTTAGAGATCAACCTCCATTCAAGATTTTATATCACATTTATATTTTTTTCATTCAAACTCAACTTCCCCAATGTATCTAACTACCTTTTGAACTCCTTAACTAACTTTATTTCTTGACAACTTTGTCAAAAATGCAATTTTTGCAAATGTCAAGCCAAAGTTCCCCCCTAAACATCTAAAATGACTCAAAAAGAACTAAATACATAATAAAATGGTCTCATAGACCTTATTTTAAACAAAATTCATCAACAACCTACAATCTAGACCTTAAACCCTTGAATGGACCAAACACTTTAAATGGTGCCCCTTGCACTAGCAACCCCTACAAGGTGGATGCTAGGTCAAATCTCATGCCAAGAGAAAGATGAATCCTCCTACTAAAAATTCCACTTTCAAAACTAACCCTCAACCCTTTTCCAAAAAATTTGAAAAGAAGAGTAAAACTAACCAAGATCTAATCTAGAAGTCAATGTCATTGGGGCTATGTGAGCTTAAAAAGTCTCCTATTAAAAAGTTGAGAAAGAATACTTTTAATGAAAGCCCTAAGTAAAATATGAAGAGTTTTATCTATTGGAAGATTGTCAGTGCTCCCCTTAGGATTCATGACATGGGCTAACCACCTCTCGGGGATTCGTTAACTCTGGCAATTGTATCAAGCATTAACAGTTTGATATTTTGGTGCAACAAAAACTGTGGGGAAAATAATTGGTATTAGAGCTAGTTCCTCGAAATAAGTTTAACAACTTGGGGAGACCTTGGAAAGTGTTTTAAATGGATACAAGCAGTCTTCAATAACAACTTGTGGTGGCCCTGGATGACCTTGACCAGTCAAAATTTGAGAACTGGGAATTGCAGGAAAATCTTGAGAATGCAAAAAAATCATCCATTCATTGAAAGATAAGATCAGTGAATCAAGGGAGAAAAGAAAGGAATTATGTGATTAGATCAAGTAGAAAAATAGAAGGATGGAAGATGAACAACTTAGTCAAGCGTTAAAGGAAAAAACATAAGAGTGTGAAATTTTTTCCAAAGAAAATGTTGTCTTGAAGCATGAGATGAAATATATCATGATGAGGATGACCAAGGAGATTGAAGATAGAAAGAAGAATGAAGAAAAGCTTTCTCAATCCTTGAAGGAAAAATATAAATAATGCAACTGATCGGACAATGAATTGGAACAATCTAAAAACAATGAGGAAGTTCTTGAAAAACAACTTGATGATCTCATAAATGAACTTAATGTTGCAAATGAGTACAAGGAGAAATTCAAAGAAAGCTCATCCAAGCTTGATGAATTGATTAAAGGTTGTAAAATCGATGGTGACAAGTGAGGTCTTAGCTATGAGGAAGGTGAAAGTTCTGGATCTGGACAAAGGAATTCCAAACAAGGAATATTTCGGTAAGGAAATTAGATGAATGGAGCTAGAAGTAATCCAGTAAGACAACCAAATTCTCAAAGATTCAATGGTTACTAATTTATCTACAGTAGGTTCGGACATATGGCTTCTTAGTGTAGAATTAGGATGAATCAAAGTTGACCATCATTCTCAAGTCAGTGCTTTAATTGTAACAAGTTTGGCCATAAGTCAAATAAATGCAGAGTTGTGATGAATAACTTTCATAGAGATGCCAGATGCTATGCATGCAATAGACTTGGGCATATTGCTAACCAATGAAAATCAAGGAAAAATAAGTGGAACAATTGGTCTAAATAAAGAAATGTGGTGTGTTACAACTACAACAAAGTTGGGCATATTTCCAGATTATGTTTGAATAGTAGGGGTCTGTTAAGATAGAATACACAGTAGGATGCTAAAGGAAAAGGGAAAGTCACTATAGATGTGATTAGGAGGAAAATGTAGAAGAAATGGGTGAAGAAGGAACCCTCTATTGAAGAAAATGTGCCTACACTAGAACCTGCTTCTGGTAATTCCTCTGGGAATTAAATTTAGGCCTTTCGCCTAGGGGGAGCTGTCAGAAAAATCCTTTAACCCCCTATAAGCAATTGGTAATAGAATGTGGACCAGTCCAATAGGTGGATCAATTCTTTTCAGATGTTCAACTAATTTGAGAAGGTATTTTGCAGTATAGAAGATCCACAAAAGGTTTGTTTGTCTTTGTGCATGAAATAGAGTAACCAGATATACTAGGGTTAAGGCATTTATTGCAAAAAAAAAGGGTTAGTTGTGCGAGTGATAAAAAGCCACTCCTATCCTGTATTTGTCACTTTTCATTTTAAAGGAAATCAATTTGAAGAAGACTTGGAGTGAACTTTGCTAAATTGTGGGAAGATTCAAAGTGCGAAGAAGAATTTGTGATCGAACCTCAATTTGGTGAAAATGTATTTATCAAAAATCATGTGAATTTATAAATTTGCAATTGTGGCCACTCCATTTTTAGTCGAAGTTAAGGATAGAGCTCATCCTAAGTTTAAATGGCACCCTTATAAGTCTGTCAAGATTGAGCCTCTCGGTGCGTTTTCATCTATTTTGTACATATTTTTGCTAACTAAGGATTTTAGGGCATATGTTCATGCAGACATTGAAGAGTTAGGCACCTCTCAAATAATGAATCTATATTTCCATCATATAATTGAAGAGGATTTTATTGTGAAACCAGAATTTCAAACCATAGAAGCAAAGAAGTTTGCACAGGTTGCGAGATTTCCCATATTTGAGGAAAATGAATGGGTGAGATACATTGTGATCCATGTTTGTGATGTATTCATGTGGCTAAATGTACCCTTCAAAATCACAAAGGAAGTTATATGTGTTGTAACGAGTTTGAATTCAACCAGTAGACTTCTAGTCCTAAAATCCATGAAGAATGAAAAGGTTACTGAGGCAACAGGTGCACAATGGGACATAAGGACAATGAAAATAGAAGACATTGTTGAAATGGATGTGAAATTTGCATCAATGGTCATTGGTTACAAAATATACCATTCTATCCCAAATAATTTTGTATCTGGTATAGCCATCTATGTAGCTTATGAAATGGTGAAGCATAATGCAGAATATGACTTATGTGAGCTACTTAGAAGTCAGTTTCTAGAGAATCTGAGAAAAATCAAGAAAGATAAGAAGAATACCTTCAAATATGGTAATCTTCTATTGTGCTTATTTCTCTATTTCATAAATGAGGTTCTAGGAATTGGGAAAGTGCATTGGAAAAAAGATGAGCCTGTAGCTATTTAGATAAGGAACATGTTGTTTAGAATGGGTGATCGTCAAGTCCGGAATACTACTCTTTGGGGGTACTTCAAAAACTTCTAGAAATTGATGCATGCTAGGGAAAGAATTCCCACTTCAATTGTGGAATAGTATAAAAAATATATCTGCTTCATGGTGGATATTGACCAATGTCATATGGAAGTTGTTGATTCCAAAATATTTTGGTTCATGCCAATGGGATATGAAGTAGAGGAAAACATTTTGAAGATGTATGTTGAACACTTGTTGAGTTCACCTTTGGATCAGGGAGAAGAGAGATTCAAAACATATGTAGAGAAGAGTATGCAAGTTCATGAGGAGTTGAGAAAGCCAGTGATAATTAGGAGAGTAAGAAAAGAGTCATAAGATTTTGTAGAAAAGATGGTCTTTCCTATAGAAGCTTTGAGGGAAGAAAGAAGGAGGAGAGATGAGGCAAAAGCAACATAAGTAAAATAATAAAAAAATTCTGCTAGTCCTAGTGCATCCTCTACCCGCACTAGATCTACCAGGAGTTCCCTTGTAGAAAATCCAACTCAAGACAAGCCTTTCGGTACAAGGAAGAAGAAGAAAAGTACAAGAAAATATAATCCTATTTTAGAAGATGGGGAAATTGAATCAGAAGAAGTCTTGAAAGAAGTAAAAGCTACCAAAACTTAGGCTATCTTGAACTAAAACCTTCTAAAAAAGATGAGAAGGCTCAGAAGGCTAAAGTTGATAAACCTGGTATGTCAATTGATGAAGTTGTGAATGCAGTTGTCAAGGATAGTAATCTCAAGCCCCTTAGTGAATTGTATGAAACCTTTGATGTATTTGGTCAAATAATTCTAGAAGAAGATATAACCAAACATATGAAATTTTTTAATAAAGTTCTTGTTAAGATTATGTCTAGCTTACCCAAGAATTTATATGATATTTTGGAGTCGAGAAGATTAAGTGCTAGAATAGAAGAAGAGAATATGAAGAAGAGAGTTCTTGCAAATTTGTGTCCAGAAATGTCAATTGAAGAGATGGATTCACTCCTTGAAAGAGATAAAAAGGAATAAGAGCAAGACAAGGGTGAATAAACTCATGATTGGTGAAACTAAGGTAATTATGGAAGAGTTTCTTTCAAAGAATAAGATTAACATTAAGGAAATGAGTACTGAAAATGTTCCCAAAAATGTGGAAGTGAGTGAGGAGGTGAATGTGAATGAGGGGAATATGAATGTATCTGATCCTCTAGAAGTTGAGGATATTTTGATTCCTCCTAGTGTGGAAAATACAAAGACACCTATGGAAACTCAAATTCCTAAGGTGGTGATAGTTGAGGAGAAGGTGGTACAAAATTAAGAGGTTGAAATGACTAAAATCAATCTCGAAACAATCTTAGAAGAACCTAAGGTTGAAGAAGAAAAAGTTCAGGAAATCGGAGTGGAGGAAAGAGACACTGCCAAGGTAGTGAAGAGATCTTTGGTGGAGTAACAAGAAGTATTTGATCTTGAGTTGGATGAAATTTCAATCAATCTATCTACTTTTTCCACAATTCAGATGATGAAGGTCTCATTAATTGCTCAAGCAAAGGTGAGTGAGAAGATTCTGAAGTCTCACATAGAGGATAGTGAACTGCTAAGTCATGTTTCTAGAGTCCTGCAAAAGTTAATGCCTACTCATGTCATGGACCCATCAGGTTCCTCTTCCATTGAGCTAAAGGAGCTCATAAATGCTATAATTACTCAATTTGAGTCTCTTGAGAAATCTGCTGAGGAGAAAGTGCAAAAGGAGTTTAATAGAAAAAGACTTAGTTAGTTGAAGGTAGTGATTGCAAAGGATAAGATTCTATTGGCTACTTGCATGAAGAACATTCAAGGTTCTATATCTAAAGCTAGAAAAGCCTATAATTCCTATTTCGTTCTGTCCAAATTTATTGAAGGTAATGAGAAAAGGGTGAAGGATATAGAAAATTAGTTAGCTACCATTTCTGCTACTTTTGATCCATTAGCCTATGATGTGGTTCAACAAGAAGGTCAAGTAACAGGTCTACTTCAAAAAATAAGATGCTTGAAGGATGAAAATGGCAGAATTGTTGGGAGAGTAAGTGATCTTAGAGGACTAATTTTTTTGAAGATTGAGATAATGTTGAGTGCTTTGAAGGAAGCAAAATCTGCTATAGTAGTTAGTGACCCAAAGAATCTTGAAACTACAGAAGCTCAATCCTATTTAATGTATGGTCACATAATAGTTTTGGAAAGTATCAAAAAGGTTTTTGGTGACAATTTAAGAGTGTTGAAACAAGATTTTGTAGACATTTTCAAACTTTTGTAAGTTATAGATCTGTGCCTATACAATTTTGGAATTTTTCTTTGATTTCCCTAGTTTTTTCCATTGATGTCAAAGGGGGAGAAGTGTACAATGAAAAATGTGTAGTCATCATAGGGGGAGTTGTCTTTAAGGTTGAAGTTTCATTTTGAAGTTTTGTAATGGCAGTATAACTCATGTTGGTTTTGATCCAACACTTAGTCATTTTTCACTAAGTGTTGCCATCAATTCCAAAGGGGGAGATTGTTGGAAAGAGTCACTACAGTTATGCTTTGGTGTTGTCATTGATGGAAACCCTAGTCGGTAATTGGATCCACATGACATCATTCACTCCTACCAGTAGTCAGAGTGAGGACAGTCAAGATGAACAAAGTATCTGGCATATTGGTGTTCAATAATTACCATACATATTTCCAAGTGTTACTTTGAGTTGTGGATCTCACAAGAAGTTCATTAGTATATTTCTTATGTTATCCAAAAATCTCAGTGCCTTGTACCAATATTTGTGTAAGTTTGGAGATCCAGTTGGTAATTCTCTATTTATCAATATTTTGGGGCCGACTCAAATGATAAAATATATTGCAGACATTCAAGAAATGTTTATTCAAATATCTTTGTGTTTGATCATTATGTTTTGGGTCCAAGATAAGTTGTAGCTGACTATTGGTGGTGTGCATTTAATTTTACTTATGATTTAAGTTGACAAGTTGCAAATATTTTTAAGTTTTATTGAGCTAACTTGTAGTGATTAAATCCTTAGTCGCAGATATATATAGGTGACCAATTATATCACTTTGGTATATGAAGATGGTGTATTGATGTGTTTTGCAATATATAAAGAGTGTTAGAGTGATTTCATGTGTAGTTTCACTTGTGCATAAAGATTTTGTGGTGCGAACCTAAGCAGAGCAGAGCAGAAGTTTGGTATCAGTCAGAAGGATAGAAGATTGACATTAGAGCTTAACTGGAACTATAATAAAGCATTTGTAGATGCTAATATTTTACTTCATTTTCTTGGATCTAATCCAAATCCTTGTAAGGTAGTGATCCTTCTTATTTTGAGCAATGAGCTCTAGGCAGTGTGCTTGAATGCAAGTGCATTCCCATTTTGTAATTTTTCTTTTGGGTGTACTCAAAACTTATTGTTGCTTGGGCATCCACCATGGTTTTTCCCCTAATGGGGTTTCCACGTAAAAATCCTTGTGTTATCATGTTGTGGTTGTTTTCTTTCTATTTCTGCATATTACTTTTGGTTGAATGTTCTAAGTGGATTAAAGATCAAAATAATAAAGTTAATTTTTACATAATATTGATTCACCCCCCTCTTAGCGTTTCTTGTTTCCAACAATTGGTATTAGAGCCAAAGGTGTCAAGTTCAAATACCCTCAAGTAATGTTGAGGGGGAGTTTGTTGGAAGATGGTCAGTACTCCCCTTGGGATTCATGACATGGACTAACCACCTCCTATGGATCTATTAACTCTAGCAGTTGTATTGGGAATTAATAGGTCAATATTTTGGTGCAAGAACAACTATGGGGCCAACATTATCAACTTATTTGTTAGGGAAGCAACATTTGAGGTGGATTATGATGATGTTAATACTAGTAACACTTTTGAAGAGGAAAAGATGATTGTGACTGATCTCAGTGCTATAATTAAGGTTTCCAGTGTGATAAGATCCCATAGATTGGTTGGTAAGCAAGCACCTAAGGTAACTATTGATGAAATATCAAGTGATCTTGAATTGGATAATAAACATGATAACATCAATATTTATATGGAAGAGGATGTTGAGGATTACAATAATTGACTAAGCCTTTTTATTAAGCTTAATGATATGATCAACAAGGACTCCATGCTACCACATGAACACAAAAAGGAAATTCCATAAATACGAGATAACTACAAAAGATTACAATGGTTTGATGGCTCATGTAGAAATTTTTCAAGGGAATCTTAATCACATTTGATGCTTCACTCTCAAAGTGATCCACGACTCTATTGCCACTCCAACTTTGGTGCTCCAAGAAGAGACAAATAAAAAAATGGTTCCATTCACCCTAGGCCCAACCAAAAGAATATGGATGCCTTCAAAATCATCATGGAAAAATGGGAGAACATTCCTAAGTAGGGGGTTATTGTGGGTTATTTTTTGGTCATTTCCTATGGTTACTTATATGTTGTTTTCTTACTATTAAGTTGTTGTCTCTGGTCTATTTTGGACTATGTTGTTGGTCTTTCTGCTTTAAACTTTTTCTCTAGTGACCTTTTGTGTAAAGAGTACAACACCCTATAAAATCTTCTTATCTTATCAAAAATAATATTCAATCATTCATATAGACTATAAAAATATATAGTTGATTCATATTTTCTAGGAGGCTCATATGATCCATTATTAAAGATGTGAATGATTAGTACTTTGATTCTTGAAGTGTATGTTGAATGAAAAATATATATATTTTTTAAATTATTTAGAATGATAAGTGTGTGTGAGAAAACATATGAATTGGAATAATCAATAACACACAATAGATGCAATGTATTACATTAAGGAAATCTAAATTAACAAGACAATTTGATAAAATGATTCCTTAAAGACATCACATCTTCCTCTATTCTTAAGGATCTTGTATTAGTGCTCTCAGATCTTAATTATGCACTGAATGATTGGGATAACACCTAAGAAATGAGTATACATTAAACTAGAATGCAAAAACTATGTCTACACCTACATGACGTGATAAATTTTTTGGATGATGGACTAAATGATATGATGTCTGATAAGCTATTGTATACAAAATGCTAATGGAATGGTGCAATGCTGAATTAAATTAATGGAGATGCTATAAAATTGATTCTAAATGTTGTAAATAAACTATGACACATCTAACAAAGAATCCATGATTCTAATTTACTTGCTAAACTAGAATGCAAAATAAGCTCTCAAATGCTAAGATTATTTATGTAGAGTAATGGTGTGCATTGCTCTCTGATGAAAAAGCTATAAATGAGGCTCTATTTATAGATTCTACCAAGACATCAGGTGAGTTGGCAACAATGGATGATCAGGATCAAGTCTAGAGAGATCGACAATGAGAAATGAGGAGGTTAGAGAGAAATAAGAAAGTTTTCCCATTTAATAGAACAATCTTGCAAAGTGTAGAAAAGAATAAATGGAAAGAAGAAGCCATGTGTTCCTGAGTTTGTTGAGTTTGTTGAGGGTAAATACCCATTTTAGAAATTAAGAATAATTATTCTCATGTGACACATAGTGAGTTGGAAGATGATGTGGAAGGAAGTTAGAAGAATATGGAGAAAATGTGACAAAATTTGAATTAAAAGTTGAAATTTGATGAGAGGGAATTAATCAAATAAAAAAATTAGTTAAATTTGTTTACTTAATTAAATCATGAAGAAAGTGGTTTAGATAAGAGGAATTAAGTAATACGAACTATACAAATAAACTTTGCAATTTATTTATACAATAGAAGAAATAAAGATTTTTATTTATTAAATAATCAATATTTAATTAATATTCTCCATACCAATTTTGGATGTATATATTTTCCACTCTTTGAAGAGATGTGTTTATGCATTACTTGAGAGAAAAAATTACTAGTGCTATTAAAATTTTGACGATGCCCGAGACGGTGATTTCAAAAGATAATGAATGTATGCCCCCTCGAGAGATAAATCAAGAAATTTTTGATGATTTTTGAAAATTTCTATTGATTTGTGATGATGTAAATGATAAAATTCTGATTTGATGATATTCCAGAGATTTATCTCCCAATATGGAAGAAATGACCTGCCCCAATTAATTGATCTTGTTAAAAAAATATTAAAATATCCCACCAAAATCACCCTTTTAATTACCCTTATTTAGATGTAAAAGGTCAAAAGAGGATTCATTTGTGCATTGGTGATTTTGAAAATTGTGGAGTGAGAGATCATCCTTGAGAATTTGAGTGAAAATGGTGATCCCCTATGAGACTCATCGATTCGAGTGAGTGCAATGACACAACCAGTCAGTGGGATATGCACCTTCAGTACAAATTTTGAAAACTTTTCTTGTGAATTTTGAATCAATTTTCTTGCATTTTTAATTTCAAATTTTTGGTTTTTCTTGTTTCGGTGCATATGAAATTTTATGTGGCACATAGGCTAGATTTTTTAGCGCATCTGCCTAGAGTTTTAGTGCATTGACTAGATTTATCAGCACATCCATAGACTGTAATAACGCATCCACGTTTTGGCCCATAGACAATCTGTAATGACACATAGGATTATTAGGAAGTGCATCCACTAGAAATGGCACATCAAACTTTAGCTTTGGCACATCCACCCAAAGTAATGGCACATCCCAGTCAGAAATGAATATTTTGTAGTTTCTCTCTTGAAATTTGATGATGGTTAATCACATCAGCTGATGATTTTGTCGATGATAGATAAGATGATTTATTGATCTTATGATAGGCAACATGCAATAATTATGATGTTTTGACCTCATGATATGCGAGGATCAAAAATAGATGTTTGCAAGATTTGATGAAAATCTCACTAGAACTAATAGGATTCTTGATTGCTTGATGTTTGATTGTTTTTCTGATTTGATTGATTGATTGATGTACTGATTTGTGATGTTTTATAATGATAGGAGACAAATTTAGATAATATTCATTCCCAAGAGAGATTCCCATGGACTTGGTAGATGATCCCACATCTATCATAGGCCAATAGGGATATCGTTGAGCAATGTGGATTATCTTCACTGATTGACATGCCCCAGATTAGGATTAATTGAGGATTGTTGACCGCATTGGTAGAGAGGTGGCATAGAAACCACAACACTTTTCATTTGGCCATTGGAGAGATGAATGTGATTCCAGAGGATGTCTACAGGATTTTTTGGATTCTCGTGATGGGTGACATTGTGACATATGACCACACTGAGCAGGGAGGCACATATGCCTTATGTCGAATATTCCATGATGATCAAATTTGTGAGTATGAGATGCCTTCACAGGAGATGTTGAGAGATATGCCCCTTTTCCTTCCATGTTTGAAGGATTTTTATGTGGATTCTTATGTCTTGACAAGAGGGAAAAGGGATTGTCTATCGGTTGGGGTCTAACACTGGAGTAGATGATTCAATTTAGGACCCATTTCACCTAGGGTTCATGCATGTTCACATAGTTATATCATGATTTGCATAAGATAGTTTACCTTAGGGGAGCTAGTCTATCCGTTGGTGTGACACTATTACAGACATGGGCTTGGGAGCATATAGCGGTGAGACGTCCAAAGACAGATAGATTCCAACCATTTGGGAGACCTTACATCTATGGTTGTGTAGGCCCAATTTTCCAGCATAAGTTGGACAAATTGGAATATTGGAGACGTGTGTTGGATGACTTATATTCTATTACATGGCAGCCATATGTAGACTATGAGCAGTGGGCTGAGAATCATTTGGAGATGCCTTATTTTATGATAGCTAGGTATCTTATCAGGTGGACACACTTTATTATCGAGAGATTCTTATTGTTGAGGGTGCTCAGACAGTATGATAGGGTTCAAGAGATACCATAGGGATTGGCCATGTATGCACAGAGACAATAGGATGAGACTAAGTGGGGGGCCACTTTATCTTATGATGTTGCATGCGATGAGTATCATAGACTACAACCAGTGATTTTGGATTACCATCCAAAGATCATTGAGGGATACATGACTGAGGATTACTCATAGTACTTTGGTGAGCATTCATTTCTGAGGATCTCCAGGCCTGATGAGCTAGTGCCAACATTAGAGGAAGATGAAGACAGACCACCCAAAAGGAGGAGGGAGATGGTGGGGACGGTGATGGAGGAGGCGGTGATGATGGTGGGGATGATGGAGGAGAGGATGGTAGAGGAGTGGGTGCCCATCTAGTATTAGATGTCAGAGTACCTCGCAAGAGGTGATCCTTAGTGGCAACAACTCAGTAGTAGGTATAGATACGGTTGCCTTCCCAGCAATAGTAGTCATAGATTGCGGGATTACATGCTTAGGTCCAGATAGTTCAGGGCCAACTGACATAGATTCAGGGGTAGTTACAGGTGTAGACATAGGTACTAACATAGCTATAGGTACAACTCTCATAGGTCCAGGGGAAGATAGAGACTTTGACGGCTAAGAAGGATGCTTCTAGGAAATAGGTGCTTTAGGTGTAGGGCCAACTTGCATAGGGACAGGCCCAGGGACAAGTGGAGGGTTAGGTTACCATGTTGACTGTGGAGAGAGATTCCCTAAGACGATGAGTGAAGTAGGCCGAGGCTATTGCTAAGAGACTATAGTAGGTTGCCTAGTCATCAAATTATTTTAGAGAGATTCACCGCACTACCCAATAGGTCGAGTTTTATTGAGGTTGGTATCATGAGTTGGTCCCTCCAGAGAAGTAGGAGAGCTTTGCTCAGTCTCAATCTGACAGATCATAGTCTCAAAAAATTAGTGTGGGTGTTACACAACTATTTCCTAGAGATCAGAGAGATCCTATTTTGGGTCCATCGGGTGCAGGGGGAGGTACCTGTTCAGGGATGCCAGCACTATCTAGGGGGAGTATTACATAGCTCTGATACTTGATGTTTTACTATTATTTGGACATGTATACATTGCTACTTGATGAGTTACTGCCATTTTTGATGATGTATCTCTTCATATTCTGATATCCTTGTACACTTGGCATTATGTGTTTTGAGGTATATATGCAATGATGATGATGATTGACCTATGTGCATATGTGTTGATCTAAATGGATGCATTTAATTTCCTATTATATATGCTATGTGATGTTTTATATGATGATGATATGATATGTCATGGATGCAACATATATTATGATCCTATGATGCTTTTTATGAATGATGTCTATATGCTCTATGTGATGAATCTAATTATGTGAATGGAATGTGTTAAATGCTATGTTTTTGTACTTTTCTTATGCAAATGTGTATGATGAAATAGATGAAATAGATGTATGAGATGGATGAATGTAAATTATTTATTGTGAATGTTCTTTTGAGATGCACATGGATGAGAAAATGTATATGGATGAAAATGATATGATCAATGCTTTGCTTTTTGGATTTTTGTAATACAAATATATGACCTAATTTAAAATGAATGTTGAAATGATATGATAATGCTTTAAATGATGTCCTAATGCTTATGCAACTAAAATGTGAATGATATTTTTGGTAATGTCAAATGTACTCAATCTTTTAATGATAGAAATAACATCACTCATAATATTGTACTAGCCTTGGAGAAATCTATAAATATCACTGCAACACCTAATATGAATGCAACCTAAGCATGCAAACCTAATAATACAATGTTGTCATCCCTGTAATTACTTTATTGTACTTGGTATCATTATTGAGCTTTTTAAATGTTGAAAGTGAGTACAAAAATCAATGGTATATTTATACCATGATGACTTGAGTACTACTTTCATGATGTTTGATAGTGCAAGTTAACACAAGCATCTAGGTGTAATTGGACTGAGATGACCTGAGCATTTCTTGTGTAAATAGACAAGAGTTAACCATTTTCCTATGTGAATCTAGAATTTCATTAGTGATACTTTGTAGAGCATGTCCCATGGTGATTCACATAGTATTAATGATCAACTCACAAACAACATACAAAGAAAAATATCATTCTCGATCATAGCTTCTATAGTTCTTGACATCCTTGAGTTGCTCCTGAGAAATGATAACAATCATAATGCAAATAGTTTGAAAATTTGTGTTAAAGTGATAAAACTGTGATTTAGAGTATTGTCACCAAATGAGACTTGTTTTTAGTTGATCTTGTTGTTGTTGGTTCAAATAATTGTTTTTGGTGACTCTGATTGATGTTCAAAGTTGTTGCTCACTTGATTGTTTTGTTTTTACCATGTTGCCATACTGTTGTTTGTCTGTCATTTTTAAGCTCAAAGATAGATTTTCCCCCAGTGAGTTTAGGATTTTTCCCCTAGTGGAAACAATCCAATTTTATTATGGATATGTACAATGATCGACAAGCCAAGGTGAGACATAGCTGGCATAGTAGAATACATGTACATGACGCTCAAATGAAGTATGTGGATAGTGATAGCAAAGAGCCAATGGTCAACACACGTTCCTATAGAGGAAGAAGCTAGCCTATCATAAATAACACTCATTGCAAGGTTTTCACTACTTGCTTTTATTGCACTTTTTTTAGATTTTATGATTTTTTTGTATTTTTCCCTTTTTGATTTTTTTTGTATTTTTCTCTGTTTATTTTTTTTTTGTATTTTTCTCCTTTTTGACTATTTTTTATTGTCATCGAGATGCCTATTTTCTAGGTTTTTACCAAGGCGACCCTTTTTTTAGGACATTTTCTGATGTTTTTGGATTTTTTAGGACTTTTCAAATGTTTTTGGATTTTTTTAGGACTTTTTCAGGTGTTTTTGGATTTTTTTCAAGACTTTTTCAGATGCAGTAGATGAATCATGTGTAGAATTTCTTGAGATGGAGACTATTCATGGGCTCTTCAAATAGGTATCCTTCTGGCATGGATAGTTGGTATGCTTTTGATCCATAGACTAACACAATGACAAAGGGGCCCAACCAATTTGGCTCAAACTTTCCTTTCTTCTCCCTGTCCTGCTGGTTGTGTGGGTTCTCCTTCAATACTAGGCCACCATCTTGAAATTTTTTGGGTTTGATTTTATGATTGTTGTATCAATGGATTTTTTTGGGATTAGATTCAAGTTATCAAATCAATGCGAAAGACAAAACCCAAAGTAATTACAAAGAACAAAGGAAGCAAACGTAAATGAAACAAGTATACCAAATAGTTGTTGCAACCTCCATGATTCACTTTTGTAACACTTCCTTTCTTGTTGGTTGACATGTTTCCCTCAGATTGGATGAATGAGCAATCTGCAAATAAATGTCTTGTCCTACACCAAGCTTTGAAGGATTTGCACAAATGTCTAAATGCCTATGCCTAAATGACCATGATTGACTATGCCTCAAGATGTCAAAACTCAATGAAATGTACTAACAATTGCTATGAAAAACCTAAGAGTGCAAGTGTAAAAGTGCATAAAGTGGATGCGTAATAATATTTGTGTGTCTAAATGTGTGTGTGTGTGTGTATTGTTTGAAAATCTAGAAAAAACTTGACAAGCACAATGTTTTGAATGTAACCAAGCACACATGAGACAAGTACAATCCTAGGTTAGGCCAGGACAATATTCACTAGATTCCATGTGGGTTTCCCCAACTGCATATCTGTAGCATGTGAATTCAGAAGTTTGGCTACACGGGCTCCCCCTTACAGTGCACTACTTCTCAGGCCAACCAAGCTTCCAACCCCCATGAAACTCCCATGGTAGATTGATCACCTCTACTACAAACTGTGAAAGTGTGGATGCCTTCACATCGACCGGTGTTGCGCTAGCAAATAGAAGGTTTTTGGCTTACTACACAAAGGTGTTTAGTTTGGGACCCCCATTCGAGTGGCCATACATGGGGCAAGATATTAATCACCAATTAGGTGGCACTCCAGCCTGAAGAGGTTAAGCTCAACAGGGTTTAAGGGAGTACTACTCTGTCCATATGACACATCCGCACTAGTAATCTTAGGTTTTCCCTTAAGATTTACATTTATATACCAGTTGGGGGTAGCTTGGCCTTAGCTCCATTGCCAGTTTGAGTCATGTTGGGGTGATGAAATCCCCAGGAAGACCCAATTTCTAGAGCTAGTAACCATTTCTCTTACACCCAAGATCGACTGAAAGCGCAAGGGGAGAGGATACTCTGATATACTAAGTCGTGGGGTTAAAACAAATAAAAACGGGTCTAGTTTTCTAATCACCAAGTTTTGACAAGGTGAGAGCATACTCACCTACCATTTTGCAAACACAATAATGCAAATTACAAAACATTGTTCTTTTTAATTGCACTAAAAGTAAGTGTGTACTAATCTAAGAAAAATACATACACAATGTTTTAGTGTTTATTCTTTGACATTCGAACCTGCAAGACCATGAGTTAGAAGTTTAAATTTTTTCCTTTGACCCACGAAAAGTAATCGCCAAATGCTGCCAACAAAGATTAGTAACCAAAAATAAATAAAAAATTTAATAACAACAGCAAATTAAAACAGCGATAACTTTCTCAAATCTTAACCAAATTTTAAAGCGTAGATATCTATAAAAAGCTAAAACATAGACCTTAAAAACCCAGAAAATGTTTTGCAATATCCTACAAGAAAAAAGTGTTATAAGCAAAAGACAACTCGGGTTTTAACAACTAAAACTTAAAAAAATGTGATCACTAAAATGGTCACAATTTTCTCAAATATTAACAAACTTTGAAACCGTTTAAAGTTCTAGAAAGCTGAGAATGAGATCTACAAAACCTAGAAATTTTTTTAAAATATTGTATTCGCCCATTTTTTTGTGCTCAAAAGAAGGTGACGGGATTTCATATGACTTCTTGGTTGTAACCTACAAAACAGTGAAAACAAACAAGAAAACACACAAATTTTTCTACAAGATGTTGGGTTCACCAATGTAATTGAGGGTTAATTTTTGGGATTAGATTAGATCAGTAAAGCAATATAAATCTCAAATGACAATAAAACCCAAAGATCTATCAAGAACAATGTAAACTAAAAATAAGAACAAATATACCTTTCATTCGTAGGAGTTTCCATGATTCACCTTGATAGTACCTTCTAACTTGTTGATTTGTGTTGCCCTCAGATTCAACGTCTGAGCAATCCTTGACGAAGACCTACACAAGCTTTGAAGGATTTGAATCTAAATGCCTATGCCTATGTCTATGACAAAATGACTCTAAAATGCCAAATTAATCTAAGTATTAATATGCCAGAATATTGTAATCTATGTGCGTAATGTAGAAATGAGAGGAAAATAGAATTTTATAGAAAATGTCATTTTCAATGGACGGGTGAGATTGATTTCTGACTAAGATCTAAAATGAGAGGCCCAGATTAAATCTGATAATCCCTAATTAGGGTTAGGGCAAAATCATTAAGTGAGCGGTCAAAATGTCACCTACAAGAATCGAATCGGCGGTGGAGAATAAATGAGATAAATTAATTAGAAAATAAAGAATTTCGAAAATCAAGAAGATAAAGACTGCCTGATTTGTGAGATTTGAAAAATCAAGAAGATAAGAGTTGGACTGAAGATCAAATTTGGAAAATCAAGAATCTGCCCGATTACTTGATTTTTGGAAGATTAGTTACTATTTTGAATTCAATTAATTCAAAATAATGATTTTGTGAGACAATAAATAATCTTTTTCAGATTATTTACCAAAATGGATTGACAGTTAAAAAAGTGATGACATTTTAAATAATTTCATTTATTTAAAATGAGAGGAATATTAATTTTGACAATTAAATAATTAAATATAATTATTTAATTTAGAAGATAAGATTAATTAATTAAATAAATAAATCAATTCATTTAATTATGATAGTTAGTGACACATTAAATAAATAAATAAAATTTACTTATTTAATAATCAGGAAGAAATATACGATGAAGGGTAATTAAATAAATTAAGAAATTTATTTAATTACGGGAAGACTTCGACAATTAATGATGTATTCAATAAGTAAATAAAATTTATTTATTTAATAATCATGAAGAATACAAAGATATGAATTAATTAAACAATTATAAATTATTTAATTAATAGTCGAATGTGGACCAAGGACATAATTAAATGTCTTAATTATGCTAGGATGAAAGTGGTAAAAATGAAGCTTGCAGGCCTAGGTCATTTTTAAGTGTCTACAATTGTAACTTCTGGAAATTCATTGTTGGTAGGCTTTCAGGTGGTTCATTGCATGTTGGCATCGTTCATCTAATAGTTCCATTTCCTACAATCTAGATACTTGATAGTACTCATCAGAGATGATACCCTTCAATGAAAACTAGAGTAATGGAAATTCAATTTCAATGGGTACAATGGCCTCAGATCCATATACCAAAGTGTATGGTGTGGCTCTGGTTAGTGTGCGAATGCTAGTGTGGTATGCCCATAGAGAAGGATTTAATTGTATGTGCCAATCGCGTCCAATGTCAATGACAGTTTTCTTCAATATTTTCAGAATGGTTTTGTTGGAATCCTCTGCTTGACCATTTCCCTGAGGATAGTATGGTGTAGAGAAGTGATACATAATGTTGAACTTCTCACACAACTCTTGCATGTCCTAATTTTTGAATGGTCTTCCATTGTTAGTGACAATGGATTGAGGAATTTTGTACTGACAAATGATGTAATTGTGGATGAATGATGAAATTTGTTTTCCTGTGATGGTGATTAAAGGAACGGCTTCAATACACTTTGTGAATTATTTTGTAGCTATGATGATAAATTGTGTCCATTCAATGAAGATGGATGGATTTTACCAACAAAATCTAGTCCCCACTAACAAAAGGGCCATGTTGATGCAAAAGGTTGAAGTTCTTGCATTGGTGCATGGATGAGGTTGCCATGAATCTGACACTTTTGACATTTCTTGACAAATTGGAAAGATGGCTTCTCCATGTTTGGCCAATAGTATCCTAAGCAAAGGATTTTCTTGGCTAAGGTTAAACTGCTTATATGAGTTTTGCAAACACCCTCATGAACTTCCTGTAAAGTCATTTTAGAATCATCACATTCCAAACATCAAAGGAGAGTTATGTCAAGACCTCGTCGATATAGTACATCCACAATAAGAGTATGTCAGGTAGCTCGATGAATGAAATTTTGTTTTTTATTTCTAGAAAAGTTAGGTGGAAGGGTGTTATCTTTTAGGTAGGTATAAATTTCACCATAGATCGAGGCATTGGTATCAACTAGGTGACATATAACTTGGGACTCAGTATCATCACAAGCAAGGGAAAAGAGTTTCTCCACCAAGAACTCGTAACGACTTCTCTTCTCTAGAATTTGTAACAAGGAAGAAATAGTGGCCATGGTGTTAGAAACTTTATTGTCCACTTTGGAAATCTATTCAAATTTTATGTCCATAAAATATTTCTTAAAATCATCAATTATTCTTTTGTAGGGCATTAAATTTTCATCCTTTGTTTGATAATCATCATTGACTTGTTTAATGACCAACTGAGAATCTCTATATACTTGTAATTCAGGAATTTTCCATTCTACAACTATTTTAATGCCGATGATTAATGCTTCATACTCTACCGTGTTGTTGGTACAGGTGAACATCAGTCTCTATGATTTGGTATGGTATTTTCTTGTGGAGTGAAAAATAGTATTTCGGCCCCTGATCCATGTTGGGTGTGTGATCCATCAAATTATAATGTCCACTGTTTTGCAGCCAAGGTAAGGACATCAACATCTAGAAATTCAATGTGCAAAGGGTGATCATCTAGTAGAGGCACTTTAGCTAACTGGTCAGTGATTTCTTGTCCTTTTATTTCTTCCTATCCACATATTGGAAGTAAAATTCACTGAGTATCATAACCCACTTGGCCAATCTTCCAATTAGGTTAGCTTCACTGAGGAGGTATTTGAGTGGATCTATTTTGGCTATTAACTTGATGGTGTGAGTTAGCATGTAGTGTCGAAGTTGTTGGGTGGAAAACACTACTGCCAAGCAAGCCTTTTCAATGGATGTATAATTGATCTCATAGCTATTGAGTGTCCTACTAAAGTAGTAAATTTCCCTCTCTTTTCCTGTTGAATCCTCTTGTGCTAATAGGGCTCCCAATGATACCTCAGTTGTTGCAATGTATAACAAGAGTGGTTTTCCTTCTACTGGTGGTACTAAGATAGGTGGACTAATTAGGTATTGTTTCAATTGGTTGAAGGATCCTTCACATTTCTCATCCCATCTGAAAGAAACATTTTTGTGCAGCAAGTGGGTAAAAGGATGAGTCTTGTCTGCCAGTTGTGAAATAAATCTTTGGATTGATTGGAACCTTCCTTGTAGAGACCATAGCTAACTGATGCTTTTCGGTGGTGGCATTTCCATGATAGCTTTAAATTTTGTTGGATCTACCTCGATGCCTTTTTGTGAAACTATGTATCCTAGGAGTTTGGCTGAAGTCACCCCAAACACAAATTTCTTTGGATTTAGTCATACATTGAATTTCTCCAGTCTAGTGAATATTTTGTCTAAGATCTCTAAATGTCCCTCTCTGGTATATGATTTAGCTAGTAGATCATCCACATAGTCTTCCATGAAATTATGCATCATATCATGAAAAATTGTTGTCATGGTGCACTAATAAGGGGCTCCTACATTCTTCAATCTAAATGGCATGACATTCCAATAGAATGTTCCCCATGGAAATGTAAAGGTTGTCTTATCTTGATCCTCTGGAGCAATCTTGATTTTATTATAACCAAAAAAGCTGTCTATAAGTGATAACATGCCATGTCCTACCATTAAGTCCACTATGATGTCTATGTTAGGTAGAGGAAAATAATCTTTGGGACAAGCCTTATTGAGATCTCAAAAATCCATTCAAATACGAATTTTGTTATCAAGCTTTGAGACTAGTATGATATTGGAGATCCACTAACAACTTCTTTAGCTCTGCTTTTACCAATAAGGCAATATGTGGGTACATTTTCCTTAGCTTATTCTTGAATGGTTCTACTCTTGGTGGTAAGGATAGATGATGGATGATGAGTTCTGGATCAATCCTTGACATGTCAGCATATGACCAAGCAAAGTTTACTTGTTTTTCTGTAAAAAATTTAAGGAAGCTTGGTTTTTCATGGTCTATCAAAGATGCTGCTAGATGTATATTCTCCACTATCTCTTCACTACCAATATTGATAGACTGTGTGGGTTTGACCAATACCTTTGATCTTTCTTGAAAGTGCTCTGGGAGAGTATCAAACCTTCCATCCTTCAATGCCTTAGAGAGGTTTTCACTGTTGGATGTGCTCTTTGTTTTTACTTTTTTTGGATCTGATATTGCCATTGAATGGTTTTCACCATTAGATCTATTTCTTGTATTATTCATTTTGCAGCTAGAAGATTTGGTACTCCCCTATTTGGAAGCCTCAATGGTGAATCTTTTTTGGGATTGTTGGCATAGAGGAAATTAATGATGGCATCTTCATTTGGAAATGTATGGATATCAAATGGCTCAGTTTGGTCCCAGTTTATGAGTTCGAAATGTACTAAGGGTAAGAATTCACTAGACTGGTTAAGGTCAGAGATGGTAAGAGTCTTGATGGTGGTGTCTTTGATTTGTGCAATAGAAAATCAAGGTCTATAAGGTAACTATCCTTTGAATTATTTATTTCACTCTGAGTTGAATCATCTTCATTGGAAACATCAATGTGTTGTGATCCTAATTCAAGTGGTCCAGAACCTGAACCTTGTCCCTCCTTGAGTATGGTTACATACTTGTGTACCACATCAATGTAATTTCCATGAAAAGACTCTTATGATAGGGAATCCCACTCATATTCATTAGTATCAATTTCATGATCCTCACTGGCTTGTAAATGCAAGATTCTTTCAACCACCCTCTAAGTCATCTTTTCTTTTGTCTCCTCTTTATAACCTAGCCTATTCTTTTTCTTTGCATTTTTTAAGAGGGTTTGAGTTTGATCTATAATTCCTTCCTTTCTTTTTCCTACATGACATTTTCCCTTGTATCCCATCTTTTCCAAAATAGTGAATCCTTTTCCATATTGTGCTATTTGTACATTTGTAGTTGTTGTTTGGGATTCTTCTTCATCCTTATAAAGCCAATTTAGAACATCTGTCTCCTGCTTCATCAACCATAGTGATTTATTTTACAAACGAACCATCAAAGAGTGTAACTGGTGGTGAGGTCTGCTCTGTTGATGTTGGGGGTTTCCCATATGAATTTGGGGAAGAGGACTGTGAAAGACATAAAGATTGTTCCATGAAGTATTCACCAACACGTTTATATTTGACTTGGAATTTCTTATCAAATTGTTTTGACAAGGAATTCAATTGGGCTTCATGATTTGAGGATCTAGAAGGAGAAACTTCTTCTTTCTTCTCAGACTGTTTAGACATGGAGCTAGTTTGACCTTCATGATTTGAGGAAATGACCAACGGTTTGTATGGGGAACTTGATTGACTTTGGTCAATGGAAGGGATGGGAGTAGAAGCTTCTCTGTTATGAGGTACAATGATATCATGGACATATTTTAGGGTATTACAATACTAAGGATTATTTGAATCAATCGAGATGGTGATTTCTTGGCCATCACAAGGAAATTTCAAACATTGGTGGTATGTTGATGGGACCGCTTGCATTTCATGGATCCATCAGTGACCCAATAGTATTTTGTAGGTCAAATCCTTGTCTAAGAATCGGTAGATTACATCTTTCTAAATCAGTCCTACTTGAATAGGTAAGACAATCAATCCCTATGAAGATCTTTCCTCATCATCTTATGCTTTTATTGTAATCTTTTTCTTTGAATCAATTGCATTCTCAAAAAATTCCAAGGCACAAACAAGATTTAAAGTAAACATATTTAGGTCGGCTCCTCCATCTATTAGGATGTGTTTAACATGGTGTTTATGAATTAGGATCTCAATATGAAGAGTGACATTATTGTTGGAAAAAAAAGGACAAACAACTGAGAGGGGGGTGAATTAGTTGTCACATAATATTAAACTTTTCAATCTTTAATTAACTTTAATCTCAGATTTGCTGAATGAACATTAAACCATAAGCAATCAACACATCAGAAACATAGAGAACAACAAAATTTTTACATGGAAACCCTATTAGGGGAAAAACCATGGTGGATGTTAGTCCACAATATTATACCCTATTAAAAGTATAATAAAAATAGTAAGGGGAATGAACATGCATTTAGGCACATTGCCTAGAGCTCACTGATCAAATACAATAGGGCTCACTGCCCAACAATATAAAATAGGATTAAATTCAGAGAGTATGAACTTAGAAAATAGCTTCTACACAAGTCTAATTACAGTTTCTATTAAGCACAGAAAAACTCCTTCACTCTTCACTCTCACTCTACTCTACAATCGAATGAATAGATCAATGTTCACACAGTTTCACTATCTCTGGCTTTTCTCACTTCACACATACTAACTTCACTCAGCCAATCACTCATATATATCTACATCATGGAATTACATCAACCACTTAGTCAGCTAGAAAAATAAAACATATTTACAATGTCGGCCCAAATTAACAATTAAATTTTCAATGTGAAGTAGACACCATCGGCCAATACAATGATGTGACCCAAAACAATAGCCACTTCAAATTTCAATCTCCAAGGATCCACAACATGTTACCACCATCATGTCGGCTAAGAACATGAAAACCCAAACATGCACAAGAAAAATTGTTTACCATGAGCACACCGATCAATGTGGATGTACAAAAATGATGGAGAATGATCTAGAAACATCCACAAACACTAGGAACTAATAGAGAAGCATCCAAAACAACTTAGAATTACACAAACTTCAATCAAGAACATTGACAAAGACCACAAAAACACTGTTAGAACACAACATGATCAATTCTTCACACGAGCCTCTAAAACTTCTAGTAGATGAACTAGATACTCTCAACAATAAACCCTTTAGTCCATAATAGCTAATATTCAATGTACAGAAAACAATACGTTCATCACCTTCATATTTCCACTGGCAACCTGCAACTCTTTCTTTCACAATTTTCTCAATATCCTTGACATATACAACCTTTGGTACAATAATGCTAATAGTGTTGACATCAATGACAACCGCATATCAGCAACACAACCACATCATCCAACAATCTCCCCCTTTGGCATTGATGGCAACACATGATGTGAAAAACACCATAAACGTAACTCTCAATAAGCACTTACTCCCCCTTAGATTTTGACTCTTCTTCCTCAACTTCTTCTACATGATCTTCTACCCACAAGACTCTTCTCCCTAGATAATTCATAGTTTTTCACATGAATATTCTCCCCTTTTGACATCAATGGAAAAGATAAACATTATCTTCCCACATACAAGCTCTGAACCACATATCCACATATTTGACTACTCCCTCTAAGTAGCAGCCATAGAAACATCAATCCAAATCATAATATAGCTTTGAAGCATACAAATTGATGCAAGTAAATGCATCTCTTAGTTATTATTAGGAGGGGTAATTACCCCTAGCATTTCTCTGAGATACTCAAAAGTATCCTTCAACAATGGCTTAGTGAAGATTTATGCAACCTGTTCTTTGGTAGGCACATACTCCAGTCTAACTTGTTTCTCATTTACTTTCTCCCTAAAGAAGTGAAACTTGATGGATATATGCTTAGTCTTAGAGTGTAGCACCAGATTCTTCAAAAATTTTACTCCACTTGAATTTTCATAGTAGATGGCAATAGGCTCTTCATATACCACCTTGATATCTTTTAGCATTTGTTTCATCCACATCACTTGAGTACAGTTGTTTGCAGCAGCAATAAACTCTACTTCAGCTCTAGATAGAGAAATGAAATTATGCTTTTTTCTCAACCAAGAAACTAGCTTCTTCCCTAGGAAGAAGGGACCACCACTAGTACTCTTCTTGTCATCAACATCTCTTGCCCAATCCACATCAGCATATGTACTCAAAGTAAGATCATCATCCTTAGGATACCAAAGTCCAAAATAAATTATTCCTTTCAGATATTTAAAGATTCTCTTAACAATAGTCACATGTGATTCTTTTGGATCAGCCTAAAATCTAGCAACCATACACACAAAATTCATTATGTTTGGTCTCTTCTAAGTTAAATAGAGCAATCCACTAATCATCAACTTGTATCTTGTTTGATTTTCCTTAGGATAATCATCATCTTGTGTTAAATTACAATCGATTACCATGGGAGTACCAATTGGCTTTGAGTCTTCCATGCCAAACTTCTTTAGTAGCTCTCTCACATATTTGGTTTCAGACATGAAAATCCCCTTGTCTAACTGAGTAACTTGTAATCCTAGAAATAACTTCATCTCTCCAATCATGCTCATTTCAAATTCAATTTTCATTTCATCAGAAAACTTCATACATAGATTATCATCTCCTCCAAAACTAATGTCATCAACAAATACCTCTATAATTAACTCTTTGTCATGATCCAACTTGAACTATAAGTTGCTATCAGTAGTACCTTTATTAAATCCAAGATTTAATAAGTATTTGTCCAGTCTAGCATACTAGGCTCTAGGGGCTTGCTTGAATCCATATATGGCTTTCTTTAATCGACAAACCATGTCGTCCTTATCAGTCAGTTGAAATCCATTCAGCTATTCACTATAAACTTATTCTTCTAGCTAACCATTCATAAAAGATGACTTCACATCCATTTGATAGAATTTATAGTTCATATATGCAACATAAGCAAGAAATAACCTTACAGCTTCAATTTTGGCTACAACAGAAAATGTTTCTTCAAAATAAATACCTTCCATTTGTGAATACCCTTTACATACTAGTCTTGCTTTATTCCATACCACTTCACCTTGTTCATTCAGATTATTTTGAAAAACCCATTTAGTACCCATCACATTTTTATCTTTAGGTCTGGGAACAAGTGTCCATGTATCATTCTTTTCAATCTGCATCAGTTCCTCTTTCATAGCTTCCATCCAGTGTTCATCATTGCAGGCTTCACTGACATCTTTAGGTTCAATCTTGGAAATCAGGAAATATTCTTCTACAATTTTTCTCCTAGTTTGCACACCTTTATTCTTGTCTCCTATTATTTAATTTTTAGAATGATTTAGCTTCACATACCTTGGAACTTTGGGACTCTCTTGAGATTTGGTTCTTCTATTCTTTCTTCTTCATTTACACTTGTCTCTCCTTCCTGACATGATTTACTAGAAAAAATTGAAGTTGTTTTACTAGAACACATGGTACAATTTGAAGTTGATTCTATTTCTGAGCATTCTTCCCTTTTTTTGTGCTATCTTCTTGGTCATCTGAATCATATCCAAAATATCTGGGTGATCTAGCAGAGTCTGTATCAACTCTATAATTTTCACTCTCAACTATTTTTCTCAATCTTGTGTTATAACAACGGTAGGCCTTGCTTTTGGTAGAGTAAATTGGAAAGATTCCTTCATCACTTCTTGCATCAAATTGGCCTATATCCTCATCTCTCTTAATGTAGCATTTACTTTCAAAAATCTTGAAATACTTAATAGTAGGCTTATAACCAAACCATAGCTCAAAAGGAGTCTTACCAAAATTTCCATTGACATTTACCCAGTTCAAAGTGTACACAACTGTACTTACAAGTTCACTCCAATAGATGTGAGGCACATTTCCTTCTATCATCATTGTTCTAGTAGCATCCAAATTTTTTTTGTTCTTTCTCTCTGCAACTCTATTCTGTTGTGGGGTTTGGGGGGAAGATAATTGTCTTTTGATTCCATTCTCTTCACAAAAGGAATTAAACTCCTTGGAGGTGAATTCACCACCTCTTTCTGACCTTAAGCATTTGATTTTTAGACCTTTCTCATTTTCTACCATAGCTTTGAAACTTTTGAACTTTTCTAATGCTTCACATTTTTCTCGTAAGAAATCTACCCATATCATCCTAGAATAATCATCAATAAGTAACATAAACTACCTTTCAGCATGAATAATTTTGACTTTGGAGGGACCAAAGTGATTAGTATGCACCAGCTCTAGCAAACCATTTGTATGATTTTTTCTCTAGAAAGAGACTGTAGTCTATTTTCACATCTAATATTCTTTTCAAATTGTGTTAGCAGGATTCACTAGCTTAGGTAGATCTCTTACTGCTTGAGTGGAACTTAATTTGATAATGTTATCAAAATTCACATGACATAGCCTCGTATACCATAACCAACTTTCATCTACTTGAGCAATTAAACAAATTTCACTAGCAGTATTTAGGTGAAAAATATTACCTTTTATCTTTTTACCTGAAGCAATTACCTTTCCAGAGCTTCCAAGTATCTTGCATCTTCCATCTTTGAACTGAAGATCATAACCCTTGTCCACCATTTTTCCAACACTTAACAAGTTGTGCTTCAATCCTTCAACATAAATATCATCAGTGTTATGCTTACCACCAAGAAAAATAGATCCTTTGCCATGAATCACTCTAGCATTGTTATCTCCAAATCTTATAACCCCTTCGTCATGCATTTCTATACTTACAAAATTGTTTTTTGTCACCATTCATATGATGTGAGCATCTACTATCAATAACCCACTCATCCTTATCTTCAATTCAGGTTGCAAGAGCTTTCTCAACTTAAGCAGATTCAGTAGCCACAGGATTATTTTCAATGGTAGCAATGAACACCCATTCATCTTCATTTCCATTATCTTTATCAGATTCATCATCAGTCACTCCTTCAACATAGTAACATTTCTTTTGGAATCTAGACTTGTTAGGCTTAGACCTAGGAACTCTTTTAGGACACCTTGATGCAAAATGACCTATTTTACTGCAAGAAAAACATTTAATAAGCAACACTCCTTTATACTTACCTTGTCCTTTGCCTTCTTTCTTCACAATCAGTGCTTCCAATCCTTCTACTTTTGTTTCTTCATCTTCAAGTTGTTTCATTTCTTACTCATACTTGAATGACTTTCTAGAAGATTCCCCCAGATCATATCTTTTCTTGTTTCTTCTGGATATCGTAGCCTTAAATGCAGTTTCAGTCTTGGGAATCGATTCACCAAATTCACTCAAATCAAAGGCAACAAGTTTACCAATCAATGTATCTCTTGTCATATTTGTCAATGATCTGGTTTCTTCAATAGCATAAGCCTTTGCTTTGTAAGAAGGAGGCAATGATCTGAGCACTTTAGCTACAATTTCTTCCTCTTCTAGGGTACCATTGACACATCTAATACCCATCACTAGTTCATTTACTCTTTGCATAAAAGAAGAAATATTTTCATCTTCACCCATCTTCAAATTTTCATACTTTCCTTTCAAACTTTGTATCTTAGCCATCTTCACATGTGCATATCCTTCATACAAAGTTTCTAGCTTCATCCAAATCTCATGAGTTGTCTTCAAACCTATCGCATTTGTCATTTCCGAATCTGTTAGAGCACTTAGCAAGGCTTCCATAGCCATGAAATTATTCTCAGCCTCTTTAATCTCATCACCTATGGAAGGACCATTTTGAGGAATAATATAGTATTCCTAGTAATCTTCCAGTAGTGTTCACCAATACACCTCAAATGACACTCCATCCTAGCTTTCCACAGTGAGTAGTTTGTTCCATCAAATCTAGGACTTTCCTTCTTGTATGATGTCATCTCAGATCACCTCAAGTTTTTTAACTTCTTTAGAGGAACCCTTTTATGATACTAATTGTTGGAAAAACAAGGACAAACAACTGAGAGGGGGGGTGAATCAGTTGTCATAGAATATTAAACTTTTCAATCTTTACTTAACTCTAATCTCATATTTGATGAATGAACAGTAAACCATAAGTAATCAACACATCAAAAACATGGAGAACACCAAAAATTTTACGTGGAAACCTTGTTAGGGGAAAAACCATGGTGGATGTTAGTCCAAAATAGTATACCATGTTAAAAGTATAATGAAAATAGTAAGGGTAATGCACATGCATTCAGGCACAATGCCTAGAGCCTAGTGCTCAAATACAATAGGGCTCACTACCCAACAATACAAAATAGGATTAAATAGCTTCTACACAAGCCTGATTATAGTTCCAATTAAGCATAGGAAAACTCCTTCACTCTTCACTCTCACTCTGCTCTACAATTGAATGAATAGATCAATGTTCACATAGTTTCACTATCTTTGGCTTTTCTCACTTCACACACACTACGTTCACTCAACCAATGACTCATATATATCTTCATCATGGAATTATATCAACCACTTAGTCAGCGAAAAAAATAAAACATATTTACAATGTCAGCCCAAATTAACAATTAAAATTTCAATGCAAATTAAACATCATCGGCCAATACAATGATGCAACCCAAAACAATATATTCAAGTGTTCCAAACATTCAAATTTCAATCTCCAAGGATTTGCAACATGTTACCACCATCATGATGGCTAGGAACATGAAAACCCAAACATGCACAAGAAAAATCTTTGACCACAAGCACATCAATCAACGCGGGAGTACAACAATGATGGAGAATGATCTAGAAACATCCACAAACACTAGGAACTAATAGAGAGACATCCACAAAAACTTATAATTACACAAAATTCAATCAGGAACATTGATAGAGACCACAAAACACTATCAGAACACAACATGATCAATTCATCACGGGGACCTCTGAAACTTCTGATAGATGAAATAGATACTCTTAACAATAAACCCTTTAGTCCACAACAGCTGATCTTCAACGTACAAAACAAAATACCTTCATGAACTTGATAGTTTCACTAGCAACCTACAACTCTTTCTTTCACAATTTTCTCAATATTTTTGACATATACAACCTTCAGTAGAATTATTCTAATAGTGTTGACATCAATGACAACCGCATATCAGCAACACAACGACAACATCCAACAATTATGGGGATGAGAAATAGATGCATCATCATTCTCTGAGAAGGATAAGCAATGTGGTGCAATCAAATATACCACCATGGCTTCGAATTTACAAACTTCTAGATTTGTTGGTACCATTGTGTCCACTAGGGATTTTTCCAAAATATCTTTGTGGGCGGGTGATCTTGAGCAATTCCAATATTGATATTTGTGCATGGATCTTTTGTAACTGGTCCACTATGTTGTATTTATTGGATGAGGTAGCAGGTGTTTTAGATGAACTTAATTTTAGGACATATTTGTCCCATTCTCTCATTGTCACATTTACTAGCATGCTATCTAGTTTCCCATTGATTTTAATGACATTGACTTGAGTATCAATTGTAGTCATATCTGGTTGTATGTCATTAATTTTATTTTCAAGGATAATGATGTCTTGTTCTTGTTCAATTAGAATGTCATAGTTTAGATCATTTTTTACAGTAATTTCTTGATTTTCATTGGTTTCAATGGTACTCATTTGATCCTCTGCTACTAAGATATGATTTATGACAGTATCATGGACATAGTTTATGTTCTTTCCCTTACTGTTTGTTGTAGAGGACTCCCCTTTTTCATAATTTGGTAAAGGATTTTTAAATGATCCATGATCGACATTTGTTTGGAGTCCCTCTATTCATATGACCTTGTCATATATTAAATATTGTATCTTATGTTTCAAAGCCTTGAGTGTCAGGTAGTGTTATGGGGTTATTTACAAGAAGTTCTCTCAATACAAATTCATGTGATTGACCCAAAGGTGTGAATTTTCTACAGTTTAATTGTGTTTGATAAGGTGGAGGTTTGGACGTGGTATTAATTTGATTGTGGCTATTTTGATTGTTAGATTGTTGAAATTTTGATTTGTGCCATGATTGATGTTTTGATCAGTCTTGGTTGTGGTTCCTGATAGATTAAAGATCGGTTTCACATTATGCATTTCGGTGGCACCATCATTGGTATTCTTGTTCCTTGTCCAAAATTTGGGTTTCTCATTGTTGTGATTATTAGAAGAGCTAGCATTGTTTTATCCTTCATTGTGAATTTTCAATACCCCTCTTTTGATTAAAGCTTCTTCAATTTTGACACCGTTTTCTACCATCTTCTCAAAGCTAGGGTAACATTGTAATTGCAGTCTATAGCTCATTTCACTGTTAAGTTTGTCAATTAAAATCTCCATCTTTTCCTATTCGGGTATGGGACGATTGTATTGAGAAAATAACCTTCTCCACCTTTGTAAGAATATGAGAAAATATTCCCATTGTTTTTGTTTGGTATTAGAAAGATCCTTCATGGCTATCTCATGTTTAATGCTATATGAATATTGCATGATAAATTTGTTGACAAGTTCTTCAAAGGATTTTATGCCTGGTTGTAGTTTTGAAAACCATTCCATACAATGGCCTTCCAAGCTATGAGGAAAAAGTCTCATCAAGTATGTGTCCTCATGAGAAAACTCAAGACTCATTGTTCAAAATTCTCACACATGGTCTAGGGGGTAATATTTTCCATTGTATTTGTTATACTCTGGCAGGTTGCAATTTGGGGGAAATGGTATCATGTTTAACTTTCTATCAAAGGGTTAGGGACAAATATCTTGTAACAAGTACCTTTTGGTAGTCCCTCATTGCATGTCTTGGAATTGTTGTTGAAAGTTCTTCATTTGATGTGTTAGGGTATCCATTTGATCTATATTTGGTGTTTCAATGTTATTTCTCTTTGGGGTTCCCTTCAATTTATTGACATGAAAATCACTTGGTAACTTGACCCCCTGGTTTGCTAACATTAGAAGGTATTTTTCTCCATCATTTTCAAAGATTCTCTCTAGTAATTTATGAAATTTGGGATCTTGGTTTGCTTGTTCTATTTTCTCCTCTGTTATTTCTTCTGTTTCATTTTGAGAAATTTTGTGAAAGGGATTTTCTTCTAGTTCACCCATGGTATATTGAGGTTCAAGCTTTGTATCCTTATGTTTTTGCTTTTGGGACCTTGTCAAAATGGGTATGCAAGTGATGAAGTTTTGCTAAAGTTTGATCTTTTCTTAGGAGTGCCAAGGAATACCTAAGTCTAATAGAATAACGAATCCTATTGATGTGACTAAGGTAATAAAATTTGATGTAAACTGTGTTGTTTATGGATGAAGAATGATAAACCCTGACGGGAAACTCAATTTGATGATCAACTCTAGATTTTTATGGTGATTGGGAATTTTTAGATGTTTGATCAAAGTTTAGGTAAAAGATTCCACTTGTAGAGGTCAATTTCAACAAGTTTAGACTCTAAGGAACCTAAGGAATAACTCTAAACTTGAGAAGATTCTAAAATTTTGGTTCCAATTGTGGAATGGGGGACAAACTTCCTTCCTAGATGAGATGGTCAAATCTTTGGAAAAGTATTGGATTTTGACAATAGTAAAATGAATACAGGTTGGGATTATTCTTTGAATATTTTTTGTAGAAATTGAAGATCAATCCGTCTCTAAATTCGTAGAGTGTTGAGAGACATTTTTTATGAGCTTTTGGACTAAGAACTATGGACTTTAGTTTCCATATTTTAATCTTTCATGAAATCATTTGATAAAGGACATGTTTAGACTTTGTTGCACCTAAGAAATGATTCTGGATTGGAAAGGATTTTGAATTTTGGTTTCAAAATGTCAGATAGGAGTCAAATTTAGGTCTCTAGTTATGAATTTTGGTGCATGCGACATAACAGTTAGTGTATGTACTTAAAGGAAGATGCACTATAGCATGGCTTGGATGTGCCAGAGAAAGGTTCAAATGCGTTGTATAATTAGGTATATGTGCTAGGGAATAGCTCAAATTTTCCAATTTTTTAGGTGTATGTGCTACAAAATTTGGTAAATGCACCACAGAATGCAAGGGATGCACTAGTAAAAGTGGAAAATGCACTATAATAGTAGGTGAATGTGCTAGTAAAAGAAGTGAATGCACTGTAATAGAGGGTATATGCACTAGAAAAGGAGTAAATGCACTAAAATAAATAGTGTATGCGCTGAACTAGGGAATGTAATAGTTTGCTGCCAGCTTACTTGATTTTTCTGTTTTTAGTTGGAGAATGGTCTGTTTCAAATGATGTGTTTTGAATCACATTTTTTCACTTGTAGTGTGTAAGGTTTTGTTTGAATTTTATTTTGAAAACACTTTGACAAACACTATCAAGCAATGTACAATCCTAAGGCTGTGCAACACTGTATTCTTTTTTTATTCCACGTGGGTTTTACCCCAACCACACTTATTCTTAGAAGATGAATTCAGAAGCTTGGCTACATAGGCTCCCCCTTCCAGTGCACTCACTTCTCAGGTCAACCAAGCTTCTAGTCCCCATTAAATTCCCATGGCAGGCTAATCATCTCTACTAAAAATTACAGGAATGTGGATGCCTTTGCAATGACCATTGTTGCACCAAAGAATAGATAAAGGTTTTTGTCCAAATACAACAAGGGTTCTAGTATAGACATTTCATTCATGGGAGATAATCCATACGGTGAGAGACCATCAATACCCTTCTCATCAGAACCATCCTCATGATACTTTCCTTTCAACAAGTACCCACACTTATATACCAGCTAAAATTCGCTTGGCTTTAGTGTGTTACCAGTTGGGTCGTTCCCTTGGGTGATTAATTTTTCCCACAAGGAAGTTCCTCTATGATAAAAAAAAAGAAAGCAAGTATACTCATAGTTTGATCAATCTTTATTTCACATGAATAAAGAGAGAACACACATTGTATACTCCACTCACATTCGTAGATAAACAAGAATTGGTCTAGCTTTTTGGTCACCTAGTTAAGGGGAGAGCATATGCCGACCATTCACACACATAGTAAACATGGTATTCTTTCCTTCCTAATTAGTCTAGATTCCTAAATTAAGCAAAAGTAAATAAATCACTCTAGCTCCTGCATCAAATTTATTAGTAGTTTGTAATAAATGTTTCTGTGGTAGTGTTCTTGAGTTTTAGCAAAGTCTTTGGTGGAATTTATGAACCCTACATAACATAAAAATATCCATTAGTTTTCAAACATGGAAGAAATTTACAAATAAAATCAAATGTAACTTTGTAGTAAACTAATGAACTGAAAAGGTAAATGCGCTACAAGAAATAGTGAATTCTCTACAAAAAATAGTAAATCCGCTATAGAAAATGGTGAATGTGCTATAAAAACCCCCTAATGCACCACATAATGGCATGGATGTGCCATAAAAACATGTTGCACTGGATCAGTATGTGAATGCATTAGAGAATATTTTGTATGCGCCAGAAGAATTGGCGATTGCACCGGAGAAATTCATGTCCGAACTTGTAAAGCATACTTTCTAGAAAACTATTAAAATAATAGGGGCTAGGCCCCACAGTGGGCACTGATTTATGTGTGTGAGAAAACATATGAATTAGAATAATCAATAATACACAATAGATGCAATGTATTACATTAAGGAAATCTAGATTAACAAGACAATTTGATAAAATGATTCCTTAAAGACATTCCATCTTCCTCTATTCTTAAGGATCTTGTATTAGTGCTCTCAGATCTTAATTATGCACTGAATGACTAGGATAACACCTAAGAAATGAGTAGACATTAAACTAGAATGCAAAAACTATGTCTACACCTACATGATGTGATGAATTTTTTGGATGATGGACTAAATGATACGATGTCTGATAAGTTGTATACAAAATGCTAATGGAATGGTGCAATGCTGAATTAAATTAATGGAGATGCTATAAAATTGATTCTAAATGTTGTAAATAAACTATGACACATCTAACAAAGAATCCATGATTCTAATTTACTTGCTAAACTATTCTAAATGCTAAACTAGAATGCAAAATAAGCTCTCAAATGCTAAGATGATTTATGTAGAGTAATGGTGTGCATTGCTCTCTGATGAAAAAGCTATAAATGAGCCTCTATATATAGATTCTACCAAGGCATCAGGTGAGTTGGAAACAATGGATGATCATGATCAAGTCTAGAGAGATCGACGGTGAGAAATGAGGAGGTTAGAGAGAAATGAGAAAGTTGTCCCATTTAATAGAACAATCTTGCCAAGTGTAGAAAAGAATAAATGGAAAGAAGAATCCATGTGTTCCTGAGTTTTTTGAGTTTGTTGAGGGTAAATACCCATTTTAGAAATTAAGAATAATTATTCTCATGTGACACATGGTGAGTTGGAAGATGATGTGGAAGGAAGTTAGAAGAATATGGAGAAAATGTGACAAAATTTGAATTAAATATTCAAATTTAATGAGAGGGAATTAATAAAATAAAAAAAATTAGTTAAATTTGTTTACTTAATTAAATCATGAAGAAAGTGGTTTAGATAAGAGGAATTAAGTAATACGAACTATACAAATAAACTTTGCAATATATTTATACAATAGAAGAAATAAAGATTTTTATTAATTAAATAATCAATATTTAATTAATATTCTCCATACCAAGTTTGGATGTATACAATAAGTGATTGATTTTAATATTAAATTTAAATGTATTGGATGTTATAATTTATGATTAAACTCCCACAACACCTCAATGATCACTTCCAATTAAAACACCTTATCATAGAAGATAAAAGAAACTAATTTTCTATGAAACTTGTGAATTCATTAGATGAAAAATGAATAATGATTGATTATTATAATATACAATGAGATACCATAGATAATATTAAATTATTTCATTACATGTATCTGATGCTGGAAGTTTGAGGAGATTTTCATTGTTATGGTTATTGACAACATGAGCATGAGCATGAGCACATGAGAATATATAGTGGTGTCATTGATGTCAACATTGTGTTTTGCATGGAAGTTTGCATTGAGGTACAGTCAATTGGTGGAGCATGAGTTAGCATAGAGATGATAATCCATCATAGGGATATAGATATTTTTCTCTGGTACAAGACAAATATGTTGAACATTTGGCTATGTCATATAAAATAGTTTTTTAGTGTATAGAGCATCAATATTTTGGTCCACATTGGTCCACATTGAAGTATTTTGGAAAGTGATTTTAAGGTAATATTTGTGTATGATAGAGGACCTTAACACCAAAGATTCATGTCCTTATTCCTCTAGTGTAAAATTTATGGTTGAAAAAATATTAGGTTTGCTAGTGATATATAATCAGAACACAATGCATGTTTGGATTGGTCCACATTCCATCATGGAAGAATGTTTGGTTGCATAGATTTATGGGAGTATTTATAGGTTTCAAAAGGATGTGTCATCTGAGTGGTGTGTGTTTTGGAGGTCTATATGTTAATTTGTGGATGATCAGTTGGTGTATTTTGTTGTTGTCTCATCAGCAGTGTCGACCAAACAAATTTGGGGTCACCTTGATTTAAAAGAAGTGTTGATTGGGTATGTGGGAGATATTATAGGTCTATTCCAAGCTATTTTTATGTGTTACAAGTTTTGGTGTTTTCTGAAAAGTATGTATAGTTTGGTCTTGAGATGATAAGTTATTGTTTTGCATGATACATCTAATGAGGCCAACCTAATTGATGTTGTAAGTGTTTATAGATGGAATAGATATAAGTATAAGATCATTTTGGTGTTGGAGAGTGATGATTAAGTTTTTTTTGAGAGTTCCTAATAATCCAAGTGTGTGAATGTGATGTGAATGAAGAGTAGAGTAGAGTGTTAGAGTAGAGTAGTATGAAGTGTGTTGATTCAATGTTTTGAGCTTTAGTGGAACTATGTATTCAACATATTTTAGATGCATTATTATCAATTCAGATCATGGAAATGAGTCATCCCTTTCTTCTTTATTTCTTTCTTTTTGTGGATAGTGAGTTTAGTAGATAGTGAGTCCACCTAGTAGTGAGACTTTCTATAATATGTTATGACTGGTTATAATATATTGTGAGCTAATCCTCACTATGGTCTTTCCATTTTTAGGTTTTCCATGTAAAAATATGGTGTTTGTGTGTTATGTTCTTTGATTATTGCTATCATGATTTATTTTCTTATTTTAATTTGAATATGATATGTGGAATACATGTTACAATACTTAAGTGGTTTCAAAGAATATGAATTCACCCCTTTTCTTAGTATTCTAGGTGTTCAATAATTGGTATTAGAGCTTGGTTCCTTTGAAGAAGCTTAAAAAGTTAAGGAAGATCTTGGAGGTTGAAAACATGGCTATTAGAAGATATCCCAATCCTCTAGAAGAAATTCCTATAGGTTGATTCATTGAAGAAGATTGCATGGTTGACATGAATGGAGAGCTCATGATGGGCCTTGAAGATATAGAAAGTATTGAATGTGAGAATAAATATCTAAAGGAAAATGTCAATGAAGTAGATGAATGCATCAGAAATCTAAGGGAGAAAATTAAGAAGTTCAAAGAAATACATAAGGATTTTAATGAGAAGTTGAAATAAGAAAATGAAAAAATAATCTAAAAGTGTAGGTTGAAGAAGGAAAAAGGGTTGACGAATGCCTAAATGCCGAGGTGAAAATAAAATTTGAATAATGTTCAAGGCATGAACAAAAGATTGTGATTTTAAGATCAAATATGGAAAAATTAAAGTATCAAGAAT
The DNA here is from genome assembly GCA_007258455.2 of Sequoia sempervirens. NCBI lineage: Eukaryota > Viridiplantae > Streptophyta > Pinopsida > Cupressales > Cupressaceae > Sequoia > Sequoia sempervirens. The sequence continues at coordinate 456,155,125 of VDFB02000015.1, read as the reverse complement.
ATTAATTTAAGAGGAGCTCCATCGTGCTCGATGAAATGATTGCAAATTAGAAAGGATCTAAGGACAAAGAAGGTTTAGGGTTTGAAAAAGGAGAAATTTCAAAGGAAGATCAAACACCAAGTACTAAAGAAAAGAGAAATGAATAATGGAAGATTGAGGACAAGAAGAATAATGGAAAATAGGTTTGAAATCAAGGGAAAGACTTCAAAAGACAACACATCAAACAACCAAATGCAAAAAGGAACTCATCTTTTAATGGTTATTGTTATTCCTGTAATAAGTTTTGACATAATGCTATATAATGTACTATTGGAAGCTTCACAACATGATCATGATGTATGGATGGTTGTGTTGGTTGTTCCTATGTTGTCATTGATGTCAACATGGTGATAATTATATGGGAAGTTTTCTTGGTTTACCGAAAGTTGTTCTATGTCGATAATACTCTTTTGTGATGGATTAATGTGTTGGTATTTGAGTCTAGAATTCACCGCAAGATCTGATATAACTGTAATCTCTTAACCATATTTTCTCGAGTCATTCAGATAGCTATATCCTAGATTTTGAGACATCTTTTGTTGTGTGCAAAAAAAATATCACTGATAGAGTTTAACTTTGTATCCTACGATTGCTTTGTGTTTGGCATACTATGTGGGAGACTCTCATTCTACTAAAGTAACATTCTTATGGTGCGATTTTGTTGATAGTCACTTTGCTAGTAGTATGATGGGAAATTAATGTGTTCTCAGATCTAAAACGTGTTTGCTTTTAGAATTATTTGTTGGTTTGGAGAATTGCATTCTAGTCTTGGCCAACTTAGTGAATGCAATATATTATGAGGACTAGTTATGTTTTATGGGTGATTGCTAACTTGGTATAATGCACTACATGGATAAAATATTTAAATCTTATATGGTGCTGATGAAGAAGGTTTTGAATATTTTGTGTTTATCTAATTAGGTGGACCTAATTCATGGATAAGATATACTTGTGGGTATGTGCAGGATCACCATGGGAAAAACAAGCCCTTAAGTGGCAAAAAATTTAGAAAAATCAGAGTTAGGAAACTTGACATAAAAAATTGAATAAGTTATCTATATTATTTCAAAAATATGTAAGAATAGAATCTATAGAAAATTGAATGTAGTTTCTAAACTACTAGGTTTATTTTAAAAAAAATCTATTTGGTGAATATTTGACATTTCAATGCAACAATGCTTAAATTTCAAGGAAAAAATAAGTAGGTGTTTGTCTGACCACCCTAACCACAATAAAATGATAATATTTATTTATAAGATTTTAGATATGAGTAGAGAACTCATCTCCCAATGTGATGCTTATTTTTTTGTAATTTTTTTCCAAGTAAATAATTAATTATGAATATTTTATTACAACTTTTAAAAAATATAAAAACATGTATGTTTGACCATCTTAACTTGGTCAAAACTTCATGAAATTCATTTTTTTTAATCCTATAGTATGCGAAGCATAGAATATGACACATGTTTTGAATTCAAAAAATGTGATACCGTTTGAAAGTTATAGATGTTTTTAAATCAACCTATCAATCAAGACTTTAGTCATAATTCAAATAGAAAATGAATAATAATAATTTATTAAATTCAAAGTAAAGCATAATTTATATTGGTGGAAAGCTGTGAATCTCCTTTAAAAACCCTTTTTGTTTCATCAATTTTGGGTAAGAAAAAGTCATCAGCCACATACCCTACACATACCCATCACGTCACCACTTTTTGGCCCATCATGATCCTGCACATACCTGTGTATATATATGAGATGAAAGATAGAAGGGACATATACATGTGAGTGAGAAGGAGAAGTGAATGCAAATAGAGGAGAAGATCAGAGCCTAAATGCTTTATCAGTTGTGATCAATACATTTCTTTTGAGTGACTCTTGTGTGAGGCACCACTTCTTACTCTAAGCTTTAGTTGAATTGAACCCTGCACATTGAAGGTGTATCCTATCAGTTCAATCTTTTGGTAGTGAGCCACTATCATTATATCTTGGGGGTTAGCCATCTTTTGTACTCAGGTAGTGAGCCTTTTTAAGGATAGTTAGTTTTGGTAGTGAGCCCCGTAATATTTTGTATCTAGATATAATATATTGTGAGTTAACCCTCATCATGGTTTTATCCATTTTGTGTTTTCCACATAAAAATCCTGGCGTTCATGTGTATGGTTGCATTGACTTGTTTTTATGTTATGTCTTGTTGATTCAGTCAAAATTGTGATAATGTTTAAGTGGATTTTGTTATGGTTTTGTGGAATACTAATTCACCTAGCCTCTTTGTATTCCAGATGTTCAACAATTGGTATTAGAGCTTGGTTCCTCGGAAGAAGCCCAACAGCATGAGGAAGGTCCCTAAATTTGAGTATGAGAAATTTGTTCCTTTGGAAGTGATCTCTATCAACTATTTAGAAGAAATGGAAGTTCTAAAGGACAAGTTGATACAAGAAAATGAGTACATTGAAAATTTGCAAAGTAAAAGTATGGAAGCATGCGATCTATTGACTAAAGGACAAGAAATCATCTCTAGCTTGCTACAACAATTGGATGAGAAGAAAAGAACTGAATAATGTCAAGAAATTGAAATTAAAAGGAAGATGGATGAATGCATAAAGTTAGAAGAAGCATAAATATTGAGATCTAATCTGGAAAAGGAAAGAAGTTTTGAAGAAAAATTGAAGATAAGCTCAGCGATTCCTGATGAATTGATTACCTATCGAAGACCAGAAATGGATAAGAGTGGTGTAAGGTTTGAGGAATTTCAAAGTTCTAAAGTGAAGAAATCCACTGGTAAGAAGATGCAGTACAAAAATAGACAATTCAAGGAGTGGAGAAGCAATTCTAGAAAAAATCTTGTCAAACAATATGATGCTAAAATCTATTTATCCTTTAATGGTATTTTTCATTCCTACAATAAATTTGGTCGTAAGGAAAAGGATTGCAAAAGTAAAGTGAATTATTCTCTATCATTCCTTGGAAAATGTTTTAAGAGAAAGAAGAATGGATATAAAGTTATTTTGTTGGATAAAAGGGAAGATGGAAAGAAGAATGTTGTTTGTTGTAAGTGCACCAATCCATAACACCTTAGTACTAACATTGGAAGAAAGAAAAATATCTATCCAGTGAAAAAGAATGTTCAAAAATTTGATCTAGAAGAAGCAAGAAAGGAAATGAAAAGGATTTGGAGAAAGGAATCATCAATCTTATCTGTGTCAACCTCTGGTGTAGATAATCCCATCAATTTCTAAATAAAAGTAGTGGCTAAGGAGGACAAATCATCAAAAAATCTAATAAAACCCATCATCAGTAGTTGTGTCATATCATGACAAAAGTATACTTAATGTGGTAACAAGGTTAAGGTATTTTCTTAGTGCCATATGTGAAGGATAAAGTCTGTAGAATTTGACATAATGGAGGCATACACAATTTTTGAGGCAACCTACCTATAAGTTGAATCATTTATTGCAAAATCATTTAGAATGGAAGGAATAGATTCAGATAATTTTAAAGGCTTATGTATTTTTGAAGAAGCATGCAAAGGAAGTTTAGAAGGAAATTCAGAGTTTCAAATTTTGAAGAAGATACCAAATGGATTTGAAGTGATCTCTAGAAGAAATATATCTATACATTTCTTGTTGGAATTATCAAAGGTATTCCTGTTTGCACAATCTTTCACTTTTATTGCTATGGATACTCCAAAGGTTGTGAATTGTGTGGATAAAGCTAGTTGAAGAGATATTTGAGGAATATGTTGGGAGAGTCTGTTGATGCATTCTCTTGCATCGGGCTCTGAGAGTGTTTCCTATAGAAGATATTTATGCATATTTTTATAGTAATATTGAAGAGAAGTCATCAATTCAGTTGAACATGTTTTGGGAAAGTGAATTGAAAGAGATCCATGATGCCTGCCGAATATGCAAAAAGTTGGATGTTTGGAGGAAGGTTCCCTTATTTGAATTTGAGAGGAATTATATTTGAATAGTGTTGAGTAGAATTCATGATGAATCTCTATTGATAGATGAGGCACATTTGATTTCCAGGGAAGCTATTAGAATTGTGACAAGTTTTTGTTCCTCCAGACCAGTTCCTAAAATGAAGGCTATGGATGAAAAAGAAACAATTGAGGTTATAGGTGCACATTCTAAAGGGAAAGGAATTGATTTGAATTTGATTGTTGAACTAGTAATAAGGTATGCTACTATGTTCATTGGTCACAAAGTTTGTATCCCTAACAACGACCTTACAATTTCTACTATTGCGGTGTATATTGTTGTTGATATGGTAACAAGAGTATGGAATATGACTTGTGTGTATTACTTCATATACATATTTTGAATAATTTAAAGGAGATCAAGAAGAGTAAGAAGAATACATTTTGGTATGAAAATTTGGTTGTTTGTTTAATCTTTCACTTTTTGAGAGAATTACTGGTAATAGGAAGAATAGAATGGTCACATTTAGAGCCTATTTCCTATCAAATCATGAACTTAATGATAAATCTTGGCAGTTCAAATGCACAAGAGTCTACCCTTGTTGCATTCATTGGAACATTTTAGATGAAGATGAACAAAAGGTTTAGGATTCTAGTAAGTGTTATGGAAAGATACTTTGGAAGCATATATTTTATTGTTTCTATAGACTTTTGTCACATTGAAGTAGTTGAATCAAGGTTAGTTTGGATATCTAAATTGGTTTATGAAGTGTCAGAAGCTAAAGTTGATAAATATGCTAAAATTATTTTGGAAAGCCCTAAGGATCTTAATGTAGAAGTACCTCTAGTAGCATGACTGGAGTAGGCAAGAAAAGGAATAGTGTTGTTAAGTAAGAAGGTGCAGAAGAAAGTGAGCCTAAACATGAGCATGAAAGAATAAATATTCAAGAGCTTTGGAAAAATTGTAGAAAGTTATTCTCAATGCTAATTTTGATTCATCTATTTTTGTTGTGGAGAATCTCCATAGCATGACTAATTCTTTGAAGGTCTACATCTCTAGACTTGAAATTTCTGGTAGAATTAGGTTTGATGAAGGAAATTTTGAAGATATCAAAGGAAAACAACTATATCCTGCATCATGAAATGCCTTTTGTTATGTAGAAAGTTATCTCTGATAGAGTTTAACTTTGTATCCTACTATTGCTCTATGTTTGACATACTGTGTGGGAGACTCCACATTCTACTAAGGTGAACATTCTTATGTTGCAGTTTTATTGATAGTCTCTTTGTTGGTAGTATGATGGGAAATTAATGTGTTCTTAGATTCAAAAGGTTTTTTCTTTGGGGATTATTTGTTGGTTTGGAGAATTTTGTTCTGTTCTTGGCTGACTCAACGAATGCAAAATATTATGAAGACTAGTTAAGTTTTGTGGATGATTTTTGACTTGGTATAATGCACTACATGGATAAAATGTTTAAATCTTATATGGTGTTGACAAAGAAGGTTTTGATTATTTTGTGTTCATCTAATTAGGCCAACCTAATTGATGGATAAAAAATACTTGTATATATATGAGATGAAAGATAGAAGAGATATATACATGTGAATGAGAAGGAGAAGTGAATGTGAATAGAGGAGAAGATCAGGGCCTAAATGCTTTATCAATTGTGATCAGTATATTTTTGTTGAGCGACAACTATGTGAGGCAGTACTTCTTATTTTGAGCTTCAGTGGAAATCAACCCTACACATTGATAGTATATCCTATCAGTTCAATCTTTTGGTAGTGAGCCACTATCATTGTATCTTGGTGGTTAGCCATGTTTTGTACTCAGGTAGTGAGCCTTTTTAAGGACAGTGAGTCCTGACAATGAGCCATGTAATATTTTGTATCTAGACATAATATATTATGAGTTAACCCTCACTGTGGTTTTTCCCATTTTGTGTTTTCCACATAAAAATCCTAGTGTTCATGTGTATGGTTGCATTGACTTGTTTTTATGTTCTCTCTTGCCGATTTAGTCAGAATTGTGATCATTTTTAAGTGGGTTTTATTATGGTTTTGTTGAATACTGATTCACCCCCACCTCTTAGTATTTCAGATGTTCAACATGTAGAAGTATAATGAATCAAAATGTTCAATATTTTCTTGGTTAGTGCTTAACATGTAATAGATTTGTTCGTAAGGCTAGTGAATGTAGAAATCAAATAATGAATGCTTACAATAATGGTGTGAGGTTTCAATATTTCAATGGATATTTTCATGCATGTAAAGGACTTGAGCATAAGGGTAATCAATGAAAATTCATAATGGGTTGAAGCAAGCTTGTTCAAAAGAATGGCATATGTTACAATTGTAATAAATCTGGACACATATCCAAATTCTACAAAAATTAGAATGTGAAAGTTGATCTAGTAAAGGAGAATGATCCAGTGAAAAAGGTTGATCAGGAAGAGAAAAAGAAAGAGGAGAATAAGGTTAAGACTAAGCCTATGCCAGCCTTTGGTGTGGATGTTTCCTTCAAAAACTAAATGAAAAGCTTTATCTTAGGAGGGAATTTTAAGAGAAGATCTTCAAGCCACTTAAAAATTTATGGTGGTGATGCCTTTAACATGTGGATATGAGGTGTAGGTCGATATGCTTAACCTATTGGTGAAAACAATAGTGGAAAATATTAATATGTAGATATTCAAGTTTAAGATCCTGATAGAGAAAACCTAGATGTCTAGAACAATTTCCCAAAAAAATTATATGTTGATTAGTGCGTAAGCTACAAATTAAGCTAAATTCATGATAAATTCATCTTCTTAGAAATACCACATTTACTAAATAAGTAGGCTATTAGGGTTGTTAGGGGATTATCCTCAACCAGACCAATTTTGACACTCAAATTAGTAAAAAATGAAGTGGTAATGGAATTAATAGGTGCAAAATATGACAAGAGAGATATTATAGTTAAGGAAATTAAAGATCTAACAATTAAGTATATCTCCATGATGATTGGATATAAGATATACTTTACAAATAGAGATAATTTTTTTTTGCTACTACCATCAACATTGCAAATGAGATGGTTAAGAAGGGAGAATATTATGATTTGTGTAAATTGCTCAGATCACAACTACTAGAGAACTTGAAGAAGAATAAGGAATCCCAATACCCCTTCAATTTTGGTACTTTGATCATTTGTTTACTATTTTACTTTCTTAATGAGGTTCCCAAAAGGAGAAACATAGTGTGGTTGAAGGAAAAACTAGTGGAAATTTATATGAGCTCACCTAATGAGGTTATGTGATACAAAAGAATAGGAGACTGCATTATGGGGTTTCTTTAAAAACATTCAAAGGAACATGCAAGATAGAGAAAGGATTCCCCAGAGTAGGGTAGAGAAGTACAAGAATGATAACACTTTGTTGGTGTCAAAGAATTATTGCATAATATAGGTTGTTGATCCTAGAATAGTTTGGATCCCAGAGATGGGATATTATATAATAGACGAAGTGATTATTGGTTCAACAAATTTTATGTTGAGAAATCCTAGAGACACCTCTAAGGAATGATATGGCACATATGAAGAGAATCCTATGGCTACGCACATGGAGAAGAGGAACAAAATTTTAAAAAAATGTTGAGAAGATGTTTCCATCGGTTGTGGAGGAAGTGGGCTTATCAAAGGAGAAAGTGGAGAAAGCCAAAATAATATATAACTCTCTGGGAGGTGCATATAGCATAAGAAGATCTATTAGATCATCTAACCCCCTCTCTGGCTGCCCTCAAGTCCTTCGAGACTGATCCTTCTACTAGTGGAATGAAGAGAAAGTATTCAACCAATACTCTGGTTAAACAATAGAGTGCTTGTGAAAAAAAAGACTTCTTCACTGAAGCAACAAGGTGCCCAATAGAAAGAAGAGTCAAAACAAAGGAAAAAAGAGATCAATATATGGGTGTAAATGTATATGATGAAGAGGAAGAAGAAGAAGGACCATAGTTGGTCCAAAAGAAGAAAACCAGTGTCTCTCAAGTAGAGACAACTAGAAAGAAGGCTAAAATTGATATTATAGATATAAATAGTGAAGCTTAGTTGGAGAAAGAAAAAGAAGGATATAGAATACAAATGAGGGAGAAGAAAGAAGAATATAGGAAGAAAGCAAACCTATCTATATAAAAAGAAAAGAAGGATAAGTCTTCCCCTCCAATAAGGAAACATAGTCCTTTGAAATTAAATGCACTATTTAATGGCATAGTTGAGCATGAGATGTTGGAATATATTGTCACATTATATACCACTAAATATGACACTAATAAGTATAAAATAAAAGAGGAGGATATTAGATATATTTTTATTTTGATGTTATTATGAAAGGCATAGAGAGTGAATTTATTGAGGATTTGAAGGATGAATTACTTAAAAGAATAGAAGAAGCAATAAATGAAGAGGAAAATTTATGATTGTTTTCCTTGGAGAAATTAGGTATCACCTTTTTAGATAAGAACATAGCTAGATTAGCTCAATTTTATAGTAAAGAGTTCAAAACTAAGAAAATGGTCACTACCCTTATGATTAGAGATAAAGATGATATTGATAGGTTAAGAAATAATATTGTGGAGAAAGTTTCCAACTTGGAAAAAGAGTTAGGAATTGTACTAGGCACTAAAGAGAAAATGTATGATAATTTTTTTGTTTCAGAACTTAACATACTAGAACATACATAGCAAGAAGATTCTCAACTTGAGCATGAATAGAAGAGGAAGATGCATAAAAAGATACCCCTCTGATAGTAGAAAATGTGGGTACAAAAGAAGAAAGTGTTACTAGTAACAATCCTCTAGAAGTAGAAAACATTGATGGAAAAGATAAGGATATTGAGATACAAAAGGAGGATGCACATACAAAACACAACTCTCCTCCTCTGTAAATAGAAAATAATGCTAAAGAAGAGGTTGTACAAGATAACCTAGAGAAAAATGAGGTATAAAACACAAGAACTATGCCTCCTCCAAATAACAAGGTGAAATTTATTGATGATGAGAAGAATGATGAAAAATAAGAAAACAACATTAGTGACAAGGAAAAGGATAAGGATGAAAAGAATGTAAATATGGTTGGAGAGTCCTATAGAACCTTGAGAGAATCCTTGAAGAGCTTATTGAGAATCCAACTATAGTTCCAACTTGTTGTTTCTACACAATTTTTACAAATCTTGATGCAACATGGTCAAGTAGAGATGGACACGATATCCTTCCTATGCAAGTTACAACTAGGTGATCCATTCCATGCCTCTGCCAAAAAGTAAATTTTGAAAACACATTAGAAGAGTGCAGATTTGATAGATGATGTAGTCAAGGTTATGTAGGAGAGTGTTCCTAAAGTAAGTATTGACAATTCTTTATCCGATGTATAGAACTTGAAACTGTTGCTTGATTCTTTCAAAGAGTATTCTAGTGTCCTTAAAGAGAAGCTAGAGAAGGATGTAAATTAGAAGACGAATGATAGAAGATTGGAAGATATGATAGACAAATGTGCCACTACAATAAAAAACTAAAAAAAAAATCGAAAGAGGTACAAAATTGTGTTGAAGAGGCCAAGGATTTATTTCAATTTTTCTTGAAGTGGCCTAGTTTCACCAAAAGCATAAAGATTGAGATGGATTCCATTGAGTCCCATATTATCAAGATATTTAGTGCATACAAACCAGCTAATGATCTAGATGGAACTATAATATTAGCTATAGAGAATATGCATGAACAATTATTCCAACTATAGGAGAAAAAATAAAATATTATAGTGCAATTTAGGCAACTTAGAGACTTGGTGAATGCCAAGTTCACACCCATATTTGGTTCTTTGAATAATATAGAGAAGGAAATAAAATTGAATCTGGTACCTAGTATGACAAAGGAAGGTGAATAACTCCTCATGGTGTTTGAGACTCAGAATTGCATGCTTGGGTTGGCCAAGACAAATTGGGAGGATGGAAAAAAGGATTGGTAGGAATACCTTGCAAAATTGTAGGTGTCATACACTTATTCCAATTGATCTATGTATATATCTTTTCTATCTATGCATTTTAGATTTCATAGTTAGATTTCATTGTATATATTCAAAATTTAGAGGATAGTATATGAGTGCATATTTTGATCACTTTTGTTGGATAACACTATTATGGGGAGTTGGTTTTACTTTTGAAGAATTTTTGTTAGTCTCATGCATATATGTATAGATATGTTAGGGGGAGTATAGTAAGTTAGGTGAAGATTTGGTTGATAATGTAAAATAATTTTTTATGAAAATGGGGAGAAGGAAAAATAAAAGAAAGTATATATGAGTAATGTTAAACGGGGAGAAAAGAAAAAGAAATATGTATGAACCCTTTGACCTTGATGTCAAAGGGGGAGAGTATTTTGGAGAAGACATGGAGAAGAGTTAATGCATGTTTCCATCAATGACAAAGGTGGATATTGTTGGAAGCTTTTGGAGATTCTCATTGATATGGATGTTGGTAACATGAGCACATGAGCATATACAGTGTTTTCGTTGATTTCAACATTTTGGTTTGCATGGAAGTATACATTGAGTTAAATTATATTAGTGAAGCATGAGTGAGTATGGAGATGGTAATATAGCATAGGGATACAAAAAAAATTCTTTGGTGCAAGACATATATGTTGAACATTTGGCTAACTCCTAGAACACCTTTTTAATATACAAAGAATCAGTTGTTTGGTCTGCATTGGTCCAACTTGAAGTATTTGTGTATATGGTTCTAATATAATGTTGGTGTATTATCAAGGAGCTTAAATACAAATTTTCATGTCCTTATGTCCTTCGGTGCAAAGGTTATGGTTGAAAAAATATCAGGTTTGCTAGTGATAGTATAATCAAAACAAAGTGCATGTTTGGATTGGTCTACATTCCACTACGGAAGCATTACAATTTTTTACTTTGTCCAAAATGTGTGTATAGTTTAATCTTGAGATAACAAGTTATTTTTCTACATGATACATCTAATTAGGCCAGCCTAGTTGATGTTGTAATTGTTTATAGATGGAATGGATATAAGTATAAGACCATTTGGTGTTGGAGAGTGATTAATTTTTGTGTCTAAATTCCTAATAATCAAAGTGTGAATGTGATGCAAATGAAGAGCAGAGCAGAGTGTTAGAGAAGAGTTGTATGAAGTGTGTTGATTCAATGTTTTGAGATTCAATGAAACTATGCATTCAACATAATGTAGATGCATTATAAGTAACTCAGATTTTGGCAATGAGTCATCCCTTTCCTCTATCTTTCTTTCTTTTTATGGATAACGAGTTCACTAATTAGTGACTCAACCTAGTAGTGAGCAACTTTGTAATATGTTATGACTAGTTATAATATATTATGAGCTAATTCTCAGTGTAGTTTTTTCCTTTTTGGATTTTCCATGTAAAAATTTGGTGTTCATGTGTTATGTTCTTTGATGATTTATTTCATGGTTTCTTTCCTTAATGAAATTTGAATATGATGGGTGGAATGAATGTTTAAATGATTAAGTGGTTTCAAAGATTACTAATTCACACCCCTCTTAGTATTCTGAGTGTTCAACATCTTAATCCTATCACTTGGGAAAAAATTTAAAAAATTAACATAACTTAAGTAAGCTTAAGTATGCCTGTATTTAAGAACTAATTTGGTGTTTAGTTTTTCTAAAAAACAATGGGTTCCTTTTTATACATAAAAAAAACACCAAAATTTTATGACTTGTGCAAAGTTGGTCTAGGATTAAAGTCTTATATGGGATATATTGGTTAAATGTTTGAATTTTTTTTACAATTAAAGGGATCAAGGTCATATTTGTTGGGATGATATCATAACCACAAACATGACTTGGATTTGATGATCAATTTGTATTTTTGGCTCAAAAGATTAGATTATGGAAAAGGATTAGACTAATGATTAAAATTAAACAAACACATTGATTGTATTAGGACTATGTGGAAATAATCATATCAATACGTGATAAGAATAGGGATAGGTGTAAGTCATACTATGTACAATATAACTATGTAGAAAATGTGTTTTTCTAGCTATATATATACACTAAGACACTATACTAAATTAGGAATAAAAATAAATGGGGAAATGTGTCAAGGATATATTTTAACTAATATTTTTAATAAATACCCTACATTTCCCTACAATGATAGTGTGGAGAATTTTTTGAAGATGATTTAGCATTATTGTCAATAATGTAAAAACCCTAGATCTGGAAGGTTGTGCTCCAGATGATGTATAGACTTGATCTATCCTATCAAGTTCTATAATGTTACGTAGTGTGGATATTATGCTTGATCCGGATATGGCAGTACTTCTTGGGACATCTATTGAATTTAGTTAATGTAGTATTTAATAAAGTCTAATATTTTGATATGGTTGTTGTGCTCAAAGATTACTTTGGGTAACCTTGCTATCTAGAACTTCATGTAGCCTGTTGCAAGTTTTTGTATGTCAAATTGTGGTTCTCCAGTTGACACTGAAATTAATGATAATCAAGATTTGGTATTGGTTGCGGCATTCTCATTGGCTCTGGAATATATTTCATGTATTTCAAAGTTTGAAAATTATGTTATGTAATGAACCTATCTTATGTATGACCTATTTATGGGTCCCTTGGTAACGTGATAAGAAAATATTTTTTGTGCAACCTATCTTTTGGGTCTGGTGCTAGTGTGGAAGGCCTTATTGAATATCTTAAGGTTGTTCTTCATGCTGCCATGTTTTGTGGTGATCTAATTCAAAATAAATGGCCGAATTGGAAGACTGTGAAGATATCATGTCTGGTCGACCTAGGAAATTGTGAAGGCATGGAAAGGTATAAGTAAAAGTTTTTTTTTTAATGATATGAGAAGTGTGGAGTATGATGTGTGTGAACAGATAAAAAGGTGCAAAGGAAGAAGTAATATATTTTAAAGAGTTTGTGTGAAGAAGTTTTGTAGAAGGTTCTTGATTAGATATGCTACAGAAAGATATTGTGCTCTTAACTGGAACTAAATTCATGCATATGTAGATGCAACTTCATCAGTTCACTTTTGTCGGTGAGACTATTTTGTAATCTGTTGTTTTGTATCTTTGGCTATAATAGTCAGGAAATGAGCCTACCAGTAGTGAGCCACCCAACAGTGAGCAACTTGGTAGTGAGCCCTTGTAAAAATCACATTAACCATTGTCACCTTAACTGGTGTTTTATAATTGAGAATTAGCATTCTCTATGGTTTTTTCCCTTCTTGGGTTTCCTCGTAAATTCTTGTGTTCATTGTGCTTGATTTTTTTGTGTGCATTCATGTTCATATCTATTTGATTAATTTCTAATTAGTATAAGTCTTCTCAGGATTGATTAAAGAAAAGAAAATTGCTTTATGATAACTGATTCACCCCCTCTCTCAATTATCTAGATTGTTCAACAATTAGTATTAGAGCTTGGTCCCTTTCAGATAGAGCTTAATCACCTGAGGGATATCTTGGTAGTTTGAGCAAATGACAAGAGCTTATCAATTTTAGGAAGAACTAAAGATAATGTTAGATGATATGGAAAACACAAAATCTAAAAATGAAGAATTGAAAGAAAATCTCAAGGAGGAAAATGCTTGTATCACAAAGCTAAGGGAGAAAATTCAAAAATTCAAAGCAAGAAAAAAGTGGTTAGCCAAGAATTAAAATATTCAAAGGAAAGAATTGTGGATTTAAAGTAGAAAATAGAAGAATGGAAAAAGAATGAAGAAAATTTCAGAACACCATCAAACTAAAAATCAGAAGAAAATGAGAAATTAGATCAAGAATTAAGAAGTCTGAAAACATAAGCAAGAGTATGTGAAAGCAACATAATTTTGGATCAAGTTTTATCCCTACAAAAATTTCACAAGGATAAAGGAGAACTTGGATTCTCTGATTAAAGCTCAAATCAGAACACTATGGGTGAAGACAAAGTAGTTGAAGCTAAAGCAAGATTAGTTGTAACAAGCAAGGTTCAGAACTCTAATGCACCTACAAAAAGACCTTTTATCAGGCAACCAAATTCTCAAATGTACTTATCATTCAATGGTCACTATTTTCTATGCAAAAAAATTGGACATAAGGCTATAGAATGTAGAAGCAAGATGGAACCACATACTCAATGCTTTAATTGTTACAAGTTTTGTGATAAAGGAAGTCATTGTAGAAGTGAGTTATCTAATCTGGCAAGAAGGAATGGAATGAAAAATCTCTTTCATGGTTATTGCTACTTATGCTATGCTTATGGTCACAAAGCTAATCAGTGCAGACCTAGGGTTCACTCAACTAAGTTAGGAAAAAGATGTTACAAGTGTAGTCAACTTGGACATTATGCTAACACATGAATGTATGTTGCTCCAAAAAATCCTAAGAACAAAAAGAAGGTTGCAAAGTCAAATGAATCTAAGAAGAAGACATTCATTGTTTTGAGGAAGAAGGAAACAAGTGTGGAGAACACTTCCATGGTACCAGATCTTAGTACATGCCTTATCGGTATCTGAGCCAAACTACCTTGGCTCAGGGGGAGCTTTGCATTGCACATCATGTCAGTTCCCCCTCTCTGAAGTAATATTGATGTGTTTTTCAAAATAATTAAGTTTGATACAATTGATGATAAATGATGAAGCTTAATCTGGTTGATTGAAATGTAAAGTACAATTGCAAGCATCATCACTGTGCATTTTTGGCACCGAAATCATTATGAGTAACTAAGAATTAAAGGTGTGAGTTTTCAAAATCATTTATCATAGTTTGAAAAGGAGGAGAAGAAGAAGTTTCATTGAACGATAAAGAGTTTGAAGAAGCACAAGGATGGAATCTGTTAACAGAGGATCAAGTGGTAGTATTGCGCTAAGGCTGAAGAGAGTTGAGTTGGATGGGTTTTATCATTTGAAGATGAAGGAAATGGAACTAGGGTTGAAGATGAATGAATTGCAGAACATAAATACTCTGGGTATTGATTTATGGGGAGAATTTCCCTAGTTTTCAGACAAAGAATATATCTTATTCTTGTTGATTCAATTCAAGGATGGTAGCATTGTTTTGGAAAAAAACTATTTAATCACGAAGGAAGCCATTGGAGCTATTACTGGTTTGTGTAGTGTTGGTGACCTCCCTAGGAAAAATGGTGAAATACAGAGAAGCGAGGGAAATTATTGGTATAAAAAAAACCCTTGGGGTCTACTGATAAATACCATTGATGATCCTACATTAAGGTATGTTGCTTATGACATCTCTTATAAAATCTATTTCAGAAATCATGAGGTTTCTACTTCGGCTATTGTTGTATATCTTGCACACATGATGGTGAAGGAAAATAAGCAATTTGATTTGTGTAGCCTAATAATGGAAAACCTAATTGAGAATGTCATAATGTCTTTGGTTAAGAGTTATCATTTTTTATTTGGATCTCTATTCATATGTTTGGTACTTTACTTTTTGAGTTCGCTACTAGAAAATGAAAATGTTAAGTGGAAGTTGAACATCCATATCGGAAAGCAAGTTTATAGGTATTTGGAATGTATGGAAGATAAAGCAAGCTCATGTAAATTCTATCTCTCATCCTTGTAGATGAATCTTTGCTCTAGTGTAATAGTGTCCAGTCAGTTTGAGGAGAGATCCTCCTATGGTAAGAAGGAGTTGGAAGTTGTTTTTGGTGGTTCCCATCTAGAACCAAAAGAAAGAGGAAAGTTAGCACAAAAGATGTCATCACTATCTCAGAAGAAAAGGAGAATGAAGAAGAGTCTCTACCTGGATCTGATTCTTTCGATCCAAATGATATTTGTTCGGTGTTAGATGAAGGTGATATGAAGAAGGTTGGTGAAATGTGGTGTGCTAAATCTACAATCAGAAGGCTTAAAGTTGATGATGATTTGGTTGATTATCTTCTCAAAAAGGGTATTATTGTTTTAGATGTTTCTAACTTTTTACTGGATAATGTAGTATAAGTTGTTGAAGAAAGAATGTTGCTGGAAGGACTTAAGGGACATAAGTTTTAAGCTATGATTGAGAGAAGGTGTGTCAAAGCTAAAAAAAAGTTATCCAAACATATTGGTGAGACAAGAGAATGCATTAAGGAGATGTCTAACATCTATAGGTATTATCTCTAGTGGCCTGCTACTGTTGATAATTTTAGAAGTAGAATTGAAGCTATTGAATTTGAGATGAATAATATTGGAAAGAGTTTTGGTTTCTTCAAATAAAATGATGGAAAATAGAGAATAACAGTTGGTGAGTTGGAAGCAGAGTTATTTATTTTTTAGAGATAGAGGGAAGACTTGGTTAGAACTTTCTAGTTGGTCAAGGAAATTGTTGTGGTCTGACTAGATCATCTCTCTAAGATACTTTTTGATGCAAAATCTTGTAAATGACAGTGCTTGTCTCAGGACTGGTCATCCTCATTTATGTTGATGACTATATTGGATAGTATGAGTGCTAGATTGGATTTTGTGGTGCTAGCTTGGAAGAGGATTCTTCCAATTGTGAGAGAAAGGTACAAGAATTTTTTTCATGTGAAAAGTGTTATTTTTATTTGAGTTCTTGAATGTTCAAATTTTGGCCCTTTTCCTTTGATGGAAAAAAGGGGAGAAAATGAAGAGAAAAACAAAAACAAAAAGAGGTATTGAATTTCTTGACAAAGGGGGAGTACTTGGAGTTTTTTTAGAGTTTGCAGTTTTGAGTTAGAGTTGTGAAATTTTGTGTTTTTGAGTTTTTGTTGTTTTTCCATCAATTCCAAAGGGGGAGACTGTTGAAAAGTTGTTGAATATAATTTAGCATTTTTGTCATTGATGTCAAAACCCTAGATCCAAAAGGTTTTTCTCTAGATGATGTACAAACTTGATCTATCATATCGAGTGCTATGATGTTACATAGTGTGGATATTATCCTTGATCCTGATATAGAAGTACTTCTTGGGACATCTGTTCAATTCAAAGAATGCAGTATAATCAAGTCTAATCTTTTGATGTGGTTATTATGGTCAAAGCTTACTCTAGGTAACCTTGCTATCTAGAACTACATGTAGCATGTTACAAGTTTTTGTATGTCAAATTGTGGTTCTTCGGTTGACACTGAAATTAATGATAATCAAGATTTGGTCTTTCTTTTAGTGTTCTCATTGGCTCTGGATTATATTTCATGTATTTCAAAGTTTGACAATTATGTTATGTAATGAACCTATCTTATGTATGACCTATTTATGGGTCCCTTGGTAACATGATAAGAAAATATATTTTGGGTCCGGTGCTAGCATACAAGGCATTATTGAATATCTCAAGGTTGTTCTTCATGCCAACATGTTTTGTGTTGATCTAATTCAAAATATATATGGCTGACTTGGAAGACTATGAATATATCATACCTAGCCGACCTATGAAATTGTGAAGGCACAAAATGGTATAAGTTAAAGTTATTTTTGTTCAATGATATGAGAAGTGTGGAGTATGATGTGTGCGAGCAGATAAAAAGGTGTGAAGGAAGAAGTAATTTTTTCTGTAAAGTTTGTGCAAAGAAGTTGTGCAGAAGGTTCTTGATGAGATCTACTACGGAAATATATTGTGCTCTTAACTGGAACTAAATTCATGCATATGTAGATGCAACCATCAGTTCACTTGTGTCAGTGAGACTATTTTGTAATATGTTGTTTTGTATCTTTGGTTGTAATAGTTGAGTAGTGATCCCACTGGTAGTGAGCAACTTGGTAGCGAGCCCTTGTAAAAATAACCTTAACTAGTGTCACCTTAATAGGTGTTATATAATTGAGAATTAGCATTCTCCATGTTTTTTTCCCTTCTTAGGTTTCCACGTAAGTTCTGGTGTTTATTGTGCTTGATGTTGTTGTGTGCATTCATGTTAATATCTATTTGATTAATTTCTAATTGGTATAAGTCTTCTCTGGATTAATTAAAGAAAATAAAATTTCTTTATGATAACTAATTCACCCCCCTCTTAGTTATTTGGACTGTTCAATAGATAGGGTTAATAGATAATATAGATAACATGAGTTTTCAATATTTATACTTAAATTTCCTTTATTTAAATATTAATTTCTTTTATAGTCCCCAATGGTGCTAATAAAAAATGTGGAGATGATGGTAATACATGATATAAGAGACTAATTTGATATTTATCTTTTTTTCCATAAAATAGAATGTAGTGCAAATGAATGATATTCATTCAAGGAAAGACTGAGAAATTTATCCTCTCTTCCCCCATAGACTGTTGGAAATTCAAGGTGAAACTGACAATAATATAACTTAATAATGTGTTTGCAAATACAAAATTATGTATTTAAGATTACCATAAAGTGATAATGTGATTAAAAATTGCAACAATGAAAGAAAAATTATTGATACCACAAGTAGAGAATAAAAAGTGAAACAAGTTATAAGTCCAAAAAAAACCTTACAAAAAAAATCTCCACACCCAAAGAGATCCAATGTTTGTACAAATATTGAAATGAGATACACTAATACATCACTCTTCTTTGAATTCTAATAGTACTTCATTACTCTGACAACTTGCAAACAAATTCTACAAACCACCATCTCAATACTCCAATATATAGAATTTTGTGTGATAGAATAGCAAAAATGGTATCCCAAAACAACAAGAAAAAGAACCTATAAAAACCCATTCCTCCCTTAGTGGACAAACCATATGGATGGTGAAAAATATTAATTAATCACATGGCCTTCACTTGGGCACCTAGCCCATAGCCAATCAAAATTGATCAATACCGAGTGCTCCATAACTCTTTGACAACTCAAACCTAGAACATGCAAGCTTGGGCACCCAACCTAGGATAAAATGCAAATAACATGCAAGGTGATCCCATAATAGTGGGTTACACTTTTTTCCAAACTTGACATTGAAATGAACATTTTTAACTAAATCTTCACTTTTAGACACTTATAGCTGCTAAACTGTGAGGAATTTGAAAATGATGCAAACTAGTGATTTGTGAAATATAAACCATCATAATTTTATTTTTCCATCTCCTTTGATAACTAACTTTTAACAATAAACACCATTTTTAAAGAGTGTTGTGCAATATAAACCACATAATTTTTTTATATGAATGATAAAATTCTATTTTTTCTAAATTTATATTTGTAACTATAATATCTAGAGGATGCATTTGGTTTCATAATATTTTATTGAATATTTTTTTTAATTATGTTTTGAAGTCAAACCAATTACAATTTAGACATAGGTGTACTATTAGGAGCATAATTTTTTTTACATGTATGAGAAGTCAATTTTTTTGGTTGGAATAAGGACACCAATATCTAGAGGACATTCATTTTCAGAATTTTTTCCTCTATTTTCCTATTTTTTGTATGTGTGAAATAAAGACTTTGATGTTCATTGAAAAACCTACATTCACAAGAAATAAAAAATAAATATAATTGTGATAGGTCGAATGTGAGTGTTAGAAAGCAAGCAACAAGTAAAAGAGTGCAAATAAACAACTTAAAACAACCTACACCTCAAGATTAGCCTAAGTTGGAAACAATACAAAGTAAAAAGCAACAAAATGGAACTTTATACCTTGTCTTGAGTCGATCCTTTGGTTGGCCCTTCGATTTTTGATGTGTATGCTCCTTGTATGGCAAGTAGATGCAAGCTAAGTGATGTTGTGAGGATGAGTGCAAGTGGATAAACACATGAAAATGGCTAAGTATAAGTTGAGAAACAAAATTGCAAGAGTTTGGCTAGAAAAATGATCTCTCCCAAAATGAGAGAAAAGAGGGGGTATTTATAGGATTTTTGAGAATTCCTAGGGGAAATGGAGGGTCAAGATTGAACCACCAAATATCAAGATGTAGGGCTAAGGTGAGTTGAGAACTCACAAGCCCTCACATCTTGACATG
>VDFB02000015.1:456113070-456135160 GCA_007258455.2 Sequoia sempervirens | reverse complement strand
CTGTCACATCCTCCTTGGAAGGCCATGGCAATATGATAGGAGTGCCATCTATGATGGGAAAGAAAATAAGTACTCAATCTTGAAAGATAGACAACAATTTGTTTTGACTCCTTGGATAGGGGATGAGAAAGGAAAAGAAAAAGTCATCAAGCGTGGGAACAAGGAGCCCCTAAATTTTGTGAAAAAGGTAACAAATTCTGATGATATGCACAAATGTAATTCTGAAAGTGCAGGCACAGTAGATCTAAAGGTAAATTTAGGGTTAAAGAAAACAAAGACAGTGAATGTGCATGACAGTGTGTTGGTAGGTACTATAGAGTGCCATGTGGTTATGCAAAAAGTTGAGAAGCAATCAAAATATGCTGGTACAATGAATACAATGCAATGTAAGGACAGAAAAGTGGTACAAAACACTGACAAAACAATAAAAGAGATGACAGTGATGGATGAGCAGACTGGGCAGAACATTGGGGACAGTTGCAAGTATGAGAATAAGGAAAAGATGCAAAAAAATTGTGGAATGAATAACAATTATTTGTGTGCAAGGATGAATACATGTGTTGTAGGTATTTGTGAAGGAGTATCATCAAGTTTTGAGCATATGACTGATGATAGACCACTCACAGGTCTGAATGTAAGAGTTGAATTGTTTTCAAATGCAAAACACAACATTTATGTAGGGAAGTTTGTAAGTTTCTTAACAGTGGATCAATGGAGAGAATTTGAAGCACAAAGGAAGGTGATAGAAGCTTGGAGAACTTGGTATCTGTATCAACTCATGTGGCATGAGTTCTTTCTCTGTGGCGGTGAATGGTGCAAGAGCACCTAGTCTCCTAGTTGCAAAATTTCACTTTTTGAAGGTTGATAGGTGCTCAATGGGTTATATCAATATGTTTTAGGTTTATTTATGATAAATAAGGTCAATTAAGACCATTTAAGGTGTATTAGGTTGATTTATTTTGAGTCTTGGTAGTCAAAAGTGAAAATAATGCATTCTTGCTACAAAATTGTTAACATTTGAATTTGTAGCCTTTTGAAGGAAAATCCTTGAATTTGGGTGTAAATGTGCAAGAATGAGGTCTAATATGTTTTAATAGGGTGGATTAGAGGTGATAGAGTGATTTAGAAGTTTTTGGGTGTAAAAATTAAAAAGTTGCAAAGTTTATGTAATATTGTCATATGCAATTTGTCTTAAAATGCAACTTAATGAAGATTAGAAGGTCTTAATGAATAAAAATAAGTTATAGGTGTTGGAAGAAGTTGGAATGAAACCAAAAAATGTATAAGAACCTTCAATGGCTCGAAAGAGGAGTTGGTTGGAGATTAGTGAGCCTTTTTTTATCAATAAAAACACTATTTTTCAGAAAATTACTGTTTTTTCTCTATTTTTGTCATTGTACGGATTTGTACGGACTCCAAATTCTCTGAAATTTTTTTGAAAGTTGTAGGCCTATGAATTAGCTTTAATTTTCTTCAAATCTGAGGGTCTAACTCCTTGTTTTGTGAAAGTTATTCAATTTTTATTGCTACTACCTATTTTTTCCAGATTTGTGGGTTGAGGGTCTTCAAAAAATGATAAAATGACCCATTCCACTTTTTGTGTTTACTGTATCTTGTGGAATGGGTCCTCTAACATGTAAATTATATGTTTAACACATTCAATATTTTGTGATATTGAATTGGTAGTGAATGGGTGGAGCCCTAGGACTGGAAAATGTGTGTTTCCTCTTGGAAAAGGGTGGTTCAAACCTATGAAATGATGAAAAAATGATGCCAAAGGCCAAGTGAGTGTTTTTTGAGCATGGGGGGACAATATTTGATGTTTTTGAGTAGTTGGTTTGGCTGGGAGTGATAGGGAGTGTGAACTTTTAATAAGGATACCCTAAAACCCTTGGTTTCTACATGTTTTTTGGAGGGGTTTGAGTTTAAGAGTGTATAAGAACAAATGAGGACTTAAGACCTGGGAAATATGTGGTTTTGTATCATTTATCAAGAATTTTTTTTGGTTTGGTGGTCTGGTGATAAGATTAAAGAGGGGTCTCTTTGTAAAAATGGCCTAATTGGAGGCCTAAAACTGTGAAATTCCTGATTTTGAAATCTTTGATTCAAAAGAGTAATATCTGAGTTTTTGATATGATGAATGAATCTGAAATGGGTGCTTGATTCTATGTTTTATTCCTTGGGTGTTTTGGAAGGATTTGGTCTAAAGACTAAAATATCAATTTTCCTATACTACAAGGTATGCTAGTGGTAGAAGGTGAGTTTTGAAGGTTGTGAAGAATCTAACTTTGAGATTGCTTTTAAATGGATAAATTGTCATCATTGGAATGTTTAGAAACTTTTTTAGGGCCTTGGTGGAGGGTTGGTGTTGTTTTGCAAATTTGAATGGTTGAGACCCTTGAGGGTGAGTTGATGCTTGGCAAATTGAAGGTGTTTTCAAGAAGGGTTCATTGTTTCTGATATTGACATTAGTTTGTTGAGAGTTATTATCCACCTAGGCTTTGCATCAGATGTGTAGGATTAGAACAAAATAGGGGAAGAACATTTGGAGCCCATTATTCCTACATTTAGGAGGTCCACAAGACAATGAAATATAGTTCACAGGAATAGCCCATCTGATTATTATTGTGTATTTTCTTTGCTAATTACTGAAAATGAACCTAGATCCTACGTTGAGGCTCTTTCTTTAGAGGAAAGTGAGTCTTGGATGTAGGATATGCAGGAGGACATGATGGATTTGGCTAGTTGTGATACCTGAGATCTTGTGAGTTTACCCAAAGGAAGAAATCCCATTAGTTGCAAGTAGGTATTTAAAAATAAATTTGGTATAGATAGTTAGTTTGAGTGGTAAAAGGCTTGATTAGTGGCCAAGGGTTACTCCCAGAGAGAGGGAGTTGATTTTAGTGAAATTTTCTCTCATGTTACTAAGTTAACTTCTATTATATTCCTATTATCTTTTTTTTATTATTTATGATTTTGAAATAGAGAAAATGGATGTTACAATTTCTTTTTTACATGTAGATCTTGAGAAGGAAGTTTATATGTGACATCTTGATGGTATTGTTGTGAAAGGAAAATAACACTTGGTTTTCATGTTAAATAGATCTTTATGTGGTTTAAAACAATCTCCCAAGATTTGGTACCATAATTTTGATTCCTTTGCATTAAATTCGGGTTTTGTTAGGTATGAGGAGGATCATTGTGTTTATATTAAGGTTATTGATGATTGGATACTAATCATTGTCTTGCATGTTAATGACATGTTGTTTATGGGTAATAATAAGGTCATGATTAAGGAGCTTAAGACTTAGCTTTCTAGAAAAATTTATATGAATGATTTGTGAGCTACAAAAAATATCATTGGGATGGAGATTAGTATAGATTAGGTTCACAAAAATCTTTGGTTAAGTTAGAGTAAGCATGTTGGTATCATTTTACAAAGGTAACTTAGAATGCATTACTATAAACCAATAAATATTCCATTTCTAGTTGGTACTAAGTTGATATTGTACATGTGTTCTAATTTTGATGATGATTTGGAACAAATGTCTAATGTTCATTATGCTACAGTTGTTGGTAGTTTGGTGTATGCAATGGTTTTGACTAGAACAGATATAGCCCAAGCAGTGGGAACTTTGAGTAGGTTTATGTCTAACCCTGGTAGAGAGCATTAGAATTTTGTTAAGAGTGCAGTTAGGTATTTGTGTGGTAGTCATTGGACATATAGGGTTTTGTTGATGTAGATTGGGCAAGTGTCTTGGACAGACAAAGATCTACTAGTGGCTACATGGTTTTACTTTGTTTGGAGGAGCAATGAGTTGGATGATTAAGATTTAACCTATAGTTACATTTTCCACCATTGAAGCAGAGTATATGGCTAATACACATGACTCTAAGGAGGTGGTTTGGTTAAAGAAACTTGGTAATAGTATTGGTTTTGATTGCATGACATTGAGAATTGGATGTGATAGTCAAAGTGTCATATGTTTAGGTAAAAATCATATGTATCATGCTCATACTAAGCATGCTAATGTTCAATATCACTTTGTGTGAGAAATGTTGAGAATGGTAAGGTCTTCATTGAGAAGGTTGACACTTTAGATAATGTTCCAGATTCTCTCATGAGACTAGTGACTATGGATAAGTTCTCTCAATGTAGGAAGGCCATGGGCGTTAATCATTGTACTTGATTATATATTTTATTTGTATCTCATGGATGCAATTGTAATATATAATGTCAAGTGGGAGAATGTTAGGTTAGGTGACATTATAATAGCTAACCTAAGTTGATTTATGTGTCTCCACCTTCTTTAGAAAGTGTTCTAGAAGACTTGAGGGAAAAAATATTTATTATTTATTTTCCTATGACAAATTGTAATTGCATTCAAAGAGGTGGACCCACTACAATGAGAGTTACAAATCATTTTGAGAGCATATTCCTTTTGGGCATCTAATTTCTAGGTAAGGACCACCCATAAGTGCATGTTCTTGCAGGGTTCCATGATAATAATGGGTTACACTTTCTGTGACATCCTAATGTTTTCCTAAAATCAAAAATATTTAGAAAATATAATGATTTAAGACTTCAAAGGTTTTATTTAAAGGATTTTAAATGAAAAGGTTTTGATCAAATCCGCTTAGATCAAACCCATTGGATAGAACCCCACTAGTTTTAAACAATACCTATAATGGAGTCTCCTCTAGACCTATCAAAATGCAGATAAAAAACCACTTTTGATTTACCTTTTTGTTGGTTTTTTTTGCGAGCCAAACTTGATCTCAACCATTATCTATGAATCTACCACAATTCAATAGTCAATAATGGTGAGGATTGGCCAAAGAACAAGTAAAGGATTGTTGGGCCCTTACTTCTACACTTCAAGCTTTATGAAACATAGGAGGTTGATCCTGAAAATGTTTAGATGAGACTATTGTGCCATTTTATCATGATTGAAACAAATAGATAATTCTCATGTAAGAGCTCAACAGATGGAATGTATCAAAGAAGTTGGCTTCTTCTTAATAACACTCTACATTCAGAGAATAAGAATGGTAAAACTTAACACAAAAATAGTAACCAAATGTGGAACTCATTCAAAAAGTATTTGATTATATTTATGATTTGTTGCTAAATTGACCAAAAAAATGCAACATGAATACTTCACTTAGATCAGTGCCTCATCCTTGGAATAGAGTCAATTCCAATACCTACACAACCTGATAACAATTTCATACATGACATCAATTAAGCTTTGAAGATATTGCATTATAGTATTTCAACATTATATTCTCAATCATAACTTCTCACTAATATCCTATCACTCAATTTGACATAAATCGATAGCTTCACTCAAGCATTTACATTAATTCTTTGAATTAATAAGAAATAATAAAACTACACATCCACTAGAAATCAATGGAGACAAATAAGATAATCCTTGATTATATTATTCATAATTCATGAACCAAGTACATAGGAGAGAAAATGGCTTTTAATTTGCACCATTTTATATTATATTGATAGTATTGTATCAAAATTACATATGAATTAGAAGACTTGAACCTAAGACTTAACTCTAAAATGCTCTATATTTGCTTTACAATGTTCTCTATGATCAATTACAAAAAATGAACCCCATACTTCTAGCCTTGAATTTCTTCTTATAGAAACAGAGTAAAAAAAGCTTTGGGCTAGAAAGTACACATGTCACCATTCAATAGGACCATTACAAAACATATTCCCTTTGTAGTTATATTTGCATCCTCAAATAGAGGGAAATTACAAAAGAAAAAAAACCCATAACATTCATTTGAGGAAGATGTACCCACCTTCCAAAATGCATCCTTCATCATTGCCGTGGCATCCAACACCTCTCCTTCACGTTGGTCACCAAAATCAAAAACATCAAACCAGGAAACTACCTCTACAATGGTTCATCACCTTTAGAATTAGAGTGTGCATGTCCCCCTAGTGCTTTTCTTAAAACTGGAGAACTTATCTTGCCATCAGAGTCTCTTAGACCTATAGTTTTGAGAAGGTACCAAGCATATTATGGATCATCTTCAGCCTCATCTTCCATGGAAAGACCAGGTTTCTCCAAATAAGAACCATAAGCCTTGTGGTCCTTAACCTTCTTTTTCTTCTTAGACTGACCAACCTCATCTTCATCATCCTTCTTACTATGCCTTTCTTGCACATTCCTCTTGTTACCACCCTCAATTATACCTTTGGATTTATCCTCCATAGACCTATCATGATTTTTCTTCTCATCGTTTGGCTTTGCAGGAGCTCCTGTGTATCTTTCTTAGTTCAGGTGTATCATCTTAGGGTTTAAGCATCTTAATCCTCTTGGATTTCCATATTGGTTGGGAGGAATCACTAGGCTTAGGTTTAGGGTATGTGTAGGATCATGATGGGCCAAAAAGTGGTGATATGATGGGTATGTGTAGGGTATGTGGCTGACAACTTTTTTTTTACCCAAAATTGATGAAATGAAACATGTTTTTTAAGGATATTCTCAGCTTTCCACCAATATAAATTATGCTTTACTTTGAATTTAATAATTAATCATTATTCATTTTCTATTTGAATAACGACTAAAGTCCTGATTGATAGGCTGATTGAAAAAAATCCATAGTTTTCAAAAAGTGTCACATTTTTTGAATTTGAAACATGCCTCACATTCTATGCTTCAAATACTATAGGATTAAAAAAAAAAAATTGAATTTCATGAATCTTTGACCAAGTTAAGGTGGTCAGACATACGAGTTTTTATATTTTTTAAAAGTTGTAATAAAGAAATCATAATTAATTATTTACTTGGAAAAAAATTACAAAAAAATATGCATCACATCCAAACATGAGTCCTCTACTTATATCTACAATATTATAAAAAAATATTATCATTTTATTGTGGTTAGGGTGGTCAGATAGACACCCACTTCTAATTTTTTCCTTGAAATTTAAGTACTATTGCATTGAAATTTCAAATTTTCACCAAATAGATTTAAAAATAAATAAAATAAACCTAGTAGTCTAGAAACTAAATTCAATTTCCTACAGATTCTATTCTTACATATTTTTTAAATAATATAGATAACTTATTCAAATTTTTACATCAAGTTTCCTAACTCTAATTTTTTCTGAATTTTTTGCCACTTAAGGGCCCATTTTTTACATGATGATACTACACATACCCTTCATTCATTCTTATAGAACAACAAGGCTAGGGTTTCTAAATTTTCAATTATAGAAATACCTCACAAATTGCAAAACAAAAACCCTTCAAGTCCATGTGCAATTCCTATCAACCTACTAGAATTCTGCACATAATCAAACCGTTGCAAACCCCAAATACCTAAAAACCTATAGAGCCTTCAAAAATTCCCCAAACCAACTAACTGATGCACATTTGATACACATAAATGTGATTACCAACTTACTCGAGAAAACTATCTTCAATGCCCTACAACTACCTGCCTAAGCTCTCCATGCCTTCTTCTAAGGCTCAATACCATTTCTCGACTCCTGATGATTGCAATTGTGAAATAAATTGGTTGAAAACCCACATTATATCTAATAACTAGAGCATGCCCACCATTAATGTTCAAATAAAGCTTGCATGAGTGAGCTGAAAATCAACCACTTGATTTTAAATCTGTCATTGATCATCCAGTGAGATAGATTGATAGATAAGCCTAATCGAAGCAATTAATTTTGAAAAGGCTAATTGCATGCATTGATTTCCTTTGTCCAATCAGAAAAAACCATGTGGATAAGCATCTAACCTATCCACACACTCCAACATCCACTTAGCGCTGAAAAGAACATGTCATACCAAATTTATTACTTTCCTATGAGACTTAGTATGCTTGTAACTTTTAGTAATAGGGAGGTGGGGAAGGGATGATATTAGATCTCACGTCTTCAATATGTGTGTGCCTTATCACAAGAAAATTTTCCAGTGCATATAATTCTCTGACACATCCAATAGCTGAGATCACAAGATCTTTCCTTGTATTTAGAACATGTGCAACAAAATCCTTTTAGTAGCCCATATTTTATCCCGCATATTCCCTCGAAAAAATATTTCATCATTTTTTTCCCTTTTCAAAATTTCATTATATCTTCCAGATCGCACCATGAGGTGCTTTCCCGCTTCCCCACTGAGAGATAGGAGACAAAGGTGGGTCCCCAACAGGATGGTAAGGAATGGTTAGGATTGACCCACATATCCACCATCAATCATCGGTCTCAACCTGCAAGGTGTTTTCCACCTTCAAAATCTGATGGGTCCCATTGAAATAGGGATAGATGTCCTTAGCCCACTAGCTCGTGGCATTATTTTAATGCAAAAAAAAATCAAACGGGATAGTAGGGAATGGTCTAGATTAAGACACATCACCAAATAATTGTTGTTGATCTCATTAACTCATCACCTGATGACCTTTCAAAGGTGTTGGGCCTACCAATGTAGAAGGAACATGATAGTCACCTGCCAACCTGCGATATTATTATAATACAAAATGGAAACCAACAGGGGCACGGGGAGTGGCCAGGATGTGGTCATAGTGATCAAACGGTCTTCATAAAATAGGAAATCTGCACATGCCAAATGTTAGTTCTAGAAAGGGGCCATTCCTAGCGAACAATGAATGGGGACATGAAAAAATAAGGGAGAAACCTTAGGTGACCAATGAACGTAATTAAACCCAAACCCGAGATATGAAAAATATTTTGATGAACTTCAACCGACATTAATATAAGGTAGTATTTTTAATAAAGAAACAGGCAATGATTGGGATCATTAGGACTCAAGGGCCAGTAACGAAATGGAATTAATGGCATAAGATGTGACTTAAATGTCCAGGAACTAGTGACAAGAGGTCAACAAAAAATTATAACATTTGAAAAAGGACTCATCCTCAAGGGTTTTTAGAAAAGGTTTTAGCAGCAAAAATTCTAGGGAGTGATAATGGATGAGACCCTAAACCCTAGAACATGAAAATAGTTGAATTTTATAGAATTTCAAGGGGAACACAAAGCAATTTTTAGGGGTTCCACCACTTTCATTTAAAATTTATGTTTGTAACTATGTAGTCCTTATTCTAAGCTTCCCAAAAAGTATAATTTTAAATATATTTTTAATTGGATTATTATTGTAGACGTCTGATTTTGATCACTTCCATATGATCAAAACGCGTCTCCTTATTCATCTGGTTGCTCATCCCCTCTGTCAATATTAATTGAACCATTTTTTTAATTAATACCCTGCATCTTGCACAAAGGTCCTAAAGTATTTAATTTAATACTTTACCCCTCTTCTTCCCCTAAATTAAATAAATATACCCTTTTATTTAATTTAGTCATATCCCCCTTTTAAATTAAAATTCATTATTAATTCCTCTTTTCTCTCTCATGGTCACATCCTCCAACTTTTGCAAGTTGGTCCCTAATCCATCTTAATTACTTCATCTTATTCTAATAAACTAGGGTTAACATGTGCACACCCTTAATCATCATTAAGGTCACATCCTCCATGATTTCCCACTTGCTTCTAATGGGTCATTAGTCCATCTAACTGAGTACTTGCACAACCTTGATCATTTGATTAGCCTAACCTAATCCTCATCCTATTTATGGCATATGTCCTTGAGTCAACCTTATTAAAGGCTTTCTCCTTTTGGGCAAGGCACTCCACTTCCCCATGTGAATTTTTAATTCACCTTTTAATCCCCAAGGCACCCAAAAAGGAATTTTAATTTTTCACTTCTCCCCACATGTCCTTCACTTATTCTTTTTATTCTTTTCCCATCTCCCCATGAGAATATTTGAGGAATTTTTAATTCCTCACATGTCCTCTCACCCACATGGGGACAAGGACCTCCTTTATGAGGAGATCTTGTCCAATCCCAAGGTACTTTGTACCCCCCTCCATGTCATGTCCTTCTCCTTCTACCTCACGTCCACTTCACCTTTTAGGGCTATCTCACATGCCACATGTCAAGATGTGGGGGATTGTGAGTTCTCAACTCACCTTAGCCCTACATCTTGATATCTTGTGGCTCAATCTTGACCCTCCATTTCCCCTAGGAATTCTCAAAAATCCTATAAATACCCCCTCTTTTCTCTCATTTTGAAGAGAGATCATTTTGCTAGCCAAACTCTTGCAATTTTGTTTCTCAACTTATACTTATCCATTTTCATGTGTTTATCCACTTGCACTCATCCTCACAACATCACTTAGCTTGCATCTACTTGCCATCCAAGGAGCATACACATAAAAGATCGAAGGGCCAACCAAAGGATCAACTCAAGACAAGGTATAAAGTTCCATTTTGTTGCTTTTTACTTTGTATTGTTTCCAACTTAGGCTAATCTTGAGGTGTAGGTTGTTTTAAGTTGTTTATTTTCACTCTTTTACTTGTTGCTTGCTTTCTAACACTCACATTTGACCTATCACATTTCTATCACACCCGGTGGGACCCACAAACGGGTCTATTTCCTTCACGTTTGCTATTTTTTGCATTTTTCAAGGTCCAAGTTGCAGGGTAGCGGACCTGTCCTGACAGAGTGGTGGATCTGTCTGGTGGTGGCGGACCTGTCCAAGTGCAGTGGCAGACCTGTCCTACTGTGGCGGACCTGTCCTGCAGTGGCGGACCTATCTTGACAGGGTGGCAGATTTGTCCTCCGGTGGCGGACCTGTCCTACTGTGGCAGACATGTCCTGCAGTTGCGGACCTGTCCTGACAGAGTGGCAGATCTGTCCTTGCAGAGTGGCAAACCTGTCCTCCAGAAGGTAAAATTTTCAAGTTTTTTTCGATTATCTTTTGGTAAAATAGGAACATAGTTTAATTAAAGGTTGTCAATAAACCTTGTTTGGCGTGTTTGGGAAGGCTATTTGACGTATCCAATCCCCTTGCGCCATTTGGCGATCCTAGGTGACGAGAAATCATAACTTTCCAAGTCCTTTTGAGTCACCCTTTTCCACTTTCTTAGTGGGACCTGCTTGTAGATTTCATCACCCCAAGGGACGATTCCAACCACGCGTACCGGCAGGGTATATAAAGGGGGGAGAGCGAAAGTTGTACCTCAATCCAACCACGTTGTAATTGGTGAAGCGTTGGGATGATGTGAAGAGTTGGTCCGAGCCTTTAGTATCTCGCTAAGGTTCTCGACTCACGCTTGTAACGGGTTGGTGTTCACGGTTTGTGCCTCACGTACCGGGTGTATATCGAGGACTCCTTAGAAACCATGTGTATCCTAGAGTAGAATACTTTGTTGACCATACCCGTTTCTACTAATAGTAGGGTTGTGCTATTTTCATTGTCTTTCTCGTGCATAAACCAGTGATTGTCAGTTTGGCCAAGTCTTTTTATGATTGCTATATTTTGGGTCCTTTGCCTTACCCATCCATCCAATCATCTGACTTAAACTTCCCCTTTGGAAAACCTATCCTAGCCTTGTGGCGGACCTGTCCTAACCCTATGGTGGACCTGTCCTAGTGCTGTGGCAGACCTGTCCTAACCCTGTGGTGGACCTGTCCCTATGCTGTGGTGAACTTGTCCAAGTGCAGTGGCAGACCTGTCCAAGTGAAGTGGTGGACCTGTCCTAACCCTGTGGTAGACCTGTCCTAGTGCTGTGGTGGACCTGTCCTAACCCTATGGTGGACCTGTCCCTGTGCTGTGGCGGACTTGTCCAAGTGCAGTGGCAGACCTGTCCAAGTGCAGTGGTGGACCTATCCTTGTGTAGTGGCGGACTTGTCCCTTTGACCAGCCTATACCATCATTTGGCATTCATTGTCCCTCTGTTTTGAACACCGAAACGATCATTTAGCATCCAAAACAAACATCTAAACGTCTGTGTCGAGCCCCCATCCCTTCATTCTAAGGGTCATTTGTCCTGAACAGTCTTTTTCTTGTTTCGAGAGCCATTCATCTATCTTGAAACACTCCCCATCCGTCCTAAACACCTTTCATCTCCGATCTCCGTTTTTCCATATAAATCCTGTTGGAGTTGTCATCCAAGTTGACCTAGGTATTTATCCCTAATCACAATCATCATAATTGGCTTAGGATCGCTATCCATCTTAGGTCAGTTATCCTTTTCGACCCAATCAATCCGCTTCTATCTCAAGTTGGATTCGGTGTCGTTACCATACATCTACCTTTCAATCAATACCTAGTGTTACCAAGGATCCCTCTTAAACTTGGTTGTGGATCTCAGTCTTCATCGTATCTACCATCACATCAATCATAATCATCAGATCGATCTGATCCCCACATCATCAAACCTATTCGGATCAAAACCCGGAATCTAGGTTAATCCAACATCTACCAATCAATCCAATCCAATTCCATCAAGCCAATCCACGTCGACCTAATCAATCATTGTCAACTAATCTATCATTGAAATCAAATCAATCTCTCATCATCAAGGTGTTTCTAATCTACCGCATCATCTTGCATGTCCGTTCAGACTCGATCACAAGCAAAGAAAATGGCCGACCAACAAGCCCTGAATGCCCAATCAAACAACCCACAAAATCCCACCAACATAGTCAACATCACGTCAGATATGAACTATGGTGCTAATATCCCTCACGATCCCCACAACGGCACCTCATCACAATCCAATGTGGATGGTCAAAACACGTCACCACCTTGGGAGGAAAACATGGCCGATCAACCTGAGCTCGCATTCGAGGAGCACTTTAGCAACCCAATTAATGCACAAATGACGAAGCGCCTTCTCGAAAGACATGGTGACCAAATCTTGGCTCACTTGATTGACAAAGGTGTCAAGTTGCCGTCAGGTGTGGACTTATCCAAGTATGGCACCTCCACATCTAATGTACCCCAAGGTGCACATGACATCCCCAGTAGCTCGTATGTCCCCAACGTTCCTTCCATAGGAGGCTGGCATCAACACGAATTCGGTAACGCTATCCTATATCCCATTGGCAATCCCACACATCCCACCATCTCGGTCATGGGAGCCCCCCAAACTGTTGATCCCAATGATCCTTTTGCCTATGGCATGCCACAAAACATCCCGCAACCGCAACCATTAATGCCACCGGCACCACCCCCCTCGAACCCGCTCCCTGTCAACACTAGGGGCAACCCTTTCGCCGCATTACCCCCACCTCCTAGGACAAAAAATCTGCCACCCTTGTCATTCATACCTCAACAACCGTCCCAATCTAACAATCCCCCACCATCGTCATTAATTCCTCAACAACCTTCACAATCTAACAATCCCCCACCATCGTCATTCATTCCTCAACAACCGCCCCAATCCAACATCCCTCCTCCATCGTCATTCATGTCCCAACAACCTCCCCAAGCCTACGCTCCCACTAGTATTCAACAACCTCCCTCGCACAACATCTCAATCGCACCTCCACCTCAACAACGACCATTGGTCAATCCCCTATTTTCAACACAACCATCACAACATCAGTCGCAAGGAAATCAACCTCGGCCTTCAGCCTCAACCATATCTCCATTCCTTGCATCCCTTTTACGCCCGCAAGCACAACCACCACATAACATCCCATCTCACCCACCACAGCCGCCAACCATGCATCAACAACCACCCCATCATTACAACTACTATAACCAGCAACAATATCAACAACAACCCTCCTATGTGGCATCGCAACAATCGTATCAGCACCCCCAATATCTGCAAGCCAATCAACAACACCTTCTCCCTACTTCCCAACAGTACGCCACCCATAACTACTAGACCCATCCATATTCTGCCTCACAACAGCAACCTCTTTATCAGCAAGGTCCATTGGCGTATCAACAAGGGCTGCCACCTCCTCATCCATACGCCCATATCCAAACATCCTCTCAGAATCCTCAATCATCCTACCATCAATACATGTCCAACACACCAGCCAATGCGGACATCCTGGAAATCAAAGCCGCACTAAAGGATCTCCAGGCAGGGACTAGCAAACAAGTTCAAGTTTGAAGATATATGCCCCTATCCGTATGATCCCTCCATCTCATTGATTCCCTTCCCCAAACATTTTGAGATGCCAAAATTTGACAAATATAAGGGGAACAAAGATCCTAAGGCCCACCTACGGGAGTTTTACTCCTAGTGTCAAGAAGTGATCCACAATGACAACTATCTCTTGCGTCTGTTCCCCCAAAGTCTGGGAAGCGATGCACTAGGGTGGTTCATGACCCTCAACAAGGGATCTATAAAATCTTTTGCGGAATTGTCAGAAAGGTTTGTCTCCTACTTCTCCTTCAACTTGGAGAAAGATACTAATACCCTGGATCTCCTCAAAGAGAAACAACATGAAGGGGAAACCTTTACTAACTACCTCCAAAGGTGGCATGCCCTAGCAAGCTGAATGAAAACCCCTTTGAAAGAGAAGGATATGGTCACCCTTTTTGTGGAGAACTCTCATCCTGACATGGCCCACAACTTCCGATTACATTGTGTCACCACTTTCACAGAGGTAGTGGAGAAAGGACCCATCCTTGAGCGTGCCCTTGTTGCCAAGGGGCACATCAAAATATATAACCAAGATAGGGAAAGGACATTCAACGACAAGCCACCTTTTTGGAACAAGAACAAAAATGCAGTAAATGATGGTGTCACTGACACTAAACATGTCCACGTGGCCAACACATCTCAGAAGCAACAACAATCCATACCCAATGCCATATCAGTACCGCAAGGGACGCCCCATCCTCCCCAACAGTCCAATTGAAATAACCAAGGGAACACTAAACGCCAGTATGCTCAACTAGGGGAACCCTTGAGTGTCGTCTTCAATAAATTGCTACAGATCAGCTATCCGATCACATATCCTATCACCAAGCCACTCGACGAATCCAAACCTAAACCTGCATGGTTTAGGGAGAATGAATATTGCGAGTTCCACAAAATTAAGGGACACTCTTTGAATAAGTGTCAAGGTCTGAAAAACTATGTCCAGGATCTCATAGATCGAGGTGACATCAAGGTTGATCCTAATCAAGCTCCATCGTCCAATGCTCAGTTGCAGATCTATCAAAACGCCTTCCCAAACCATAACCAAGGCCCGAGCACTTCCAACAGTAACCCTCAAAACAACAACACAAATAACGTGAGTTACAAGAATGTACCCCTCAATTATGAGGGTATTATTCATTACATTGAGTAGGTAGAACCTCGTGTATCCATGATACATGTCAAAGCTAAAGACTCTCAATGTGTTGTTACCACACGACGAGCCCGCATCACCGTTCCTGCAGCCTCTGCACCTGCCCAACCGACTCCTGTAACTACCTAGTACAATATCCTTGATCACTTGGGAAAGACCC
The DNA here is from genome assembly GCA_007258455.2 of Sequoia sempervirens. NCBI lineage: Eukaryota > Viridiplantae > Streptophyta > Pinopsida > Cupressales > Cupressaceae > Sequoia > Sequoia sempervirens. Next base: position 456,119,825 of record VDFB02000015.1, on the reverse strand, counting down.
CTGCACATATCTCCATCTTGGATTTACTCAAGTCTTCCCCCGTGTATCAAGAAATCCTCAACAGAGCCCTACAGGAAACCCATGTGCCTAACAATATGGATCCTACACAATTCCAAGCCTTGGTAGGACACTTAGCTTCATCTCACCAACTACACTTCAACCACGATGATATGCCCAACATTGATGCCAATCACAATCGCCCCTTACATATTGAAGTCTTGGTTGCCCGACATAAAATAAAGAGAGTCTTGGTAGATAATGGCTTTGCCCTCAACTTGTGCACTCTAAAATTCATAAAATAGGTGGGGTATACCCAAGCGGACCTAAGCAACCAGATTATTACAATCAAGGCTTATGACAATGCGGAAAGAAATTTAGAAGGGATCATCAATCTTCCTATCCAAGTGGGACCGGTAGTTCAGTACATCACCTGCCATGTCCTTGATCTGAACTTACCATATAATCTCCTCCTCGGCCATCCATGGCTCCATGCTATGCAAGTCGTGCTCTCCACCTACCATCAGTGCCTCAAATTCCCAGTCAACGGACAAGAGGTTACCATCTATTCTGACCCCCAACCATTCGAATATTTCCGTGCTCTAGAGGCATCATTTCCCCATTTACATTATTGTCTTGGGGTTGAAATGGGGGCATCTCAGTCATCACCTGTTAATCCACCATCCACCATAAGATCCATGCCATCCCCCACTGATCCTACAATCACAAAGGTCCAGATCATTGACAAAGGGTGTGGCGAGTACGAAATGCACACTGCTCTTAATATAGCGACCATGTCACCATCGCCACACAAGTATGGTCAACCTTCCCATGCTACCCCAAAGGAGCAAAAGACTGTCACCTTCCATGGAAAAAATATCCCTACCACCACTTTTGTATCCCTAAGTATCAAGACAGATGCGCTAGAAGAAGACATAAGCCAATGGGTTTACCGAGAAGAGCCTCAGCCGAAAACTCCTCTCAAGGAATACTTCCAAGAAAAGTACCCCTGGTCGACAAAGTTCATGGAAAAGCATAACTATCAAGGCAAAGGCCTAGGAAAGCAAGAACAAGGGTGGTTACAACCCATTGATACTTATCCGCTACCAAGAAATGTGGGCATTGGGTATGACAGAAAGCAGAAAAGCCCCGAAACATTGTCTAATGCTTCCAATAGTGTAGCTATGGACAATGGCTCATTAGAAGACATACCCGAGGAAGAATCCATCATACATGCATACAATGACATCAATCACGCCGACCTATCTTCCATGTTTGAATTCCTATCCATCTGCACTATTAGTCTATCCCTTCGCCATCCTGAGCTCATTGATTGGGACCTACAAACTAGCACACCTATCAGTATGTCTGCAGATACCTATGTTAACCTCATGGGATTGGGGGAGGATGAACACTCCAATCGCAAAAGTAAGAATAAGAAAAATAACAAATGGTCATCTAGTGAAAACCTCCTTGAGGCACTTCATGACCTTGAAAAAGTAAAAATAAAGGATGCATCTGATAGCGAAAACCTCAAAGAGGCGCTGGAAGATGGAGATGTTCATCTTCCCCTTATGGGAACTTAGCTATCTGCCCGATCATCTATTTTGATTGAGGAGACACAAGAGATTAATTTGGGAACTGCTGAAAATCCTAAGATCACCTATGTAGCCAAGTCACTCTCCGAACAAGAGTATCTGGTCTTTGTACAGCTACTCCAGGAGGGAATTGTTAACTTTACTTGGTCATACTCAGACATGCCAGGCTTAGATCCCGCCCAGACGCTAAACCTGTCAAGCAAAAACTCTGCAAGATGCATCCGCAAGTCGCATTGTTAGTCAAAAAGGAATTAGAGAAGTTACTAGAGGTAGGATTTATCAGACCAATTGACTACTCCGAATGGATCTCCAACATAGTGCCAGTAGCTAAACCAAATGGTGACATTCGGATATGTACAGACTTCAGGGATCTCAACAAAGCTTGCCCCAAATACAACTTCCCCCTACCCAATATTGACATGTTGGTCGACCTAACAGTAGGACATGAGATGTCCCTTATGGATGGCTTCTCTGGGTATAACCAGATTTGAATTGCACTAGAAGACCAACACAAAACCGCCTTCACCACTCCTTGGGGTACTTTCTGCTACAATGTTATGCCCTTCGGTCTCAAAAATGTGGGGGTGACATATCAGAGGGCAATGACGGTCATCTTCCATGACCTCATACATATCATCATGGAAGACTATATTGATGACCTATTATGGAAATCTAGAACACGAGCAGAACATCCTGCCATCCTGAAGAAGATATTTGAGTGGTTAGAGCATTGTAAGTTGCGGCTGAATCCAAAAAAGTGTCTTTGGGGTCACTTCCAAAAATTTGATGGGTTTCATAGTCTCTCGCAGGGGCATTAAGGTTGATCCCGATAAGGTGAAGGCTATCCTAGACATGCCCCCTCAATGCAATCTCAAACAGTTAAGAAGCCTTCAGGGAAAAAAGCAGTCTATCTGTCACTTCATTGCCCAGGTGGCAGACAAGTGTCAACCATTCACTCATCTTCTAAAAAAAGATTCCACCTTCCGATGGAACCAGCAATGTCAGATGGGATTCGATAAGATTAAGGAATATTTAGCCCATCCACCAATATTGATGCCACCTATTCCCGGCAAGCCCCTCTTGCTCTACATCTCTGCCACTTTAGTCGCACTGGGGGCATTGTTGGCGCAGCATGATGAGTCATCAAAAGAAAGGGAAGTCTACTACATCAGTTGGAAATTGGTTGGCTACGAGCTAAACTACTCTTCCATGGAAAAATCCTGCCTTGCACTCATCTTCAGCACACAAAATCTTTGACATTACATGCTTATCCATCTAGTAAAATTAATCGCCAAGATCGACCCATTGAAGTACCTGTTATCTAGAACCACTCTGACTGGCCGCATGGCTAAGTGGGTCATGCTCCTCAGTGAATTCGACTTAGCATACGTGGACCGCAAGGCTATCAAAGGGTAGATAATTGCAGATCAGTTGGCAGAAGCTCCTCTAGTTGACACTCACCCATTGATCATGGAATTCCCTGATGAGGAAGTCTTTTCAGTTGAGGAAACCCCCATGTGGACACTGTATTTTGATGGATCATATACACATAATGGATCAGGGGCAGGAATTTTATTAGTTACCCCTCAAGGTGACTACATTTCCAAGTCATTCAGGATAGTGTTCCCATGTACCAACAACATGGCCAAATACGAAGCTCTCCTCACCGGCCTCAAAATTGCCAAACAGTGGCACATAACTCAGTTGAAAGTCTTCGGTGATTCCTTGCTAGTCATTAGGCAAGTTAATGATGAGTTTCTGACCAAGGATGATAAGCTGTTACCCTACAAGTGCATGGTGGATGATTTCAAGAAATACTTCACCTCCATACAATTTGAACAGATTCCCAGGGTACGAAACAAAGCAGCTAATGCGATGGCCACTATCAGCTCCCTCCTAGACATGCCCAAGGATCGAATAGAGTGTGAGTTCCTTGTAGAACAACTATTAATCCCAGCATACGATATCCCTGAGACTGAAATGGTGTGCAAAATTGTGGGTCCCACCTCCCCATGGTACCAATACATCTATACTACCTCCGTGATAACATTATACCCCCAGACCTTTCACGTAACCAACGCAAATCCTTCATTCATCGCTCTTCTCGATACGTCATCATCGGTGATATGTTTTATCATCGCGGGTATGATGGAATCCTCCTTAGATGTCTAAATGAGACCGAAGCCCATACTACGTTAACGGAGGTACATGGCGGTGTTTGTGGAGCCCATTCAAATGGTATGGCTCTAGCCAAAAGGATCCTACGGGCTGGATATTATTGGCCTACGTTGGAACATGATGCTTGTGAGTTTGTGAAAAAGTGTCTTCCATGCCAGCAACACACAGATTTAATCCATGCTCCAGCACAAGATCTTCAGCCCCTCTTGGCACCATGGCCATTTTCTCAATGGGGTTTCGACTTGATTGGCAAGATTCACCCATCTTCATCTGACGGCCATACATTCATCATCACTACCACTGAGTATTTCACCAAGTGGGTGGAGGCAATGCCCCTCTCACAAATCACCGACACTCAGATCTCCAAATTCATCCTTTACCATATTCTCTGTAGATATGGTATCCCATCCACCATCATTTCTGACAATGGAAAACCATTCAAGAACCAAGCCATGAAACACCTATGCGATACCTTCCATATCCAGCACCGTTGGTCAACACCTTACTACCCCCAGGGTAATGGTCAGGTGGAAGTGACCAACAAAACCCTCATTTGTATTCTTGAAAAGGTTGTCAATCACACTAGACGAGATTGGAACCTCCACATTCATCCTGCCCTCTGGGCATATCGCACATCCATCTGCACCCCAACAGGCGCCACTCCCTACTCTCTGGTGTTTGGTGCCAAAGTCGTCTTGCCAATCGAGGTTGAACTTCCATCATTGAGAATCTCTCTTAAGAACCTTATCAGCGAAGAGGATGCTTGTGTTGTGCGGCTTGCACAGCTAGAGTTACTGGACGAACGCAGAATAAAGGCCTACGATCATCTGCAAGCATAACAGAATCACCTCAAGCGTAGTTACAACAAGAAGGTTCGTCCTCGCCAATTCTAGGTGGGCAAGCTTGTCCTTAAAGAGAACCAATGTACCCAACAAGACTGAGACAAGAAAGGAAAATTTGAGGCAAATTTGTTGGGGCCCTATATCATACCTGCTAAATATGGATCTGGGGCATACAGGTTGACTACTCTTGAAGGAGAACCCCTTGACGAGCCTATCAATGTCATGCATTTAAAAAAGTTCTACGCCTAAGTCCGCTCGGTTACCCCATCTGGTCGAAAATCAAAAAAATCAAAAAAATCAAAAAATCAAAATCAAAATCAAAATAAATTCGTCCTATGGTGAAAACCACCTTTTTGTGGCACCTTGGACAAATATGGATGGTGAAAACCTGGTAACAGGCGTCATCCATAGAGGGCTTAATCATTATCTACCCGACATCCTAGTTATTTTGTGCCAACTTCTGCACTATTGCCCTCACCCATCTCATCCCAGACTGTTTGGTAAATATTGATTGAGCATTGGATGACCCACCTAGTCTATCCCCCATGCCTGAGCTTTTCGTTATCCCACTCTGAGCTTACGTCATTCACATTTGTGTCATCAAGTAGGGTCATCCATCGCATTGGTCCTTACCTAGACCCCATCACGTCATGTCCATCAGTCAAACTACGTTGCCCCTGCGCTGTCACGTAGGCAAGGTTGATCATTTGATTCACCCCCGGGGCATTTGTCCATCACCATCGGTTACCATTGGTCTTCTTTTCACTTTATCCATGGTATTTTATGGAACTACGAGGGCTCTGCGCTTTCACGTAGGCAAGGCTAATCTATGATTGGCCCCCGAGCCCCTAGGTCTATAGGTTATGTCAGTCTTTTGTGTTTCATTATCAAGTTATGCCCACATCTAACCGGTTCTTAACAAACGAAATTCCCTTGTGTCACAAGAACTTGTCCCTCGATGACATCCCACATCAACTGGATCATCCTACTTTCGCATCCATCTTTGGTCTCAATAGGATGAATCCTTCCTAGCAGACCTCGCCAATCGCATCCACCACCTTGATTCTATGGCAAAGGACCTATTTTCTTGATTATGATCTTTTGATGTTTTCAAATTTTGTTTATCATTTTGGGTTCCTTCCCATCACTTGTCAAGGTCGCCCTAGTCCACTATACCATGGCGTGCTTTGACCTGTTGAAATGGGGGCATACCTTGCTCTTTTGTTTTGTCTGCTATCTTCTCAAGTTATCCCTCGTGAGACCCACCAAGATCTCTGGGATCTTGTGTTACGCAGGGATAACTTTGTGTGTTTTTGGTTATTACAACACCAGGCCCGACCGAGGTCATCGTGACCTCGGGGTGTTGGGATAACCTTATTGTTTGTTGTGTTTGTTTCATGCGTAGAGTACTCGCTCGCCTTGGTCTTCTATATCAAGGTGCTTGGTACCCTACGCTATAGTAAAAATCAATGCTCCAAAGATGGAAAAATCTCACTTTCACTGCATTTCCACCACTTTGCATGCACCCTTCGTGTTCATCATCACCATCGCTTATGATTTTAGTTGTGCAAGTACTCTCGTTCTTTGTTCTTCTTGGGTCCTCTTCCTCTCAGGATATTAGCGATTACTTTTGGCAAATGCAATCTTCCATCTGCCTATAGCCTATCTGCATTCTCATAATGGTCTTTATTGACATATTAGGTGCATTACAAGCATTTACCCTTTTTGCATCCATAAATCATACATAATAAATCATATAAACATGTGCATCCATAAGTCATACATCATATATCATATAAACATGCATCCTCACAGAATCATACATCATAAATCATATATAATATGCATAAATCATCCATCCACATGTGCATCCATAAATCATATGTCATAAACCATATACATGTATAACCGCCCATCCACATGTGCATCCATAAATCATATATATCATAAATCATATAAGCATGCATAAATCAGTCCATCCAATGTGCATCCATAAATCATATATCATAAAATCATATAAACATGCATCTCATATAAAATCATATAGAAACGCTTTTGCATCAATCATAAATCATCCATCCATAAAAACATAAAGCATAAAACATAAGTCATCCATATATAAACATCATGTGTGTATATA
>VDFB02000015.1:456078934-456112970 GCA_007258455.2 Sequoia sempervirens | reverse complement strand
ATCTTGTGGACTAACATCCACCATGGTTTTTCCCCTAATAGGGTTTCCACACAAAAATCTTTGTGTTCTCTATCTCTCCAATGTGTTAATTGTTTGTGGTTAATTTCTTATTCATTAGAACTAAGACTAAGTTATGTTACATAAGAGAAGTTTAAGTTTTTGTCACAATTGATTCACCCCCCTCTCAGTTGTGTGTCCTTATTTTTCCAACAATTGGTATCAGAGTAGGTTCCTCTAAAGAAATCTAAAAGCTTAAGGTGATCCAAGATGGAAACATCCAAGAAGGATAGTCCTAGATTTGATGGAACTAACTACTCACTGTGGAAAGTTAGGATGTAATGTCATCTAAGATGTATTGGTGAAGCTTTCTGGAAGATTATTAAAGATCCATATGTTATTCCCTAGAATGGTCCCTCCACTCCTGATGAGATAAAAAATGCTAAAAATAATATTAGGGATATTGAAGCTCTAGTGAGTGCTTTAACAGATTGAAAGATGGCTAATGTGATAAGATTGCAAAAAACTCATGAGATTTAGATGAAGCTAGAAACTTTGTATGAAGGAGATGCACAGGTGAAGATGGCTAAGCTACAGAGTTTGAAAGGAAATTATGAGAGTTTGAAAATGGGTGAAGATGAAAATATCACTTCTTTTATGCAAAGAGTAAATGAGATAGTGATGGGTATTAGATGTGTCAGTGGTTATGTGGATGAGGATAAAATTGTGGCTAAGATACTCAGATCCTTTCCTCCATCCTACAAAGTGAAATCTCATGATATTGAAGATATTAGATTAGTAACAAATATGACAAGAGACACCCTAGTTGGCAAGCTTGCTACTTTTGAAATAAGTGAATTTTGTGAATCTACACGGAAGACTAAATCTGCATTCAAGGCTACTATATCCAAAAGTAACAAGAAAAGCTATAGTCTGGGAGAGTGTTCCAAAAAGGTATCCAAGTATGATGAAGAACTAAAATATCTTGAAGATAAAGAAAGAGAGGTAGAAGAATTGGAAGCATTGATTGCAAAGGAAGAAGGTAGAGGAAAAGGTAAGTATGAAGATGCTTTTCCTATTAAATGTTTTTCTTGCAATAAAATAGGTCATTTTGCATCAAGGTTTCCTAAAAGAGTTCCTAGATCTAAGCATAAAAAGTTTAGATTCCAAAAGAGATGTTACTTTGCTAAAGAAGCAGTGATTGATGATCAATCTAATAAAGATAATGGAAATGAAGATTAATGGGTTTTCATTGCTACCATTGAAGATAATCCCATGGCTACTAAATCTACTAAAGATGAAAAGGATCTTGTAGCCCGAGTTGAAGAAAAAAATGAGTGGGTCATTGATAGTGGATGCTCACATCATATCACCAATGATAAAAGAAAATTTGTATGTCTCGAGAAGTATGATGGTGGGGCTGTAAGATTTGGAGATAACAATGCTGGTGTGATTCGTGGAAAAGGATCTATTTGTCTTGGTGGTAGGGATAACACTAATGATTTACTTTATGTTGAAGGCTTGAATTTGGATAGATGGTGCACAAGGGCTATGATCTTCAGTTCAAACATGGAATATGCAAGATACACAAAAGTTCTGGGAATATGATTGCTACAGGTAAACAGACAAAAGGTAATATCTTTCACTTGAATACTACTAGTGGAAGTTGTTTAATTGCTCAAGTAGATGAAAGCTGGTTGTGGCATAGGAGGTTGTGTCATGTAAATTTTGACAACATTATCAAGATAAGTTCCACTCAAGCAATAATAGATCTACCTAAGTTAGAGAATCCCGCTAACACAATCTGCAAGGAATGTCATATGGGTAAAAAAACTAGAGTCTCTTTTCAGAGAAAAAAGTTTCATTCAAATAATTTGTTGGAGCTACTACATACTGACCTTTGTGCTCCCTCCACAGTTAGAAGTATTCATGGAGAAAGGTACTTTATGTTTATTATTGTTGATTACTATAGAATGATATGGGTTTCTTTCTTAAGAGAAAAATGTGAAGCATTTGAAAAGTTCAAAATTTTTAAGGCTATGGAAGAGAATGAGAAAGGTCTAAAAATCAAATGCCTAGCATTTGACAGAGGTGGTGAGTTCACCTCTAGGGAGTTCAACTCTTTTTGTGAAGAGCATGGAATTAAAAGATAGTTATCTTCTCTTTGAACCCCTCAACAGAATGGAGTTGCAGAGAGAAATAATAGAACAATTTTGGATGCTTCTAGAACAATGATCATGGAAGGAAATGTGTCTTAGATGTATTGGAGTGAAGCGGTAAGGACTTCTATGTATACTTTGAACCAGGTAAATGTTAATGTTAATTTCGGTAAGACCCCATTTTAGTTATGGTTTGGTTACAAGCCTACTATTAAATATTTCAAGATTTTTGGAAGAAAGTGTTATATTAAGAGAGATGATGATATAGGAAAGTTTGATGCATGAAGTGATGAAGGGATTTTCCTAGGTTACTCCACTAAAAGAAAGGCCTACCGGTGCTATAACAAAATACTAAGAAAGATGGTTGAAAGTGCATATGTCAGAGTTGATGAGGACTCTGTCAAATCATCTAGGTATTGTGGTTATGATTCATATGAAGACAATACTATCAAAGGGAAGAATTCTCAGACACAAAATATACTTCATATTATTCCATATGCTCTAGTAAAGCAACCTCAATTTGTTTTGGTAAATCAAGCCAGCCAAGAAATAGAGACAAGTGCAAGTGTAGAAGAAAGATCAAAAGAATCAGAAGTTCAAGAATGTCCCAAAACTCCAAGGTATGTAAAGCTAAATCATTCTAACAGTCAAATAATAGGAGATAAGAACAAAGGAGTGCAAACTATAAGAAATATTGTAGAAGAATATTTTCTGATTTCCAAGATTGAACCTAAAAATGTCACTAAAGCCTGCGAAGATGAACATTGGTTGGAAGCTATGAAGGAAGAGCTGACACAAATTGAAGAGAATGATACATGGATACTGGTTCCTAGGCCTAAAGACAAAAATGTGATTGGTACTAAATGGGTGTTTAGGAAAAAGTTGAATAAACAAGGTGAAGTGGTCCAAAATAAAGCAAGACTGGTATGTAAAGGGTATTCTCAAATGAAAGGTATTGATTTTGAAGAAACCTTTGCTCATGTTGCTAGAATTGAAGTTGTAAGGTTATTTCTTGCTTATGTTGCATACAAAATCTATAAAGTCTATCAAATGGATGTGAAGTCAGCATTTTTGAATGGAGAATTAGAAGAAGTATACATTGAATAGCCAGATGGATTTCAGCTAACTGACAAGGAATATATGGTCTTCCAATTAAAGAAATCTCTATATGGACTCAAGCAAGCCCCCAGAGCCTGGTAAGCTAGATTGGATAATTATTTATTGAAGCTTGGATTCACTAAAGCTACTGTTGATAGAAACTTATACTTCAAATTAGATCATGATAAGGAGTTAATTATAGATTTTTTTGTTGATGGCATCATTTTTGCAGGAGATGACAATCTATTAATGAAGTTTGTTGATGAGATGAAGAATTAATTTGAGATGAGTATGATTGGAGAGATGAAATTCTTTTTGGGATTGCAAGTTACTCAGTTAGACAAGGGGGTTTTCATATATTAGTCCAAATATGTGAGAATTGATGAAGAAGTTTGGAATAGATGACTCAAAACTTGTTGGTACTCCCATGGTGACCAGATGTAAGTTGACACAGAATGATGGTTCTCCTAAGGAGAATCAAACTAAATATAGGTCAATGATTGGTGGATTGCTCTACTTAACTCAAACTAGACCAGACATTATGAATTCTATATGTATGGTTTCTAGATTTTAAGTTGATCCAAAAGAATCACATGTGACTGTTGTGAGGAGAATTTTCAGATACCTAAAAGGAACAGTTGACTTTGGACTTTGGTATCCAAAGGATGATGATCTCACTTTGAGTGCATATACTGATACAGATTGGGCTAGAGATGTAGATGACATGAAAAGTACTAGTGGTGGTGCTTTGTTCCTAGGGAAGAATTTGGTGTCCTAGTTGAGCAAAAAAGTAGAATTCTATTTCTCTATCTACAGTTGAAGCAGAATACATTGTTGCTGCAAATAACTGTACTCAAGTGATATGGATGAAACAAATTTTGAAAGATATCAAGGTGGTATATGAAGAACCTATTTCCATATACTGTGACAATTCAAGTGCAATAAATATTTTAAATAATTTGGTGCTACATTCTAAGACTAAACATATATCAATCATGTTTCATTTATTGAGGGAGAAAGTGAATGAGAAAGAAGTCAGATTGGAATATGTGGCTACTAAAGAATAGATTGTAGATATATTTACTAAGCCTTTTCCGAAGGATACTTTTGAGTATCTCAGAGGAATGCTAGGGGTGATTACCCCTCCTAATAAGAACTAAAAGATGCATTTATTTGCATCAATCTGTGAGATTCATTGCTATATTCTGATATGGATTCATGCTTTTGTGGCTACTACTTAGGGGGAGTAGTCAGATGTGCAGATATGTGGTTTAGAGCATGTGTTTGGAAAGGTCATGGTTACCTTTTACATTGATGTCAAAGGGGGAGAAGTTCATTGTGAAAAATATTTCTAAGGAGAAGAGCCATGTGGGGAGAACTGCAGTTGAGAAGAAGAAGTCAGTGTGTTGGGTTGATGGTATTTTTCTCATCATGTGTTTCCATCAATTCCAAAGGGGGAGATTATTGGATGTTGTGGATATGGTTGCTAATATTTGGTTGTCATTGATGTGAACACTATTAGAATTTGGTGAATTAAAGGATGTATATGTTGAGGATATTGAGAAAATTGTAAAAGAAAGTATTTTAGGTTCCCAGTGGAACTGTGCAGGTTATGAAGGTGTCTTGTTCTATACATTGAAGATTGGATGGTGTGGATTAAATGGTTTATTGTTATGTGTATCTTAATCATCTACTGAAAGTTTCAGAGGTCCACATGAAGTTTTGATTGTGTTGTGGTATGATAGTGTTTATGTGGTCTCTGTTAGTGTTCCTGAATGAATATTGTGTGATTCTATTAATATCAGTTGTTGCAGATGCTTCTCTATTGTTTCTTGGTGTTCTCTAATGTCTCTCAATCATTCTCTATCTTTGTGGTACATCCACATTAATCAAAGAGCTCATGGTTGAAGATCTTTTCTTGCGTATGTTTGAGTTTTTCATGTTCTTGGGATCTTCGTGGTGAAATTAATTAAAGTATTTTTGTGTTGGAGATGTTAATTTGGGTCTCCAATATGTTGTGGCTGACCTTGGTGGATTCACATTAAAAATTTATTTATAAATTTGGGCCGACATTGAAAATATGTTTTATTTTCCTCGCCCACTAAGTTGTGATGAAATCCCATGTAGCGGATATATATGTGTGATTGTTTCATCAGTGTAGTGTGTGGAAAATGTGCTCAATGTGCTCCTATGTGTGTGTGTGAATATCATTCAATTGTAGAGTAGAGTGTGAAGAAGATTGAGCGAAGTGTGAAGAAATTTTTCTGAGCTTAATTGGAACTATAATCAGGCTTGTGCAGAAGCTATTTTCTCAATTCGTACTCTTTGGATTTTAATCCTATTTTGTATTGTTGGGTAGTGAGTCCCTTTTTTAGTTGAGCAGTGAGCTCTAGGTAGTGTGCTTGAATGCATGTGCATTTCCCTTATTATTTGTCGTTATACTTTTAATAGGGTATAATTTTGTGGACTAACATCCACTGTGATTTTTCCCCTAACAGGGTTTCCACGCAAAAATCTTGGTGTTCTCTGTCTTTCTAATGTGTTAATTGTTTGTGGTTAATTGCATATTCATCAGATCTGATACTAAGTTAAGTTAAGTAAGAAAAGTTTAATATTCTATCACAATTGATTCACCCCCCCTCTCAGTTGTGTGTCCTTGTTTTGCCAACAGCTAGGAGAGAATCTAATTCCAAAATGCAATAACTATTTCATCCATGGCTACTCCAAAATTGGTGAACTTTGTAAGGCACTTTGAACAAATGAAAGAATATAATCCTTTGAAAGAGGAAATAACATGTAATGGAAAGGATTTGTATTCAAGGGGCAAGTGATGGAAACATCTATTATTGTAAACATGTAAATACTCTTGATAATGCTAATAAATTGAACTAGGTTGTATCTCTTTCCAAGCCCCCAATTGGCTAGGGTTTGAAAACCTATGGGAAGAAGCGAGCACATCGATGTATCATCATTTTGTCTTTAGAATTTGCTAGAAGAATTACCAGAGAACAATGAGGCACCAAGAATAAGTAGAGAATAAAGTTATCAGTCGAGAAAACTCATGTCATTTAGATTCCAAAGGAAGAATTGCAGCTTGATCAAGCATCTTAAGGGAACTAAAGAGTTGATTAAGCATCCATAACTATTTAAAGGTCATGAGATTTTCTTAGCTCACAATTTATGCTCTCAGGTCATACAATAATGATTACTGGGAAACCTGCCGCAACTATAAGTCAATTTATGATATCAAGATTTTTACTATAATAAGTTTTGGGGGAAAATGAGCTTTCAATAGCTCAAAGGTAACCATGTTAGATTCAACCACTACCATGATTCATTGACTAAAAAAAGAGAAAATTAGCTAGGAAATAAGTTTTTTAGAAGTTGAACATTGATATGATGTTTGGTGATCAAGTTAAGTGCATCCACAAGAAAATGTATTTAGAATTGTTCACCGATACGAGTATATGAATCATATACTACAAGATTTTTTTTTATGTTTAGGTTGTTCTATGAGCGTTGTATGCATATTTTGCTAATAAGCCTATGAAATAAGTTCAACACATTGAAGTATGATATCAAAATTAACATCCACTTGGACAATGTAAAGCCTAACGCTTTTGATAACCAACACTAGATAAAAAAAATCCTCTACAAAATAAAAAATATTAGTGTCATTATCAACGAATGATATAGGATAGGCAGTATCAATATGAAACGAAGGCATCATCATAATAATGGACTATATTCGAGCCTCCCTTAGCCAAATATCTTTTGATTCTATTGGCTATTTAGCTTTTACGTGTAGGCTCGATGGAGGGATCTCTATATTGATTGAAGAAAAGACTCACATATCAGCATCACCAAATAAATAAACCCTAAATTTTAGATAGAATTGATATTTATTGAGGAGAGTTACTAGTTTTGAAGTGAGACTGTTTAAAGTCTCTTAGACATATGGCAGACAATAAGAAACAATTTATCGAAGAGACATGTGCTCATTGCAAGGAGTCATGCAAAGGTCCCTTCGATCCCCTAATAGCACTTAAGTATGTTGAAGAGAGACATGGATATCAGTGAGACATTTCTCAAAGCCTTGTCAACAACACCAAAATGCGGTGAAGTATGAACAAAATTTTACTTTGTGGTGGACACTTTTAAAAGAAATTTATTAATTTACCTCCTCGTGAAGACTATGGAAAATCACTATTTGGGTACCGAGTAAAATATTAAACAAATACACTAGGAAGTGGATGATTATTTTAATTGAAGAATACTTTTATATGAAAGTATATACAATTGGAGATAAAGCATTTTTCACCGAGGAGGGTAAAAGAATATAAAAGCCATGAAGTGAGGAGTTATTTTTTACTCAAAAAGATACATTTAAATGGGTGAAAATGTATATAATTAGAATTGAGACATTTTTACCAAAATATAAGCAAGGAATTTCTTGCAAGAGAGTTAAAATTAAAATATTTCCAAATACTTTATTTTTCAACAAGATGGGAAACATTTTCACCAAGGAGGTCATGAAGCAATTGATTATCTTTGTCACAAGAATATTTTCTAAATGGTGAAAATACATATGGATAAGTGCAAGTGTGAAGATTTCCAGCAAAGGAAAGATTTGATAATCACTAAAATTATTTTCATGGAGATACAATGATGAAGATTAAAGTATTTTAATTTTCTGAGGGTAATTAATTAAAATAAAATGAAGAGATGCACCAAACAGATATGTGAAGGGTCATTGTATACGTCTAAAAATGGTCATGATTAAGCTTGTTAACTAATTAAATATGATTTATTTAATTAATTCCTCTAATGTCATCTACATATAAATAAATTTAATTATTTATTTATATCGTTCATTTTCTAATTCTTCTACCTTAATTAAATAAATAATTTTATTTAATTACTAACATTTCCATCTTCCACTTAATTAAATTAAATAAATTTTCATAATTTATTTATATTTGATTATCATTGTATTCTAAAGTTTAAATATTTTGAATATTTGAATAATGGAATATTCTCCATCCCATAATCGGTTTAAATATTAAATATTTTATTTAATATTTCCTCACCGTAATTTCATTTTCTAAAACATAATTAAATATGATTTATTTAATTATGTGAGTTTCCATTTTCATCTCCACTTCCAAATTAAATAAATTTATTTTATTTAATTTTTAACTCATGCTAACTCACCCTTCCAAATTCTCATCTCATCCTTCGAAATGGAAGTTTCCCTTCAAATCTCAATGACGAAAAATTGAAGGAAAAGGGAAACCTTCCATCTTCTCTTCCACTTTCAAAAATATCTTGTCGTCCGTTCGAACAAGCTCAATCTGGACCGTCGATCGATTCAGCCAATCAAATCCATTCGAAAACTCTATAAATTCTGATGCAAATCCAAGCTTTGGTTACACTTCGTATACTCACTTACGCATGCATACACGATGTATACACGCAATCAACTTATGCATTCATATCATTTTTAGCATCACAGCCATATTCTCATCCTAGCATTTTAGCATAGCTTTGCATTTAGCATATTATGCATGTTTTAATCTCGTTCTTTAGCTATCATTTTGTTGAGCATTAGTCTACTGATATGAGAGAAATTCGATGCAACAAAATGCTAGAGTTAGAGGAAGATAAGACGATTTCGGGAAAGCTGTGATAATGGTTTGCATATTTTGTTTCTTTTCGGATTTTCTTGATTTAATGTCTTATTAATATGTGTTTGATTTTCATTCAAAATTTGATCCAATATTTCATTCACACATAAAATGGTGCCCACCGTGGGGCTCAAACCCACAAATTTAACATTTTATGCAAGTATCTGTTGACAGTTTCCGCATTCTGGAATCAACTTTTTGGGAAAAATTTGGCATTTAGGCGCATTCAAAATTTTCTGACGTGCATACGGGGATTTTAACTTTTTGTTTTGTAGGATTTTGGAGTGCATCTCATGACTATTTAGGCGCATCCTGTGACTGTTTACGTGCATATAGAGTCTCTCTTTTAGCATACAGTAACTATTTTTAAAGCATATAATCTTTCTTACGGCACATTTAGTTTCTATTTAGGTGCATATAACATATTTTTAAGCGCATATAACATCTGTTTAGGCACATATAGCATCTATTCCAGCGCATTTACCCTTTTTTCTGACGCATATATCTTCAGGCGCATATAGCTTCTATTCAGGCACATATAGACTGTAACAAAAACACAAAATTTTGAGTCTAATCCCTTCCGCAGATAGAATTCTTTTTCTTTTTCTGAATTTTAAAATGAAGCAATCCTAGGGTAGCCACATTTGGATTAAAATGAAGCAATCTAGGATAGTCACCAAACAATGATCTTGTAGTTAAAATTGAACAATTTGTTTTTGGTGAAGCAATATCTTCACTTAGATTAGATCATTGTGATTTGGAATTTAAAAAGAACATCTGCTTGCTTTGACTATGGCAATAGGTCTAAGCTCTCCCCTTAACTGGGTGATCAGAATACCAGACTTGCCTTTTTCATTTCATGAATTTTACTATTTCAATTACATCCTTTAGAGAGCCTGCCGTAGTGGGAAAAAGTACTCACCCTATGGGAACGACTCAAGTGGGTTCAATCCAAAGCTAGGCTATTCCGCCCCACTATAAAATTTAAAGAAAATCTGGGGAAACCCTCTTTTGCCAGTAGTGTGCAAGATAACCATCCCCAAAGCCTTTGTTCTAAAGGTTGGGAGGTCTCCTAAGGGAGTTTATTATTTCCACACCGAACGGAAATCCTTACTACAAAACCTAGTGTAGTGGCCAGCCGAGTTAGTTTCCAAACATTCTAATAATCACAGTGCAAGGGGAGGGAAGAATTTTCCCCCAAGATACTCACCATATAACTGCCAAGGACCGTTTGCTCAGGGGATCAGGTATCCACTTCTGTAACTCTGAGTACGCACCTAGAAAAGACAAAAACACAGGCACCCCTTCGGGGGTGACACGGCTGTGTGAGTCGACGCAGTTCTAAGATGTGGGCTATTGATTACTATAATGACCTCCTTGAGCATTTAAGAGTGAGTCTATCTGAAATTGTCTTTCATGTGCAAAACCCGTGAAAACATTTGATGAAAAACATTTTCTTGATCAAACACTTTATGTTAGTATAGGGCTTTAAGAACAACTGTTTTCAAAAATGTTTGTTGTGTCTTCCATTACATTAATTAAGATAAAGAGATCATCCAAAAGGAACATGAAGAACAACAACTGAAAGCCACTTAAGAGTTTTTCATATCATTGGTTCAAAAATATTCCCAATAACATTCCCATGCTTAGAGATTGGAAGTCAACAAATTCTCCCAAGAAATCATTGTCTAAAAGAATCAAAAAACCCAAGAAACCATTAGGATACAAGAAAACACTACAAAAGAGAAAATTCTTGTACAAAAGTTGACAAGTATTGCTTCACTATCGAGGATTTCTTCACAGATATCAGGATTTTGTTAGAGGATTCACTGATGAATATGTTGTAGATCCCTTAGATTCTCGAGCCTATTATTAGAGATTAGCTCTATCACAACAACATAATCATAACCAACCTCTTGAGTTTGACAACATACCACAACCTTCTATAGAATATCCTTCACACCCCAGCCATATTCTTCAAAGATCATGAGAGAATTTCTTTAAAAACGAAGATCAAAACTTTAAGAGTGCATCTCTCAAACGACTTTCTAATTTTTGGTTCAACTTCCCCAATAGGATTCTGAAATCCTTCATCAATTTGGAAGCCACAATCAATAATTTAGGAGCATCCTTGATCTTATCATAAGATCCCGCATCTTATCAAATCATCATCATCGCACTTGTCAGAAACTGTGATCTAAGTTTAGAGGAAATTTTCAAATTCATATGCTTATCTCCACAAGATCTCAACACAATAAACTGAAGGATACAATCCAAAAAGAAATTCATATTCAAAACATTCAAGAAGAAGGAGAAAGTAGTAATCCCCTTTTCAACATAAATCAAAATCCACTTTTTATCAAAAACATGGACAATAGAGAAGAAAATTCGTTCCACCAATACAAAGACACGAACAAAACACAAATAGATATTGATGAGGAACAAGATGAGGAACATCTTAGAGAGGCTGAGCAAGATCCAAAATTCCATAAAGCCATTGAAAAGATCTTGCAATGAGATAAGGAAAAATATTTTCGCTATCTAGCCAAACAAGGGGCTAAATTGCCTCATGACTTTGACACTAAAAACTTGAAAAATAAACCTGAAGAGACACCCCTTTCTGATCTTAGTGCTTTGACCCAACAAATCAAGGCACTTCAAGGACAAGTTAAAGAATTACAAGGGGGAACAACCATGAAGAAATACACTCTTGAGGACATTTTTCCTTATCCTTTTGATAGAAGTCTTAACATGATTCATTTTCCCAAGCATTGTGAAATGCCAAAATTTGATCGCTATAATGGGAAAATAGATCCAATCGATCACGTTAGAGACTTCAGGAACATGACATTAGAGTTCGCTCACGAAGATACTTACCTGATGTGATTGTTTCCTAGGAGCCTTGGAGTACACTCTATGGAATGGTTATCTAAGATCATACCTCCCGTCAGGACATTTGAAGAATTGATCAACCTATTCATATCACAATATACCTACAACATACAACACCAGATCACCATGATAGATCTTTGCAAGGTTGCACAGAAACCTGGTGAATCTTTCATTACATTTCTTCAGAGATGGAGAAGAATGTTTTCCAGATATCCACGTCATGTTCCTGAAAGGAAAAGATGGTTACTTTCATTAACAGCTTAAATTCAGAAATGAGCTATCACTTGAACTTACATTGTCCTCCTTCTTTTGAGAAAATGATTGAAGATGCCATAACCATCAAAAATGCTTTGGTCAAAAGAGGAATAATCAAACATGACAAAGAAAATCCTAGCTCATCTAACCATCACAATAATCAAGACAAGTCCAAATTCTGGACTCGCAACAAAAATATGGTGAATGATGGTGTTGTTGATGCAAATCATGCCTCGACCAAACCATTTGTCCTCAGTACTCCAAACAGTCGCAACAACAATGTCAACTCGATTGCAAATCACAGAAATAATCCTCCTCTTCTGAGGAACAATACAAATCAAAACTCTACTCCCCATCAAGGGATTTCCAACAACCAGGGTTACCAAGGAACCAATAACAATCACAATTCCTTAGGGAACACCTCGAATTCAAATCCGCAAAGATTTTCATTCTTCTCAAATAGAAGAACTTTCACTTCATTGGGACAATCTTTAGAATCAGCATTCAAAGAGTTGATGGCCAAAAATGTCATTACTTTGCCGCCTCAATGAAATTATGAACCCAGTGTAAAGCCTCCATCATGGAATGAGGCATACTATTTTGATTATCATCGGTGTAAAGTTCATCGCACAAACAACTGCCAAGCCTTGAAGAATGCCATTCAAGACTTAATTAACAATGAAATCATTACAATAGAAGGAAATCAACAAACCAACGTAGACCACCAAGCATTTTGTAATCCATTGCCCAATTATCAAAAGGGTGAGTCTTCTAAAAAAAATGTGAATCATATCAATGATGATCATATAATCAATCATCTCTACTCAGACAACAAGCGGGTAAATGTCATTAAAGTCAAAAGGAAGGTGGAATATAGAGAAGTCAATGCAACAACAAGAGCACAAGCTAAAGTTGTTTTAAAAGGTGCCTCTTCAAAAACCACTGAACCTCCACCTCAACATCAATATGATTTGGTCAATCAACTTCGGAAAACCCCCACTCAAATTTCTATTCTAGAACTATTGAAGATTTCTCCAGCCCATAAAGAAATTCTTGAAAAATCCCTCGTTGAAACTAATGTATCCACTGACCTAGATGTGAATCAATTTCAAGCCATGGTAGGACATTTGTCCTCACCCACTTTCCTTTCATTCTCTGACAAAGATGACATTTCCATAACTCACCCCCATAATTCATCATTGTACTTAGAAGTCATGGTTCACAAGTTTCGTATCAGATGAGTTCTAATAGATGGAGGTGCTGGTTTGAACATTTGTACCATGAAGTTGGTTAAGTCCTTAGGATTTTTTGAAGACTCCATTGATTTCAAAAGAAAGATTACCATAAAATCTTATGATGATGAAGAAAGAGCATCCAAGGGTCTAATCATGCTGCCAATCAGAGTGGGCCCTATTATAAAGAATACTTTCTGTCAAGTACTAGACCATGATCTTGCTTAGAACATCTTGTTGGGTCATCCTTGGATCCACGAAATGCAAGTTGTCCCATCAACCTATCATCAATGTCTTAAGTTCCCTTATGATGGACAGGAAATCACAATACCAGCTGACAATTCCAATATTCAAACTTGTGCCGACATAAAAGCCAATCAAGATACTTTGGTCCCTAACAATCGAGAAACTCATGCTAAGACTTCTCTAAAGATTGACACACAAATCAGTCAATTGACCAATAGATTTGACAAAAAGATGAAATTCAAAGATCATGGAGTTGGAGAATATTCTCTTTGTCTTGCTAATCTACCTACATCACCTTGATCACATGGATAGTCGTCTATCAAGGAACATCAAATATCAATAGCATCAACATCAAAGCAACCACCAATAGAGCCAATCACAAAATTTAATGGACAATTCATCAAAGAAAAATTCCCCATGGAAAATCCTGAGGATACAAAAATTCTAAATTGGCTCTATAAAGATGAAGATGAAGCAGTCTCTAATGTCCAATTACCCACAGACAAATATGGAAAAGGGTATTCAATCATGCAGAAAATGGGTTATGATGAAGGGCCTATCGGAAAAAGGAAGGAAGGAGTATTTGAACCCATTCACCTCCGTGGACTCACTACAAAAGAGAAAAATGGATTGGGTTATGATACTCACTCCAAAGAAAAACAACTACATGGCACTGTCTTTGCATTGCAAGAAGGCTCAGATTCACGATAAGCATGTTTGACAATAATTCAAAACTTCTTGGACAACAATTCTGACATAGACTCTGTTGAATATGAATGCGATACCATTTACAATGATGAGTTCTAGAGGGACAAAGAGGTTGATGTAATACACCAATACACTCCAACTCTAATTGAAGGTTAAGGTTCAAGGTCCCAACCACAATAATCTGAACCACAAATCGACTATGATTCTAGTGATACTGAATCGGATCTAAACAAACAAGACTATCATGAGGACAGTATCATCATTGACCCACCTCATACCTCAGATCCTATGGACCACTCTGTTATGACCATAACCATAGCCAACTTCACACAACCTGATGACCTGATACCTTTGATTTATCTTGATCTCATTGATTGGGATTCAACCGAACCTATTGATATACCCATGTTTCCAAGTGATGAAGCTATCGTAAACTTCCTTTCCACAGAGAATACAAATGATTGTTCCACCAATGATTTTTGACATAGATTTTTTGATCAAGAGAGTGTCAAGTCTCCTAGCTGCAAAAGTAAAAACAAAATAGAAAGATCTAATGGTGAAAACTAGAATCTAGCAGTATTAGATCAAACAAAAGATAAAATAAAGAGCGTATCTGATGGTGAAAACCTCTTTGAGGCACCAGATGATGGGAATCTTGACACTCTCCTAGAGCACTACCATGAGCGATCGCCTATTTTGATTGAGCCTACAAATGCTATTGATCTTGAGACTTCTGACAAACCAAAATTTATACAATTAGCTGCATCAATGACAGAGAAAGAAATATCAGAGTTCATGGAATTCTTGAAAGAAAATCAAGTCAATTTTGTGTGGTCTTAAGCTAACATGCCTAGTCTTGATCCTGATCTTATCATGCATCACTTTTATATTAAACCAGGAGCCAAGCCAATGAAACAAAAACTTAGAAAGATGCACCATCATGTTGCATTATTGGTTAAGGAAGAACTGAGAAAACTCCTTGATGTGGGCTTCATAAGACCAATTGACTATGCAGAATGGATCTCCAACATTGTTCCTGTATCCAAGCTAGATAAAACTATGAGAATATGCATAGATTTCAGAGATCTTAATAAAGCATGTCCTAAGGATGACTTCCCACTACCAAACATCGACACCATAGTTGATCTGACAGCTGGCCATGCCATGTATTCATTAATGGATGGTTTTTCTAGCTACAACCAAATCAAGATTGCACCTGAAGACCAGGAGAAAACAACTTTCACATGTCTGTGGGGAACTTATTGTTGGAACATCATGCCTTTCGGTCTAAAGAATGTTGGGGCTACCTACCAAAGAGCCATGACTACAATCTTTCATGACATGATGCATGTATTCATGGAAGATTATGTGGATGACATATTGGAAAAATCATACACCCGAGAAGGATATCTTGAAATATTATCCAAAATATTTGCAAGACTAGAGAAATTCAAAGTTCGTCTCAACCCTAAGAAATGTGTTTTTAGGGTCAAATCTGGAAAAGTCTTGGGGTACATTATTTCAGAAAAAGGAATTGAAGTAGATCCCGCAAAAGTACAAGCAATTATGGAAATGCCTCCACCAAAGAACATCGGTTAGTTGAGATCACTGCAAGGACGACTTCAATCTATATGGAGGTTCATTGCACAATTGGCTGATAAAATTTTACCTTTCACACATCTACTGCATAAAAATGTTCCTTTCAAGTGGGATGACAAATGTGAATTGGCATTTCAGCAAATCAAACAATATTTAATGACTCCACCAGTTCTCGTACCACCAAATCTAGACAAACCCCTAATCTTATACATTGTCGCAACAAAAACATCTTTGGGGGAACTACTAGCACAAGAAGACTCTACAAGAAAGAAATGCACAATCTACTACATCAGTAGAACACTAACAAGTCATGAGCTCAACTACACTTCTATCGAGAAGGCTTGTTTGGCAATAGTATTTGCTTCACAAAAGTTTCGGCATTACATGCTAACCCATACAATCAATCTGGTTTCAAAGATTGATCCACTCAAGTATTTGTTAAGCAAAGCATCATTGACAGGAAGGTTAGCAAAGTGGGTAATGATTCTGAGTGAGTTTGACATTCATTATGTTGATTGCAAAGAAATCAAAGGACAAGTTATTGCTGATCAATTAGCTGAAGCACCATTACAAGCAGATCATCCCCTGCACATTGAATTTCCAGATGCTGATGTTTTTACTATAGAATCTAAACAACCATGGTCCCTATATTTTGATGGTTCTTTCACTCAACATGGATCGGAGGAAGGCATACTTTTCGTCACCCCTCAAGGACACACCATTCCTCGATCATATAGGTTGATGTTTCCATGCACCAACAACATAGCCGAATATGAAGCATTAATCACCAGACTCAAAATAACATTGGAATGGAGAATTACAGAATTACAGGTGTATGGCAACTCAGAGCTAGTCATTTATCAAATCAATAATGACTATCAAACCAAAGATGAGAAACTATTACCATATAAAAAGATCGTTGATGACTTCAAGAAATATTTTGTGGACATAAAATTCACACAAATTCCAAGGCTTGATAACAAAGCAGCTGATGCCATGGCTATAATTTCATCATTGTTACAACTCCCAGAAACTCAAAATCATTATGAATTTCTAGTGGAACAATCATTTGCACCTACTTATGATACACCTGAAAGCCAAATCATTTGCCACTTGGTAGGATCCGATTCGCCATGGTACGAAAAAATTTATGCCTATCTCAAAGATGATATCTTACCACCTGATTTATCCCGTAACCAAAAATGCAATTTTATCCGCCAATCCACTCGCTACACTCTTATCGCTGACACCCTTTATCATCATGGTCTTGATGGTACTTTACTCTGATGTCTTGAACGTGAGGAATCTGACAAAGCTGTACAAGAAGTTCATGGTGGCATCTATGGTACTCATTCGAGTGGACTGACCTTATCTAAGAAATTGATTAGAATGGGTTACTACTGGCCTACAATGGAGAGGGAATCATTCACTTTTGTGAAAACATGCTCAAAATGTAGATTCATGGGAATCTCATTTATGCTCCTGCACGGGAACTTCAACCATTCACACCAACCTGGCCATTTTCTCAATGGGGGTTAGATATAGTGGGCAAGATTCATCCTTCTTCATCGAACGGGCATAAGTTCATCATCACAGTTACAAAGTATTTTACCAAGTGGATTGAGGTGGTCCCTCTTACTAAAGTTACCGGCAAACAAATATCATCCTTCATACTCAACTATATCATTTGTCAGTATGGCATTCCCAACTCCATTATTACGGATAATGGACGTTCGTTCAAAAATTAGGATGTTAATGAAATTTGTGAGAGATTTCACATTCAACATATTTATTCAACACCGTACTATCCACAAGGGAATGGCCAAGTAGAGGCCTCAAATAAAACAATATTTAAAATATTGAAGAAGACTGTGAATGCTTCAGGGAAGGATTGGCACGTTCAACTCAATCCCGCCTTATGGGCTTATAGAACCAGTATCCGCATACCAACAGGAGCAACACCATTTGCTCTTGTCTATGGAGCAGAGGCCATACTACCTTTAGAAGTTGAGATTCCCTCACTCATAGTATCATTGAAAGGCCTTACAAAAGATGATGAATATAGAGTCTCCCAACTCCAAGAATTGGAACTCCTAGATGAAAAGAGACAAAGAGCAGTTGATCATTTGAAAGCATATCAACAGATGATGTCTCGTAGCTATAACCACAAAGTAAAGCCACGTACCTTTTAGGTGGGTGATCTTGTTTTGAAAGAGAACCCACACAATTAGCAAGATAGAGAAAAGAAAGGAAAGTTTGAACCAAATTGGCTAGGTCCTTATATGGGTATCACAGTTTATGGTTTAGAAGCCTACAAGCTATCAACGCCAGAAGGGGACCTGCTTGACAAACCTATCAATAGTATGCACCTAAAAAAATATTATGTCTAAGGCAGTTATCATCATTAGAAAAAGTCCTAAAAAATCCTAAAAAAATCCAAAAAAATTAGAAAAGTCCAAAAAAAAACAAAAAATTTAGAAAGAGTCCTGAAGAATCTAAAAAAATCAGAAAAAGTCCTGAAGAAATCCAAAAAAATCAGAAAAAGTCCTGAAAAAATGGTTACCCTGGTGAAAACCTGGCAAACAGGCATCTCGGTAGCACCAAAAAATAAAAAATAAAAAAAGTCATAGGGTGAAAATCTAGCAAACAGGCAGTCTATTGACAAGAAAAATGCAATAAAAAAAAATAGTGAAAATCTGGCAAACAAATGCTATTTGGGGCTCTCCATCTATTAGTTTATGTTCTGCACTTAACTTTTCAGCCGTCCTTTTTCATGCATCTTTTTCATCATCTTAGAGCCACACCAGTATCATGCTATCATCATTTTCCTCGAGCAATAACATCTTATCATGGTTTGATTATTGTACATATTCATTTCAGCAAGTTGTGTTGATACCAAAAGAAAACATGGGCATACTGGGGGAAATCAACTTTCAAGTTCTACCAAAACAGCTAGACAATGACATCAAATCCAATCACGCAAAACAAAACAATCAAATCAAACTAAAACAACCAATCATTGATCCATATCACGGTAACTTTCAGTTGTGTACCTTATCATGACTCATATCTGGATGATCTCTAATCTAACTAATGTTTGGAATCACAGTATTTCATTTTTGAACAATGGTTGTTTAATTTTTTGATATCATTTCTCTGGAGCACACTCAATGATGTACTAAACTAGAGTGGCAAGGAAAGAGGATGATTTTTTTTCTTTGTCTGTTGTATTGAGGTTAATCATTTATCTATTACAAGTATGTCGCAAGACATGATTTTCCAATGTTTATCATTGATGACAGTTCCAAACTTGCATCAGATGGTGTTTAGTCTTTGTCTGTTCATGCAAGAAATGCTCAGGTCATCTCAATTCAATTATACCTAGATGCTTGTGTTCACTTGCTATATCAAAAATCATGAAAGTTGTACTCAGGTCATCATTGGTGCTAATTTCCCCTCTGATGCTTGTACACACTTCCAACATTTTCAAACGCTCTATGATGATTTAAGTAGGCTCACTAAAAGGCTCAACAAAATGGTCGGTTTCATTTTAGTTGCATTTCATTTTAGGTCATTGTACATAATTGCATATTGGATTTGCATCAAGAGTTTTTGAAAGGTCAATGGCTGTCATATTTCTTTGGACTATTTGTGGAGGACAATGCACACATTTGTTATCATTATCATTTCATTATTTCATCTTATATCATTTCATCATTTCATATCATTTCATATTAGTTTCATATCATTTCATTATTGCATCCATTATCATTTCATCATTTCATTCATTATTATTTCATATTAGTTTCATTGGCATTTCATCATTTCATTCATTATCATTTACATTATATTATTATAATCTCATCATCACATTACCATTATAGTCATTTCATTCATTTCATTTTATTTTCATTATCATTATTACCATTTAAAATCATCACATTACCATTATCACTCCTATTAATTTCATATACATTTCCTCATTTCATTCCTTATCATTTCAAATTAGTTTCATTACCATTGACATCATTTCATTCATTTTATTTATTCTCGTTATCATTATTATTTATATTATTATCCATTATCATTCCATTTCCATTTCATCAACATTTATCATTTAACATCTCATTAACATTTATCATTTAACATTTCATATCATCAACATTTATCATTTAACATTTCATATCATATCATTTAACATTTAACCTTTCATATCATATCATTTAACAATTTCATCTCATCAACATTTATCATTTAACAATTTCATCTCATCAACATTTATCATTTAACTTTTCATTTCATATCATTTAATATTCCATTCCATACCATTTCATTTATCATTTTATCAATTCATTTCATTATAATCTCATTTATCATTTCATTTATTCATTCATTCTAATTACCAAATCATTATATTTCATCACATATCATTTTATCATAAATCACTATTTATTCATCTCAATTTCATATCAGTATTCCTATCATCTCATGTCATATCATTTTATCATACACTATCTACTCATATCATTTCACATCACAACATATCATAATGCATAGCATGAACACGACATTCATTTTTCATCATATCTTTTATCTGCATCGAAAAACATAAACATACATACATATCATAAATCATTCACCTGCATGACATCATGAGTACACATCATCAAATCATCATCATCATAATAAAACATCATAATCAAATTATCCTGCATATCATGTTAGTCATCAAATCATTCAAATGCATACCAAACTCCATAAACACAGAAATAAATGCATATCACATCATCACATAAATCACATCATAAGTGCACATCAAATTAGCATCAAAATAATCATTTCCGCTGCATATCATCGCTCATAAAAAATGATACAAATGTCCAAATGTCCAATGAAACTAAAATGTCCAAAGCACAATACATCAGATATGATCAAAAATGGCATATACATGCCCCAAAAATAATATATATCACAAAGTCTAGCTGGTCAATGCCCCTGATGGTGCTGGTCTAGAAGGAGGTGGCCTGCCACTAGTACTTGCATCTGGATCTTGCCGAAGCCCAGTCACTCCCTTGCTCTGTGTATGTGTCCATGATCTACTCCTGGTCCTACAATGGGACTGCGGGTATGGCTCTTTATGCTCTGGAGGACACAGCTCCTCATATCTCACTTTGTAGTACTCAGCCTCCCTCGCCATCTCCATGCCCTCTGCAATGGCATCTCGTAGTGACACACTCTCTACGGTGCCCATCAACCTCTACTGCCCGCCGTTTAAATGCATCTCTCTTTGCTATCACCTAGGCTAACTATGGGCCTGGGGTAGATGCCTCTGCTAGCTGTGTTTGTAGCTACACAATGAACCCCTATGCCTGTCACAGCTGACTTTGCAACTATCCCTACTACCCCTATAATGTCTGCACCTAGGCCTGAAGTGTGGCTATCTGTCCTTACTGAGAGGAGGATGCCATCTAGATCACTGTTCATCTCCCGATCCCTATCCTCGGTCGACGCATAATTTGGACACCCCTCAGAATATCCAGCCCTGATCTCCCCAGCACATGTCCCCCCTCCCTGCCATCATCTCCATCATCTCCATCATCATCATCATCTGCACTCTCCTCCTCCCCACTCTCCACCTCCTCTCCTCCAACTGCTCCATGCTCACCACTAGCCACATCCTCCTGTCTCACTTCCCTTGACTGTGGTACTGCCAAAATCGATGTTGGCTCATCAAGGCTGGTGAACCGAGGAAAGGGATGCATGTGAAAATATGCAAAGTACTCATCAGACATCCCAACATCCACAATGTCTCACCTGTTAGCCCATACCTCAGGTGCTAATGCAATAAACTCTGTATATGTGGCCTGATAAGAAATACATGGCCCCCATCCAACCCATCTCTACTCCAGGCGTAGTGTGCAACCCCCTACGGCATCCCCTATGTGAATCTGAACTATCTCTACACCTGCAATGCCAGAAACCTCTCCAAAATAAAGGGAGTCCTCCCTATCAGGAACCGAGGGATGCATACATATGGCATCTCTACGTCATCTGTCACCCATGGCTCGCAATCCAGATATGGTCACCATACGACTGTGTCCATGTCATCCAGCAGTCATCTCCAGTAATCCACCATGCCCAGCTTGGGCTAGGTAAGGAACATTGCATACATATAGATATAAGGCCTGCCTGGTGGCCTAACTCTGGGGCACGCTGGTCTCATCACAACAAAATGCTCCCATGCCCAGATCTGTAGCAGTGTCACCCTGCAAGACAAACTAGATGAACCCCTGTATACTACCTAGTGCAAATCATGATAAAGATGTGCTAGCATACAACTCCCCCATGCATATCGCCATGGCTGTAGCAACATCTGCTCCAGAATCCTGCCCCAACCCACTGATAATCCCTTTGCCTGGCAATCTGGACAAAGGAGACCTCCAATGAATGCACCCAAAACTACTGGCAAGGCTGGATATCCTCGAAAATCAGCCCACGGTACCCAGTACCCTGCAATCTGTGCATCTCCGTACACCTTCCTCAAAGCATCTGTGCCTCCTAGCTCCTTGTGATCGTAATACACAAGGGCTCCAACTATGGGGATACCTAAGATCCTGTACAAATCCTCAAGAGTCATTGTCACATCATTGGTTGGCATGTGAAAGATGTTGTGCTCTGAATGTCATTACTTTGGAAGTTCTGTCAACAATCCTCTATTGATCCTAATTGGTGGCATCGCCAACAAGGATCTCAAACTGCAAGTATATATCAACGCTATGTTAGTAGGTGTCAACTCGGGAATCCTATCCCATCCTGCTGAGTGTCGCTCTCTAATCTAGAGGTTTTTGAAAACCTCCTATTTTCATCACAAGGATACGTAATCAGAATCATATCAACCATTCAAACAACATCAATTAGGCTCATATCTATCAAGTGAACTATATCAAGTGACCTATAGCAGTGAACTATATCAGACCCATATTAATGATTCATATCAATGCATCAAATCAATGACCCATATCACACAATCAAATCAAATATGTTCTATAATTAATTACTATTTGTTTTCTATCGCAGAAAGCAAATTTATCAGAAGCCATATCAATTAATTACTCTTTGTTTTTCATTCATGGAAAGCAAAGTTATCAGTTCAATCATTTACTCTTTGTCTTCTAATCTACAAAGCAAAGTTATCAATCAATCATCATTTTTATCCATATTAGCATGACGACACAACAATTTACCTATCTATTAACTAAGGAAGCAATAAAAATCATCATTTTCATATTCCTATCATCAAAACATCAATTCTTCCTATTTTACCGTATGCGCCGTTCTTTTTACAAGATGCGCTAAAACCCGTATACGCCCTTGTTTTCACTAGATGCACTCAAACAGACCCCTTATGCGCATTTTCCTATATGCGCAACTTTACTCCACCTAAGCACCACTGTTTTTGCCTGATGTGATTTTTCCTATATGTGTGCCTATTTACCCTAAAAGTGCTGTACCCCTAAAAATTTTGATCCTACCCTATATGCATGCTAGTTTTCACGGGATGCGCTCAACTGGTTTTTCCTAAATCATTCAAAATCTATCCTATATGGGTGTTTGTTTCTACTCTAAGTGCGCCTATTTTTTTTGAAAGCACCTAAACTATTCTATATGCATGCAAACGATATTTTTAAATCTAAAAACCATGGAAAAACAAAAAAATTTGATTCAAATCAAAAAATTCGAAAGCACTAGAGGATAGATCGACTTACCGGTGGTCCATACGCAACTAGCCTCTGATATCTGCGAGATCTCTCGAATCGGTGGCAATGATACGGAAACTCCATGTCACGATGTGACTCTCAGAGCTATAGTATTCACCAAAGTCAAAAGTGCAAATGACTTGTCTCTTTCAACCTTTTTACCTTTTAAAGGTCAAACAAGGGTAAATTTGACTTTATTTTCAAAATGGACATTCTTTTTCATCATTTATCGCGAGCTAAATCACTCTCTCTCTCATCCGTAATTTACCTCCCGAGGGGGCATCATCAGCAGAAATATCAAAAGCATATCAGGGGAAAAATCTTATTTTTTTTGAAGCAATGTGTTTTACACATTACTTCAAAGAGGGGCAAAATGTATACGTCTAAAAATGGTCATGATTAAGCTTGTTAATTAATTAAATACGATTTATTTAATTAATTCCTCTAATGTCATCTACATATAAATAAATTTAATTATTTATTTATATCGTTCATTTTCTAATTCTTCTACCTTAATTAAATAAATAATTTTATTTAATTACTAACATTTCCATCTTCTGCTTAATTAAATTAAATAAATTTTCATTATTTATTTATATCGTTCATTTTCTAATTCTTCTACCTTAATTAAATAAATAATTTTATTTAATTACTAACATTTCCATCTTCCGCTTAATTAAATTAAATAAATTTTCATAATTTATTTATATTTGATTATCATTCTAATCTAAAGTTTAAATATTTTGAATATTTGAATAATGGAATATTCTCCATCCCATAATCGATTTAAATATTAAATATTTTATTTAATATTTCCTCACCCTAATTTCATTTTCTAAAACATAATTAAATATGATTTATTTAATTATCTGGGTTTCCATTTTCATCTCCACTTCCAAATTAAATAAATTTATTTTATTTAATTTTTAACTCATGCTAACTCACCCTTCCAAATTCTCATCTCATCCTTCGAAATGGAAGTTTCCCTTCAAATCTCAATGATGAAAATTGAAGGAAAAGGGAAACCTTCTATCTTCTCTTCCACTTTCGAAAATCTCCCGCCGTCCGTTCGAACAAGCTCAATCCGGACCGTCGATCGATTTAGCCAATCAAATCCATTCGAAAACTCTATAAATTTTGCGCAAATCCAAGCTTTGGTTACACTTCATATACTCACTTACGCACGCATACATGGCGCATACATGCAATCAGCTTATGCATTCATATGATTTTCAGCATCACAACCATATTCTCATCCTAGCATTTTAGCATAGCTTTGCATTTAGCATATTATGCATGTTTTAATCTCATTCTTTATCTGTCATTTTGTTGAGCATTAGTCTGCTGATCTGAGAGCAATTTGATGCAACAAAATGCTGGAGTTAGAGGAAGATAAGATGATTTCGAGAAAGCTGCGATAACGGTTTGCATATTCTATTTCTTTTCGACTTTTCTTGATTTAATGTCTTATTAATATGTGTTTGATTTTCATTTAAAATTTGATCCAATATTTCATTCACACAGTCATAACCCTAAAAATGCAATGTATAAATGGAAGGCAAAATTGTATCATGAAGAATTATTAGAATTAGGAATTAAGTAGTAGGTTAGGAAATCATCATCACCACCATTCCACTTTTTCATTTCAAAGAATTCTGTGATTAATGTATATATTTTGAATTAATACAATGGAGCAAACTATTTATAAATCATAATCCATTTTCAGTGTTTAATTGTTGTGTCAATTTTCATGCTTATCTATTACTTTGTTGTCTCCAAAGTGGTCTTTTCAAGTTATTTAAGTCCACAAGATTTATCAGGACACATTTTTTGTTACTGTGTGGATGCTTTGATTCATTTCTAGTTGATGTGAATTAAAAATACTTTCAAATAATTTACTTTAATTGGTTCCTACCAAGGATTAAAATCCTTTTAAAGAGGTTATTTTGATTGGTTTTCATTGGCTTAAGAATAAAAATTCCTTTCATGCTTTCATAGTAACTTGAGGGGATATCACTGGGATTATTGAAGAAGAACATTTTAATAAACAAAATTGCACATTTTCCAGAAGGTGCAGTTATCTCAAGTGCCTAGTAGTTTGAGTTAAAATGAATATTATGTTTACTTATCTTGTAAATCTATATCCATAATCACCATCCACTTTGTTGGAAAGAGACATTGCACAAGTCATCTGGTGTTGTCATTGATGGCAACCCTAGTCAGTAATCCCATCCGCACCTCAGTATTTTCTTATACCAAAATTCAGATTGAAGATATGTGTTAACTATCAAAGCTAAAATAGGGCATCCGATAGAAAAGGCTGACTAGATGAGTATAGCATGTTGCAGATCTTCAATACATAATTGTTTAAGGTGTTTCATGTTCAAGGCATGTTGTTTTGGGTCCTCACTATATTTTGGCTAACATTGTTTGGTTTGCATTGATAATTGTTTATGGATTGGGCTGATAGTTTGTACACATTTCTTTTTTTTTTAAAGTCAACATGTAGTTGTTCTAATCCTTAGTTGTAGATATATAAGATTGATTTTTTATACCATTTGAGTGAAAGGTGTGTAATGTATGCTCTATGCTAAGTTAGAATAATGTTCTAATATCTCAAAGGCAGAAGTAAAGTGTGAAGAAGAGTGAGCAGATGAAAGTGTTTATGTGCTTAACTAGAACTGTAATTAGGAATTAGAAGATTCTATTTTCTCAATTCAAAATCTTCTAGATGTAATTCGAATGTGATTGTAAGACAGTGATTCTTCTTTTTGGAAGTAAGCCTTTTGTATTTGAGTAGTGAGCTCTAGGCAGTGTGTCTGAATGCATGTGCATTCCCCATTTGTAAACACTTATTTTGAGTATACTCATATTTTGGATTATCCTCCACCATGTATTTTCCCCTAATAGAGTTTCCACATAAAAATTCTTGTGTTATGGTGTTGTGGTTGACTGCCTTGTGTTCTTGCATCTTTCTTTGGTTCAATGCTATAAGTGGTTTAAAGATCAAGTTAATAAAATTAAATTTTACAGAACACTGATTCACCCTCCCTCTCAGTGTTCCTTGATTCCAACAAATGGTATTATATCCTAGCACTAACTCATTTGACTACAAAATCTGACAAATTTTTTTGACGAAATATGTATAATTTGATGTATCGTCAGGTGCGTGTAAAATTTGATGTGTAATTTTCAAATTTTTAAAATTTTATCCTCAACGTTCATCAAAATTTTGATGAACCTGGGTTTCATCAAAATTTCAACTAGCAGTTTCGCCAAAATTTTGACAAACATGAAAAATAAGAAAAAAAATCAAATTGTGGCCGACATAAAGAAAAGTGAGTTTGTTGATTTATTGTGACAATGTTTTGCTCTACTTGAGATAGTTTGTGGAGAACTAAGGATAGTTTTCTTAGGAAAAATAAGAAAAAATTCAAGAAGATATCGCTAGGTTGAGGGTAGTCATTGTCTTTTTGCAGAATTCAGTTGTGAAGTCAGATTTGTAGTTCTAGGTTTGAAAATCATATTTTAAAGCAACATATCATTAGATTTCATTTTTAGAGGTTTAGGGTTCTGAGAATTTCATGTCTAGATTTTGTTGTGTGGAATCACCAT
This sequence comes from Sequoia sempervirens, assembly GCA_007258455.2. Taxonomy (NCBI): domain Eukaryota; kingdom Viridiplantae; phylum Streptophyta; class Pinopsida; order Cupressales; family Cupressaceae; genus Sequoia; species Sequoia sempervirens. The sequence continues at coordinate 456,085,725 of VDFB02000015.1, read as the reverse complement.
AAGATCACAACTAAGGAACAAATTCTTGTGACTATAATTATGTGATCTATAACTCTATTGGTCATGTGTCACAGTTGTGATATAACAAATACATGATGCATTCATGTGTGACCAAAGTTTAATGTGGCTATGTTGTGATAGAAATGGAGGCACTCATATGATGTAGTTAATTAGGGTTTTATAATGTAGGTGTCAATCATCATTGGGTGCATTAAGGTTGTCTCAAGTTTAACAGGTTATGATGTAATTATAGCATGATCCAAGAGTGATTACCTCTTGCTGCAATAAAAAGCCTATAACTCTGGTTGATATGAAGAGTGGTTGTGTTATATCAATTATGTAGTGCATTCAAGCACAACCCATGTTTAATGGGCTATTCTAGAGAGTGATCAATATTTTATAAACCTTACGAATGTTATTTAAAAGTGTATAGCTTAAACTACAAACCAAGTTTTTTACATACTTGAATGTAATCTTGGGTTACTGCAAACTATAATAATATGATCTACTAATAACCATTATGGAAATTATTAAAGCAAGACCCATGCTATATAGGATACATTTCCCTGATCAGGTTTACATACCTTAATGATCAAACACAAGCTTCCCACACACTCTAGGATACAATCGAAGATCATACCACAACTTTGTCAAGACAACTAATTTTCTGACCCAAGATTTAGGGTTTTTTTTTAATACCAACAAAAGCATTGGTAAGAGAATGATTATGATACAAACCCTAGGCCTCCGTAGAAACATAAACAATAACTCTAGTGGATTAGTGAGGTTGCAATACCAAAAAGATTGAGACATTGTAGCTAATAACAAAATCTTGCAATCTAAAGATTGTACCCAATAACAAGCACACTATGTAGCTTAGTGACATTTGTAAATGCAATCTATGGTAAGAAGAATGATAGTCACTTGAGATGTGATAGTCAGAAATAGGTTGAGCAGTGACAAGATAATAAAGATCAAACCTTGCATAGTAAAGTGGAGATTTTAACAGTGAGTTTCCTTACCCCCTTACTGACCTTAAGGGTTTTTCAAATGCTTTTGGTAGTGTTATACAAAGAAAATACAATCAAGGAATGACTGTCCAAATGAAGTAACAGTGGTAATCATAGGTTCAATGTTTCTTCTTAGCCATTAATGTATAATGGAGGTAGTGGATTGCATGTTTGAGCAGTGTTTTGAGACTCATCAAAGATGGGAGAATAGTGAATAATACCTTGTGGAGTGTTAAGTAGTGTCAATAAGGTTGAAGGATCTTAAGATCTACAATACCATGAAACAATGAGTCCCCTATAGTAAGTAGGCAGTCTATAAGGCATAGTTTGATTTTATAAAAGGATTCTCATGAAAGGAATCTTCAAGTGATAGTGAGTGAGCTATTTGAGATTGCAGCTAAGGGTGCAATAGCTAGTCTTAAAGGAAGTTAGAAAAACAATAAATGTGCAAGAAAATCAAATTATACACAACAAAAAATTCACAATGTTATCATGCATAATTCCTTGAGTTTGAAGACAAAAATCTCATTGTATCTTGATGAAAGTGGTGACCTTAATGGTCAATCACTGGCAACCATGATTTTAAAACATGTTATTGTGCTTATGGAGGCAACATTTTAAGTAAGACAGTGAATGGTGGTTTGGAACAATGGCAGGTATGAAGGACTTTCTTTATATGCATACTGTGTAGTCTAGCTTAAGACAACGTTCTTAGAAGAGATTGAAGGTGGATTATGGAACTCAAGGGTTACCATGAAAAGGATTAAAGCAAAGGATGAGATCTATTTAAAAGCCACGGTCATGAAGATATTAAAGATGTCACATGCAAAACCCTAGTAGCTGGAGTAATGAATATAGTGCCAAAGAGGATAGTGTGCTGGGGCAGATTTAGGAGATCTCCACATTATCTAATTATAAGGAAATACATCATTTATTTATTTTTTTAATTAAAAGAAATCATTCTAAACCCTATATAGGATACATTGATACTTCAAAATCCTCTGAAGGAGTTTGAGATTATGCAAATATATGTCAAGTAAATACCTATATTACAAATAGTAGTGGAAACAATGTAAGATTTGTTGAGCAGAGTAGGAATGAGATAAGAAACAATGAATCCTATGCCTCCTTTCATGCTCATCTCCTCACCGTTCTCTGTCATTCTTTACTAAAACACTTCTCCATTTTGGTGGTCTATGCTTAAAAATAATGTTTTGACGAAGGTTTCAGAGTATGTTTAATAAAATGAAAACTCCATTCTAGTGGGCTATGCCTGAAAATAAGATTTTGACAAAAATTTTAGGGTATGTTTATTAAAGTTTTAGAGTATTTTTCTAGGCTATATTCTTGATTCCTTAAATTATTTATTCAAATGGATTGTGACTAAATAAATGACTAACTATTTAGTCATTTTTATTTGTGCGACTAAATAATTTTTAATCAATGACCAAACTAGTAATTTATTTACTCATTTATAGTTGAGTTGCAAAAAATGAGCATAATTTAGTCATTTTTAGTTGTTGTGACTAAAATTTTTATTCACCTAGTTATTTATTTTCCAAATTATACTAGTGTGTGCTTCCTTGTGTGATTAGGGCTCTCTCAGTGTTGAGGGCCCTAGGGATAAGCTCGTCATATGAAGTGACACATTCCATCTTTAACTAAAAGGATAAATATGTATGACATTAGCAATGATGATTCTGAATTGTTTCTCCTTAGGAATGGGTCACTTGCTCTTACTAGCTTGCTACCTCCATCGTTGTAGGAAGATTGCGATCAAGTTCAATATTCTGATTTTAGGAGTCTAATAGTTGGAAATCATAGTAAAATCAAAATTTAATAAGTTTTGGAATTAGCATTTTAAAGTGTTTGTTGGGGTCATTAACTTTAGACTATCTTCTCTTTTGCAGGGGTGATTGCATGCCAAATTGTTTTGGTGTAAAATATCAAAATTATTAGATTTTGACCTGTCTATGAATAAAAATTATTGGAGTGTGAGTTTGATATTTTTTGAAGATATAAATAGTCAAGTTTGGTAAGGAAAAATCATGTCAGATAATATTAGTCTAGAACAAAATGAAGAGACACTTGATAGATTGTGGGCTAGATTGAAAAGAAAGGGTGATAGGAAATGTTATTGTCCTTGCAATAATTGCAAGGGCTTAAAGATGAGACAACTTTTAATCACAATAGCTAAGAAAAATTATAGGTAGCATGGTCATGTTGAAGGGGGCATGATTATCCTCCATTGGTAAGTTGTTCATTATATGTGTTTATATTGATTGAATTTGTAAATGTTTATATCATTTTAACATTATATATATATAATCACTTAATCATGATCATGGTTTATTTGTGTCTATCATTATTATAAAGGTGGGGTGCCCTAGGGCACATGATATGGATTATCACAGCCCGGAGAATGTGGTTTTGCAAGCAGACGAAAATGGAGCTGTGAATATCGAAGATGAAGTTAATGATGCTATGGAAGAATATGATCATGCTCCAGAAAACAAAGTTGAAGATAATGGTATAGATACATTGATCCATGACACATTAGTGGCAGAGCTGATCATGATGATCATGATGTTCATGATTTACCTATACTTGAAAGGCATACAAGCCCCTTTATGAAGGCTCCCAAACAAATCTTCTCTCTGTTGTATTGTTGCTTTTGAACTTGAAGGTTATGAATGGTTTATCAAACATAGAAATCTCACGAATGTTAAGGTATGTTATATATGTCATCCTTTTTCATCTATTTTAATTGTTGTTAGTTCATCACTAGTAAATAAAGGATGAAATATGCACCATTAATATTCTTTATATTAACAAAAAAAAATTGTTATAGATTGATTAGTGAATTTTTGTTACCACCATCAAATATTTTACCTCACTCATATTGATATTTATCTAGCATTATGAAAGATATCAGAATGGAGTATCAAGCAATAGATGCATGTCCCAATGATAATATTATATATCATAAACAACATGAATTTGCAACAAAATGCGAAAAATCTCATATCAGTAGATATCAAACATATCAACTAATAAGAAAGGTTCCTCACAAGGTTCTTCGTTATATTCCCATTATTCCATGTATGCAACAATTATTTAGGTGCGAAAGCTTAACAAAATTTATGGATTACCATGCATGCAATAGAAGTGGAAATGACATTCTTCAAATTCCTATGGATGGTTCTGCATTTAGGGACATGGAGTAAAAATGACCACACTTTAAAGAAGAACCTCGTAATCTTAGGCTTTCATTGGAAGCGGATGGTGTCAATCCATTTGGAGAGCTAAGAGCTATTTACTTGGTGTGGCCTATTTTTGTTATCAACAATAACATTCCTCCATGGATGTCAATAAAGAGGGAGCACATAATGTTGTTAATGATTGTTCTAGGTATTTGTTTACATCAATTTTCTTTAACATAGTAGCATCAAATTTGTCTTATTTGTTGCATAATGACATATTTTTTTCATTCAATAGTCATGTACATTAATTTATATATATTGCAATAAAATGGTTATAATAATTATGTAATGTTTATGTTCATTCAACTAGGTAAGTACCAAGTTAAAGATATGAATGTATATATTGAGCCTCTTATCAACGAGTTACTAAAGTTATGGAATGGTGTCACTATGTATGACGTCTCTAGACCAATAGGACAAAGACAATTTCAATTCCATGCTATGCTTGTATGGACAATTCATGATGCCCCAGTTCTAACACATTTTTGTGGTATGTTATAACATTCGACTACACTTTAACAATATTTAATTTTATGAAGTAGATATCATGCATGTTTTAAAATAATCTATTCATTATATATAATTATAAAAATTGACATATTTAATCCAATTATATATGATCTTGGTCTTCAAACAAAGGGAAAATTTTCATGTCCAATTTGTGGTCCAAAGATGAAATCTCATCATTCAACAAGTTTAGGATAGCAGTGTTTGATGAGTATAGGCACTTCCTCCATAGAAATCATAAGTATCGAACTACTGAAAAACATCTTTTCAATGGGAAAGAAGAGACTACATCAAAACCACAAAGAATGACACCTCACCTATGGAAGTTGGAATATAATAGAATTAAACGTCAACGTTATACATCAGATCAAATTGTTTATCTATCATATATGATATGTTTTGAATTTATATTTTTATATTGTGTTGTGTTTACTCATGCTATAATTGACAATGATTGTCGTTAATTTTTTTAACTTATAAGCTTCATGAAGGTCATCAAGGCATTAATGGTCGGCTTCTATAGGGACTGAAAAGTTATCCTAGACAATTTTTTAGGTTGCCCTACTATGAGCAGCTACAAATTGTGCATTTTTTTATACAATGCATATCGGAAAGAATATAACAGAAATGTTATGGAAAATATTGGATGGAAGGCAATACAAAGAAAAATTTGTCAAAATTTGTAGTGACATTCAGAAGCCAATCATGGAATGAAAATGGTCATTGAATTAAATAAAGATGGAGACCAAATTAATATGAGTGCCCTTCCTTGGTTATTAACAAAGCAACAAAGCAATGCTATAAAAGAAGTCATACAAAAAATTTGATTTCCCACAAGATTTTCTATGAACATAAAAAATATAATAACAAAGAAAGGTGAATTTGGGTCAGGGATGAAAACACATGATTGGCATACCTTCATTAAGGTAATTATTCTAGTATATTATATACACTTGTATAATGCATTTACTTTTCAGTGTATTATGTTCACTGCTTTTGGAAAAATAATGAAAAAATCATTTTATAATTGTTGCAGTACGTTCTACCTCTATCTCTCCCAGACAACTTTGACAACAATGTCAAGCAAGTTATATATGATCTTGGAAAATACATAAGGTAAGTAGTGATATTGGTTCAATTCGTTGTATACATCTTATAATTGCCATTTGTTTTACTTGTTATCTAATATACTGTATATTTTTGTTAAATCTCATTAATATATTTGCACCTTGAATCAATTGTAGATGGTTTTCATTTAAAGAAATCCATAAAGAAAATATAAATTATTGGAAGAGAAAAATTCCTCATCTAATTTCTGAAATGCAAAAGTGTCTACCTTCGAAATTTTTCAATGCACAAGAACACTACCTCATACACCAAGTTGAGGAGATTGAATTGTGTGGACCTATACACACAAGGTCAATGTGGATGGTTGAGAGGCACTTGAAATTTTTTAAGGCTTTGGTTAGAAAAGTGCACATCCTGAGGGTTCTATGGTGGAGGGATATATGGTATACTAGACCATGGTGTACATTATCTGTTGTTGTTAATGTTGTTTATGATAATGGTGCAAAGGTTGTAAATGCATTAAGGGATCACCCTCCCAGGTCTTACAGAGCCCAAAGTGCAGGAGGTCTTTAAAATCCTCGTTAGTTGGTCCAGGTCCTTCGAACTACCCTTGATTGGAATTGGAAATTCCATAGGTAAATTAGAAGACCAACCTGGTTACAGTAAAAACAACCAACAAGTAGAGGGGAGAGAGATAGAGGGATTCAGTGAGAGAGAGAGGGAGGGAGTGGGAGAGATATAGAGGGTAGAGGGTTAAGGGTAGAGGGGAGGGAGATAAGAGTAAGTGAGAGAGAGAGAGATACTTGAGAGAGGAGAGGGGGTAGGAAGGTGAGACTTGAGAGAGAGAGAGGGAGGGAGGGAGTGGGAGAGAGATAGAGGGAGTGAGGGTTAAGCATAGAGGGTAGAGGGTTCAAGGGTTAATGGTTCAGGGTTAAAGGTAGAG
>VDFB02000015.1:456016020-456078834 GCA_007258455.2 Sequoia sempervirens | reverse complement strand
AAAAATCAACTTGTGATTTTCATGTTTTTTGGTGAGTTCAAAACGCTACTTTTTTCATGTTGCCACTTTTTGGCCCATCATGATTCTACACATACCCTGGTCTAAATTAGGTAGTTGTTATTGCTAAGGTGGATCACTCCTTTAATCTACTTATAGTTTAATAAAACACTATTTTTATAAGAAGGATTGACATTAGAAAGATAGTGTTACTTATAGTTTAATAAAACACTATTATAGTTTTACCAACATATACTATTGTATGCTTGCATGGCTTCTTACTTAATATATGGGGAGATAGAGATAGATGGGGAGAGAAAGAGAGAGAGATAGAGATATATGGGAAGAGAAAGAGAGATGGAGATATATGGGAAGAGAAAGGAAGAGAGGTGGAGATAGAGTCGATGGATAGGGGGGATAGGGAGGGAGAGATGGTGAGAGATAGAGAGGGGGAGATAGAGAGGGGGAGGGAGAGAAAGGGATATACATAGAAAGAGATAGAGAGAGGAGTGAGAGGGAGATAAAAAGAGAAATAGAGATAGAGATATAGAGTAGGAGAGATGGAGGGAGAGATGGAGTGAATGAGAAAGAAAGAGGGGAGAGGGATAGATATCTCAATAGATAGAGGGGGGAAGAGGGAGTGAAATAGATAGTAGGAGATATAGAGATATAGAGAGCGAGAGGGAGAGATATATCAATCACCCTCCCTATATCTCTATCTATTCATCCTTATCTCTTTATCTCTCTAGCTATTTCTATCTCTTTGTCTCCCTTTCTATTTGTATGTTTGTCATTATCTCCCTCTCTCTATATATTTTCTTCTCTATATTTATCTTTGTCTCCTTAAGTGTGCAATGGGTACATTGAAGAGGTTTTAAAGGAGAATTATCATATCTTTAATCAAATGGAATGCTACCTTGAGCATAACTCCCCAAGGACACATGCCATCCTTAGATTGTTGACATGAAACAACCAATCAAAATGTAGTTTCTCTCTCTCATATTAATATATATTACTATTATATTAATTATATTTTGTATTATATAAAAATATACTTATTATTAATTATTAATTATAATAGTTTTATACGTATTTAATAATTTTTTTAAAGAATATAATATAGTAATTATAATAAGTTGAATAATTATATTATTTATTATGTAAAATATAGCTAATATATACTTAACTATATTGTAGAATATTAAAACCTAGCTAAATGGCGCCAAAATTTTCAATTTAATTAACATATTGTAAAACCTAACAAAACCAGGTTGTAGCTCTTCAAATTGGAGAAGTGAAAGGTCAATACTAGCACCGAGGAAGAGTTTGGAGTATTGAAAACAAGGTCAATGCCAGCGCTGAGGAAGATTTTGGAGTTAAAACAAGGTCAATACCAGCGTCAATGAAGAGTTTTCAGGAGTTAAAACAAGGTCAATATCAGTGTCGAGGAAGAGTTTGGAGGAGTGAAAACAAGGTCAATACCAGCACCGAGGACAAGGTTGAGGGAACTCAGGGAAAATTGATGACCAAGGGGCAATGAGTACTATAATTTTGGCACCCCCATTCTCTTTAACCTACAATTTTCAAGCCTGGTTTCCAAAGATATTCTCGTACATTGGCACCCCCATTCTCGTAAAATGGTATAAGACAAAATAAAATAGCTTATTCTTTCATATTTTATTGACCAGCCTCAAGTCTTGGCAAAACTCCCATAATCTACCCACATCTTGGTTGAGGTCTAGGATTTCATCACACATAGCCTTCATTGCATTAGTCTGAAGCAATTGTAGACTTAGCCCAAGTATATGCTAGGCTAAGGTAGATATAATGAATGGAAATAGAGGCATAAAATTCTTCTTTACTATCTCCACCACAAACATATGCAAGGTGTTGGTTGTTTTTACGGTAAGCAGGTTGATCTTCTAATCTACTATGGAATTTCCAATTCCAATAAAGGGAAGCTTTAAGGACTTGGACCAACTAACGAGGATTTTAACGACCTCCTACACTTTGGGCTCTGCAAGACCCGGGAGGGTGATCCCTTAGTGTGTTTACAACCTCTCCACTATCATCATAAACAACATTAACAAAAATAGATAATCTCATTTAATAGCTCAACATAATAGGATAATACCGAATAGAATTGGCTGTTTATCAATAATATCAACTATTTGGAGTATGAGATAACTACAACATTTCACAGTATATGATAGTCATTGATTTGCAATTTGTAGCAAGCTCTAGGTAAAGGAAAAAAATATTGAACCATACAAATAAGTACAACTTAGATCAATTCCATATATCAATTGGAGGAGTTGAATTTATAAGCATCTAAGGGTTTATGACAGATTTAACACATAACATATAAGATCCTTGATAACATTGCTTTACAATCTCATCAATATGTATTCTAACCCAATACTACTTATCAAATCCGTATATAGAACATATCCACCTATAATCCCATTCAAGCATTTTAATTAATTCCTTGAATTAAAGCTAAAACAAGAATCATACACACTACAACAATGAGATGAACAAAACAACCCTTGATCATTTTATTCAAAATTCAGATAGTACAATGGAGAGACATGAGTTTGAATTAATCATATCAACTCAAATGCCAGTACTATCATAAAACATCAAATCCCCATGAATTCAAAACCTACTATAGAATGACTCAAAACCTAAATTGCATTTTCCCTAAAACCATTAGACTTTACAGTTTTGTTTGCAACTTCATCTAGACTCGACCAAAAATATCTAACTTGCTAACCCGTACTTTTAGCCTTGAAATCCTTCTTATAGAAAAAGAAGGAGCAAATAAGCATTGGGCCAAAAAATCACACATGTCACAAGCCAATTGGACCGCCTTGTGATATTCCAAAATGTAACGGACCAAAAGGTCCCACCCAAGGCATAAGATAAACACTAGGGTTTTACATGAAGAAAAAGGTAAAACCCAACCTTAGGCTTTTCCCAAACACCATAGATAACTAGAGACATAAGGCAAGATAAAAATGGAACACAAAGAGAAAAATTTTGAAGTTCCGTCACAAGGAAAGGTCTCCTCCCTTCTTGGTAGTGATAACCTTTTCCACACACAACCCTTAAAAATTATGAATAGGGGAATATAATATTTGAAGAACTCAAAGGTGATTCTCTCCTACCTGATGCAATTAGTCATTTTATCCTTACAAACATTTATAGTGATTACTAGAGGCACATAGACCAATTCATCATAATAGAAGAATTTGATCATAATTTTCCAATGATGGCATTATGAGAAAACCTTAGGTTGAATGAATAATTCCTAGCTAAGTTCTTTAAATCATGTCCAATCCTATAAGAGAAGACCGCTACTATGTGTACCTAGATACCATGGAGAAAGGCTCTTTGGGCTCTTTCATTAATCATCCTACATTAAAACAAACCAAAAGTCTCCTAGCAATTAGACATAGGAAGATTTAAGATGACTTAAAAAAATTATTGCCAAAGCATAAACTTATGATGACTTAACTAGGCCTAGTACACACTCCCTCCCCGTTAACCACTTAGACATATGGAAATTGAATGTAAATTTGCTGCTATTTTTAGTCATGTAGTTGTCCAATAAACCACTTGGTGTTGTTTCCCTTCAAGTTTATTTACTTGAATGAAGAGAAAAAGTCCTTTGATTACAATTAGAGAGTACATTTGAGGCCTTGGTTGTGTAACTAGTGGACCATAGTCATATTTAACACTTGTTACAAAGTTTGGGAGTTAAAATGTTAAGTAGATTTGATTTGTGATGGACACATTTGGATGGTAGTAACAATAACTTGAAATCTATCAAGACTTGATTACCTTATAACCTGTGAAATTCTAGTGATGAAATGATATATTAATCATAATGTCACCTTAGGATCACATCACCATGAAAGAAATTCATCTAGCATCCTTATGAGTGTAGGTACTACCAAATAGGTATTTTTCATATCTATCTTCCTCAAGTGAGGGAAATTAAGGAAGAGAAGAGGAAAGAAAGATATGTAGTATGTCTAAAAGAGGGAGATCAACTAGAGGTCAAAAGATTAGAAGAAAAATCTATAAACGCATGGAATTTTTTCTTGCTGAAAGGGGGTCATATTCTTATGATGATGAGAGCATAGGTGACATCGAGGTTCCCTTGAGGTACAAAAATCTATGGAAACAATGGGTACCCAAGGAACTTCCTCCAATAAAAACTGATTTTTGTGTCAATGAGAGGATATATTGCATAACACCATCGTCATTACATGGTTTGGGCCTATTTTGCATGGATGACATAAAGGTCTATTATGAAAAAGTTACTGAATTGATGGAGTATGTCGAACCCTGTTATAGTTACAAACATTGGATGCAATTGGTTTGATATACATGAAGTATGCGTAGGTATGCACTGTCAGCAAATTATATATAGCTAAAAGATAAGGATCAAAATAAAGGAGTGGCTATGCACATTAACAGAAGGCCAAAAGTGTCAGGGAATATTGTGGGGTTTATAAATAGTACATGACCTAGGTCAAGAAATAAGCAACCTAATTGCATATTTGAGGTACGCGATGGAAACCGTGTATTCGTATGTGTGATAAAATCAATAACTGTAGGGGAAGAGTTGCTAATTGATTACAATTTGAATTGCTTAGTTACAAACATAGTTACTATGGGGGTGGTATGTACTATGTACCATTTTACCCAACCTCTAATTAATGACTCCAATATACCATTTTATTCTTTCTTTTTTTTCATAAGTCTATTGGTTTCATTTTGGTAATATTGTTTTATATTTAATTTTTGTCACAGCGGGACATTGATCGTACAAAGAAGGCTCCGACCTAGAGCATAGATCACAATGTATCTTCAAGCACTTCTACCTGATAAGTTTACCTCATTGTAGTTGTACAAATTAGATATGAGCAAATTTTATTATTATTATATTGTTTTCATAAGCTTATTGGGTTAATTTCAATAATGTTTTTAATATTCTTGTTGTAGTCGACTAATCGGGGAAAGGCACCAGCTATAGATGAGAGCATCCATAGGGAGGTGCAGTCAATATTATGTGATGATGACATCCCTTATTCAGAAAACCCTCTTGATATGATAAGGAAGACGCAAAAAAAATGCAATGAAGAAATCCTTAAGTTGTTATTCATAGTGCCTCAAACAGATGAGATAAGAGAGAGGATTAAAATGTTGATTGAGAGATCACAAAACTTGCAAGTAAGTTGTCATGAGGTCTTTAATTATAACATAAGTTCATTCATAGTTTTATATTTTGTACTCTTTTATGTCATGAACTAGAATATGTGTTGTTTTTATAGGATTTTTTGCATCCTCATGATGCTCTTAGCCATGATCAGGGTACTGCAAGTGCTTCCCTAGGAGTAGGGTTGGTACAAGTGTCCATCCTGATCTTCCTATGCATACATCACATCATTTGACCACATCATCTGTGCCTATATTGTCATCTAAAATTTTGGAAACACATACCATGTAGGCATCCGTTAGTGCACCAATTGGCAGTGAACACATGCTAGAACATCCGTCAGGATATGTACTTGGGGATGCAGAGGCCACTAGTACTGGTGATATTTTAGCAGCATTTCCTGGATCTTCCCATATTACTAGTACGAGAACATTGCTAGTGACATTTGTGGTGACCAAGGATTTTGTTCCCATAAAGATAGAGAAGCTCCCAAGTACTTTAAAATGTTTTAATTATTATTATATATAATCCAATTGAAATTCACTTATTGATCGCTCCTTTTAGACTATTGATCCCATGATCATTTTGCAAGAAATGATATTTTTTATAAACATCTAAGTGATATTACATTGGAACTCTTTGGGTCCACCATACATATATAGTGGAATGCCCAAAATAAAGATTTAAAAGATGAGTTCATTAACTGTTCAGTTGTGCTCTTTGGTGATAAAACATTCAATCGAACCAAGGTCCTTAAGAAAGTTGGTACCTATCTAAAGTATGTGAGGGACCAATATAGGTCACATTTAGAGAAGAACAAAAAGTACGAGCGTCCCCCATGATTCTAGAGAGGGAGTGGAAGGACCTGGTGTCGGATGGAAAGGAGAAGGCTGAAAAGGACAAAGGAAAGACACCACCGGGCCAAGGAAGGTATGTGATACTATCAACAATGTAATCATATACTGATTACTCTTTCTTTTTACATAATCTAACGTATTTCAAACTTTTCATAGGCTGCCCAACACATTGAAGGCAACAAAGGCAAGACTAGAAAAACATGGGTAGCACAAACTTGGCTTTAGTGGTTATATGAAATTAGCCACACGAATTGTAAGTATCAATAAATGAAATATTGTATCCAAATAATAAATTGAATTTTTTGTTGGTTTTATCACACCATAGAAGCAAAATTCATGATCTTATGCAAAAATGTAGGGCTTTGAATTCAATAGAGTTCCCACAGAAGAGGACCCAAAGATTTCCTTCCAGTAAGGCTATGGAGCCATGGTTGAATGCCTAAGAGTCTTGATTGGGAAAACACAATCTTCCATTGCATCCAACACATAGGTAAATAAACTCAATAAAGTTTATTTAAAATTGAATACTTGTGTAATCTATTCAATATTAATTTTCACCACAAAGTAATTACATGCCTATTTGTTTTAAACATTCAAGCATTGATAATACCACACATGACATTGGAATGCAGCCTAGTGAGGGTGGAGCACAACCTTTAGATGAAGGTCATGGTGTGCATCCCGGTACTTTAGAGCATGTAGAGCATGATCAACATGTTGAGCATGATCAGGCTAGAGAATATTAGGAACATGATGTGGCCTCATCAGGTAAAGAGGACCACTCTAAAGTTCTCTTAAACATATTTAATTGCAATTGGTGTATTAATTAATGTAACCTTTCATGTTTCAACTTTAGAGCATGTAGAGCGTGATCAATGTGTTCAGCATGATCAGGCTAGACAATATTAGGAAAATGATGTGGCCCCATCAGGTAAAGAGGACCACTCTCATGTTCTTTTAAACATATTTAATTTCAATTGGCGTATTAATTAATGTAACCTTTCGTGTTTCAACTGCAGATTAAGATTTAGAGGGTGTTTAGCATGTTGAGCATGAGTCTATAACAGAAGTTCAAGAACATGATGTGGACCCATTAGGTAAAAATAACCACTCTAATGTTCTTTTAATTAATGAAATACTTGTAACAATAATAATAAAACATATCAGTTTAACATTTCTTTGTTATTGCAGCAGACCCCCTCTTGCAATGGCATCCACGTCATGAGTAGACGACTAGGCGTACATTAAGATCACAAGTAGAGGGAAAAAAACTAAAGGGGGGATAGATGATTTAGAAAATGATACTCCACTACATATTTTTTTATCTTTAAAAAATAAACCAAAAAAAAAGTGATTGCAATCATATCATGACAACCATATTTTTGATAATATGTAAAATCTTAAAGAATGAATATTATATGTTAATGAATGAATGTGAATATGTTAATTAATGAATGTTATATGTTAATGAATGAATGTTATATGTTATTAATGGATGAATGAATGAATGTTATATGTTATTAATGGATGAATGAATGATTAATGTTATATGATTGGGTATGGGGAATTGAGAGTGATGTGAGGGGATGGGGGGGAGGGGCCAAATGAGCTTCCACGTCATGTGGTTGGCCTTGTTAAGTAGATAATATTAAACTATTCCCAAAACAAAGAGAAGCTCAATAAGGTAATGCACTTTTCAATATAAGAAATGCATCATTTGAAGCATCAAACCAATATGAAAAGATGAAAGAAAGTGTTAACTTTTCACTATGGTGGCAGAAAAATGATTCTTTATACCCTGAATCCATGCTCTGCATCATAATTTGAAGTTTTTTCCATTCCAATGTTTTGAGTTTAGTTTGTTTGTATGGCTTTGTATGAATACCACATTGTGTTGTGTGTGGATTTGGTTTCAAAGCTTTGTTTCCTCTATTTTTAGTGGTGACATAACTCTAAAAAAATTTTGTGCATAACAGGTTAGTGAAAAATTGATAGCTCTAAAGGGTTTAGAGGCTCGATTGAGATAGATACACGAAAATTTGGATCTTGTTGTTGATGGGAGGCTTCCACTTAACCATGAAATTTTGTACCATCTACAGGTATGCAAAATTTTCTCTACTTACATTCATTCTTGATCATAAATGTTGTAAATGATATTAATCTTCAAACTTAAGATTTGTTTCATTGTTATAATGATCAAAATGTTATACTCTGCTATACATTCAAGAATTATCTTGCCCCCTACCCTTTTCTTTCTCCCCCCTCCTTTTAAGAATTTTCTTTGTCATAAAAGATTCACATTTTTGTCTCATTTACACAAATTTATTTGAAGTGCTAGGAGTGAATAAAGATATGTAAAAGATGATGGATTATGTCTAAAAAACAACTTTTAATCTTATAGTTAATTAAATCCTTAATATTTGAATATTTTAGAGCTTGAAGAATGCTTGTATATGCATGTGTAGCAATAAGGGAGCCTATGTGAAGATTGAAATTTAAAACATCACTTTGGTATTTTTCCTTTGGCAGTGAAATGATATTTTGAGTAATACAAACCTACACACACATTGATATTTTTTGGCATTGCATTAAGAATTTTTTTTCTCTTATAGCTACCCTCAGCTAGACATGGAGGTATATAATATTGGTTTCTGGGTTTTTTCTATAAGTAGTTAATTTCATAGAGGAAGACTAAAATATTCTTAATGTCTTATCAGGTGTGAAAGCATATGAATCACTTGATGAAGGCACCATTTTGTATTCATCCAAAAATTGGTTTGTTCTTTTTTTTTTTATGTTTCTTGCATTGTTTTTTTAAGGCTCTAGAGATGTAACTCGACTCTTTCCTTTGCACTTTTCATCTATTTTGATGATTACAATAGATTGTCCTCATAATTTTTCATGTATATCTATTTGTAACATTATTTTCTACTAGTCAATTTGCAAAGCAGTCACATAGTAAGGACCATTTCACTAGCTTGTAGTCATCCATTACTTCATATGTTGCAGGTTGTGTCTGTGTGCCAATAAATCCTAATGATTGCGAGAACTTTAATCCTACAAGTGTACCCAATCTTTCTCAAGTAAAAGTATTACCTTATTTTATAGTACTTTAAATGGTTAATTGAAGGTGCTTCTTTAGATCTGAGATAGTTGAACCCTGGATTAAAATATGGTATTAGATGGGCAGTATAATGATAAAACTAAGGTCCATTGAACACAAATTACAAACATAATTTACGGGACTATGAATAGTGTTACAATTATAATTATTTCTCCTTTACCTACCTCTACATTAATGAAAAAGATAGTAGATATTGGAAGTTCATTACATGTCTCATGTATGTGTTAGTATTTTAATTTTGTTTAAGTTTTTGAAGAGCTTGATTAGGTCAAGAATATGTTCTACAAGCTCTGTTCTCTTGACACTGCTCAGCATTTTCCCTACACATTTTCTCTTCAATCCAGATGTTTCTTAACTCCTTCCCTTGTTAGCCCTTGGTTTTTCTCAAGTGTAATGCTTTTTCTATACATCTTGTAGTCTATATGTATGATCAATCATCTCTTATGAAGCATGGATAAACTTTCATGGAATTGTTGTTGTGATTAGACAATTTCCATTGTGAGAATAATGATTTAATTTGTATGGAAGTAAGTCTTTTTCATATTATTTGACTTGGTATTGTAAACTTGTATTTGCAGGATTCTCCAGGGGGAACAACAAAATTGTGATGATAGGTAGATTTGTAGAACACCATAAATCATTTGGCATTATCAATATATTGCTTATAGAATACTCTGTGCAAGTAAAATGGAATGTGCAATGACAATTGGTCTCAAATTCAAATGTGAATATAAGTAAATTATACACAAAAAGATGGCATCTATTCTATGATTTAAAGAACCCCAAAATAAAAAAATTAATAGGTTCCATCTATTTACTTTCTCTTAGACACTTGTTTAATCGGCGAGCCCCTCAGAATTTCTTGTTGATAACCAGCAGTGTTCAAAACTCTTGAAGAGGTCAGATCAGTGTGACATTGGATCTATCTTGCCAATAGAAGTCATCAACAAGACATGGACTATTAGAGTGAGTTTTCTATCATGTGTCATTGATTGATCTGTCACTGATTGGTTGGCTTCGATGGTCATCGCCAAGAGTCTCCACGATGACATGGTGTAGGTCTATTTAAATCTCCTGAAGATGTTAGATCGGTATGACATTAGATATGTCTTTCCGACGGAAGTCATCGGTAAGACATGCACTATCAGAGTTAGTTTTCTATCCTATGTCGATGATTGATCTCTCACCGATGGGTTGGCTTCGGTCGTCATCACCAAGATTCTCCATGATGACATGGTGTAGGTCTATTTAAAACTCTTGAAGAGGTTAGATCGGTGTGATATTGGATCTGTCTTGCCAATGGAAGTCATCAGCAAGACATGGACTATCAGAGTGATTTTTCTATTCTATTCCGATGATTGATCTCTCACCGATGGGTTGGCTTTAGTGGTCATCACCAAGAGTCTCTGCGATGACATGGTGTAGGTCTATTTAAAACTCCCGAAGAGGTTAGATTAGTGTGACATTGGATCTTTCTTGCAGATGGAAGTCAATGGCAAGACAAGGACTATTGGAGTGAGTTTTCTATTCTGTGATGATGATTGATCTCTCACCGATGGGTTGGCTTTGGTGGTCATCGCCAAGAGTCTTCACAATGGTACATTTCAATGAAATTTTTTAAAAAAAATATTGTATTGTTTCATCGCAATTTTGACGATGGGCCACTAATGAATCACCAAAAAGGTCTAAAAAGGTTGCTATAGCTATGACAAAGGCTTCATCATAACTCCTTTCCCATTTCTTCAAAATGGTGATGAACTTCTGGTGTTGTTTCAACGCTTCAGAAGAGCCATTGCAATTTAATTTTGGTTGTAATTTGTCGATGGATACACAAAGTTTTTGTCGATATTCTGATGAACATCTGAGTCATTTTATGATGCCGACGACCGATGAATCTATGCCTTTATTTTGACATTTAATTCATTGTAAGAATTTTGATGAAAAAATGGTGACAATTTTTTTCGTCAATTCGTTGATTTTTTGAAAAATGTTTGTCAAACGACTGACAAACGTTTGTCAGAAAATGGAGTCAAATTCAGTAGAGTAGCTCCTTGAAAGAAGTTTAATATCTTGGGGAAGATCCAGGAAGGTGATTCAATGGATTTTGGCAGTCTTCATCAACAAATTTTGGTGGCACTAGATGATCTTAATCAGTCCAAATCTAAAGTTTGGGAATTGCAAGCAAGCCTCAGAATGATAAGAAATTCATTCAATCATTGAAAGATCAAATCAATAAGTCTAGGGAAAAGAGAAAGGATCTTTGTGATCAACTCAAGTAGAAAGAAAGTAAAAGCATGGAAGATGAAAATATAAGTCAAGCCTTGAAGGAAAAGTTAGAAGATTGTGAAAAGCTCACCATAGATAATGTTGTCCTAAAGCATAAGATGGAATCTATTGTGATGACAATGACCAAGGAAACTGAAGAGAAAAAGAAGAATGAAGAGAATCTTACTCAGTCCATGAAAGAAAAATTTGATGAATGCAGCAAAATTAATGGTGGATTCAATCAACTAGAGCTTGAATTGAAACAATCTAGAAACAATGAAAAAGAACTTGAAGGACAAATTGTTATTCTCAGGGATGAACTTGCTACTGCAAATTATTACAAGGAGAAGTTCAAGATTAGCTCAGCTAAGCTTGATGAACTGATTCAAAGTTAGAAGATTGGAAGTGATAGGAAAGGTCTTGGATATGAGAAAGGAGAAAGCTTCAGATTTGGTCAAAGGAAATTTAGGCTGGGAAATTAAATGAGCAAAGCTAGAAGGTATCCGGTAAGACAACTCAATGCTCAAAATTTCAATGGATACGTTTTTGTTTACAATAAATTTTGTCATATGGCTGCTCAATGTATAAGTAGAATGAATCCAAGTGGTCCATCATTCTCTGATCAATGTTTCAATTGCAATAAGTATAGTCGTAAGTCAATTGAATGCATAAATATGACAAACAACTATTTCCATAGAAATTTCAGATGTCATGCCTGCAATAGATTTAACCATGTTGCTAACCAGTGCAAATCAAGAGAAAACCAATGGAATAACTAGTTTGGACAAAGAAATTTCATGTGCTATAATTGTAACAAATTCAGTCACATTGCAATATTTTGTAGAAGTAGGAAGGGTCTAGTAAACAAAGAGAAAAATATGCAACAGGATGATAAGGGGAAAGGAAAATTTATTGTAGATGAGATCATGAATCAAATGAAGAAGACATGGGTGATCAAAAGTGCTTCTAATGCAGGAAATGAATCCACACTAGAATCTGGTGTTGGAAATTCCTTCAGGAATTAGTTTAAGGCATTTGGCCTAGGGGGAGCTCTCAAGAAAATATTTTACCCCCTACCTGTATTTGGTACCAGAATGTGGAAAATTGCAACGATTGCATTAATGATCTACAAATGTTTTAGGAACAGTTATGGAGGAAATTTATGCAAAATGGTAGGTCTGTAGAAGAATTTTCTTTCACAGACTATGAAAATAGGGTATCCAAAAGATCTAGGGAAAAATAATTTATTGTAGAAAAATCACATTGTGGGAGAAGATCTATGTGTAAGTCCTGAATTTAAGACCTTGGAGGAGAAGAAGTTCACACAAATTGTGAAGTTTCCTGCATTCCATGAAAATGAATGGGTCTAGTATATACTAAGTTGAGTGCATGCCAAGTTCATGTGGTTAAATCAGCCTTTCAAGATCACAAAAGAAGCTATAAGCATTGTTACTAGTTTGAATTCATCTAGTGGGTTGCCCACATTGAAATTTGTGAAGAACCAAATAGTTACTAAAGCAACTGATTCCACTTTTGACAAAAGAGCCATGATAATTAATGACATCATTGAATTGGATGTAAAATTTGATTCTATGGTTATTGGATATAAAATTTATCACTTCAGCTAGGATAAATCTATATCTAGTACTACAATCTATGCAGCTTATGAAATGATCAAGGAAAATGTTGAATATGACTTATGTGAGTTACTCCAGAGCTAGCTAATTGAAAATCTTTGTAAAATCAAGAAGGACAAGAAGAAATTTTTCAAGTATGGAAATATGTTGTTATGTCTATTCTTCCACTTCATAAATGAAGTTCTAGGAGTTGGTAAAGTGCAATGGGAAAGTGACAGACTGGTAGCTATTCAAATCAGAGACATCTTATATAGAATTGGTGATAGAAAAGCAAGGAAAATTGTTATTTTGGGTTACTTAAAAAAAAATTAGAGTGAAATGCAAGCTAGGGGAAGGATTCCTAAATCTATTGTGGAAAAATGTAAGGACACTATTTGCTTCATGGTTTACATTGATTAGTTTTTGTTGGAAGTAGCAGAACCTAGAATAGTTTGGATAATTCATATGGGATATGAGGTTGAAGAAAACATTTTGGAGTTGTATGCCCAACATTTGTTGAGTAAACCTTAGGATCCATAAAAAGAAAGGTTTGGTACCTTTGAAGAGAAGAATATTCAAGTGCATGCACAACTGAAGAAGCCAATGATATGTTAGTGTAATTAATATTTAATTACACTTGCATAACTTTACTTAGGTAATTATTTAATTCCTAAATAATATTATGTTGCACATATTTTTGCAATAGTTTTTTCTTTTTTGTTTTTCTCTTATGTGGAAGGATTTTTTGGTTTGTATTTCAGACCCTAGTTTCTAACATGGTATCAAAGCCTTGATTTGGAGCCCCTTCTCAGATTTTTGAGAAAATCATTGCAGAGTTCGTTCGGGATTCCTCGAGGGTATCATGCCTTGAGTTCATTTATGAGGCATTTTGGATTAGATCAAGCTTCACCATTGGATTTAGAGTGCTAGAAAAAGTCAGGATTGGCTGTTGTTTTGCATATTTTGGCCATCATTTGTCAGATCCATGAGGGTTTCAAGCTGGGAGATTTTTTGCAAGTTCTAGAGGTAGCCAATTTTTTCGGAGTAGTTTGAGCACGAATGGAGGTCACCATCACGTTCACAATGGCCAAAACCCTAAGACCACCTTTCATTTCATCGATTTTGGTGAAGTTGGTATGGAAGGAAAAAATAAATTGTCTAGGGGACCGTACAGCCTCCCATGCACGCATCCCAAGGCACAATTTAAAAAAAATGTTTTTTTTTAAATGTGCAGTGCCTCTAGTTCTAAAGGGTTCCACTACCTGGCGGCCACCAGGCAGCCATTGGTGAGCCACTATCGCTGGCCTCCACCACCACAGAACTGTCGCTCAGCCCCCACGGGCTAGACAACTCCAACAGCTGGTCTCATGGGGTACCACGTGTTATGCGCCCAACCCTCGACTGGCCTCCTAGCTCCCCGTTGGTCCTATGGAGGACCAAGGGCTCATGTCAAGCCCTAGAAAATGCATGGAATATTCCAATCAAGCACAACATATTCTAGCAGACTAAGGGAATATTCTGATTATCTATAGTTTTTTGGCTACCGCAAAAATTTTCCAGTAGGGGGGCAGTTTTTTGCCCCGACAGCCTCTAGGCCATCAAATGTTTTCTCATGAAGTGCTGACATCAGCATGATGTCAATGGCTGTACGACACTCCAAGCCCCCTCCTAACCCTAGTTTTCCTTCAAAGAGCAATTTTTTTCTTTTGGGCATAACTTGGGCATACGGTATCGAAATCAGGCAAACGAGATATTTCCAAAAAGTTGGTTCTGAGCACTTTCCAATGGTGTAGTTTATTTTTTAGATTTTTTCTATTTAGCTTCTATTTGAAGTTAGATGTTCATTTATGGCTTATGAGCTCATGACTTTTTGCCACGATCTCTGATTTTCGTCTTCTTTGCGGTGTTCGAAAGGTATTGAGGAGCTCTATTTTGTTGTCCATGCAATTTTTTCTATATTTGTCCCAAGTTTATCATTATTCTAGATTTGTCCCGATGGGTGTTTTGGAGATTACTTGGATGTTTTGGCTGTTGGAAAGGTGAAACTTGAATATTTGTACTTCATTTTAGTACCACATCATCTTATTTTCTATTTATGCATATTCAACATTCTCTCCTTTTACAACTATTGGGTTATTGTTATAAATGAACTGAGATAAAGTTCCATCAGGGGGGTTTTTTGCATAATAATCTGATTAGAGTGTGCATGCACTTTGATCTCCATCTCCATCTTGATTTTTTGATAGTTCGCATGGGTTATATCTAGTTTCCTAGTTTCTTTTGGCCACATCTTGTCATAACATATCAGATTCACATCGGTTCACACTTCAGTTGAGAGATTATGGTCATTGATCCACATTGGTTCAGATCCTTCTTAGTTTGAGGGCCATGTTTGTATGGTTAATGTTCTAGAGTCTTTATGGTACTCCTTCCCATTGAAGATTTTTAGTCTTAGTTTGGCATCGACATCAAGATACACAGTTTCCAAATTTTGTCATCATCTCATCTACCGTTGCTTCACAGATTCTAGGGTTGATCTAGTATGTGAGTTTTCCAGTGTTCTATGGCATCAGGTCTGCTGTCACATTATTATGATTCCATTTTTGGTTTCTTGTAGATAGAAGTATCTTTCCTTTCTTGTCATATTTCGTTTCTAGTGTTACTCCATAGTGTTCTTCCAGTGCTTCTTTGCAACAGTCATCTCATTGTAGGGGGGTTTTGTCCCACTGGGTTTTCCTTCTCTACCTCATTATTGCATTTGTACATGGGTACCTAATCAAGCCTTGTTTCTAGGACCCATTCATGCTTTCTTGCATTCATCTTAATTTTTAGGTGCATGCTTTTTTAGTCTCCCTAAGTTGCACCTATGGGGGGTTGTTAGTGTAATTAATATTTAATTACACTTGCATAAATTTACTTAGGTAATTATTTAATTCCTGAATAATATTATGTTGCACATCTTTTTGCAATAGCTTTTTCTTTTTTCTTTTTCTCTTTTGTGGAAGGCTTTTCTGGTTTGTATTTCAGATCTTGGTTTCTAGCATGATAGTCTAGAAGGTGGGAAATGAAGTTGAAGTTTTTGCAGAAAACATCGACATATCAGTTGAAGCAATGAGGGAAGCTAGGGAGAAAAGAGAACAAGCTGAAGAAGGGGATCCTACTAGAACTGAGTCAGCTAGTCCAACATCATCCTCTACCAGATCTAGATCTATAAGGAGCTCTGCACCCTCATCTAGTCCTACAAAGAAATCAAGCCCAGTAAAAGCTCAAGTTAAGACATCCAGAAGATAAAGAAAGAGCAAGAAGGATAAAAGCACAAGAGTCTATGTTGTTGAAGATGATGAAGAAACTAAGTTAGATGAAGAAGTAAAAGAAATCAAGCATAAGGGCACAAAGGCATCAAAATTCTCTAAGGACAAGCCATCTGGTGAAGAGAATGCAAAGAAAAAGGTGAAAATTGAGAGATTAGGTATGACTATAAAGGAAGTGGGAAAAGGTTTAATTAAGGATGGTAATCTCAAACCACTTTCTAAATGGGATGACACTTTTGATAGTGTTGGTCAGAGAAATCTTGAAGAAGCCACAATAAAATATTTGAATATTTTTAATATGACTCCCATATAAATAATGCCAGAGTTACCTAAAGGGTTATATGAAGTCTTAGAAATGAGGAGAGTAAATGCAAGAGCTGAAGATGAACGAATGGGAGAATGCATACTTTCCAATCTATGTCCAGTAATGTCAATAGAAGAAATGAAGAAAATCCTCAATGATGCTAAAAAGGATTTTAAGAGAAAATAAAGGGTAAATAAGCTTATGATCGAACAGATTGAGGAACTAGCAAAAGACTCTGAGAAAATTCTTAAGGCATTTATATTGAATAATAGATATAACATTGTCTTTGAAGAAACTCATGATGAAGATGTTCCATCTAGTTCAGAAGTTCAAGATGTTTGGGATAATATTGGAGAAGTGAAAGAAGACACAATTGAGGACACTTATAGTCCTCTAGATATGCAAGATACTGAAATTCCCATGGAGATTGAAGCTCCTAAAGATATGTCAGTTGAAGAAATAGAGATTCCCAAAGCCAAGCAAGAATCTATGATTGAAGAAAAGAAGGCTGAGGAAAAGGAGGTTGTTATGGAAGCAAGAGACACTGCAAAGGCAGTAAAGAAGTTTTTAGAAGAACAATAGGAGGATTTTGAACCTGAATTGGCTGAAGTTCCTATCAACTTGGTCACTCTATCTCCTATTCAGAAGCTGAAGGTAACACCATTTTCTCAAGCCAAGGAAAGGGGGGAGATATTGAAATCTCACATTGAGGACAGTGAGCTTTTAAGTCTTGCATTTGGTATCTTGGAGAAGATCATGCCCACACATTTCAAGGACTCATCTGATTCTCCCTCCGGTCAACTAAAGAAACTTATCAACTCTGTAAGTACTCACTTTGATTCTCTTGAAAAGTCAGCTAAGGATAAGGTCCAAAAAGAATTTGATGCAAATAGGTTCAGTAGATTGAAGTGTATGATTGCTAATGATAAATCCTTATTAGCTACCTATGAAAAGAACATTCAAGGTGCATTATCTAAGGGTGGAAATATCTACAAGTCATGCTTATACTTATCAAAATTCACTGAGGTCACTGAGAAGAAAATTAAGGAATATGAGAAATAGTTAGTAGATGTTTTTTAAACCTTTGATCCTCTAACCATTTATGTGGGTAAGAAAGAAGGTCAAGTCATATCCCTACTTGAAAAAATTAAAATTTTGAAGCATGAAAAAGAAATTTCTTTTGAAAGGGTATGTGAGCTCAAAGGACTATTTGGTCCTAAAATGGATACAATGCTTAGTGCATTAAAGGAAGCATAGGATGCTTTGGATTTCAGTGATCCAACAAATCTTGAGTTAGTAGAGAAGAAATCCTACTTGTTTTTTGGTCACATGAATGTTTTGGAGAGTCTAAAAAAGGGTTGGGACACTAGTTTAAGCCTGTTGAAGAACAATTTTGTAGACATATTCAAGTCCATGTAAGTTAGAAAAGCATGTTTGTACATATACAGTTTGTTCATAGAAATTTTATATGTGGATTCCTGTCTTTTCCATTGATGTCGAAGGGGGAGTGTGGGATAGTGAAAAATGTCATATTCATCTCAGGAGGAGTTCTGATTAAAGGTTTTTTGAATTTTTGAGGATTGTAGTGAATTCATGTTGGTATTGATTCTGACACTTAGTCATTTTTCACTAGGTGTTGCCATCAATCTCTAAGGGGGAGATTTTTGGCAAGACTGCACAAATCATCTAGCATTGTCAGTGATGGAAACCTTAGCTATTAATCCCATCCACACCTCAGTATTTGCTTATACCAGTAGTCAAATTGAAGATATGTGTTAACTGTCAGAGCTAAAACAAGGCATCCGATAGAAAAGGATGACTAGATGAGTATAGTGTGTTGTGGATCTTCAAGGCATAATTTTTTAAGGTGTTTCATGTTCGAGACATGTTGTTTTGGGTCCTCACTATGTTTTTTCCAACATTGTTTGGTTTTTCATTGATAATTGTTTATGGATTGGGCCGAAAATTTGTACACATTTCATATTTTGTTAAAGCTAACATGCAGTTGTTCTAATCCTTAGTTGTGGATATATATGATCGATTATTTATACCATTTGAGTGAAAGGTGTGCGATGTATGCTCTATGCTAAGTGTGAATAATGTTCTAATATTTTGAAGGAAGAAGTAAAGTGTGAAGAAGAGTGAGCCTATGAAAGTGTTTATGTGCTTAACTAGAACTGTAATTAGGCATTAGAAGATGTTATTTTCTCAGTTCAAAATTTTCCAGATGTAATCCAAATGTGACTATAAGGCAATGAGTCTTCTTCTGGGTAGTAAGCCTTTTTATTTGAGTAGTGAGCTCTAGGAAGTGTGCCTGAATGCATGTGCATCCCCCATTTTTAAACACTTATTTTGAGTATACTCATATTGTGGATTAGCCTCCACTGTGGTATTTCCCCTAATAGGGTTTCCACATAAAAATCCTTGTATTATGGTGTTGTGCTTGATTTCCTTGTGTTCCTACATCTTTCTTTTGGTTCAATGTTATAATTGGTTTAAAGATCAAGTTAATAAAGTTAAATTTTGCAAAACACTAATTCGCCCCCCTCTTAGTGTTCCTTGATTCCAACACACTCATCCACTTTTTTCACCCAATAGGAGTAGGAATTAGTCATACTTAGGATATTGCATACAAAATTCAACTCATAATCTTGAATTTTTGAATACTTTAAATAGGAATTAGCCACCAAAGCTCTCCATCTACTCAACCCTCACATGCCATAATGAGTAGATTGCTTAGTCTAGGAACCACATCCAACTTTAAATCTTCCTTATTGCTCACATATACCATCCTAGGTCTGGAAAAGCGTGAAGAGTAGGAGGTAATCATCCTTATTTACCTTGTTCATGGGCCAAAGGTGTATTAAGAGATTGACACCCTCTTATGGTTAAAAAACCTGCACTTTTGAGACCTAACAGATTGGCGACTCCACTGGGGTGAAACTTTAAAAAATTTAGTTCTAGCCTATCCATTTAAAGAGTCAATCAAATTTGGAAATTGATTTTCAACCCAAATTTCACATTTGGGTAATTACTTCCATATTGTTGAATAAGGAGATTCCATTTGGGTAAATCAAGAACAATTTCAAAATCCATTTCATTTTCCTACTTCTAGGAAAAGTAGGTGGCAACTCTGTAAAAAACAAATTTGATGAAGAATACAAAAAATAGTTTGAAATTACAATGTTTCCATTTGGAAATAAAGATCATAGGCTGAAGTATGTATAGTAATTATTCCTTTCCCCATACACATTATGGTGCAATTGAGAATTTTGGCAATGTAGGCAATGCACATCATTCATAGTAGGACAATTATGCACCACAATCATCAAATCAAATAAATGCTTATCCTTCCCCACCTGATCAAAGGCTAGTAAGATACCAAGATCATCAATACAACCAATATCCTAAGCATTATCCATATCAATACCAAACTCCATATCAAAATTTGCAACATAATTTCATCCCTCTTGGAAGAATCAATCAAAACCCGCAACAAGATGTATATCAGAATTAACAGTTTGAGAAGGAAGATGATGAGTATTCATATACTCAAGAAACAAGTCAGGACTCCAACATGAAATCAGAATATTGCATATCTCCCTTGGATGCACTTTTTAACCTAAGAAGACACAAAGGAGAATCTAGATGTTCTCTATTTGAATGAATGAAAGATATCTATATACAACTATTGTTTGGTTCCTTTCCTAGTGAATCTATGATCGTTAAGCAGTTTATGAGAGAATATGAGCCAAATTTGATTTATTGGCCTAAGTCATTAAAACCAATTACCTTCGACCAATTGTTTGAATTGATTGGTATCATAGAAAAGAAAAGGTATGACGATGATGATATCACTAATGAGTATGGATAAATTGATCAAATAATGTAGCCAATGGAGGATACATATGCAAATGAAATTCTTAGTGATGATACTTGATGGAGGAGCATCTTTGGTTCTTTGAAATCCTGCATCAACCAAAAAATATTTTCATTTCAATTTTGTTCTTGTTCAGTTCAAGTTGGCAAATTCAAAATTTCATCATATTTTTCTCACCAAACCCTGTGGATCTATTTTTTCATCATGGACATATTCATTTTATCTTATTCCAAGATTTTAGAATGATTGGGTCTTTTTCTAGCAAGTTATTGCTTCCAGATTAAGTGACAGTTTCTAGAATAGAGCACCGAAGCAGTTTCAAGCCTAACGGCTAGGTTTATCTCTTGTGGATCCTTCCCATAACTTGTGGATCCTTGTGGTGTGTTCTGAGTCATTATATGGAGTGTCCCTAACCTTAATTTAGGTCCACACTTCATCCTATGCACCTGCCAAGGAGAAATTCAAATTTAAGCCTGACCTATTTCACACACACATTACGTTTCCTTCATCGAAGATTGTAATGATCTTTGGCCAACATGAAGGATTCTAGATCTCTGAATGTGATATAAATTATTGTGACAGATCAATATCATAGTCAGGGAATTAATATTATATTTGATATGTAATATTTTAGCTCATATTAAGGAGCATATATGAATATTGCATTTCGAGCATGTTGTATTAGGCTTGTGAGCCCAATTTGTGAACCTGGATGTTGCCAGCTAATTGTTACTAAAATTTATGGTAATATAAATGTTTGAATCTGCATTTGACTCCATATTTTGAGTGACTTCTATTCTGTAACTCTTGCTGCATGACCTAGACTATTCTCTTTGAGGACCCTCCTATCGTGATTGCAACAAATTGGTATTAGAGAAAGATTCATTTCATGAGAGATCATCAGGGTTTACAGAGTCCTATTGAAGATTTGTTGTGGGGTGGTAGACTAAGGATCCAACCTATAGTTGCAGAGGACTTGTGTAAAGATGGAGGGAAGAAGAAATGGTAGAGGAAATGGAGCACGCAAAAATGAAGACCCAGCTATGATGGAGATGTTGAGAGGAATTGCTACTAGATTAGTAGTCAAAATGGCCCAGAGGAGAGGTCGACCAGTTGATGATGTGAGTGATGAAGAGGTAGAAGAACAGGAAGAAGGGGAAAGAGAAAATCAACCTGGCCTGGATCAGGAAGGAGAGAGGTTCATAAGAGCCCTAACCAGAGTAAATACTAAACCACATTTCAATCCACTAGATTATAGTGGTAAGTTGGATTCAAATGAATTGCTTGATTGGATAATGAAGATGGAGAAGTATTTTGATTTGAAAGGTACCACCAAAGACAAGAAGGTGAAATTTTATTGTACAAAGTTGAAAGGACATGCATCCCTTTGGTGGGAACATTTGCAGATAGATATGAAAAGAAGAGGAAAGGAGAAGATAAAATTATGGGATAAAATGGTGAATAAGTTAAAGACAAATTTTATGCCCACAGACTATCAAATCAGTTTGTTCCAAAAGTTGTAAAATTTGAAGTAGAAGCTCTGTCAAGTGTGATAGAGTATACTGAGGAATTCTACAAATTGAATATCATATCTAGACATTTGGAGGATGAGATCGAGAAAGTAGCCAGATATGTGAATGGCTTGAAGCCATCTATATAGGATGAGATTAATTTGATCAAGTTGTTGAGTTTAGAAGAGGCATATCAATGTGCCCTAAAAGCAGAAGAGAAGCTGAATAAAAGACATGAGCAGAGATAGAGAGGAAGAGGCGAAAGATTTTAGAGAGGAAAAAATTTTACTAGAGGAGGAAGAGGATCTTTTGTAGATCGAAATAAAGATAAGGAAGTCAATAAGAATGATAATTTGTACCTTAGAGATGATGAGAAATCTTACCAGAGAGGAAGATATGGTGGTTACCAGAATGAGGTTTCTAGAAAATATGACAAAGGACATGAGAAAAGAGTATTCTGGGGAACTTGTTTTAAGTGTGGTGGAGAAGTACATAGAGCATTTGAATGTAATTAGGGAGAGACAAGCAGAAAGATAGAGAACAGTAGAAGAACAACATTTGTTGAGGAGGATCATGTTGTATCATCTAATAAACTAGAAGAGGGAGAATTGTTGGTGAAAAAAAGAGTATTGTGTCAAAGTGAGATGGAGTAGGAACCATTGCAGATAAAGAATTTCTTCTAGACCAGATGCAAGGTAGTTGGTAAATGTTGCAGAGTGATTGTTGATAGTGGAAGCTTCAAGAACCTGGTTTCTAAAGAAATGGTGACCAAATTGAAGCTGGAAAGATTGAAACACCTAAATCCCTATCAGATAGCATGGATTCAAGATTAGCATAAGATACTGGTAAGTGAACAATATTTGGTGAAATTGAAGATAGGAAATTATCATGATGAAGTTTTATGTGATATCGTGCCTATGGATGTATGCCATGTTTTGTTGGGAAGGCCTTGGTAGTATGATAGATAGGCTATTCATGATGAATAGAAGAACACATATACCATTGTTGCTAATGGGATTAAGCAGACTTTGTTGCCATTGGAGGATGTTCCTAAGGTTGAGGTTTGTACGAATGCTATAATTTGTTTAGTTGATGGAAGGAGATTTCTGGATGGACTGAGACATGAGAACATGTGCTATGCCTTGGTTCCTAAGAAGGTTGAAGACTTGAAGCATGTAGAAGAACAACCAAAGGAGATAAAGAATTTGTTGGTAGAATATGAAGATATCATTTAAGATAATGTACCTGATGGATTTCCACCTTTGAGGAGTATTAGTAATTGCATGGATCTAATTCTTGGAGCTAGTTTTCCTAATAAAGCAACACACTAGATGACACTGATAGAGAATGAAGAGTTGAATGGACAATTACAAGAGTTGTTGAGGAAGGGTTTAATCAGAGAAAGCTTAAGTCCTTGTGTAGTACCTACTATGCTAGCACCTAAGAAGGATGAAGAATGGAGGATGTGTACAAAATCTAGAGCCATAAACAAAATCATAGTGAAATATAGATTTCCTTTTCCCTGGATGGATGACATTATGGATTGTTTGAGTGGAGCTAAATACTTTACAAAGATAGATTTGAAGAGTGGATATCATCATATCAGAATCAAAGAAGGGGATGAGTGGAAGAAAAAATTCAAGACAAATGAAGGATTGTATGAGCGGTTGGTGATGCCTTTTTTACTAACAAATGCACCGAGTACTTTCATGAGGCTAGTGAATGAGGTATTGAAGAAATTATTGGGTAATTTTTTAATTGTCTATTTGGATGACATCTTAATTTTTAGTAAGACTAGATAAGAACATTTGTTGCATATAAGGAAAGTTTTGCAGAGGATGAGAGAAGAGCAGTTACTGATAAACATTAAGAAGTGTAGTTTCATGAAGGAAGAATTGATATATCTGGGATTTATGATATCTGTAGATGGATTGAAGATTGATCTTGAGAAGGTAAGAGAAATTGTTGAATGGCCTATACTAGAAGGCATAGGAGAGGTAAGATAATTTCATGGATTGGATAGTTTCTACTGGAAGTTCATTAGGAGTTTCAATTCTATTTACAGTCCTATGAAAAAAAAATGAGAGGGGATAAGAAATATTTTAGGTGGAAATCTAGAGCAAACTAGAGTTTTTAGTTGTTGAAATAGAAGCTGATTGAGCAACCTATGTTTGATTTATCAGAATTTAGTAAGGTATTTCAAGTAGACTATGATGCAAGTGTAAATGCAATTGGAGTAGTATTAAGTCAAGAAGGAAGACCATTAGCTTATTTCAGTGAGAAATTGAATGATGCTAGGAGAAGGTATTCAATGTATGACTAGGAGTTTTATGCCATATTTCAAGCCTTAAAGAAGTGAATACATTACTTGTTTCCTAAGGATTTTGTGTTGTATACAAATCATCAAGCATTGCAGTATTTGAACAGTCAAGGTAAGTTGAATTAAAGAAAAATGAGATGGGAAAAAGTCTTGCAGAGTTATATTTTTATTTTGAAACATAGGAGTAGAAAGTCAAATGGAGTTCTTGATGTTTTGAGTAGGAGAATGAATTTACTGGAAAATATTAGAGTGGAGGTATTAGACTTTGATGAATTGAAGAACTTGTATGAGGAACACCCAAATTTTGTAAAACCTTGGAGAGCTTGTAAAGAACCAGTCTTGGAGGATAGGATTATTTCATTCAAGAGGATATGTTGTTCAAAGGGAATCAGTTGTTGTTAGAAAAAAAGATCAAATTTGTAAACCGAAAAGACCTTCCATAGAAGCGAAAAGCAGAGAGGTTGCAAAAGGATGTGCAACATAATATTATTCGAGAATTCAACAATTACATGATAATGATTTGCTTTATAGAAGAAAAGATGCAAACCCTAATCTTATCTTGAGCAACAAGATAGCTCAAAAGATAAAGATAAGAACCTAAAACTTAGGAATTAAATATGCCTAAGTAAACTTAAGCAAATGTGTAATTAATAATTAATTACACCAACACCCCCCCATAAGTGCAACTTAGGGAGAAGCGAAATTATTATACAAAGATGAGTCTTGGCAACAAGGCTTGATCAGGTACTCATGTACAAATGCAAAGATGAAGTAGAGAAGGAAAATCCAGTGGGACAAAACCCCCCTACAATGAGGTGACTGCTACTAAGAAGCACTGGAAGAACACTATGGAGTAACACTGGAACCACAATCCAACAAGAAAGGAAAGATACTTCTCTCTACAATTGAAACCAAAAATGGAATCATGATAATGTGACAGCAAACCCGATGCCATGGAACACTAGAAAACTCACAAACTAGAACAACCTTGGAATCTGTGAAGCAACAGTAGATGAGATGATGACAAAATTTGGAAATCGTGTATCTCGATGTCGATGCCAAACTATGACTGAAACTCTTCCATGGGAAGGAGTACCAAAAAATACTTTGGAATATTAACCATACAAACATGGCCCTCAAACTGAGAAGATACTGAACCAATGAGGATCAAGAAACATAATCTCCCAACTGAAGTGTGAACTGATGAATCTGACATGTGTCAAGCTATAGCAAAAAATGTGGCCAAAAGAAACAAGGAGACCAGATAACCCATGTGAGTTGCTAACAAATCAAGATGGATATGGAGATCAAAGTGAAAACTACACTTTAATCAGATTATTATGCAAGAAACCCCCCTGAATGGAACTTTATCATAGTTCATTTATTACAATAACCCAATGATTATAAAAGGAGAGCATCCTAAACATGCATAAACATAAAGTAACATGATGTGGTACTCAAAATGAAGTGCAAATATTTAGGTTTCACTTTTCTAATTGCCAAAACATCCAAGTAATCTCCAAAAAACCCATCGGGACAAATCTGGAATAATGAAAAACTTGGGATAGTTATAGAAAAAAGTGCATGGACAACAAGATAGATCTCCTCAATACCTTTCCAAAGCCTCAAAGAAGATGAAAATTGGAGATCGTGGCAAAAAAGTTATGATCTCGGAAGTCCAAAATAAGCATCTAAATTCAAATAGAAATAAATGTAGGTAAAAATAAAAATACTAAAAACTAAACTATACCACAAGATAGTGCTCGGAACCACCTTTCTAATGATATTTCGTTTTCGAAAATCTGAGTTCGGACGTAAACGTTATGCCAAAAATACAAAAACTCCTCCAAAAGGCTTTGGAGTTAACCCTGACAGCTAGGCTAACTGCTAGCATTAACCGCTAGCATTAACCACTAGCAGTTAACTAATGGCAATGCCCATTAACTCTAGTTTTTAATTTTTTTTCTTGGATTGGGTGTCGTACCAGGTCGTATGACTCAGAAATGAAAAAAATTTACCTCCCGAGTCACTGTGTCCGATTTTGATGATTTGACAGTCAATTTTGGGGTTTTTGGGCACTCTGAATGCGATGGTGAGGTCCATTTGGGCTGAAAACGCTCCAAAATTTTAGGTACGCTATGGATCTAAAAACCCTCATAAACTTCAAATCCTCGTAGATCTGACAAATGATTGCCAAAATCTGCAAAATAAAAGTCAATCCTGACTTTCTCCAGTGCTCTGAATCCAATGGTGAAGCTTGATCTGATCCAAAATGCTGCATAGATGAACTCAAGGCATGATACCCTTGAGAAATCCCGAACGAACCCTGCAATGATTTTCTCAAAAATTTGAGAAGGGGTTGCAAATCAAGGCTCTAATACCATGTTAGGAACCAAGATCAGATTTGCAAACCAAAAAGACCTTCCATAGAAGAGAAAAGTAGAGAGGTTGCAAAAGGATGTGCAACATAATATTATTCGAGAATTCAATAATTACTTGATAATGATTTTCTTTATAAAAGCAAAGATGCAAACCCTAATCTTATCTTGAGCAACAAGATAGCTCAAAAGATAAAGATAAGAACCTAAAACTTAGGAATTAAATATGCCTAAGTAAACTTCTATAAATGTGTAATTAATAATTAATTACACCAATAGTTGTGTATACCCTAGAGTTCAATGAGGGATAGCTTGGTGAAAGAAAAACATAGTGGAGGATTGGTAGGACACTTTGGAATTGATAAGACAGTAGCATTGGTAAGTGAGAATTACTTTTGGCCACATATTCATAAGGATGTTAGGAAATTTGTACAGAGTTGCAGATTTTGTCAAGCTACAAAAGGGAGTAGTCTGAATGTTGGATTGTATAAGCCTTTGATAGTTTCAAAGAGACCTCGGGAGGATATCAGCATGGATTTCATACTTGGCTTGTCAAAGACACAAAGAGGTAATGATTCTATATTTGTGGTGGTGGATAGATTTTCTAAAATGACACATTTCATACCTTGTAAGAAGACAATAGATGTAGTACATGTAGAAAACTTGTTTTTCAAGGAAGTAGTTAGATTGCATGGATTACCTAGGAGTATTGTTTTAGACAGAGATACAAAGTTTGTTGGTTACTTTTGGAGGACACTTTGGAAGAAGTTAAAGATAGATTTAAGGTTCAGTTTTAATTTTCACCCACAGATTGATGGACAGATAGAGGTAGTAAACATGATTTTTGGGAATTTGCTAAGATGTTTGGTTGGGGAGAAGATTGGAAGTTGGGATTTTTTCCTTGCACAAGAAGAGTTTGCTTACAATAATTTAGTGAACAGGAGTACATGAAAGACACCTTTTGAGATTGCTACTGGAATTCATCCTAGAGGTATATCAGAGTTTCGAAACATCAATAAGGAAGATAAAAGGAGTGCAAAAATAGAGGAATTTGTAGAACATATGAAGAAAGTGCATACTCAAGAAAAGTAGGAATTAGAAGATATGAACCGAAAGTATAAGGAGTGAGCAGATGAAAAGAGGAGACATAAGGAGTTCGCAGTTGGAGATGAAGTGATGGTGTATTTGAGGAAGGAAAGATTTCCACTTGGCACATACAATAAGCTCAAGGTGAGGAAGTTTGGACCCTATAATATGTTGAAGAAATTTGATTCTGGAAATGCATATGAAGTAGAGTTACCGAATGGTGTGGGTATATCACCTATATTCAACATTGCAGATATACATTAGTACCATGAAGCAAAATTCAATGAAGACAGTAAAGAAAATTTGGAGAAATAGTTTCCTAAACAACAATCAGATGAGATAGAAGAGATTTTGGATATCAAAGATGGGAGGAAAACGTGTGGAAGATAGTACAAAGAATATCTTTTAAAATGGAAAGGTAGACTGGTGGATGATTATTCTTGGATTTATTAGGCTGAGGTAGACCGTATTGGTTTTCCTTTAGCCCCAGGAAATTGAGGGACTCACTTTTCAAATAACCCCAGATGTCTGATGCAGGAGCATCCTTGGTTCTTTGCAATCCTGCATCAACCAAAAAATATTTTCATTTCACTTTTGTTCTTATTTAGTTCTTGTCCAGTTCAAGTTGGAAGATTTAGCATTTCATCATATTTTGCTCATCGGACCCTATGGATCTATTTTTTCATTGTGGACATGTTCATTTTCTCTTATTCCAAGGTTTCAAAATAATTGGATCTTTTTCTAGCAAGTTATCACTTCTGGATTAAGTAACCTATGAATAATTGGATGTTCATTTTCTCTTATTCCAAGGTTTCAATCCTAAGGGCTAGTTTTGTCTCTTGTGGATCCTTCATGTAACCTGCAGATCCTTGCGGTGTGTTTTGAGTTGTTTCATGGAGTGTCCCCAACCTTAATTTAGGTCTACACTTCATCCTATGCACCTACCGATTAGAAATTCAAATTTAAGGCCGACCTATTTCATGCACACGTTATGTTTCCTTCATCAGAGATTGTAATGATCTTTGGCTAATGCAAAGGATTCTAGATCTCTAAATGTGATATAAATTATTGTGATAGATCATTAGGGTAGTTAGGGAATGAATATTGGATTTAATATGTAATATCCCAACTCGTATTAAGGATCATATAGGAATATTGTATTTTGAGCATGTTGTATCAGGCCTATGAGCCCAATCTGTGAACCTGGATGTTGTCAGCTGATTGTAATTGAAATTTTTGTTAATATGAATGTTTGAATCTGCATTTTCCTCCATATTTTGAGTGGATTATTTTGTTTAACTCTTGTTGCATGGCCCGGACTATTCTCTTTGAGGACCCTCCTATAGTGATTGCACCAATACTTCATATTTGACTATAGATGAAATTGCTAAAGACCAATTTTCCACCTTGGAGGATGATTGCAGCATTGAAGATGATGCTTGAAACACACTGCTAGAGGAATATATCAACCATGATTCAGATGAAGTGGAGTTGTAGCCATGTATGCATTGTCATCACATTGACAATGATGCATTAGAAGCTGAAACAAAATGGGGTAGTCTGCCTTACAACAATGAAGAGGGTAGTTATTGTGGCCAATCTATAAAGGATGGGTGTGCAAGTGAAAATGATTTTTATGACAACCTGCATGATGAGGATGAAGATATAGAAGGTCTCTCTTGTATAACAAATTGTGACTGTGAATGTTATGAAGAATCCATTAAAAATATAGATTTTGATGACAATCATGTGGATTTGAAATTAAGTGATTCTTGTAGCTCTTATGGAGATCAGGGGGAAGAAGCAATATAAAATATGATAGAAGAAGCGAGTCTATTTGATAGTGAACAAATAACACATCTAGCTGCAGTTGAGTACCATGAAGACACATTTGATGAAGAAGAGGTTTGTACACTTGAAAATGGTTTTCAAAATTCTTCAAACCCATTGTATGATGAAAAGATAGAAGAATATCAAATGACATTTTTCCAAGGTGTGCCAGAACAAGAATTTCATGTGTATTCAAATCCACTTTATGATGAGGATGAAGTATTTTTTGATAATTAGGATGATGTACCAATTTGTGAAGCAAATGAAGATGAGATTTATGCAGTTGAATTACCATTTTTGTATGATGAAAAAAGTGAGGAATACAACAACAATGAGATGGATGTAGAGGCATGTTCACTCAGTAGTGAAAATATTTCAAATTTGCTGATAGTTGAATATAAAAAATACACACATAAGAATGATTCATAAATTTCATCTTCAATGTGCATTTGCTTTGATAGTGAGAGCACTTTGTGTGACAATGATGGGAAAATTCTTGGAGCTACTCAAGACTCTATATCTATCCATGTTCAAGAGGAGATATATAAATCAGAATTGGAGATCCTTGAGAATGGCATTGTTTCATACATCATAGATAATACATGTTCAACATCAGTTGGTCCAAATATACATAATGATGAATGCATTGATTAGAAGTTGATGTTGCTACCAATTGATGATATGGGAGATGCTAAAAATATATCAGATGGAGCTATCTCAAAATATGCTGGTATAGAAATTTTCTCAGACCCATATGAGTAGCATTTGGATGGTGGAGTGAACAACATAAACAATTGCCATGCTGAAAATTCTTTTCCCAATTTGCATCAATTTCCCTACGATGGTTCTAGATTTTTTATGCAGACTTATGATGAAGAGAGATCCAGTGATTTCAGCTATATTTTGAACAATGAGTATTAACAATTTTCATGTCAGCCAGGAGATAATTTTACAATACATGATAGTGAGTAAAACAATAAGAAATGTTGCATTGAATGTGAATACATTGTGTATAATGAAGAATGAAATCATTTATCACATAATGATGGAAGATTTCAGATTATATCTAATCATGAACTACAAAATGGTAAAAGGAACATGGGTCAAGTTGAACATAGTGTTATTCTGAAAGTTTTCAATGGAAATGGATGTAACAAGGAAGATTGCATGAGTATTCTCAAGAGGAATTTGATGAAAACATATTAGAACAAGGTGTATGAAAGAGGAAAATAGGGGCCTTTCTTTTCTGGTGGCCTTGTTCCATCAACTGTGGTGTGGTTTTTTCAAAACCATATCAGTTCATGACAAAAAAAAATTTGAGTCTACTGCCCAATGAGTAAGGCATTTGGTCTGCTCCCCTAGAGACCTGGATTCTTGCTATTCCCACAAGGGGAATACATCCCTAGTTAGGAGCCACTGTTGGAGCCTAAAATTTCATGCAATTTTTTGCAAAATTTTAGGTTCCCATAATGAAAATTTTGATTTCAACACTCAAAAGTACAGTTGGAAAATCTGCTCAAATGGCCCACTTTGAAAATTCAAAAAATGAAGCCAGTGCAATTTCATACAAAATCACCTTGCAAATATGTTTATCTGAAATATGTGAATGTGTACACTAGATTTTAGATTCGTATGATCATTTCAAACAGGATTTCAAAGGGCCAAGTTGAAGGGTTCTAGAAAGGTCTGTTGTTACATAGTGTTAAAATTGCCAAAAGGGTCCACTTTGGAGGACAATATTAATCAACTGAAAAAGTGTCATGACAAACCGATTGATATATCAAATTCTTCCCACCTTAATGTACTTTCATTCCAATTTTCAAGGTCCCAACATCTCATTTGGTATTTTTTCAAAACCAAAACTAAATGGATTTTACCTAATTTGAAGACTGCATTTCCAGAACAACTACAAAAAGGTCAACTTTGATGCTTGATATTTGGTGAAGAAAATAAAATGATGGAAAACCATCTTGCACACATGTTCATTTTACCTAAATGAACTAGTATCCAAGGTGGCAACTTCTCAAAATCATATTTGATATTTTTACAAAATAGCAAGTTGGTGAGTTTCAGCTAAGTTTGATAGTGTAGTTTTTAAGAAAATGCTAAGTAACTTAGGGCGTTGATAGTTTTTAATTCTGATGACTTCATTCCAAAATTTCCTACAAACATACTCCCCTATCATAACACAACATGTTGGTGCATTTTCATGACTCCGGGAGAATTTTAATTCAGTTTTCCAAAGCAGTTATGGGAGCTACTTGAATTATTTAGGCATTGTGGAAAATATGTCAAACTTGAGTACCCATCTAAGTTTGGGATGCATTTCAAACTTTGGATGAAAAGATAAGGCATTCACAATTGCAGACGGGTATGTCATTTTAATATTGTTGTCTCTCCAATTTGAGAAGATGACCACAACTCTCTTATAGTTATACACCATAGCTTTCTTGAAAAATACTTCAAGGCATTTCTAGAGTGTACTCCATGGAATATACATGAATCCCACAAAACTCTAGAAGAATACAATCTACAATGGGTATAGAACTACTTTTGCTTCTAAAACCAATATTGAAGAGACTATTGTAACCTTTCAATTTTTCTATGATGCGAGGATTATGTAAGGAAGGTTTGATAATGTGAATGAAGCATGCAATTCATAGATATTTGGCATTATGCCCAATACTGTCACAATTTTTTTTTATAAAAGACCTTGTAGTGAAGGTAGGGAATTTGGATTAAATATATGAGCATATGCTAGAAGAGAATCTAATTCCAAAATGCAATAACTATTTCAACCATGGCTACTCTGAAATTCATGAACTTTGTAAGGAACTTTGAACAAAATGAAAGAATATAAGCCTTTGAAAGAGGAAATAGCATATAATGAAAAGGCTTTGTATTTAAGGGGAAAGTGATGGAAACATCTACTATTGTAAACATGTAAATACTCTTGATAATGATAATAAATTGAACTAGGTTGTATCTCTTTCCAAGCCTCAAATTAGCTAGGGTTTAACAACCTATGGGAAGAAGTGAGCACGTCGATAGATCATCATTTTGTCTTTAGCATCTACCACGAGAATTACCAGAGAACAATGAGGCACCGAGAATAAGTAGAGAATAAAGTTATCAGTCGAGGGAACTCATTCCATTCAGATTCCAAAGGAAGAGTTGTGGCTTGATCAAACCTATTAAGGGAACTAAAGAGGTGATCAAGCATCTAGAACTATTTAAAGGTCAAGGGATTTTCTTAGCTCACAATTTGTGCTCTGAGGCCATACAACAATGATTACTAGGAAGCCCACCACAACTATAAGTCAATTTATGATATCAAGACTTGTTCTCTATTAAGTTTTGAGGGAAAATGAGCTTTCAATAAATTAAAGGTAACCACATCAGATTTGGCCACTACCATGATTCATCAACTAAAACAAGAGAAAATTAGCTAGGAAATAAGTGTTTTAGTAGTTGAACATTGATACAACATTTAGTGATCAAGTTAAGTGCATCCATGAGAAAGTGTATTGAGCATTGTTCACCGATACAAGTATATGAAGAATATACTACAAGATTTCTTTTTATATTTAGGTGGTTCTGCGAGCTTTGTATGCATGTTTTTCTAATAAGCCTTTAAAATAAGTTCCACACATTGAAGTATCATATCAAAATTAACAACCACTTGGAGAATATAAAGCCTAACATATTTGATATCCAACACTAGATAAAATGAATCCTCTACAAAATAAGAAATATAAGTGTCGTTATCAACAAATGTTATAGGATAGGAAATATCAAGAAGAAATGAAGGCAACATCATAATAATGGACTGTATTTGAGCCTCCCTTGGCCAAATATCCTCTGATTCTGTTGGTTATTCAGATTTTGCATTTAGGCTTGATGGAGTGATCTCTATATTGTTTGAAGCAAAGACTCACATATTGGCATCACCATAGAAATAAACCATAAATTTGGGATAGCATTGAGATTTATTGAGGAGAGTTGTTGGTTTCAAAGTGATACTATTTATAGTCTCTTAGACATATGGCAGACAATAAGAAACAATTTATCGAAGAGACATTTGCTCATTGCAAGGAGTCATGCAAAGGTCCCTTCAATCCCCTTATAGCACTTAAGTATGTCAAAGAGAGACATGGATATTGATGAGCAATTTCTCAAAGTATCTTCGAAAAATCCAAAATGTTGTGAAGTATGAACAAAATTTTACTTATGGCCTACACTTTCAAAAGAAATTTATTAATTTACCTCCCCATGAAGACTATGGAAAATCACTATTTGGGTACCACATAAAATATTAAACAAATACACTAGAAAGCGGGTGATTATTTTAATTGAAGAATACTTTTATATGAAAGTATATACAATTGGAGATAAAGCATTTTTCACCAAGGAGGGTAAAAAATATAAAATCCATGAAATGATGAGTTATTTTTTACTAAAAAAGATACATTTAAATGGGTGAAAATGTATACAATTAGAAGTGAGATATTTTTACCAAAATATAAGCAAGGAATTGTTGGCAAGAGAGTTAAAATTAAAGTATTGCCAAATACTTTATTTTTCACCAAGATGGGAAACATTTTCACCAAGTAGGTCATGAAGTGAGTGATTATCTTTTTCACAAGAATATTTTCTAAATGGTGAAAATACATATTGATAAATGAAAGTGTGAATATTGCCAGCAAAGGAAAGAATTGATAATCACTAAAATTATCTTCATGAAGATATAATAATGAACATTAAATTATTTTAATTTTCTGAGGGCAATTAATTAAAATAAAATGAAGAGGTACACCGAACAGATATGTGAAGGGTTGTAACCCTAAAAATGCAATGTATAAATGCAAGGTGAAATTGTATCATCAAGAATTACTAGAATTAGGAATTGTTGTGCTCTCATCACACATGCCCTATTCAAAACTGGGACCCTCTCTTTCCTTCACTTTGTCAGGTCATTTTTGGCATAGCCTCATTTTGTGTGCCCCCATTTTGGTGTCCCATATGGTCAGTGTACCTTTAAGGTCTTATCTCAAGTTGACCATGTTTCATCCCTCTGGATTTTCTAAGTCTTGGGTCCTCATGGAGTTCTCTTAATAGTTTACCTCTGTTGGTGTCCTTGGCACCTTCCAAATTCTAGACATTACACTTTGACAGATCCAAGTCAAAGCAAGGAGCTGGTGCCAAGTTTGAACTCATCAGACCAACAAGTAAGACCTTTCTTGCTGCCCATAGGTTGTAGTTTTATTGCACTAACAACATAGCCGAGTATGAAGCTCTGATGCATGGTCTTCTTATGGCCTTAAAGAAAAATGTCAAAATGCTACAATTTTTTTGGGATTTCAAACTCATAGTCAAACAAGTTAGAAAATTGTATTCCTTCCATGACAGAAGACTTGCTAACTACATACATAGAGTCTGTGATCTTCTAGAAGGTTTAGATTCTTTTAATATTTAGCTGATCCCACGCTCTCAGAATCACACAGTTGATGCTTTGGCTCAAGCAGCTAGCACACTACAACCACTTTCCCTTTCAGGCCTTAAATGCTTCACAGTTGAGTTGACATCCACTCTATCTATTCCAGATAATGTCACTCACTTTCAAGCCTTCAATGATGATAAGCACATCCTCAAGTTAATCATGAGCTCTGATGTTTTCTCCACCCAAATAATAGATGAAGTTGATCTAGAAGAAGCTAAATTGGACATAGAAGGAGTCATAAATCTTAAGACTAATACGATTCCTAGAGGTATGGTTCAGTTGGAGCATATATTTGATTTAGATTAGATTAGAGACTAAGACTAGCAAACCAACAAGGAATCCATCAACAATCAATGTGATGTCCACAACCTCAGAACTGCTGAGGAAATAAAAAATGTCTTTATTGGCAAGTTGTATACCCTAGAAGAAAAGAAAGGGATTGTTGATGCTCTTCAAAAGTATCACGATGTGGTTGCATGGAGCTACAATGATCTAAAAAATTATGATACTTCTATCATAACACACACCATTCTTCTCAAACTCGATGTGAAACCCTTTCAGCAACAATAACGCGTAATAAACGTATTATTGGAGCAGATCATTTACAAATAAGTGAAGAAGCTACTTTCAACAAGGATTATCTTTCCATTTCAACACTCTACATGAATTGCCAACTTTGTCCCAGTTAGAAAAAAGAATGGTGAAATTAGATTGTGTGTGGACTTACACAATTTGAATAGAGCCCCTGAAAAGGAAAATTACCCAATACCTTCGTTGGATGAAGTACTATAGGTTTTTAATAGTTCACAGATGATTTCCTTCCTCGATGGATATTCTGGGTACAATCAAGTGATGGTGCAGTATGAAGATCACCATAAGACAACATTCACTACCAAGTGGGGTACTTTTTCCTATAGATGAATGTCATTTGGGATAATTAACATAGGTGCAACCTTCCAATGTGCTATGGACATTGTGTTCAAAGATCTGATTGGAAAGTGCATAATCATCTACATGGATGATTTGATGGTGTTTTCAAAGAAACAGAGTGATCATGTCTTTGATCTGTACAAAGTCTTACAGCGGTGCCAAGAGTTTGGAGTTTCCCTTAATCCTAAAAAGTGTATCTTTAGAGTTACTAAAGGGAGATTGCTCAGGAACATAATTTTAGAGAGAGGGATATCTAGAGATCCTGAGTGCATCCATTCCTTACTGAAAATTCAGCTACTAGGTAGCAAGAAAGAGCTCAAATCTTTCTTTCGAAAGATTAACTTTGTACAAAAATTTATCACAAGCTTCGCTAAAATTGTTAAGCCACTCAATGCCATGTTGAAGCAAGATGCCAAGATCAAGTGGACTCCTAAAGCAAAGCAAGCCTTTGAAGAAATTAAGCAAGCAATCACTAAATCACTTGTGTTGGTAAGTCTAGACACTTTGAAGCCTTTCTACATTTATTCATTTGCTTTAGAGCATTCATGTGCCAGTATTCTAACCCAAAAAGATGATGAGGGGAATGAGCATCCGATCGCCTTCATGAGTGCCCCTTTGAAGGATGTTGAGCTGCATTACTATAATGTAGAAAATAAAGCATATACCCTTGTAAGGGGAGTGAAAAATTTCAGACATTACATCTTACGCAATAAAGTGTTCACCATAGTACTTGACCCAGCCATAAAGACACTACTTATGCATAATGAGTTGGGCAAATGAAGGGAAAAATGGGTCACATTGCTACAAGAGTATGATATGGAGATCTAGCCAATGGGATTGGTAAGAGAAAAAGCACTTACCTGAACATTTGTTGAGGCAGCAACTAATGCAGGGCCCAAAATCACAGTGCAACAATACTAGCTTGAAGATGTTTCCCCAAGGGAGTGGTATGAAGATGTCGTTTATTATTTCCTACATCACAAGTGCTTGCCTCACCTACAGGGAGTTCAGAAGTGCTCTCTCCACCTAAAAAGCATCAGTTACATGCTGCAAGGATCCATTTTGTATAATAGAAATTATGAAGGTATCTACTTGAGATTCCTTGGCAAAGAAGAAGCAGATTGAGTCCTGAAGGAATTTCATGACAAGTTCGACACTAGTAATGGATTTGGACCTTCCACCACACATCAGATATTAAGAGTAGGATATTATTTTCCAATG
This sequence comes from Sequoia sempervirens, assembly GCA_007258455.2. Lineage (NCBI taxonomy): Eukaryota > Viridiplantae > Streptophyta > Pinopsida > Cupressales > Cupressaceae > Sequoia > Sequoia sempervirens. Next base: position 456,041,474 of record VDFB02000015.1, on the reverse strand, counting down.
TTCTTCAAGGATGCCCATAGCCATGTTAGCTCGTGTCACACATGCCAAACCACCACTACCAAGGAGAAGAATGTTGTTGTCTGACTACAACTTGTTCTAGAGGTGATACCATTTGCGTGATGGGGTCTAGATTTCATTGATTCAATAAGCCCACCATCATCTATAGGACACAAGTACATTTTAACCACTTCTGATTACTGCACTAGATGGATAGAAGTAATTGCATGTAGTCAATGCACAACTAAGGTAGTCACAAATTTTCTGGAAAGCTTTATTCTAAATTGCTTTAGTTTCCCTTATGCATTAGTGTGTGACAATGGACCTACATTTTCTTCGTTAAAATTTGTTGGTTGGGATTTCGACTATGGAATTTTCCTTAAATTCTCATCCAACTACTACCCTTAAGGAAATGGCCTTGTAGAATCCACAAACAAGAATTTGATAACCATGATAAAAAAAGTTGCTTGATAGGAATCCCAAGGACTAGCATACCCAACTCCATTTCTCCCTTTGGGAAGACCACAATCGCTATAAGGCTACCCTTGGTGATTCCCCATTTCATCATGTTTATGGCTTAGAGCCTATCTTTTCGATCCACTTGAAAATACCCACCCTCTAGTTTATCAATCACTTTTACGAAGAAGGGAATCATAGAGAAGCTCGGTTAGCTGAGCTCTTGCACTTAGAAGAAGTACGAGACCGCGCAATAGAATTTTTTTTCAAACATCAGGGTGTGGTTAGGCAATGGTTGGACTGTCGAGCCAAAATCAAAGCCTTTAGAATTGTAGATTTAGTCATGTACTGGGAAAAGGGCCATGAAAAGAGAGGGGGACATAAATTTTTTGAAAATCTTTGGCTTGGCCCCTTTCAAATAGTTGAAATCTTGGGAGACAATGCTTTCCACTTAAAGACCCTAACTAGTGAAGATGTCCTGTTGCCCATCAATGGGAAACATTTGAAGCATTACTTCCAAGTCTGAGCTCATGTAGAGCTATCCCTGTAAATATTTGTACATAGGTTAGGGTAGGTGGCCTTTTGGTTGGCTTGTGTTTCGTTGTTTCATGTTGCTCTATTTTTCCCATCTCCCAGCTATTTTGTGTTGATGAGGGGTTCTTCGTTCTTGTTGTGGTGTTCATGCTCATTCAACGAACGGTTTAATTTGCTATCTATCCTTAGTGTTCTTTGGCTAAACATTCATTCTCAACTATTGGTCCCTAATAGCTGCCTAGGAATGCCTTCCTCATTTGAACTTTGTCCTAGAACTCAACCCTTGGTTGAATCCTTTTACGTTCATATCGGATTCTACACAAAATGCATGTTAATTATTTCCAAAGGGTTGTGCAATTGCTGCTATGATAACTTGGTGAGTGAAAAATCTTAATTCCTCTCTAATGAACACTATGGTTCTCAAACCCATCGTAGGCTTTAGTGCTTACATGGTTGAGCAAAAAGATAAGGTTCAGAATGAAATGTCAAAAAAGAAAGAAAGAAAAGAAAATTGTGAAATCAAGCAACCGTATGAGTGTGCGAATAACTCTATTAGGGCTATGGATGCCTGGCTAGCAGTAGAGAAATATTCATGGGGCATAGAGACCACTCAACTAGGGCTATGGAAACTTGGCTGGCAGTGGGGAAATGTCTAGGTTACTTTTGGTGTTGGGAATTTTATGTAGCTTGCTTGGTTGGATTAGTTGCCATTTGTGACAGTTTCTGTGGAAAGGTAATGAATTGACCAAACACACACTTTTGAGATGTTTCATAGTTTGATTTAACTAAGGACCCTATTCTCCTAGTTCACTTTTGGAAGTCAGCCCCTAGTCTATGAAACCAAAGATTATGGGTTCTAAATGAATGCTTATCCTCATAGCACTCAGGAGCGTTTCCTAGTAGAGTCACCATTTATTGTGCCCTCAACACACATGCCCCATTCAGAATGGGGACCCTCTCTTTCCTTCACCTTTCCAGGTCATTTTTGGTGTAGCCTTGTTTTTTATGCCCCCATTTTGGTGTCCCATATGGTCAGTGTACCTTTAAGGTCTTATCTCAAGTTGACCATGTTTCATCCCTCCAAATTTTCTAAGTCTTGGGTCCTCATGGAGTTCTCTTAATGGTTTTCCTCTACTAGCATCCTTGGCACCTTTCGGGCCCACCCTATCGAGTTTCCCTTGCCAAATTTCCTTGCTGCATTTGTTGTTTTAAAATATCTGAAGGGCTTCATCCTTCTGTGCCCCAGGGCCCATCACCTTAATTTCCATCCTCCTAGCACTGAAAGTTCAACTGACCATCTTTCATTCATGTCGGGCTAGGTCCACCGGAGTTCCCTACATGGGTCTCCGTTATGCTTTGGATTTTCCAAAATGGCCTTATTTTGCTAGATTTCTAACCTTTGGGCTTTGGGGTCCTCTTCACTAGTGGTTTTCCTTTAAAAACCTCAAGCAACTATCTACCAATGTCTTCTTGGTATTCAGACTCTGGCCCCTTTGTAGCCTTTTTCCAATTTTGAATTCAACAACCTTTTAGCAGTCGTATGATCATTTATTGAGGGAATTTAATGCCTTTAAAATCTATAAATAGGCCAATTTGACCTATCATTTTCATATGTCAGGTTAGCTAGAGTGATTAGAGCAATCAGAAAACATTTGTGGTGTGTCACGCTTGGGCCTGTGGTCATCCTTCACCAACCCTTCACATTCGTTGGCAATTTCACCATCTTCATTCACTAGAATTTGGTGGTAAGTTTTCCATCTACCCTTCCAATTATGTTTTTCTATGATTTTTTGCAAGAATGATGGATGAAAAGGATAAAAAATGCATTCATTTGATAGAGAAAAGTGAGGAGTTTAAAACCTATATTGTAGAATTTTAATAAACCTCCTCAAATCACCCTTGAATCAAATCCTAAACTTCATTTCCCCGATGTCATTCTTCAGATAGAGCTTTAACACTCTCCGGGCCCAGGAATCCCCTTTTCTGTCATTAAAACATGAAAACTGAAGACAACCTTAAAATGGCGAGGTGCCCTCTCGGGTCCACCATCTCATAACACTCTCATCTTTTTTCCTTTTGGACTTAATGAGATTTAGATTCCATGACTCCATTCATGATCTTCAGGCCCGCTCTTCCGAGATTTCATCCCCAGGATGCCATCCATCATCCGTCATTTCCAAACGGCATCCTGACTCCATCAAAACAGGCCTCGGGATTCACCCTTTTTGTTCGTCACCCGACATTTGATTTGAAATTTCCACATCCTTAGCCTTTACTGGGTCACAGTCCATGGATTTCCTTTAATGGGCCACTATTGTAACATCATTGTTCCTCATGGATTTCAAGAGGGTTCTTTTTTGGCCTTTGGACCCTGATCATCCATCGGCCCAGTGAATAAAACACCAAGTTTAAATGTTTGGAACCTTTGTTGGGTCCCCTCCAAGGATTGCTTCCATCGATACTCTATCCTGCCTCATCTGTTGCAAAAAGGGGGAAAACGGAGTCCATCCTTCCACCATGAAAGGCCGGGTACCCCAATTTCCAATGAACTTCCGCTCCCATCTGATGGGTTGCTCCCATTGGACTTCCGCTCATTTCCCACTATTTCCAAATGGCCATCATCGAGTGGCTTCCTATCTCCTTTGGCCTGAGCACTTAAACGATCAAGAAGTTAGGCCGACTATCTTTTAGACTCATGGGTCCTAGAACACCATTTCACCAGAGCCATTCCAAATAGAAAACTCCAGGCGGCTTTCCCTCCTCTTGGCTCTGAATGCCCTATGATGGTCTAAATACCACCCAATCTGGAAATAGACTTTGACCCACATGATCAAATTTGACCCTCTTCCCCATGGACCTTTCAAATCATCTAAATCTAAAGATGAAAGAAATCATGCAGATTTCCTTGCCCTGTTCATCCTTCAAAATAGCATTTTGGCTAGGGAGGTCCAACCCCTAGGATCTAAACCATCCAAAACCCCTTCAGTAAATTGCTAATGACCGTTTAAAATAAATGTTAGATTTTTTGGTTGTTGTATTGTCCAATCTCACACCATTTGTAGGGATTTGGCTAACCTTTTGTGTTTGCATGCTTGATTATGCTCAAATTTCCTATGTTTCTATAATATATGCAATCAGGTGCAAGACCCTTGGGGGTAGTTACAGAGAAATACAAACGGAAGAAAAAATGAAAAGCTCCTAGTGGAAAGGAATACAAAGACCAAATGAAATACAAGTTCCAAGGAGAACTACTACAATCTAAATCACCACAAATTGGAAGGAAGTCTCTAACACTAATATAGGGCACGTGGACATTGATGAATTCACACAAAGAGTTAGAATCAACACTAGGACAGCAGATTGATCAGAGGTAGTGGAATAGCTAAATTTGCAAGCTTCCCTCCCACTCTCATCACCCCAAAACTAGTAATGGCTTATAGGGAGGCATACCAACCAAAAACTAGAACAATTGTGGACAAAGATGGAAATGTATTGGCTGACATGACCGTCCAAACAATAATGAAGACTTTTCATATCCCTACCTTTGTGGAGATGGAATTTCCCACCATAAAGGAGTGCAAAGCAATATGGGAAAAAAACCCAATTAGATGTAAGAAACTTATAAATCAATATTGGCTCAAGGAGAAGAGAGGAAATGTTGCAAAGGTTCCTCAAGAGCTCTTCTGCAATGATTTCTATGAAGACTACCATGATCTAGTAACCCTGCTAAGCAAAGTAATGGGCCTTCTTATTGCTGCATACTTTTAGGAGTGGATGGTCTACTTTGTTGAGCAGATTCTTCATGGAAAAGAGGATGATACCACAGAGACCACTTTCTACTAGGAGGGATAATAAGCAATTTCTTTCATGATAAATTCATGAACATCAAGAAGACCTCCAATTTTTACATGACATCCTACCTAGTCTATTCATTGGCCAAACATAGACAATATAGTGGCTTGTAAAGAGCTTCAAATGAAGAACAAGGTAGAGAGTTGAACATCTATGATAGGTACCCTCAATTGCAGTACAGGAACTACAAGAGGGACTACTTGAGGTTTAATGATGCTTTCATAGGTCATATCATCAAACTGATTGAGGGTGACTTTAAGAGGTGAGTCTCCCACAGTGCTAACACCTTCCTAAAACAATATGCTTTCTTGTTCATTCAATACCTAAAATTCACATACATTTGTGCTCAAGGCTTCTCAGAAAGACCAAACAAGCTGCCTTGGTATCCCAATGGCTAGATAATATTGCTGGAGATTTCTCAACAGCTACGTCACGTGCACACTCTCTTGAGCAACAAACATCTAGCAAGGGTTTCCTATCCCCTTTCTTTTGGCCAGGGGATGTATGAGCTCCATACTGTGAAATGTGCAGGTAATTTAGAAAAGGAGTTGGTTGAGTACCATTTTAGATTTCACACTACTTGCCCATGGATGGATCCTTATGGACATATAAGGAAGGCACTTGGACCCGAGTATGCACATTTGTACAACATTGAGGATTTCTAGGAAAATTTCCAAAATGACAAAGAGGTGTGGATGACTGCATACTTTGCAAAGAGGCTAAGTCTATTCCCTGTTCCTGATCAAGTGGAAGAAGATGAGATCACCATCATGGATCCTCGATACAACATAGTTGCTAGCCTATCATTGCCATTGATAGATTGGAATGAGCAAGAGGCCAATGACCTCAACATTATAACCAAGCCTATCGAGGCTCATACAAGAGAATGGGTTAATTGGGAAGTTGCCTGATTGAAGCAACAAGGGGTCGTCCTGACTTATGAAGGGCTTGACAGTGAGCCAAGTGGAATAGAAGGTGGGGTAACTACTGCATCAATAGGAGAAACTTTAAAGTCCCCTCCACTCACTCACTCAAGGAAAATAAAATAGATTGACGAGTAGCAGTACAATCCAAAGGTGTATGCTAGAAAGGCCTCAAAATGTGAGCCTTCCAAGAAACATAAGAAATCAGGTAGCGTTATTGAAATACCTGTTATAGAAGAAGATCCACTCCATGAGGGAGAGGAAATGAAGGCTGATCAACCAAAGTCCCCACCAACTTCCTTCACTACTGCTGCACTTTCACTAACTTCTCAAGCCATGGTGTCTACCTCCCCACTTGTGTTGGACATTTCAATTCACCTTGCCACTTCTTTTCCAACTGGACCCATCATGGTGGTTGATTATTCTTCAGCCACTACCTCTCAACTTTCTTCTGCTTCTATGTCACCAACCATGTCCTTGGCCACAAAAACAATTCCTATATCGATTCTCTTCCTTCCAGAAGAATTCTCATGACATTGTGGAATGTCCCCTCTAAGATCGAAGTGTTGTTGAGTCTATCCATCCAGGCTTCCCTCGTATAGGTTCTTGCTAGCATTCCCATTTCAAAGCCTCCAACTGAACTACCCGAGATGAAAGCCACAACAGAAATATCTGAGGAATGGGAATGACAAGAAAGAGAAGACACAAAGGCATTGGAGGAAGAAGTGGATGACTATCATGAGCATCCAAAACATCAACATCTCCAAATTGATAAGGTAGTCTACGAGGGAGAGGAGACGGAGTCTTCTGACAGTGATGAAGAAGGGTGTGCCGGTACTGAAATTTTACAAACATTTGATGCTAATTTTGAGGAAGAGTAGGCCTGAAAACTAAAATATATTGGGGAGGAGGTGGAAAGACCAACTTTTGAAGAAGGGCCAAAAGATGACAAAGTGGAAGAAAACATTGAACTTTTGGGTAGTCTGCGAGGGAGAGGAGATGAAGTCTTCTAACAGTGATGAAGAAGGGGGTGCCGGTACTGAAATTTTACAAACATTTGATGCTAATTTTGAGGAAGAGTAGGCCTGAAAACTAAAATATATTGGGGAGGAGGTGGAAGACCAACTTCTGAAGAAGGGCCAAAAGATGACAAAGTGGAAGAAAACACTAAACTTCTAGCTGGTAAACAAGAAAGCCCCAAGCACGATGAGGAGATGCCTCTCTCAGAAGGGTAGGAATGACAAGAAAAGGAAAAACAAAAAGATGTGCTGCCTCCATGTGAGGAAGAAGAGAATAAAGAAGAGGAGAAGCCTAAAGGAGAGTCTGAAACCTATAAAGATCTAGAGACTGAGCAACCCGAAGGACATGAGCATGAATATGAAGAGGAATAAAGAGATACTGAAAGGGAGGACAACCCTACCAAATTCCTGCCCACTAAGTCCCCCATCAAATGCATAGTGTTCATCTAGGAATCTAATGAGAAAACAAAGATACAAAGGTAGAGAAAGAAGCTCCCAAGGATAAGGAGATTGAAATTAGGATGGATAAAGAGGAGGGTGATCAAGAATCACCTAAAGAAAAGTCCTTAATGCATGACTGTCTAGAAAGGCAACTGGAGAGGAAAACTCCTGCCCCAAGGGATCCAAGAAGAAGATTGGAGGCCATATTGACTTGAGCTTAGATCAACAATAAAATAGAGAAAAATCCTAAAATTAGATCAAAGGTGATGATGGATGTCTCTAGATCCAGAACACTGCAAGTAGCTATGCCAATGGTGGGAGAAGAAAGAATTAGCTACAACGTCTCCACCATCAACTTGGGAATTGCTTCAAGGGAGAAAAAGGTGGATCATCTTCAGGAGTCTGTAGCCATGGTGGTACATCTAATACAAAAAGATAAGATCTCAAAGGAAGAGCTCAAGGAACAAGTGGTTGATCTGACAGCCTACATCTAGCAGTGGTCATCAGTGGAGGAACTGCCTACCACATCTTCAGCTTTGCCATAGTTGTTGTCCAAAGAACAAATAGACAAACTCGAGAAAAGAAAGAGCTTGGATAGGACCATGTAAAATTGGTTCCGGTAGGTCTTGTATGTTGGAAACATGGGCATCAATCATATTGCTAGAACAACAAACAAGTTGTTGGATGTACAAAAGTCTCTTGAGGGCACAAAGAAAATCTGAATTGACTTCCCAAGGAGATATGAGTCTACTTACTCGAAGATTGAGGATATCCTCAAACTACTGAGCGAGACTTGGGAAAAAGAGTTTGCATTCAAGAAGGATGTGTTGATGGTCATAATAGCACAACAACAGTTAAACAAAATATTACTATTCTGCTCTCCTGAAAGAGAGAATAACACATGGATATCTTAGCTCCCAAGGTCTTTGTAGTCGGTTCTCGACTGTGCTAACTTTACTCAATGGTTGATGTGAACTGTATTGTTCAAGGGGCCTATTGGTTTTGAGCTTCTAGATTGTTCTAAGATCAAGCATGAATTTAAACCTACTTTAACCAGGGTTTTAAAGAAACAAAAAAAAGATAGATCAAAGCTTTGGAATTGAAGAGAATGATAATTCATCCAACTTAACCAGACTTGTTACCTTTAAAGGAATTCCTAACTACAACTGCAGAACAAAATTAACTTGTGATTAACACACAATTTCATTCATTCATAGTGCTAGTTTCAATAGCAGATTGCAAATCACTATTTAAACAAAACATAAAATAAAACTTCATTCCTTGAAAGCTTCTCAAATCGAATGATTAACCCAAGATAAATACCATTTTGGAACACAACATGAAGTAGATTTAAATCTGGTTGCTTCTACTGTTAGTGAAACAGATAAGCAACATTTACAAATTTGGCACAATCACTAGTGTACAAAAAAACCTATGCCTTCAGATTGTTTCAATCTATACTAAGAGAACCAGAAGGATACATTACTACCTTCTGTTGAATCTAACTCCTATTCTATTTCTACTCTTAAGTTTCTCTATTGCTACTAGTTTCTGAAAAATCTCCCTTTATCTCTCTCTGTATTTCCTTTTTTACAAAGAGGCCCAAAATGCCATATAAACAGAATGTACCATAAAGAATGCACTGGCTCCCATTTTAGGGTTTACAAAATATCTCCTTCAAAAGGGTCGGCACTCAAATATTTTGAATAGAGTTAATGCTGCATTCAATGTGAATCCTCGATGTCCATGTTGGTGGAGGATCGACACTCAGATCTTTTACAATCACAACATTGACTTCATGCCTCTGTGTCCAACTTTGAACTTCCCTGAAGGGATGCTTTGAATGCTCTAAACGATTGCCATTAATATCGATTTGCCTCTGCCAGTAGCAATCCCAGCTGTCACTGCGACTCTCGGTTTCTTCCTCTTTCTCAACCTGATTCTTGCTTCAAATATTTCTACAAGTTGACCATCTCTAGAAGCAGCATCAAACTTTTCATTAGATCTCCACACTAGTGTCCACCGAGCTACTCCATCAGCTCATTCACAAAGTAGATCCACATTGATCCCATTCTATTGATCTTCCTCTGGTTCGTAGTCAATCAATCAAACTTCCCATGGTTTGTCCTTAGTTCTCTCTAATTGGGCGAACACACTCCACATGGGATTCTTGGGCAGTCAAAAGTCATTCACACCGAATCGCATGTAGGTGAGACACTACCGAGTCAGCAAGGCGTTACCCCGAAGCCACTCCTCCTCAACGAGACCATCGCACTTGGGAAGACATCCCCGATCCTTGATCATTCACTTAGAGTCTCTCTGAGCTCATTCTTATTCCTCGAGCTTGAGCCCCTTTTATTTCAGCAAGACTTCTTTAGTCGGAAGGAGGTCATAGTGGGTACCAAGAGTCATGCCAACATCCTTTTCCATTAGCAGGCTCGTCGCTATTGGCAAGACTTCATTTTGGGCTCAACATGTTACACCGAAGGCATAAAACATGTCGGCGAGGAAACCACCACTCAGCAAGAGCTCATGTCGAGTCCTTCCATTCTCCCCTAGCTCAAAGTTATTTCAGCTAGACCCTACTTGGTCAGCGAGACTTCTTAGTGATGCAAACCCCCTTTCGCTTAGACATCAGTCCGATTGACAAGACACACAAAAACTCATAGCTTTTGAAATGTCTCGGTGACCCCTTTGGATTTCAAACAGATAGAACCAAACTTCCAGTCAGCAAAACATCTGAAAGGTCCCAGCAAATTTCTTCTTAAGGAGTTTTATGCTGAATGGGATTGAGGCATGCTTTCAGTTGACTTCACTGAGAGATATCTTCAAATGAGCGATTTAATCCTACAAAAAAAATGCCTCCATTAGTCCTCAAAGCATATAAAATACACTATTGTTCATCATGCCTTCACTTTTAAAAAAAAGAAACCCAACTCTGGCAGAGGCGGAACCAAATCTGAACCAAAAAAGTACCCACCATTTAAAATAGGTGGGACAGGAACCAAAAAAAAATGGAACCGTGATCGGAGTAGGGCGGGGCAAAGTCGGAACTAGATGAGGAAAGTGAAATTGATAACAAATGCATATCCCAAATCCTTCCCAAACACGGCCCTACAAAAGAGACCAAACAAACAAACAAACAAGGAAAACAAAACGCAAGCGGGGTGGGAACAAAAACTGACCCCGGGCGAACCACAACAGGGGCGGGAGCAGAACCAAATCTGGCACTAAAAATTTTGCAAGTTTCAAGTTAGGATCCCATCCTGATCCTGCCTCTGACAACATACCAAGAAACCACAAAAAAGAGAAACAAGACAAAAGGAACGAAGGGAAGCAAACACCCAATGGTGAAAAAGACAAAGAAAAAGGCCAAACAAAGACACAAGACCGGCAAAACCGGAACCAGAGAAAAATGAAGAAACAAACTAGGCGGAACTGGGACCAGGACCAAATCTGACCCTGAAATTTTTTGGAGTTTCAGGTCTTGGTTTCATTCTGATCCTACCTCCAACAACACCCAAAAAGAAGACGAAGAAAAAAATAGAAGGAAGAAAAAGGAAAGGGGAAAAGCATCCCACACCAAAGCCCAAGAAAGTAAAGCAAAAGAATAAAATAGGTGGAACTGGAACCGAAACGGGAACCAAACATGGAAGTAACCACTATTCCAAGCTCAGTTTTAGTTCAGATCCCACGTCTGCCAGAGTAAAACAAAAGCACCTTAAGAAAAAATAAAATTAAGGCATAGGACACAAAACTGAAGGAAAACGACCATCCATAGAAGAAACAAAGGGAAAGGTGGAGTCGGGGCTAGGATGGAACCCGAGCGAGAAATGTTGACAAAGTTCAATGTTGAGATTCAGCCCTAGACCTGGCTCCGTCAGAACAAAAGATAGACTCATGAAGAAAACAAAGAACTCCCAAGACCCAACCAAACAACCAAAGGCGACAAAAACAAAAGACAAAGGGGGACCCAGTTTGTTCCAAAATAAAATGGGGTGGTTATGCAAGGCATAATTGGATGATCATTGGCTAATGGATGTGTGGAAGCATGATTTTGAAAATCAAAAGGAAAGGTTGGATCAAGTGTTTGACAAGGTAGATCCAGATATCGATTGGACCAAGGATGTTTGGGTGGATTGTAGTCGTTATTTGAAGCTAATTATGAGATATGATATTCCTATTGTCCAAATTGATCCATAAAAGATAATCCCTCATTTCCAGAAGAAGATGGAGGATGGGATGTCGGGTGAGATCACTACTAACTTCATGAGTTTTTCTACTTGAGCCTTTGCCCAATCTGAGCTATTCAGGGACCATGCTTCCAAATACGATGAAGACTGGGAAAAGCTCACTGACAGATCCAAGGAGTTTAATTACCAAATGTTGCGATCCAAAATTTTGGAAGTTGATAGGCTCTAGCCACTAATTTTGAAGTTCATGGAGTATTTTTCTTTGAAGAAGTAGGCAGGAAACCCTATTATTGATGAATAATTCCTAACAAAATAGTTGCAGCAAAGGTAATCAACAAAAAGAAAAAATGCTATAGTGTTGCCACTAGAAGAAAAAATAGGGAAGATGATGAAGGATGTATTTTAAATGTAATATATTTGGGGGGTAGGTAGAACCCTAGTTTTTAGTGAATCTTGTCCACACAATGAAAATAGATCTTGGCCATTCATTCTACTTTTTGGACACTATAAATAGGGGGTCTCCTCTCATTTTCAAGGGAGAGTTGAGTTATTGTAATGACATGCTACTGACATTATAATAGATATACATTGACTTTAATGGATTTCTAGGTTTCTTTGCATGTTTCATGATTCATCTCTCATAGTTAGCTGATTTAGTTAGATTTACTTTGTTGTTTTAGTTAGTTTTAGCTTGCTTTGATAGATTTAGTAATGTTGTTCTATGGTTGTGAAGATTTCTACTATGTAGATTCCTTTCTTGTCCATACTTTTTGTTGTTTACTGCTAGTAGATGGCTGTGTAAAGTTATTCTGGACTTGAATTCAAAGCTACCCCAAAATTTTATCTTTATTCATGCATGTGTATGGTGAATGAATGGTAGAATATTTGCAATCCTTAGAAGATAGCACAAATTTCATGACACTGTGAATTTTCTAGTTAAGTGATATTATGTTTTAAGGAAGCTGTCCATAGTAGAACCTCCATGATCATTGTTCATAGTTAGTTTTAGATTCAAGAATATCTTCTCTTCCCTTCCTTTTTCCTTTTTTTTATAAATAGCCTATGCTAAGGTTCATTTCACATTGTAAAGCCAAACCTTAAGAAAATATTGGAGTTTCAGATTGTTGTTCGAACCTGCAGCAAAGTGCACATCAACTTCCCATTTTAGGAACTCTATTCTAAGATCCACTTCATCCCATACACCTTCATGAGTCTTCCCTATGATTACCAGAAAAATCACATCAAATATCAACTAAGGGATTCCATGCAAGTCATGACCTGACACCCGACAGACCTTGGGGTGATTTTCAGCAACTTGTTGTTGGGGATTTCCTTTCAAGAGAGGTAGTGCATTTATGTATTACATGTGTTGAGAAAGTGTGCAAAACACCACATCAACATGAATTAAGTATTAGGTTAGGAAATCATCATCAACACCATTCCACTTCCATCCATCTAATTTTGCATTTCAAAGAATTCTATCATTAACGTATATATTTTGAAGTAATGCAATGGAGCAGACTATTTATAAATCGTGATCCATTTTCAGTGTTCAATTATTGTGTCAATTTTCATGCTTATCTATTTCTTTGTTGTCTCTAAACTGGTCTTTTCAAGTTATTTATGTCTACAAGATTTATCAGAACTCATTTGTTGTTACTGTGTGGATGCTTTGATTGGTTTCTGGTTGATGTCAATTAAAAATCCTTTCAAATAATTTACTTTAATGGGTTCATTCCAAGAACTAAAATCATTTTAAAGAGGTTATTTTGATTGTTTTCCATTGGATTAAGAATAAAAATTCATTTCATTCTTTCACAATAACTTGAGGGGATATCACTGAGATTATTAAAGAACACTGTAATAAACAAACTTGCACATTTATAGAAGGTGCAGACATCTCAAGTTTCTAGTAGTTAGAGTTAAGCTAAATAATATGTTTAATTATCTTGCAAATATGTATCCATAATCACCATCCACTCATCCACTCTGTTCACCCAAAAGGAGTAGGCACTGGTCATACTTAGGATATTGCATACAAAATACAACTCACAATGTTGAATTTTCAAATAATTTCAATAGGAATTAGCCATCAAATTTCTACATATACTCCACCCTCACGTGTCATAATGAGTATATTGCTCAATCTAGGAACCACATCCAACTATAAATCTACCTTATTGCTCAGGTATACTCACTTAGGTCCAGCAGAGCCTGAAGAGTAGGAGGTAATCAATCTTGTTTACCTCGTTCATGGTCCAAAGGTGTATTGAGATATTGGAACCCTCTTATGGTTTAAAATCCCCCACTTTTGAGACCTAACATGTTGAAATGCACAAAAGAAAGAACACAAACAATCACTCAATATTAGCCTAGCTTGACTAAAAAAAATGCACAATAAAAGACAAATATTACCTTGTTAGAGTTGTCTCCTTTCGTTGTCCCTTTGATATTGATTTTGTGTGGTCCTTACTTAATGAAATGGCCTAAAATGAAGTTTAAACCAATGTGCATGTGATGGTGGATGCAATGGAAGCCATGGATAAGTGATTGGATGCAATATGAGGCTTGAGAATGTTGCAACAATGGTGGTTTCAAAGATTGGGTGTATGAGAGCTAAAGTTCGCTAAGTGTGTGATGATCAAAATGAAGAAAATTCACCATATTTATGGAAAATGCCTCTAAAGAAATGGATGGCTAGGACTTGATCTATATTAGAAGATCAAGGGCCAGGATAACTTGAGACCTCACAAGCCATCTCATGAAGACATGTGTAAGGTGAGGTGGAAAAGGGATGGTGACGTGGAGATGATGTGGAGGTCAAGTGGAAAAAGGTAAGTCTTGTCTCATCTACCCAAATTATGGGAGGATGTGACAATGGAAGAATTTCAAATTCTCCTAAAATATCCCTTGGTTTTGGAGATTTTACTTTGGGATTGGGAAGGGAATTTTAAATTAGAATTTTATTCCTCCAAGGGTTTTGGAGAAATAAAGTAGACTTACAAATTCCACATAGGATGCATGGGAGAAATAAAAATGAATTTTAAATTCATTGGGGTGGAGATAGCTTCTCCAAAATGAGAAATCCTTAATGAGGGAGTTGACTGGGGTACATGCTATAATTGGCATTAGGTGGGATTAAGGGATAATTATCCAATATTTAAGGTTGTGCAAATGATTAGGAGGGATAATGATGGATTAAGGGAAAGTTACAAGATATGGAGGATGTGACACTAATCACTATTAGTGATGTGAACATCCTAATTATAGATTAATTAGACTAATCTAGATTAGGAGAGGATTATGGAGGATGTTGACAAGGAGAGAAAAAGTAAATGAATTAAAAATTGATTTTAATTCATTTGGGAGAAGTGACTAAATTAAATAAATTGGACTATTTATTTAATTTAGAGAGGACTAAGGTAAAGTATTTAATTAATTAATCAAACACCTTAGGGTACATTGGGGATATGATAAATATTAACTAAATAATGAAATATTTAATTAATATGGTTTAGGGACACATTTTGAAAGAATGCAAGGGTGAATTTGACCATATGGCGGTGGTCAAATTAAGGTGTCTACAAAAACATATAGAAGAATGCAGGTATAAATATAGGAATGCACATAAAGAGATGCCAAGAAAAGAAATACGAGAGATCACATTCCACACATGAAATCACACAAATAACATGAAAGGAAAAAAAAGAAATGGAATAGTATGGAACATTTGAGTCAACCTATAGCAAGTTATCCACATGCCAATCTTGATCAATATATGTGGAAGGCGGATAACTAGCCAAAGGGACAACATCAAGTGCCAATTGAGGAAAAACATCAAGTTCAACACTCTTTTTAGAAAGATCATTATGATTCTTATCATTTAATCTCATGAAAGAGAAAAACATTAAATTCAATTCATTATACACTTCATTGTCAATATTTGCAAATTCAATATCATCAATTAGATTAATCATAATGGGAGGTCTAATGATAATTTCCATAGAGGCTTGTTATTGTGTAGAGTTTTGATGTTGTAGCAAAGTTGTAGAATCATCATGGACAACTTGAGGCAAGTTTGGATTTTGATTTTCTATGTTGTTCTTTTCTCTTTTTTGTGACATATGAATAATAGGACAATGTCTACACCTATGCTCTCTAGCATTTTTGTTTCTCTTTGTTCGATTTTCAAGTTTTGATTGTCTAGGATGGGTTTATCAACTATATGTTTATTTTCTTCCATTAAGGAAGGAATGAAAGAAACCATGGAAGGTTGTTCAACCACTTTCTCTTTAGCTTTATATACTTGTTTGATCTTAGAAGGAACAACATGACTTATTTGGTTGTCTCAAGGTCTCTTATAGGAAATAGGTGAAGGATTTATAATGGATTGGTCTTGGTTATTAAGAAAGGCTTTTGGTTCAATCGTAGTCTCATCAAGGATAGGAGGCTTAATCATGGCTTAAGGCATATTGGTAAGGGATAATTATGCTACGCACTTTTCCTTAAACTATTGGTAGGATTTGAAAAAAAATTCCTCATGGGGTCTAATAGTTTCTATAGGCTTAGGGAAAAATAAATCTAATGAGAAATTCCCATGGGAAGAAATAGGATTGAAGTCACTATGATGCAAAATAAATCTTTCATTTCCAAATGAAAATTTTAAGAATTTATGCACAACTGATGGGAAAAAATTCATGGAGTGAAGCCATGAGTAGCCTAACTTCACACAAAATTGATCCGATGTTGGGATGATGGTGAATGAGATAATTGTTTTAGTCCAACTTTTAGGGGTAGGATTATTGATCCTATCATAGGGAAAGAAAAAGCTTTATGTTTTTCAATCCATTCATTCAACTTTTCATATGTATCTTGATAAAGATCATGCACAATTAGGAATTCTTCAGTGATCACATTCTCTACATAGATAGGATCAATTAATATCCCACTAGTAGGCTTTTCATTGACTCTTCCATCTATGTAAAGAGGACCATTAAGTACACTTTTTATTATTTCATTTTGTGAGAAAGCAATATTAAGGGGCATTTTCGTTTGGCCCATAGGAGGTTTAGCTTTAATAAATCTAACTAGCATTTCCATTTTATTTTCCACATTTTCTTTTATGTCATCTTCGTCTATGTCAATATTCATCACAAAATTCTTTGTTTCACTAACTTTGATAAAGGAAATATTGTGATTTTGCATGGGATTGGTAAATGTTTGCAAGTTTTGATTAGGAGCTACAAAATTATTGCCTTGATCGTTAACACCTCCCATTTGAATATGTTTAGAACCAATGAGGTCTTGTAATATATGTTTAACACACTTGCAATGTTCTATATCATGTCCATTTTCTAGTGGAAGTGAAAATAGGAATTTTGTCCATAGTTTGAAGGTAAAGGTTTAGTAGGATTAGGATCTCTATTAGGAGGTAAGTAAATCAAGCTCTTGTTCGAGATCTACAACATGATGTTGTGAGGGGTATCAGGTAGAGGGGTGAATTTTCTATTTCTATCCCCAAAGGAAATATGGATTTTTTGTCTTTATAGCAACAACTTGGGTGTCAACATGTTGAGTTGGTTGAGGGGGATTAAGTTGTAGAAAGCCCTTATTTTTTTTCTTGAATGTTTGGTATCTACTTTCAGGTGCAAATTCATAATTTTCAAGATGGTTAGAGGGAGTTTTCACTTCATGACTACTAATTGAGTTTTGATAATCACGAAGGGTTGTACACAGTTGTGTGAAGGATGATAATTTCTAAATTTCAAGTTTGATTTTTTTTTTTTTTGCAAATTAGCAATAAAAATTCTTTGAAGATCGATGTAAGGAATCTCAATGTTTATTTGTGAGTAAATAATTTGATATGGCACTATAAAATCAGTCACCTTTTCATCATCCTTTTTTTGCATGTCATTAAATTATCTAGGGTCATCTTAGGACCCATGTGAATTTTTCAGTGATTGTAGAAGGTATCAATAAGTTTATTGAATGAACTAATTGAATTACTCGGTAAGGAGAAAAACCACTCTAAATTAGTATCCTCGAAGGATCTATGGAATATTTTAAATCCAATAGTTTATCCTAAGAAATGAAGTCACTACATAAGGTTATGTATATGGAAACATGAATAATAAGATCTCCTTTCCTGCCATATTTCTCAAACCTAGGAAACTCTATAACTTGTGGCATTTGTGTTCTCATATCTCCAAGGATAATGGGTTGGTTTTGATGTATTGTGAAGGTTGGCCATTGTTGTTTTGGTTTAGTGTAGTAATTTTTTGTTCAAGGGATGAGAAATTTTGTAAATGTTTGTCAAGGACTAGATCATTGTTGGTTGTGTGAGATGGAGGTGAATAAGGTCATGCTGTGTATGTATGCAAAGGGAAAGTGTATTGTAAGTTTGTGAGGGGAGATGGATGAGGAGATATGAGATTTGAATGGAAACAGTTAAGGGGATTCCCAATGGAAATACCTAAGGAAGTATTGACATTGCTAGTAGGTTGTATGGTTGTAGTAACATGAGTACTGGTGTATGTAGGAATATAGGTAATGGTTGTGGAAGGAGGAATTGAGTTCCCACCTTGAATTTGAGTATAACCCAAAGCTGGAGCACAAATAGTCAATGTAGAAGCATGTTTATTAATAATATGAGCTATACTTCCCATAAACTCTATTCCATTTTCATGTTCAAGCATTCTCCTTATGTTATCTATAGTAGGAATTGTAGTACCTGTTACCCTCTAAATTTTAAATCATGCCATTTTCCTTCCTTAAATTAAAATGGCCCTCATTTCATTCCTTTAATTCATTTATGGTTGAGGCCCTTGCAAGTTTCATAACCTTTGTCACACAACCTTGTGGTTTCACAACTTAGTAGTGAGGTTCAAAAGTTACAAAATTACTCAATGACCCAATCCTCCTTTCTCCCATCCTTGTCAGAGTAATTGATGTGTCGGAGGTTCTTGAAATCTTAGAACCCACGACATACAATTTTGAGGTTTAGCTTTTTCATGATCCTACAACTTTTTCAGTAATCTTCTT
Organism: Sequoia sempervirens; assembly: GCA_007258455.2. NCBI lineage: Eukaryota > Viridiplantae > Streptophyta > Pinopsida > Cupressales > Cupressaceae > Sequoia > Sequoia sempervirens. The sequence continues at coordinate 456,023,018 of VDFB02000015.1, read as the reverse complement.
GGTTTTTGAATGCTTCCAACCCATTTAATTATTTGTACGGCGTATCATGTAGTGGTCTTTTCGAGAGTTATAAAATGAAGATTTAATCTCAAGGCACACTCCCTAACCAATGGTGCATTAATTAGATCTCTTAAATGACAAGTGTAACAAAAGCTAGCTAAGGTGGCGACATGGTATTGACAAATTAAAGGTCATCATTACCTACCAGTATAGTTAAATAAGTCATTTATAGAGTAAGGTGATGATACTGCATAATCCGGTTTCCTTATCAAAAAAGGAAAATTCAAAATGGAGATTCCTACAACCAATGAAATGTGGGATGATGACCCTATGCCCATTCTGCAACTGGACCTAAATTGGCCCAAGGAAGAGAAAATCGATATCATTTCTCAATTGTGAACACTTTCCAAGAAGGAAAATACTAGCTACACCCAATATCACCAAGTCATCTTCGTCCTTGAGGAAGAAGAGGAATGCACCAAACTACGCAACCTCTTAATGGAGATGCAACTAGATATGCAGAACACCTGAGCACCTGCAATAGTTTAATTTTATCATTTTCTATGGCATATTTTTGTAATTAGTGGAAATAATCCAATTTTGGTATAGCGTAACTGTTTCTTTTTAATATCACTTTCTTGAAGAGGGTTACTTTAAAGATCATTATGAATAGTTACTATACATTTTTTCGGCATGGGAAACTCTATAAAAGGGAAAAATTTTAAGGAAAAGGATATTTTTTGGGAGGAGGGGAAAGGAAAAGCAATTAGATTATCTTGCATATAGTTTTATTGTATAGAATATAGAGTTTGTGAACTCATTTTTGGCATGGAGAAATAAGAAGATTTTTTAGAATCTTTGAATCCTTTCATGTTTTCTTTAAATAAGCAATGAAGTGTGTTTGCTTGTGAATTTTTCTCTGATGTCATTCTATTATAATGGATCATATGTGCATTTAATTCTAAAACTTTGGGTTGGATTAAGTTTCTCTTGAAAGGGTTTGTTGTTCTTATTTTCCCTAAATATAATATTAGTGTAGGGAAGATGAACTTTGTGTCATTTAATTGTATGTATGTAATTATTGGTTCAATTTTTTGCATCTATTTCATGGTTATGGATAGGTGTTAGTTACCTTTTCTACTTGCTAGTTAAAATTATACCAACATCTTAATTCATTGCAAATCATACGAAGGTAGTTGCACCTTCTAAAATAAGCAGAGAGTTAATTCATAAAATACTCACATTTGACTCAACTATTGGGTTACTTGTGCCTTTCATTCTGGGAATTTGTGAGTCATTATTAGAATTACTTTCGAAAAGAATAAGTCTAAACCAATATATTTTTGGAAACTCTATTGGGGAAAATCGAATTGAAGAGTAGTTTTTTCTTTGTCTAGAAATTTATAGGTGCCTCCCAAGGATGGAGGTTGGCGGCTCTGTTTGATGAATTGTATTCAATTTTTTTTTGTTCCAGCAAAGACTTATGCTGACCTAATTTTCATATTTGCATTATGGCATTGACATCGTCCTAGCCATGGGGAAGTCATTTTGGTCCTCTTTATTTACCTATATACTCACCATTTCCTAAAGGATCAAGGAAGTATTTTCCAAAATTCAATGGAGAAGATTCACAAGATGTTGAAAAACACATTTTGGATTTCACAGTTGCCTGTGGCATTTTGGGGGTAAGTGAGGAAATTTTTTTTGTCAGATTATTTATTAATCTCTTATTGGGCTTGTTGTTGATTAGTTTTGTTATTTAGAAGATGACTACATAACTAATTGAGATTCATTAAAGAATAATTTTTTAGGAAGGTATAAGGGACCTATTAATGAAACCACTTTACTAGGTCAATTTTTCAATATTCATAAGCAAGAATATGAAAAAATCAGAGACTTTGTGGATAGGTTCAATAGGTTTCTCAGAAAGATGCCTACCTCCATTCAGCCTAATAAGTAACTGCAACTTTGCACTTTTATTTCTACATTGCACGCAGATGTCCAGTTTTATTTAAAAATGTGTAAAGTAAATGATATTAAAATTTCATAAGAAGAGGCTGTAAAAATTTAGGATGATATGCTTTGAAGTGGTTTATGGAAAAAAAATCAAGATGGTTCTAGTAATGAAATTATAAGGAAGCTCGTCTTACCAAAGTCAATTTCTCAACTTATAGATTTCCAATACACACAACCTCCTTCTGTTGAATTTTGTAATCTCTATGTTTTTTATCCAAAACAGAGCAAGTAAAGAAGAAAGTAGTCCTCATGTGGATAGGAGAGTTGTAGCCTATTATTTTCACTGTGAACATGATGAATCTATAAGCCCATCAAATAACAAAGAAAATTAAAATTTCTCCCTAGATGTTAATCGTGAAGATGATAGAACAAGTGAAGTTGTTTAAGCCTCATTATTTGCAATCGAAATGCATTCATTTACTTTTAAAAATGATGAGGAATTTCTTGAAAGTACACAACATAAACGTGAAATTATTGACATCTTATCTTTTGATTATGTGTGGGCCGAATATGAAACTTTCAGATTCTCATAGCAGGCTAGTACAAAAGTTAGACTGCAAGAAGAGGTTAGAAATGGTTCCTTCCTTGAATCTTTCCATTTTAAAGATTTGGATGTCAGATATTTTAAACCAAAATCAAGAGATGGTGTTGAGAATGATCAAATGAATGAATGTGTTGAATTTCATATTATTCACCATGCTATTCAGTGTCTCCATGTGTGTAAGGATGAATTTTTATGTGGAGAAAAATTTTGTGACTAAATCGTAGGACAGGAACATAGGTAGTGAAGTAAATCATAAAATTGTTAAATCAGATTTTATGAAGAAAGAAGAAATTGTTCCAGTTGGGAACAATTTTTAGTTACAAGGGAATGTTGAAAATTATTTGTATGATACACTTCCAGTTTTGCATGAGATTGATGATTGGTTTTCTAGCTTAAATGATTCTTTATTTGTGGCTAGAAAAACAATGTATTCAAGGATACAATGAAGCATATGTTGCAGGTCAAAATCCATGATTTTTAAACAATGCAATCATTCATATTTATGGCACCAAAAGGAGGGTTTCATCTGATGGTTTGTATGTGGGATGTCCAATTCGATGTCTACTTTCTTTAGGCTGGTCAGACCAAGTGTATCACTAGGCCACACCTAGTGTCATTCAAACAAGCATTGACAATCATGTGCTAGGAAATATCAGTATGAGTTATCAAATTAAGAGGTGTACAATGGAGGCTGGCTTCTAGAACACCAGGCTATTGACATAATATTTTCATATGAAGTCACTCTCATCAGTTTAATCAAGATGGTCACCTGTTAGAAGTTAGTTGTGTGTGTGCTCCTTATTTATCCAGCATTATTTCGCATTAGCTACTATTTCTCTCAACCTGTGAATGATTTTAATTGAATATTAGGCTATCTGTAGGTAAGGTCTTACAACCATGTACATAGTAGGGGTTTTGTTGTGTTGGTAGTGTATTTTTTCTTTTCTGCTCTATCTTGTTTTGGATTGTGACTGGTTCCCCTCCACCCTTCTGCAAGTAGTTCCCCATTCTCCTACATTTCTTTTGAATCTATAGCCCAATGGATTTATACACTGGTCCTTGCATTGAGTTTTGGGTTCCTTGCTTCGTCCTTCACAGTCCTCATCCCCAATTAGAGCTAATGTTACCCTCTAAATTTTAAATCATACCATTTTCCTTCCTTAAATTAAAATGGCCTTCATTTCATGCCTTTAATTCATCTATGGTTGCAGCTCTTGCAAGTTTCATAACCTTTCTCACACAACCTTATGCTTTCACAACTTAGTCGTGAGGTTTGAAAGTTACAAAATTACCCAATGACCTGATGCTCCTTTCTCCCATCCTTTCCCAAGTAATTGATGTGTCAGAGGTTCTTGAAATCTTAGAACCCATGACATATAGTTCTGAGGTTCAAATGTTTTGCAATCCTGTGACTTTTCAAGTAATCTCCTTGGTTTTTTAACGTTTCCAACCCATTTAATTATTTATACGACATATCGTGTAGTGGCCTTTTTGAGAGTTATGAAATGCTAATTTAATCTCAAGGCATGCTCCCCAAACAATGATGCATTAATTAGATCTCTTAAATTGCAAGTGTAATGGAAGCTCGCTAAGGTGGTGACATGGTATTGACAAATTAAAGGTTATCATTACCTACCAGCGTAGTTAAATAAGTTGTTTACAAAGTAAGGTGATAGTACTACAGAATCTGGTTTCCTTATCAAACAAGGAAAATTCAAAATGGGACCTCCTACAACCAATGAAACATGGGATGATGAGCCTATGCCCGTTCTGCAACCAGACCTAAATTGGCCCAAGGAAGAGAAAATCGATATCATTTCACAATTGTGCACACTTTCCTAGAAGGAAAATACTAGCTATGCCCAATATCACCGAGTCATATTCATCCTTGAGGAAGAAGAGGAATGCACCAAACTACACAATCTCTTAATTGAGATATGACTAGATATGCAGAATGCCCAACCACCTACAATAGTTTAATTTTCTCATTTTGCATGGCATCTTTTTGTAATTAGTGAAATAATCCAATTTTGGTATAGCGTAACTGTTTATGTTTAATGCTCCTTTCTTGAAGACAATTACTTTAAAGATTGTTATGAATAGTTATGATACATTTTTTTGGCCTAGGAAAATCTATAAAAGGGGGAACTTTTAAGGAAAACAAGATTTTTTGGAAGGATGGGAAAGGAAAAGCAATTAGATTATCTTTCATATAGTTTTATTGTACAAAATACAGAGTTTGTGAACTCATTTTTGGCATGGAGAAATAAGAAGACATTTTAGATTCTTTGAATCTTTTCATGTTTTCTTTAAATAAGAAATGAATTGTGTTTCCTTGTGAATTTTTCTCTAATGTCATTATGTTATAATGGATCGTATGTGCATTTACTTCTAAAACTTTTGGTTTGGATTAAGTTTCTCTTGAAAGAGTATATTGTTCTTCTTTTCCCTAAATGTAGTATTAGTGTAGGGAAGATGAACTTTTTGTCATTTACTTGTATATATGTAATTATCAGTTTGGATTTGAGTATCTATTTCATGGTTATGGATAGGTGTTAGCTACCCTTTTTTCTTTCTGGTAAAAATCAAACCCACATTTTAATTCATTACAAATCATATGAAGGTAAATGTGCCTCCTAAAATAAACATAGAGTCAATCTGTAAAATCCTCACATTTGACTCAACTATTGGGTTAGTTGTGCCTTTCATTCTAGGAATTTGTGAGTCATTTTTAGAATTACTTTTGAAAGGCATAAGTCTAAACCAACAGTACCAACAATATTTTAGGAAGGCACAAAGTTTGAAATTTTTCTAAGTCTTCATCTATCTTTCTTAATATATTTTCTTGCAGTGCATTAGTAACCATTGTTTCAACATCATAAACATTAATTTTAGGTAGGGAAGTCATGGGAGATGTGGTATGAAAGCTATGATACATAGTGGGTTGACTAGTATCAACACTATGAGTAAAATAGTTTGAAAACCCAAGATTCACGGTGAATGATGTATCGCGGGATGATATGAGTCTCAAACTATGTCTCACACTAATATTGCTAATAGTTTCCTTGTTGTGAAGCTCATACAAGTTTCAAAAACCTAATGTACACCCAAAATGGAAAATAGACAAAATGCAATCAAATTCCCTAGAATGTAAAGTACAATGCAAGTATGTAAAATAAATTTTTAGATTCAGAAGAAGATAATTTTTTGATTATGCTATGTAAAAACATAAAAATGATATCTTTTAGATGAAATTTCGAATTCACACTATGAACTAAATTTACCCAATTAAGCTTAATATGATCAATTTGAAGTAACAAAAATTTTGTAACCTAAAATAGAAAACTAAAAACAAGAAAACAAAATGCAAAGACAAACGTTTTGATGCCCAAAAAATTAGGAAAGAGTCCTAATTAGGGAATCATTTTCCCTTGGTTGAATGGGTGCTACCTTAGGGTTTTGAAAAAATATTTTATATATTTTTTATTTGATTCTTATGGTTTCTAGATTTTGATTTCAAAAAGTGAGTTAGAGTTTCATATTTTTGTGAAATAAGGCTTGAATGCATATGCAAAATATGACTAAATGAAAACTTAGGAGAGATAATTTGAAATGAAGTTTTGAGTCTTTTTTGTGTTTTTAGTTTTTTATCATTGAATGATATGTAAATGCTTTGTAAAATGATTGAATTTTTTGTATTTTTTAGATTTTAAAGAATGCAAAAATGCAAACCTAAAATCCTAAATGAGAAGAAAAGTTAATGCAAGTTAAAAACCCTAAATTAGATTCAATTCAATGCAATGCAATGAAAATAAATGCAAAACCTAGATTTAGGGCTGAAATAGACTCCAAAATCAGAAAAATGCAATACTCAAAAGTTAGGTTCACCAAAATGAAAATGTGAAAATAGGTTCAGCAATATGGAATAAAGGAAAATGGGGGGTTACAGTGTACCTACCTTCAAACTTTCATTAGGAAATGAGATGCCTCAATTCAAAACCCACTTTCAAACCTTAGGTGAGTGAACTATTTGAAGAATCTTTAGATTTCCTTTTTGTGTCATGATGGGGGTCTTGGTCAAACAACACTTTGGGGAGAAAAACTAAAAAATAGCAAATCAACACCGAATTGGAATCTAACACATGGAACAACAAGATTAGATTCAATATTGATAGAACCAAAAATCAAATTATAGATTAGAGAAGGGTAGAAGCATGTGTACCTTTCACCAAAAGTCGGATTTTGAAGCTGATCTAGAACTCATTTTCCTAGGGGAGAACGAATCATGAGTTAGGGTTCTTTTGCAACTTTTGAGAACCTCTGCTACAAATCTGAATCTTCCAATTTTCCCAGGTTTTAGGTTCAGAAATCTGGAAATAACTTCTACAAATTAGTTTTCATGGAATAACAACACTTTTGACAACTTTTGAAAATTTGT
>VDFB02000015.1:455996973-456015920 GCA_007258455.2 Sequoia sempervirens | reverse complement strand
TTGAAGTCTAGAATTCGACATGGTGTGGTTGTTCATGACTACTTTAAATGCAGGGAGGAGCTGGACAGGTGAAAAGCGTATCCTTCTCCAACATACAGGTTTCCAACGTACAAGTGCCCATCAATATCGATCAATATTACTGTGACGATAAGCCCTGCAGCAATCAAACCTCAGCGGTATTTATATCAGACGTCACTTACGAGAAAATCGCTGGCACGTACGTGGAAACTCCAGTTAATTTGGCTTGCAGCGACGATGTGCCGTGTACTGATTTAAAGTTTTCTGGTATTCAGCTTCAGCCTGCTGATACAGATGAGAAGAATCCCTTGTGTTGGAATAGCTATGGAGAACAACAAACAGGTGTCGGGTGCCTGAAACCTGGAACCCCATCCAATGACCCTGCTCGCACTCAATCCGCCAAAGATAAATGCTAAAGCTAATTAACGGGACACCCGTTTGTGAGGTTATTACTGTACCAATCATTAAATGCTAGTCTGAATGTTCATTGTCGACTGACATTACCCAAGTATTTTAACCCACACAGGTTACGATACAATTGTGACCATTTGTCAATTCTATGACGCACTTAAAGGGATTGCTTATAAATGACACTTCTCTTGTAACGGCAAAACTTTCTTTCCATAAGATGCTGCAATCTTCAAATGAATATTTCACTAAGCGTTGATAGTTTTTCAGTCATCCGAAGATCACTCGGGATCAGCGAGGGTACAATGTTTATTTTCCATCCCCTTTTATCTTTTAGACTTTTCTTCTCTCCTCTCTCTATCCATCTTGGCGAGAAGTGGCAACAAATGAGAGCCATATTGGCCCTGGGTCCTCCCTAGCCTAATTATATCTTTCACAACCATCCCATCTCTTAGCAAGGACCGCAATGTAGCTTAAGCTCCTATTAATAATATTTCTGTATTGTGAAAAAATGGATTAAGTATTTGCATAATTTGGATAAAGAAGTAAATATCAAAGTAATTGAATAATTAATGATTTATTTTAATACAGTGTTTGTTATGAATGAATAATAGAGCTTGAGTATTTTTTTTTCATTTTAAAAAGTAATAGTATGGAAGGTAGCATCTTGAGGTAAACCATGTCTTTTAGGATTGTGAATAAAGATTTTGGCACCTGAATGGATTTCTAGCACTTCTAGGGTTTTTCATTTAAAAGGAGAAAGATGGACCAAAATGCAATGTACACATTCAAAATTAATGTAAGGATGGATGCAATATGCCTAATTGCAATTTCCTAATGCAATAAATTGAAAAAGAAAGGTGATTATTAATGTTAAACTTAAGAAATGCAAAGTATTTGAAAACACAGTGATGTATACAAAAACACCTAAGAATGCAAGTAAACAATGACATAATTAAACAAGACTGGAGAGCTGCACCTGGAATCTGAAGTCCAATGCAGAGAGGCTCTGGAATCCTGTAGAGCTCACTAGAAATGTTGACTAGGACACTTATGCCAAACTAGACGACTTAGTCTAGTTTTAGGGAAAATTTGTCGGAACATGAATCTGTCAAATGGATATCCAGAAATGTAGAAACCACTTTTCAAGCGTAGCAATGGGACTAATTCACCACAAATGGTAACTTAGTCCACCTGGGAATCTCGAAAAATTTGGGCTAGGAATCTATAGCTTTTAGTTTGCACTTCCTTTCTTGACAGGTGTCCAATCCAAATTCTGCAAAAAATGGGCTGAGAGGTCTCCAAGCTTCAATTAACGTTTTGTTGACTTTGATAACTTTGACAGATTGTTGACCACTTTTTTTTAACATCAAACTCTTTGACAAATCTACATACAAGACCTACAAACACACATGCAAAGAGGGGAAAAAGGGTTAAGGGTTAGAGTATAGGGGTTTGCCTTGGTCAAACCTAGATTTGGTAATCAAACCCTAAATAATGAAATGAAATAGAAAGAGAATGATGAATAAATAACATGCAATGTCACAAACTCACCAAACCCTTGATGTTGAAATCTGAAGATATGCAATGAAGTGCTCCAATGGATGACTTGATAATGCTTAAAGATGCCTGAAAATTGATTGAATGATGAATTAGGATGCTTGAAGATGAATTAGGTGAATGTGTGGGTTTAAAATGAGAGCAAAAAATCTTTATTTAAACTTGATTTTCTAATATTTCCTGAAAATAACACATCATAGGCCAACCTCAAGGGTAAGAGAATAAAATCCCGCTAGAAAATTGAAATTATTTTGATTTTTGTGCCCAATGGGAATAAGTCGCCCCAGGTACTGACTTGGTCCCACCAAGGCAATTTTACTGGGTGTCAGGGATTGAAGTGCATTTAATGTTGTTTAACGAGAATATTCTAAAAAATACACTTAAGTATGGCCGAAAAGTGCATTAAGGGGTCATTTAAACATAAGAAAGGGTCAATTTAGTGATGACAAGTTTAGAAAAGTTTGAGAGTTTGTTACAACTCTTTACAACACTTTGAAATAAGATTTGGTAAGTGATAAAAAGGGGTTATTTAAGTGAATTATAATGAAAAGGTCCTAGAAAAGTGTGAAAGTGGGTTACAACACTTCACAACACTTTTACAAGACATCTTAGAATTCTTAATGATTCCCAAGGGTCCAAGACCTAATGTGAATGTGTTGACCACATTACAATATTAAATCTAGGCAAAATCAAGCCAAAATCCACTAGGAGGGCCTAAACATGAGAAAAAGTAGAAAGGTTACTTTTTCCATGTCCAGAAGGATTATGTTCAATTTCATTATGAAGATCATTGAATCTTTGGAAGAAAAGTATTAATTATTTAGTTTCACTTAATTTTTAATATATACTATGTGTAAATAGTGATCATTATATAAGTGGGGACTAATAATATATAACATCATAACCTATTTTTCTCAACCTACTTGTAAATATCCTCACTTGATAGATTGCTAAGGTACATGTCATAGGTTGAAGGGAAATGTAGCATGTTTATATTCTTAATATCACTACACCCTATAGATGGAAAAAATGGCGCTCATTTTGTGTTGTGTGGATGACGTCTCCCGCAACCTGTGAGGCCATGGTACATGGTCATTTCTTGTCTTGGATGCATATTCTGGTGATTAGATCAGGCGTGGTTGAGTGTGTGCCATAGGAAAAATTACCCTCTTTCTTGACATGGGAATAATTCATGATAAATTGGACTTAATGAGGCCTTGATTTAGTGTTTTGAGGCATTTTATGCATCCACACTAGGTCTTGGACCCTTGAAAATTGAATAACATGCTTTTATTGATGTCTTCTAAAAGTGTTGTAAAGTGTTGTAAGATAATTTCATGCTTTTCTATACTTAATAAACATATTTCTCTCTAATTCAACATTATAAAACATATTTAACTACATCTTCACATCAATCTAGAAGGCTTTTAACTTAAACTTAATGATAAACTTGTGTTGTAATGTGTCTTGCACATTCACATTAGTTTTTGTGCCTTCCTAGGCTATGCAGACCTCATTCTAGTGTTGTAAAGTGCATTTAATCACACTTTCACATTGAATTTTATGTCCCAGGCTCTAATTGACCTTTACATCATCACTAATAGGCCCCTATTACCCCATATTATGCATCTCAAGGCTTAAATTGATCAAATATTTGACAAAGTTGCATTTAAAACCTTATTTCCTTATCTCTTGGCTTCCTAGCTATTAAATTGGCCCCTATGGGGCCCATTAACCATGCATGGTGAATCAATTCCATCCAAGTGGGACCCATTCACCATGGGTGGCAAATGAGTCCCATTTGGCCAAAATTTTGACCTTTGAGCAGGAAAAAAGTAAAATTTAAGTTTAATATTACTTCATGTCGGCCTATGATGAGGTATTAATGGGTAAAATAGGTGAATTTACTATAAATATAAGTCTTTTAACTCATTTTAACATCTCTTTTATCCATTCTTCATTATTCATCCACCAATCTTCCATCTCAAGTCAAGCAACTTAGGGTTTCATCATTGCAAGTCACCAAGATATCAATTTTCAGACATTCAAGGGCATATTCTTCATCTTTTGTTACAAAATTTCAAGATCAATCTTCATGGAAAGGTAATCATCTCCATAATTTCATGTTCCATTACATTCTTTCATTATTTTGGTTTAATTACCTAAAAGGGGTTTGACCAAGGCAAACCTCCATGCCTTAACATCCAACTTTTCTCTCTTTTCTTATTTTTTTGTAGATTTAGGACTCTTGGAAGATTGGAAATCATTGAACATCAAGTTGAAAAATGTTTCTCAAGTCTTTTATTCATTCAAAAAGTCATAATATCAACAAAAACTCATTTTTTAGGCCCGTAAATCAGAGTTTCAGAAGCGAACACCTCTAGGAAGTCAAAGTGTAGATCAATAGCTCTGAATTCCACTTTTGAATATTTAGAAATTAAAAAGTGGACTCATTCACCATGAGTGGTGAATGAGTCCCACTTCCAGGTCAATTTTGATTTTTTTAATTTTTAGATAGCCTTTTGTCTAAAACAGGTTTCAACTCAGTTTTGTAGAATTGGGACTAATTCGCCCATAATGGAAAATGATTCCCACCAGGCTTGAAAATCAACATCAGTAGCATTCCAGAATCCATTTCTATTCCTCATCCATATTCTAGGTGCACACTTTCAGTTTGGTTCATTTTTGTTAAGTTTTGAATTAATTTCTTGTTGATTTCTGCATAACACAATGTGTTTTCAAACAAGTTCCATTTCAATAGTTTAGCATACTTAATCAATCAATTTTATCATCTAGTTGCATAATTTAGATCATTGCATTTAGTCTTAACTTCATCATGTACACATCTTAATTTGTGTGAACCTAGGTAGACTTTTGAGTGGGGTTTATCTCTCTCCTTTTAGGTGAAACATCCTAAGAGTGCAAGAGTAGCCTATAAGCCCTACCCAAAAATGTATGGTTTAGAGTATTTTATGTTGGGGGAGGGGTTTCTGTTACTCTCGAGGGGTGTTCTTTTATTTTTTCTTTCCAATTTTCTTTTCTCAGCTGTGTTTTGTGGAGGGGTTATTGTGTTGTGTTTTGGGGCTGGTGTTTGCTGAGTGTATTGTTTCTTATTTTCTCTCTGCTCTCTTCCTTTAGTGTGGTGATTCAAGGCCCTTTCTTTGGGCTACTTGTTCCTTTCTATTGGGTGGTGTAGTTGCAGAGTGAGATTTGGTTCAGCCTTGGTCTCTTTGGCTATGGAGCCTTTCAAAAGACTCTCAAATGGTGATGGGCCTTCCTCAATGGGGGGTTTTCCTAGAATTAAAAAGGTGAATGGTTGTTTGGAGCGAAGCCTAGATTGCTCCATTTTGGTAATTTAGCTATACTTCATTGCGTAAGATGTTACTTGAGCAATCATGCTCTAATTTATAAATTCATGGGTCTTCGCCTTTCTTTGCCGGTGTTGGAATCTTAGACCCATTGGGTTTGGAATCCTAAAGGAGATATGGATATAATGATGGCTACCAATAATTATTTTTTGGTTGTTTTTTGTGCATGGTGGATAGGAATAAGGCTTTTGAAGGTGGTCCATATTTCTACAATTAGATTGGGCTCTTTATCAAACCTTGGTATGAGGGTTTCAACTCTATTGAAGAACTTCCTATGTGGGTTCTAGTTTGGATTTGGTTGTCTCGGCTTCCATTGGAATTATGGAGAAGTGAAATTTTGCATATATGATTGCTCAACTGCTTGAAAAACCAGTTAGGCCTGCCCAACAAACTCTAGATAAGAAGGTAATCTTATATGCTGGAATTTTTGTTGAAGTTGATTTAAACAATCCTTTTCCCAATTCTATGGAAGTTTGTGTCGAATCCTCTTCCTAGATTCAACAACTTGATTATGAAACTCTCCCTTTTTGTTGCCATTCTTGTTATAAATATGGGCATCTATAAAGGAGATACCCTCATTTTAACCATTCAACTATTGCAACTAATGTTTCTTCTAAGTCTACTCCTAAAAATGATAATGGGAAGGCTCCTATGGTAGATGGGGCTATAGATATGGAGGGATTTGTTCTTGTTAAACCTCGTAATAAGGGGTGGGGTCAAAAGTGAACTCTAAAGGATAGACAAAATGATGGGATCTTTAATCGGTTTGATGTTTTGGATGAATTGGTTTAGGAAGAGGGTATTCCAATTGGGATTCCTTCTAGTTCTAGCTCACTAGAAGTGGTCTTGCAAGAGGATAAAGAAACTAGAAATCAAAACCTAGCTAGGGTGAATTTGCAAGTTGATTAGATGGAGGTTGGTTAGTTAGAAATGGATGCTCTTGTCTAGCTACAAGATGCCTCCACTCTTGTTGGATCTACAGCCTCAAAGGATGATATAGTTGTGCTAGTTTCTTTTCCTTCACAAGGGAAAGAGTCTTTGGATTTAGGAAAAAATGGTGGGGTTATGCAAGCTTTGGGCTTGTAACAAAAGCCCTTAAAAGGGGGACCTCACATAAAGCTTCTAAGGTGGGTCGCAAGAAAGACCTTGAGAAGATTAAGTTGATGGGTGAGACTTTGGTGGAATCTAGGTTGGTTAAAACCCTAGAATCTCATTTCTCTCATCCTCATAAATGATTATTATTTCATGGAATGTGAGGGGTTTGAATATCCCTCCTAAACAAAAGGCTATTTGTGAGATGATTGGTGTTCATTCTCTTGATATTGTATTCATTCAAGAAATTAAGTTATCAGTGGATGGTATGTTGAATAGAACCTCTAGTGTTTGTTCTTGTAGACACGTTAAATTAGCATCGTGCACTCAATTCATATTCATTCAATCATGAAATAAATCAAATTCACATTCATCCATTCATCAGGTAAATCAAATTCATTAAATTCAGTCTCCTAAGGTTATCCATTTAAATTAAATAAATCAATTTGTTTAATTTAAGTCTCACATCACCCTTTTTAATTAAATAAACCAAACTTTATTTAAGTAAATCCCAAATTCATATTCCATCCCTTTTTGATTTAAATAAATCAAAGTATTTAAGCCAAAATGGGTCAAAAGAATCTAACATCATCTTAACTAATCTAATCCTGATTAATCTAATCTAATCACCCATCACATCCTCTAGCTTTTCCCACTTGCACCAATAAAGCATTTTAGTTCATTTATTAAAATCATCATTTTCCCTCAACAAAGCATCTTTTGAGAATATTCCTCAAGTTTGAATTTGAAAGCAAGTTGACTTGTCCCTTCAAAAATGGCAATAACTTCCCTCTTACATGTCCCCCACTTGGAATTAAAGTCACTTTTTCTCCCTCCAACAAGCCAAATTTGAATTTAAAAAATGCCAACCATTCTCATTTATGGGCACATTGACCAAAACTGGCACATTCCTCAACCATTCACAAGGTGACAAGTGGCTCCATCTCATTGGCTAAAACATTATCCCACATTGCTCTCTTTTTAACACTCTTTCAACTTGAGAGTCTATAAATGGAAGCTTCATTCTTCAACAAATCATCCACAATCTTATGCAAAGTTACTCTCTTCAATTGAGAACTAATTTTTCCCATTTCACTCCATCTTCAAGGCATCTATCATTGAGCTTAGCAAGGATTGGGAAAGGGTCACTTTGCACAAGTGACACCAATCCAATATGGAATAGGCACATGCAATGCTTTTATATGTCTTTTAATCCTTTTTATTTGTTGCATTTATTGAACATTGACATGTTATTTTATATTACTTAGCAAGTTAGTATGCACTAATAGGTATGCAGATTTTGAAGGGTGCTTCATTATGGTGCTAGAAGGAGGGCTATAAAATTGTTGTTTTTTTTGTTCACCTTTGTTTCATGCATTATATAAGATTGAAAAGGTCTCTTCTTCCTTTTTTTGTTGTTATAATATCATATTAGGCACATATAGGACTATAAAATATCAAATCTTTGTTTCTTTTGATATGATATTAATTAATATCCATGTTTGAAGTGTCAAGTTCTCCTTATGACTATTTAGGAACTCTAAAATGTTGACTATTCCATTTCCTATTGTTGTGAAATCTAAAATTTTGATAGCATGAAGTTTTTTTTAAGAAAGATGATATGTATAGATTCTTTGTGTCTATGGATAAAACATGTCCAGAATGCATGTACCCCATATGTTGTTCATTCCATCTATGTCCAGCGATATCTACAAATTCATCTTTCTTTCAACAATCTCTTACCATTTGGGCATAGATCAGGAGACCATATGTGTAGTTGTAAGATTGAGTTTCACCACTATAATACTGTAGTTGTTTAATTTTTTTTGAAATATCTTAAATATGCATTTTATCTACAATCACAATCATGACATTCCCCCAATCACATTTTCTTTGATGCATCTTGTCTGAAAGTTCATACGCCTCCTCTAGTCTTGCTAAACACGACCACCATGACATTTTCATCTATAACACCTGACAAAAGACCTTTAGGTGTTTACTCTTATGGCTGTCCACACTCTTTCATAAAATCTAAATGCAAACTTTAAATGTGTTTTGTTTTCTCCTCTCTAATGGCACGTGGGAAAATGTCATTGTCTCAGTCAAAACCAATGCTGGGATACTACATCTTGTGTCCCTCCCTGAACAATAAAATTCCTCGACCTGAACAGTACCTTTGATGAAGGTACTTCACACCATTCTAATGAGAAAATCTAACATCATGAATGAGAGAATTATCTACTCAGTTTGGTGGAGATCCATATGCTTTTGTTGCACTTCTCAATACTGACCTTTCAAGAGATTTCAGCCTTTAATTTCTATTGGCAGTAGATATGGTGACGTCAATATTCTTCATTGTCTGGGTTGGTCATCATTCTTTAAAACTAAAGGCTTGATATATTTTTTCTAGGTCAAACACCTTGATTTTGACACATTCACATAGGTTGTAGGGCAATGAAAATACAACTAGATGCACCTACCAAATGATTTTTCTTGAAATATTTTTGAAAGACATTTACTCGCTATCCTGAACAGATGCTACAAGTTGCCTTAGCTTCAAAGTCTTTTCAAAAATAATATGGGTGCGACACTTTCACCTGTCAATTGCATTTACTTTAATGTCTTTCAAAATCCTTTGAGTGAATCCCTCTTTGCACAATTATATGATTATGACATTTTCTAATGTACGATCCACACCTTGTTTACTCATTGTCGGGGAATTCATGCACCTTGGCTATGAGTTTTTTGCACATTTATCTCACACATTATTTTGCACATTAATGCACATGTCTTGGAAGTTATGTCAATTTTGTGAAGTGCCTTAAATACTCTAAAAACTTGTTGTTTGAATTTCCTTGTCTTCTTTTTTCTTTTTGTTGCGCCCAAATTATTGCCATGTAGTGATTAAGATCTGGAGGTGTGCGCAGTTTATTGATGTTTACCTTAAACAACATATGGTGCTAGGTATTGTTTGCTACTTTTAGTGATTAATTTAATGACTGGGGTATGTTTATTTAGAGGTTTCAACTCAAATTTTCCTCATATTATATCATTATGGATACAATTTATTGGCTTGAGTTATAAATTGTTTTCATCATTATGGTCATTTTGAGATTTTGAAACTTGTGATAAATGTTTTTAAAGGATTCATTCTTTAAGGTTGAATTATTTATACAATTTATTGGCTTGAGTTATAAATTGTTTTCATCATTATGGTCATTTTGAGATTTTGAAACTTGTGATAAATGCTTTTAAAGGATTTATTCTTTATGGATGACTTATGGGCTTAATACCTTTAGTAATGTGGAAGGAAGGGGTCTAGCAAGTGTGATATCTTTTCAATGAATTCAATATCAAAGCATGATCCACTTATAATTCATCCTTTTATCATCAAATCTTTGTTTTTTCATTTGGGATCATGCTACTTGTTTTGAAGTTAATGATCCAAATGAGTTCAATATTTTAAATCCTCACATGAGTTTATTTTGTTTAATAGGAAAATGAGGAAGGTGTAAAGGAAAAAGCGAAGCATTTCGTTTCAAGGAGCTTGCAAAGAGTTCTTAGAAGGAACTTGGAGATAAATTGAGCATCAAACTTGAAACTCAAAAGTGTTTTTTAATGCTTGGAGATTCCATCTTATGCCTTAATTTTTTGTTTTTGGCTAACTCATTTGGTTTTGGGCTTTAAAACGAACACTTCAAAAGATTTCAATTTCCATTGCTAGCAAATTGACTAGATTTTGTTTGAGGGTAACATGTAAAGACCCACACTTCCTTGAACCAAAAATTTCACTATTTTTTTTTTTTAAAGTAAATCTCTTAATGTCTTGCTCAATTAGTTGTATACTCAGGAACTTCTATCCATACAGAATAGGCATCTATCCATCCGGGATAGGCATCTAACCATATGGGTTAGGATAATGTCCATTTGGGACCAATATTCATCTATCCATCCGGGATAGGCATCTAACCATACGGGTTAGGATAATGTCCATTCAGGACCAATATTCATCTATCCATCCGGGATAGGCATCTAACATTTCGAGTTAGGTTAATGTCCATTTGGGGACCAAGATCTATCTATCTAAATAAGGTAGACATCTAACCACATGGGTTAGAAAATGCTCTGGCTAGAGACTTAGACTCATCGGGACCATCCGGGTCCTGAGTCACTCTCTAAAGACTACACTCCCCTACTAGGAGTGCACCGAGGTCAACGTCCTTAGGAGTATGTGAGATAATAATAAAAGCTTGAGTCCCACCTCAGAATTTGGCCTAAAGCCTCGAGGAATCAAGTGAATCCATCCGGGATTCCTTCTGAGTATAACAAGTAATCTCTAACTTCAATTTTAATATTTATTTATCTTCCTTTATCTTAAGGTATCTTAACAAGTCCAATAAGGTAAACACCCTTAACCAATCCTAAATCCCCACCCCGAGCGCCTACGTACTAGGGACAACTCCATCTCCTAGACTGCCTACATACACCGTTTCAGCACGGGATCAAGGCGTATAATATGTAGTTTGTTTTCTAATCTATTGTTGGATGTAAACTATTTTGTGGGTACGCGACCCTTTCTAGGGCCATCTCCCCAGACAGTTTCTCTTCGGTTGCTACCCATATGAGGGAGCATAAAGATTCATGGTGATCTTTTGCTTGTTTCCTAATTCATCTATGTCCTAAATTCCTATAAGTCACGTCACCCTTTCCCATTGAACAAAAAATTATCAAAGATAAAAGAATTAAAAAGACAATTTACATGCCCAAACCCTATTGGGGTTTTCTATGATTTTGACTGGCGGATGTAAGTCCATTATAGTATTATCTTTTTTAGATAATTGATCCAAGAGGGATTTCCCACCCCTTGGATTTTAACTCTAAAAATGTTACTTATTACTCCCCAGCGATTTATAGGGACGATGCCACAGATGCCGTTGTTGCAGCTTTATTAGGCTATAAGTGTAGTAACTCAAGCGCGATGACATTACCCATAAATGTGAGTCAGAGGCACCATTAATACCGAACGCTGCTAGTTTTTATGTTTTCCTCCTCTTATTTAAGTTTCCTATCTAAGAAGAAATTAAATGCATTATCAAATAATAAGAAAAGTAGCTTGTGCACATAAACCAAATGGAATATAAAAACTTTATACCTTCTTGCTAAGGAAGTAAAATTAAATGAACTTACTAAAAAAAACTATTTATTCAAGTATAATTGCTAGAAAGAAGTATTACTTACATCCTATGAAAGTATAAATTTTTGTAACAATGAATTGAATAGTCAAATCCATTTATGAAATAAAAACACTTAAACATAAAGTTAAATTCTTCAAGATGGGTGATCTAATTTATAGATGGTATGAATCTAATTATTTTGAAATGTTAGTATTTTCTAGAAAGGAAAAGTTTGAATCTATTCGCATAGTCTATGTCATAGAATAAGTAGTTTTGATTTAAATTGCATGACACTAATATTTTCAAGATAAATATTCATCTAAGTTAGCATAAATAATTCCAACTCAAAGAGACTTCATGGCATAATCTATTGTTTCAAGACAAAAAGTTTATTAATTTTGGTTGCATAAATAAATAATCCAACTAAAAAGAGACTTGATTTAAATTGTATAAGTTATTACACTAATTTCTTAGATAGATAAACCAATACAATGTCTTAATAAGAGCCTTGATTTTTAATTGTATAAGTTATACTACTAATGCCTCAAGATTTATGATCTATCTAAAGAAGGTTTGCATTAATTTGCATAAGTTTATTCTTGATAATATTCGAATAATTACATAATTATTTATTCACTATGACCTTGTTGTAATTAAATGAGTCAACCTTGTTTTAAGAAAAAAATGAATCTACTTGTATATTGAGGGAGAAAATTAATTTAAAGAATAACCATGATATTTAAGTTTATTGTAAATATATTAAATCATAACTATGATGTGCTATAAACCTTAAATCCCAAGAAAATAAATTTATTACATGGAGAGAGAGTTTACAATAAATCTAAGAGCTAAGTTTGTGGCATAACAAAAAAGAAATTTGATTAAAGATATGTTATTAATGCCTTAAGTTAGATAGTATTTTGTAAATTTAAGCTTATAATTTAATGTTTAATGGTCATAATTATTATTATAGAGTTGTAATTATTGTCATAAAAATATAGTATTGCCATAAGATATAAATGTTGTCATTCCTCTATTTTAAAATTTCTATAACTAAGTCCATACTCATAGTTTATCATTATTTATGAAGAAAAGAGATATATTATAAGTCCATTAATTATATTCAACATTAGCTAGTAACCAATTCCATATTTGTTCAAAGGAAATTAAATACTATCTCATAGAACCATAGTTTGGACTAAATCTTCATCAACCATCGATGTTAGTTAATTTATTGTCTTGCTAAGTTAGGATAACTTTATTAATATATATATATATATATATTATATAATGAATAAACCCACCCTTTGATAGTTAATTAGACCAAATATTTTATTATTTAATCTATCCAATTGATACCCCTTTTAAAAAAAAAAAAAATCTATTAATTTATTTATTTCCAAAGAACAATCTAACTTTAAAACTTATTTCGTTTAAGAATTAAATGAATATTAATTAGATATTATAAATAACTTGAATACAAAAGCACATATGTATTTTAACACTAATAAAATAATAATTCATTTATTTATAAATTTTATTTTATAAAAATTGATTTATATTTGTAATAACATTAACCAGATTAAAGGAAAATAATTTCTTTGTAAATAACATAACTGAGAATAAATATATTGATTTAAAGAAGAAGAAAAAAATAGGAATAATAATAGTAGAAAGATTAGTTCCATTCTAGATTTAGTTGGAAAAATAAAAATAAATAAAGAATAGGTTGATTCTAGCAAATTTTCTAGATTTGATTAGTTATTCTAAAAGCAAATCAAAGTAAAGAATACCTTGATGTTGATGGAGTTGCAACAAATCTTCTCTTTGTGCCTTCTTCAACTTGATTCTTCCTCCTTCAATCCTATCCTTCTTCAAAATGATAGCATAAAAATACCATTCATGTGTTGTTGATGAGAGAAGAAATGGCCTCAATTTATAGACTTGAGAGGAGGTAAATGGAGGGTCAAGATTGGAGATTGATTCAATGGCTAGGATTGTTTGAGAAGGTGGAGTTTGGATTGATAGCCTCACTTTGTGACAAGTTTCACAAGAAGAAGACTTTAAAAATAGGACCACATGGCATGGGGAGAGGAGCCAAGGGTGCTCACACATGTGTGAGCACACCTTGGGAGAAATGGATATGACAAGTCTCCACACCTTTCCCAAGACTATAAAATTCGTCACTTCTCTTTAAGTGACCTTTTAGGGGTTCATACTTTGCCCAAAAGGCCATATTATATTTTCAATAAGTTTCCACCCCATAGGTACTTACCCTGGGGGTTCATTTTTACCCTAAAGTCAATAGAACAAGCTCAAATATCTATATGAAAGAGAATTCTAATTTTAAAATACAAATTTTGATTTGTGAGCACACCTTGGGTAGATGGGATGTTGACATGTCTATGACATATAAAAGAGAGGGTGGCTTGATAATGACATGTCTATGACATGTAAGAGAGGGTGGTTTGACCATGTGTGCTCACACATGTGTGAGCACACATGGGGAAGCCAAATGGCTAAAAGAGGAAAGGTCACATGCATGGTGTGAACTCCCACACAAGGGTGAGTGGGGATGAGTTGTAAGGTGATAGTGACTTGTGCATGCAAGTTACATGTGAGTGAGATTAAAATAAATTTTTAAATTTGAAAAAATATAATGAAGATTAATTAATCAATTAATTTAAGATTAACTAATTAATGGATTATGAAGGATAGTGACATCTCCCTAATCCTAATTAATTAGATTAAATGATGTATTATATTAAATTAATGTGACTTAGGAAAATGGATAATTTTATTATTTAAGTATAATGATAGATTGTGTCAATTAATAATGCTTAGGATAGGATGGGGACACTTGTCACTTAATGAATTAGCTTTTTATTCACAATTATTTTATTCATTTTTATTTTATTTTATTATTATTTTAATTTTAATTTTTTTCTAATACCATTTGCTGAAATTATTAATGAAATACTTATTTATTAATATTGTTAACTTTTATTTGTTCCTTTTTAGGAGTGTGTATTTAATAATTTTTTTAATTTTTTATTTGTTTTATTTATTTATTTATTTATGTCTTTCTTTATTTAATCTCTACCTTCTTCACACATAAATTAATTATATAAAAACACTTACATAATATTACCACACAAAATTATAATATGTCTAAAGTTTTAACAAAAAGAGGGTCATGACATCCTCCCCTCCTTAATTTGTGCATCGTCTCGATGCACACAATACTAAGATAAGAAGTTTCATGTTAAAAGTTTCAAAACAAGAAAGGAAATAATTGTTGCATTTCATCTGTATCTTCCCATGTAGCATTCCCCTCATCATATTGATCCCACTGTACTTTGGATTGATTGAGGTCTCTGTTGCACAATTGGTACTTGCACCTCTCCAAGATTTTGTGTGGCTCTATCATTATTTCCCCTGTTTCTTGGACCTGTAAGGCATTCCAATCCAAAATATGTTTTTCATCAGGTATGTACTTTTTAAGAAGAGAGACATGGAATAAATCATGGATTCAGCTCAATTGGGGAGGTAAGGCCAATTGGTAAGCAACTAGATTTATCTTTTCTAAGATTTCAAAAGGCCCAACATAGCGAGGTGCTAGTTTTGTTTTCTTCCCAAATCTTATGGAACTTTTGTGAGGTTTAACCCTTAGGAAAAATCTTTCCCCCACTTCAAATTCCCTTAGAGATCTATTTTTATCTACATAGCTCTTTTGTCTATCAGAGGCTTCTTTTAACCTTTGCCTTATTTCTTTAGTTTTTCTTTCCATTTCGTTTAACATGTCTGGACCAATTATTATTATGTCTTCAAGACTATCCCAACTCAAAGGTGTACGACAAGGTCTACCATAAAGTGCTTCAAAAGGAGCCATTCCCAAAGAAGTTTGGAAGGTATTGTTGTAAGAAAACTCTACAAGTTGTAGGTACTCTTCCCATTTCCTTTGTTGGTCCATACAATACATCCTTAGTAAGTCCTCTACGATTTGATTTGTCCTTTCTATTTGCCCATCAGTTTCAGGATGATATGCTGAGCTAAAATTTAATTGAGTACCCAAAGCTGACTAGAGAGTTGTCCAAAACCTTGAAGTGAATCTTGTATCTCTATTTGATATGATCTTCTTAGGTACTCCATGTAACCTAAATACTTCCTTCACAAAGCATCTTGCTAAGGTAGGAGCATCATCAATTAAATTCCCTGGTATAAAGTGGGCCACCTTGGTGAGTTTTTCAATTACCACCATTATTGCATCATGTCTATAAGGTGTCATTGGTAGCCCCTGTATAAAATCCATGCTAATAACTTGCCATTTATGGTGGGGTATATCATGTGGGTACAATAGACCTGCTGGATGGTTATGTTCTACTTTTACCCTTTGACATTCTAAACATTTTGCTACAAAATGAACAATGTCATTTTTCATCCCTTGCCAGAAATATAATTTCTTTAGATTTGAATAAAGTTTATTAACTCCAAGGTGTCCTGAATAAGGAGTGTTGTGAGCCTCAATTAGAACTATATTTCTCAACCCACTTAGGTTGGGAACATATATTCTTTTATTATATCTCAATAGCCCTTCTTGATCAAGAGTGTACCCTTCAACCTTAGGATTTTCTGGATCATTTTCCAAGATTAGCTTGACTTGCTCATACCAAGGGTCTTGTTTTTGCTCTTCCTTTACTTGCTCCTTGAATGAAGTCTTGAAAGTAGTCATGGTTAGCAAGTGTCTCCTTCTACTTAAAGCATCTGCTACCCTATTTTCCTTTCCCTTAATATATTCTATTTCAAAGTCATATTCACTTAGAAATTCTAGCCATCTCCTTTGCCTTGCATTCAAGTGAGGTTGAGTAAAAATATATTTAAGTCCTTGATTATCCGTTTTTAGTTCAAAGGGATTCCCAAGCAAAAAGTGCCTCCATTTTTGTAAGGCATGAACAACAGCTGCTAACTCTAAATCATGGGGGGCATAGTTTACTTCATGGGTTTTCAACTTTCTAGATTCATAAGCCACTACTCCTTCATCTTGCATAAGCACTCCCCCTAATCCTTCGATAGATGCATCTGTTACCACTGTGAAATTTCCATTTGGATCTGGAACCCTTAAGATAGGTGTTGTAGTTAAATTTTCCTTTAAAATTTGAAATGATTTATCACTTTGTTCTGTCCACATAAACTTTTTATTCTTCCTTTGTAATGATGTGATAGGATTTGCAATCTTAGAGAATCCCTCTACAAACCTTCGATAATACCCTGCTAAACCCATAAAGCTTCTCACTTCTGACACATTTTTAGGAATCGGCCATTCCACTATTGCCTTAATCTTTTCTGGATCAACTGCTATTCCTTCTTTAGATATAATGTGACCAAGGTAATGGATTTTCCTTTCAAAGAAGGCACATTTTGACAATTTCCCATATAATTTATGTTCCTTCAATCTTTGCAAGACTAGTTGTAGGTGAGCTAAATGTTCTTCTTCATTCCTAGAATAAATTAATATGTCATCCAAAAACACCAAGACAAATTTGTCCAAGAAATCATGGAACACACTATTCATTAGGTTCATGAAAGCAGTTGGGGCATTAGTCACACCAAAAGGTACAACCGTGAATTCGTAATGCCCATATCTTGTTCTAAAGGCTGTTTTTGGGATATCCTCCTCCTTAATTCTTAATTGATGATAGCCTGATCGTAAATCTATCTTAGAGAATACTGCTGCTCGCTTCATTTGGTCAAAAAGGTCTTCAATTCGAGGTAATGGATACCTATTCTTTATTGTGACCTTGTTTAGCATTCTATAATCAATACACAACCTTAGAGTTCCATCCTTCTTCTTAACAAACAAGACTGGTGCTCCCCAAGGGGACACACTTGGCCTAATTAAGCCCTTCCCCAAAAGTTCTTCCAATTGCATTTTAAGTTCATGTAATTCTATAGTGTTCATTCTATAAGGTGCCCTTGACACTGGTTCAACCCCGGGTAAGATGTCAATGGAGAAATCAAATTTTCTTTTTGTGGGTAATCCTGGTAATTCTTTTGGAAATACATCCTTATATTTTTGCAAAAAGGGGAAGTTTTCAAAGGTTGGAGTATTTTCTTCTTCATTCTCATCAAAACTTACTAAGTATATTTGAGCTCCTCTTCTTCTTTCCTTCTTTAATTGCATTGCTGAGATGGTTTCTGCATTTATAGGTTCAAATTTTCCTTGTATTTTGACCCTTCTTCCCTCATCATTGTAACACTCAACCACTTTATTGTAACAATCTACATTAGCATGGTGATGTGTTAGCCAACTCATCCCAATAATTACATCATATACTCCTAGGGGAGCCACATAAAGGTCTACCATTGTTTCAAATTCAGGAAATTGCACCCTTGCCTTTGATAAATATTTGGTTACTTCCCTAGTTGCCTTATCCCCATACTGAACCGTCCATGATGATTCCATATGGTTAACTCTTAGTGTTAACTTCCTTACTAATTCTAGTGAAATGAAACATTCAGATGACCCAGTGTTGACAAGAATTGAAGAGGGTACCTGTGGTTTCTACGGGAACATTCTGGAATCTTGTCATTCGATTTCTAACTGTTGCATGAATCCTTTGTTGTGGTCCTTGTTGGGGTTGGTTGTTTCTGATTTGACCTTGCATCCTTGGGCAATCTCTAGCATAATGATTTCCTCCACACATAAAACACCCGCCTGGTGGTCCTCGTTTAACTTGGTTCCTAGGAGGATTATTCCTTGCTTCATTGTTCCTTGGTGGATAAGCTGCCTTGTTAAAATTCGGTTGATTATTCCTGTTATAATTGTCCTTGTTATTATTGTATCCATTTCTTGGATTCTGATTTGGTGGTGGTCTTCTTTCCGATGCATTATTCCTTTGGTTTTTGTTGACATTGGGGTTTCCCTTGAACTCATGTTTCCTCTTATTGTTAAAGTTTTGTCTTGCTGCTGCTAGGGATTGCACCTTCCTTTCTTGTTTAAGAGACTTTTCTAATACCTCATTCATGTTCTTAGGTCCATGCATATCAACCTCTACCCCTATGTTGGTATTTAGTCCCAATATGAATTTCCTTGCTTGGCTCTTTTCATCTTTCTGATACATTGGCACATATTTCAATAATTTGGAAAACCTATCCCAATATTGTTGAACTGTTAGGGTCCCTTGTCGAAGGTTGTGGAATTCTGCCATTTTCTCATCAAAGAATAACTGTGGTAACCACCTTTTATGGAAAAGATGAACAAATTGTTCCCATGTGATTGTGTCCTTATTGTATCCATTTTGTTCCTTAGCATTGGTCCACCAACTGG
>VDFB02000015.1:455736086-455996873 GCA_007258455.2 Sequoia sempervirens | reverse complement strand
AAAATTACAAAACTACAAGCTGACATCAAGTCTAGGAGAATAAAATCTTGCTAAAAATTTGAATTAAATTTGAATTTTGGTCACATGGGACTTATTCACCCAAGGTAGCAAATGAGTCCCATTAGACATAATGTATGGGACCAAAAATGAAAAGTGCTTAGAAATGTGTAAAAAATAGTTCGGGGCCAAAATATCTAGGTGGGACCTATTGATGGGTGTTTTTTCACTTCTCAACAAAAGAAATGCATAAGTGCATTACTTCTCTTGAAATAAAATTTATGACAAGTAAATTGTAGAAAACTATCCCAAGGTCTCTCAGGTGTCAGGTCATGACTTGCTTGGAATATCTCAGTTGGATTATGTGATTTGTTGGTAATCACAAGGAAGTCATACATATGTTAAGCTAGAAGGAGATTGGTTCCTTAAATGGAGTTCCTAAGATCTAGAAGTTGATGCACAATTACTGTAAGTTCAAAACAACAATCTAAAACTCCACTTTTATCATCAAATTTGGCTTTACAATGATGCTAGAACTTTTCCTATTTACCATTTCAAAGAAAGGTCAAAAGGGAATGGGGAGAAGGAAGTCCCTAGACCTGCAACTACCAATGAATAGTGACAATGGAGGATACTATAGTGGACAACCTTCCTGAAACTAAGTTCCACTTAACCAAACCAGCTAACAGTATCATGAAACTAGTGCTATCTTCTAAGGTCTACAGATTTTCAACTGTTCATTCACCATAAAGAATGAATAAAATATGAAATTTAAGTGCAACAATGAATCTATGTTTAGACTAGATTTACACTACTATTTATCATCAACAAATAGCAAAAGGCCTGAACAAGGAAGGGAATCAATACAACAATATTCTTCAACATCAATGAACAACATTTACTAAACTACCAAAAGAATGTAAAGTACATAGAACAACAAACTAAATCTACTCAAATCTATCAACTATGATGAGATGAATCATGAAACATGAAGGAAACTCAAGAATCCACCCAAAATCAATGAATTTCTATTAGAATTTTAGCAGCATGCCTTTACAACAACTCAACTCTCTCTTTGAAAATGAGAGGAGACCACCTATTTATAGTTTTCAAAAAAGAAAAAATGAATGGCCCAGATTTAATCTCATTGTGTGGCCAAGATTCACTACAAATTAGGGTTTCACCTACCCCCAATATTTTACAATTTCCAAATACATTTCTTGTCTTCTCCCTATTTTGTCCTCTAGTGCCTTATTAGTGTAGCACTTTTGTCATCTATCTGATTGCCCTTTTGTTGCAGCTACATTGTGAGGAACTCATCTTCAATAATAGGTTTTACTTCATTTTTCTTTACAGTGGCATACCCCACAAATTTTCCTATTAGCACTTGAAGTATATTCCATTCCATTATATTTGATTGGAGCACCTAGAAGGTCAGCTTCTTGGATTTGCTGGTGATTAGCTCCCAATTCTTTGTACACTTCGGTGTGTTTTTTATTACCTATTTTGATTGGGTGAAAGCTCATCCAACAAAGTCTATAAAGTTTAGTGTTAGTGAGTCTGTAACCCCATTCTCCATTTTCTTATGAAAATAAGGCCTTATTTTCTTGGGGTCTAGCTTGACAGTGGGCATGTCATAATCCATCATGAGCTTCAAATATTCTTCACAGTCTATCCTATGTTCTTTGACCCACTCCAGGTTGAGCTCTACTTCATGGAGCACTCATTCCAAGACTACTCTTCTATGGTCCGAGCCCATTTTCCACATCTCAACCAGCCAATGATCATCCTTCACTATGGCTAGCTCCTCCCAAGTCTTCTCGAGCATCTTGAGGATAGCCTTGAGCTTAGGATACATAATCCTATGTAATTCTAGGAAGTCAATACAAAATTTCTCTATGCCTTCAAGCTTCTTTTCCACTTCCCAAAACTTATTGGCTATTTGGATGGAATGACCAATGCCCATATCACCATTGTAGATCACTCGCCAGAACCATTCTTCAGTAGCCTTGGTCCAATTATTTCTTCTATCTAATTTTCTTATGTGCTCTTTGGATAGGAGCAATGATGGGGCCGATGAGGTCATTAGTAGCTCTTCATTAGAATACCACTATTGTATGTAGGTGGTGATGTCTAGCACACATTCCTTCAACTCCTCCTTGGAGGATTGATTCTTGTTCATTTGATGAATGATCTTTGAGATGTACCCTTAGAGATGATCAATCTTTTGCTCTCGTGTAGTTGTACCTAGGTCGATGGTGGAGATATTATAACTTACCCCATTTCCTTTATCTACTACTGGAGTGGCAATTTATATTGTCCTTGATCCCTATGCATCCATCGTGATATGGGATTAGACCCTTGTAATTTTTTCTTTCTTTTCTCCTATTTGAGCTCGTGCTAAGATCGCCTCCATCCTTTCCTTGGGCTCCATGAGAGTGGGGGTATTCTTTTGTAAGCGCCTTCCAAGCCACTCAGGCATTTGATACCCATCCTTTGGTGATTCATGATCACCTTCCTCTCTTTGAGTGTGTTGTATGTCTCTTTCTTCATGGTCTGAGACTTCTTTCTCTATTTTCTCTTCTTCTTCTTCATCTGAATCTGAGATGAATATGGTCCTTCCTTCAAGAACCCCGGTAATAGCTATATTTTCCTTAGGGTTGTCCTCCCCTTTAGGTGCTCTTTTTTCTACTTGCTTGAGCTTTGTATGGTGTTCTAGTTTGGGGCTCATTTTCATTTCAACCTCTTCTTTAGGCTTATCTTCTTCTCCTTCAACTTTAGTTTCTTTCTTTTCTTCTTCCCTCTTAGGAGGTACTTCCTCTTGTTGATCGAGGCCTTCATCTTGTCCTTTCACTGGAGGCTCCATAGATATTTCCATATCATCATCAATCTCTTTCTTTTCTTCAAAAGATTGCCTCTCAACTTCCTCTCCAATGTCCTTGAGTTGCTTGGAAAACTCCTCTTCAAGTTCCTAGTCAGAGGATTCCACTACTTACTTGGCACTAGGATCTTCAACATCCTCTTTCGATGACTATGAACCTTCTTCTTGATATACAACCTCATCAATGGTCACATTCTAATGTTTTGGATGCTCATGGTAGTCATCCTTATAGGGATATTCAAGTTCATCATCTTCCTCTTTGGCTGCCTCCCTCAGTTGTCTCTCCAGTTCTTCTAAGATTTTCAAGGTTGCCTCCATTTTTGGTGGTTTTATCAGAGGAGGGACAGGGAGACCAACAACAAATTGAGCCAAAGCAACCTATACTATAGGGTTCATTAACACCCCAGAGAGCTTCATGGGTATATTTGCATGTGCTTAGGGAAGGCCTCCAAAAGAGTGAGGGTGGGTATTATAATTGTGGATGCTAAAGGAACTATAGTTGAGAGACATATTGAGGAGGATGAGAGTGGGGAGGTTGTGGTGGATGAGGAGTCTTGCACTATAATTGGAGTAGTTGGCAAGGTAGAGGCAAGGTGAACCAAGATGTCCATTTCTAGTACAGAGGAAATGGGTAATGTTTGAGGCATTGGAGGAGCAGTAATAGCAGTGGTAGTGGTGGTGACAACAGGAGTAGAGGAAGAAGGTGGTGATTTAGGTTGCTTGGATTCTTCCTCCTCTCCTTCATGTAGTGGATCCTCTTGAATTGTTGGAATCTTGGAGAAGTCACCTGATTTCTTTTCCTTTTTTGAGTATTTTCCCTCTGAAGCCTTTTTCGAATACACCTTATGCTTTGGTTGGCATTTAGATAATTCCTTTCTTTTCCTTGACTTGGTGGCTAGAGGAGACTTAGGAGCTTCTTTAATTAGGGTAGCAGAAGTCCCACTATCTTTTTCACTCTCGAGCTCATCTTTGAGCTCTCCATATGTTAATGTAGCTCCTTGGAGCTTCAACTGAGTGATCTATGCATCAATCCATTGCCTTGTTCTATGCTCTATTGGTTTTGTTAGAATGTCAAGGTTTTTGACCTCTTCTTCATTCCAATCCACTAGGGGAAATAGTAGGCTAGTGATGGCATCAAACCTCAGATCTATGATAGTTTTTTCATCTCCTACGATTTGATCTGGTACTGGAAATAGTTTGACTATCTTGTAAAATTAGGCAGTCATACGCATATAATGTCTCATGCATACCTCTTTATCATCTCAACAATTAGCCAAAAAATCTTTAATGTTATGAAAATGGGTTATTCCTTTCCAAAAAACTTCTTCAACTTGCCATATGGATCCATTCTTGGCCAAGCAATGTGGAAATTCAGATTATACTCAACAATCTCCTCTGAATATTCAACACACTGGGAAGTTGTGAGGGAATACATTCCCTAGTGAATGTGAGGGGATATGGTATTGCTGTTGAATGTTTGCCACTGAGGGGGGTATGATAATTTTGTAACTACCTTGAGTCTTCTAGCAAGATTAGCTAGTCATTTGGATACCAGGGAAGCTTGTATGGCTTCTCAAAGAAGCCTTCTATCCAAATGTAGGTGAACTTGGGAAATTGTATAAACAATAATCTGAACCTATGGATAAATGCACAAACACTGTGTGTGACTCCTCTCGAAATCCCCTATGAGAAGCCTTATAATGTGCCCAATAAAGACATCATTCACCCTATATTAGTCTTTCCTAAAATTCTGGTATTGGAGCTATGAATGCCTGTCATATACCTTTAGCTCCCTTCCTAGAGTTGGACTTTGTGCAACAAATAATCCCCTGTATGGAAATGGGTCATCCAAAAGATATACTAGATAAGATGTCATGTAGAACTGGGAGGTCTTCTTGACTACCACAAATTGCTCATGCAAGTATTTTTTTATCATTCTAGCCTAGTGAAACTTGGTCTGTCCTCTAATAATCTCCTCTATGAAGTAGAACATCTAGTCTTGGAAGTAGGATATAGAAGGAATACCCATGACCCTACTTAGTAACATCACCAAGTCATGGTAGTCCTCATAAAAATCACTCCTAAACAATTCTTGGGGCACCTTGTTTTCACTGCCCCTCTTCTCCTTCAACTAGAATTGGTTGGTTGTCTTTTTGCATTTCAAGGGGTCAACCTTCCACATAATTTTTGCATATTCTTTAGTCGTTTCCTCCATATGGTCAAAGGTAGGAATGTGGAATGTTTTCCCTATGGATCGGGCAGACAGGCCAGCCAAAACTTTACCATCATGATCAACAATCCTTCTACTCTTTTCTTGGTAGGCTTCTTTACAAGCCATCATTAGCTTCAGGTCCACAAGAGTGGGAGGGAAGCTAACTTACTTAGCCAAACCACTCTTTCTTATTTTATTTGCATTATCTTTAGTGGGATTGGAAATGACCCCTTCTTAGTACTCATCTATGTCAACCCAGTCGAGGTTGGTGTATAATATTGAGTCCCACATAGATGTGACCTTGGAGGTGATTTCCACCCCATGGAACTAGTATTTCATCTAGTCTTTATCTTCCTTCCCTCTAGGGACCTTGGTAGTCTTCTTTCATTTCTCTTTCTCCACAAATGCCCTCGATGGTCCTATAGCTGATTCCATAAATCTTGCAAGCAAAGGTGTATTAGGAATATTCATGTATAAAATGAGGGGAGAATTAAAAAAATCCTACAAAACTGACATTAGATCAAGTAATTCATCCTTCAAAGATGAAAACATCCATCAAAAATCATCATTTGGCTTTCATTCAAGAAAGATAGAACAATGTTGGCCTAGGGATGCAAGTTTCCTTGGGATGGGAGTCATTTTGGAGAAGGTAGTAGGGATGTAGCGAAGGGGGCATGGTGGCCCACATGTGGCCACCTACATCAATATTTTCATGCTATAACTAGGGCCCACCAAGGTGATAAGGTGTTTAGGCTCATGAGTTCATTATTCATCAAGTCCTAGAGATGCTTGTTCAACTACTTCTCATGCAGGTCAATAGGTTGCAAAGGCAAATGAGGTCTCAGCCATTTGGAGCTAGCTATTTGGGAATGATGTCGGCAAGGTAGAGATCTACATACAGAGTCTCACATTGTAGGACCTATAGGAGGCATGGAAAGTCCCAACTAGTTCTTGAGGATCAAGTCGTTCAGAGTGATGCAAGCAAGGATCGGTGGGGTTCTGTTAGGTACCAGCCATTCGAAGATAGTAGAGGCAAGGTGGCGGCCCACAACATCAAGCCCGCAAAAGGCATCAACATGCAATATTCACCCAAGGAGATTCAGACGACAATAGAGGGATTAGGCCCCACTAGGTAGGAGGTAGGTTGGTTTCACCCATAAAATGCTTAGTCATTCACAGGATTGCGGGTGGGATGCCATGGAAGGTCACTAAGGAATGGCCATTCTCAAATGGAAGTGGCAAGGTGGCATCCCATGGTAGGAAACCCGTAGGTCCAAAGGTCGATTCAAGGTTAGCTTTGAAGTTTAAGTCCCCCAGAATGGTGCGGGAAAGAAGCTGTAGAAGGATGCTAGGCAATGAGCATTTGGAAAGGGTGGAGTTGGGGCGGCAGCCCATAGAGGGCAATCTACAATGTTGAGTCCGTGAAATGCTTTGGTACCATTTTTGGATAGTGGAGACTGCAGATGATGACAAGGGAAGCGAGTGGAAGGTGAGGCACTACTATTAGTGAACAATACTCATGAGACAGTGACCCGTAGATGCATTTTACTTAGGCACTTTACATGTGAGGGGTTGGACATAAACAAACATGGGGTCTGCAAAGTGGGAGGAAATGAGGTCCTCACCATTTAGATAATGGATGTTGAACCATCAACAAGGGGGAAACCAAGACTCATTGATTATATCTCACAGGCGGTGACTTGAGTGTTTCATCTAGGATGTGGGCTAGGTGTGTGGTACAGGAGCACCTAGGAAACACTAGGCAATTAGGAAGTCTAGGATGCATTTTTGTTTTGATGTTTACCATGAAGATCATGTTGACCATTTTTCTAGAGTTAGAGGTTTATGATAATTTCTTTCTCAATAGTGATCACTTGGTTAAGGATTAGAAAGGGTGGATGAGTTTAAAAACTCATTTTACTTAGTTTACTAGAAAATTGGTAAAAGTTGCAAAATGGTACATTTTGCAACTCTGCTACATTGTAACTGACATTTCTGACCAAGGGGAGGCATAACTACTCTTGTTAACCTATATAAGGTGTGCCTTGACCTAAGAGCAAAGTTGGAAGCATCTTTGTTATGATTTGAAGTTTTTGAAATCAAGAAAATAGTGTGTTTTGTTTGAAGTGCTACTTTAATGGATTGAATAGGCACTGTAACTAATGTAGGATGTAGATTTGTTAGTCTTCAAGCTTTGTGTTCCATTAATTACTTTCCTTATTCATTTTCAATCACTGTTTGTAAATAAATTTGATTCCACACTGTTGCTGGTCTGAATCAGACAGTTTTGAGGAAATAGAGATTTAGTTCACTTTCCCACCGTAAAAATTGTATGGCCCTTTGGGAATAGTGACTAGACTCCATGTGTGTAAATATGGTAGGATTTAGGATTTGTGTGAGCACAAGAGCCACTGTGGAAGTCTTTCCCTAGGTGAGCCAGGGAGATGCCCGGCTAGGAAGACTTGAGTGCAAAGGACATAATTTGTAGGGGTGATAAGTTTTTGATAAATTTCCTTTTGGAGAAGGTATATGTAAGTCTTGCCAAGACTTGGTGCTTAGGAGAAATCTCCATCAATCCGTTTGGTGTGAGAAATACTTGAAAGTTTGGAAGCAACCAGAAAAGAGCTTAAAAGACCTAGTTTTGGCTCATTTTCAAGTTAGGGCTTTGTACAAATAGTTGAGACCTAAGACCTTGAAAATATTTGAGAGGTGTTCACATGAAGCAAGAATCTCAAAGAAATATTAGGGGCTCTTTGGAAAGATTGATAGAACCAACCTATTTTCTCAGAGAAGGAGACCTAATTGGGGCTCTTAGGGCTAGTAGCCTTTTTAGGCTTAAAAAGAGGGTTTGGTGAAAGTGACTGAGAGATGGAGTCAAGTGGACCTTCAAGAACCATAGTAGGATGGAATGAAGTCTTTTGAGGCACCTCCACACTCGTACAGAGTTTAGCTCTTTAAATTGGGGGTTTGGAGCCTTTAGGGTAGATTAAGGGCTAAGGAAGAGTTATATAAATTGCACCAAGTTTGACTTGGTAGGTTGAATTTGTGATGGTAGTGGGGTTGGCCAGGAGAACCAAGGGTACCTAAACTTGAAGAAGGTCCTAAAGGTTAAGGTGGTGAAGTAAGACACCAAGGAGGTCTTGCAAGCAAGACCTAGAGCAGGAATTAGTGAGTGATTCTTCCAACCCCCTCCCTATCATGTGGCACACCATGCGAGGAGTTGGAGGGAGACAACCATTTGGAGATGGCAAGTAGGTAAGGGTAGCATGTAGGAAAAATTCTGCAAGAGCAGACCTGCAATGACTAAATGACCTCCAACTTAGGATTTTCCATTTAGTCCCAGTCAAATTATGGTGAAGGGAAAGCATAAAATCGGGATGTCAGGCTCACCAAAGGTTAAGGCTCTAGTTTAACAATGATGGCTGAGGGGGAAAATTCCATATGGCTCTTAACGGTCGATTTTGAAGGGTTTTCAAATTTCTAAAAGATGGGTTTTGTGCACGGTTTTGTCCTCTAACTAGTTTTAAGGTTTTATTCCTTAATATTTTGATAGCTTTGTAAAACTCATCGAAAAACATATAACTGGTGTGGTGGCGAAAACCTACTTGAAGATCCCACAAGAGCTTATGAAGAGTTTGATGGCTACAATGTTCTAATGGTGATGGGACCACATGGGCATGAAGGTGGTGATGGAAGGTAGAGCTCACTGAGAAATTTTGACAACATGAATGAAAATTATAGGTTGATTGGGCTATTTATAGAAAATTTGGCATTTATGACCTACATTTAATTCCTGTATGGTGGTTGGTGAGGTTGGTGAGAGTGGTTTTCAAAATGGTTGGTGGTGGGAAGGTTGAAGCCTATAGGGTAGGTAGTAGTTAGGTGTTTGTCGCTTGGCAGTCAATGAGGGGAATGATGATAAAGATGTAAAACCCCAATCCTATACCTACACAAACACCACAAACAAACACAATATTAGATCAAATGCAAGTAAGAACCAAGATTCCCCATGAAATTCATCTACAAATGCTCAAATAGGAAAGAAATTAAAGGACAAAGCAAATAAAGTAATTGAAATCCTATTTGAACAAGAAAACCAACAATCCCATGGGGGAATTGGTGCCAATTTGATGTCAAAATTGTCCCTTTCCCAACTCCTATGCAATCTTGATGAAGATTTGTGGATGATTGAAGCTCCTTGATGAAATTTTGGCATAACCTTGCTATGAAACCATGAAAATGATGAACATTTGATATGAAATGGATAAAATTAGCTCTCAATGTGAAGAGAGTAACTTTTCTCTAAGTTGTGGATCCAAAATACAAAGGAAAGCCTTCCATTTATAGAAAGACAAGATGGAGGAATGAACAAAATGGAGCAATGTGGGATCATTCAACATCCAATGGGAAACTTACACTTGTCAAGATGTGAATGGAGGAAGCTTGAGCACATTTTGATGAATGTGCACAATAAATGATATTAGGTGGAATTTCAAATTTGTGAAATGACTTGTTGGAGGGAGAAAAGAATGAATTAAATGCCACTTGGCTCAATGCACAAGGACATGTAAGAGGGAATGAATGCCTTGTTGGAAGGAAAAATCCATTTGGAGGGATTTTAGAATTTGGAATAATATTCCCCTAAAGATTGCATGTTGAAACAAAATAGAGATTTTATCAATCATTTAAATGTATTTTCGTGTGCAAGTGGAAAAATATAGAGGATTTAGGTGATTAGGATTTAATTAATTTAATGAGGGATTAAATGATGTGAAAATTTGATTTATATTTTTGGGTTGATTTAAATCAAAGTTGAGAAGAATATGATTTAGATTTGATTAAATAAAGGTTTTGTTTTATTTAATTAAAGAGGGGTGATGATGTTAGATTAAATTAAACAAGGTTTTAATCTATTTAATTTAATAGGATGACTTGAGAGATTTAATCAAATAAAATCAATTTATTTAATTAACAAGAAAGAATGACTTAATCAGATAAATAATGATTTATTTAATTAAGGGGTGAAGGGTGATGACAAGCTAAGAGGATGATTCAGGATGAAGTGATGTTAGTGATCAGGATCAAGTGTGTCGATATATTTTCCATGTCTACAAAAGGATGAAGGTCTTGCAATGCAGGCGGATGCATCGACTTAGTCGTTGTAGAAATGGCGAAGTCATGATGAAATTTCACATAGGGAAAGTCGCAAGGGCAGACCCGCACTGGGGAAAAGATGATAGTTTTAAGGACTTAAGGAAAACTGTCAGAGGAACCCCTTTTCACTCTTTGACCACTTGGGACTCAAAATAGGGGGCAAAAAAAATGAGACGAAGGCAAAACTGTCCCGATGAAAGCAAAAAAGAGAGGGTCCCCATTTTGAACGGGGCATGTGTGCTATAGGCACAACATGATCCATTCAACCAAGGTGGAAAATGAGTCTTAGACACTAAATCTAGGCCACACAAGCTAGGAACACCTGAATTATGATTCTTCAATGATTGGTGTTAGGATTCTTCTCAAAATGATACAATAAATGAGGGTTGTGGATGCAAAATAGGGCCAATTAAAGCATAAGAAAGCTTGATTATTAATGAGAAGCCTAGAGGAATGTGAAAGTGTGTTACAACACTCTACAACACTCTAAATAAGCAAAGATTAAGGTTGATTATGATTAAAATTATGTTTATTATGATTAGTTAATTGATAAAACCATAGAAAAGTGTGAAAGTGTGTTACAACATGTAACTATGGAAAAAATCTAGTTTAGCAGATTAGTAGCTAAATAAATTAAAACCCAAAGTAATAATGAAGAACATGGGAAAAACATGAAAACAAAGAGAGATATCACCTTGAGTCTTCAACCTCCATGATTGACCTCCATTACACCTTCTCAACTTGCTGCAATATGTAGTTTACCCTCAAATTTTATGTGAGCAACCTATTGACTATGCCAAGACCAAAACAAAGTTTAAAGGATTTGATAAGAAATGCAATATTATGCAAATATGCAACTAGTAAGGAACTAAAATTATGACTAAAGTATTCCAAAATTCCAAGAGAGATGAAGTATGCCTAAAACAAAAGCTAAAATGACAATATTGCAAGAGATCTAGATAGCATGAAGTGACAAAATGAGAGCAAAATTGCCATTTTATAGAAAATGCAATTTTGGATGAATGGCCAAGATTAGAAGATTAATGGACCAAGATAATTAAATAACTTTAAGAATTTATTTAATTATGGAAATAAATTAAATAATTAGTGAAGCATTTAAATAAATAAATAAAATTTATTTATTTAAATAATCAAGATGAATAAAAGACATGAATTAATTAAATAATTATGAATTATTTAATTAATAGTTTAAATCAGATAAAAGACATAATTAAATATTTTAATTAAGCTAGGACGAAAGTGGTGAAAATAGAGCTTGTAGGCCTAGGTCATTTTTATGTGTATATATTTTTCCCCTCTTTGTCATAATGCAACATATCGTATTATGACAAAGAAAAATAAGTAAAAAATATGCCCTAGTGAAGAATAGGATGAGGAAGAATGTCGAGGAGGTAGCGGTATGCCCCCTTGAGAGAACAGATGAGTGCCAAGAACACAAGTGTGCTCTTAAAATAAATGAGAAGACTAGGAAACGAAGGGAAAAAGTAGTGTTAGTGTGAAAGATATTGATGACGAAGATGTAGACTAGATGAAATGTTAGAGGGGAAATGAAGAAGGGTGGGATGGGAAAGAAACCTTCAACATTTTCCAAAGAACTAATAGACATTGCTCAAGTCATCATTGGGCAGTAAAAATGACACAAATGGACAACAAACACCATGGTATGACATAGACCAAGGTGTGCAAGGTCATCCACCTACAAAATAGATAGTCACAGACAAGGAATGTCCTAACTCATACTAAGAGCGAAGTTGCCCCAATCTTTTATCCAAGACAATCTAGAGACAATAGTCAAATAAAAGAGTCAAGAGACATCATCACTCCTCTAAATCCTTCATGGGACATCCTCAAGGTAGCTAGTGAAGCACCATCAAAATCTTCATACCTATTAAACTTCATGACAAAGGTTAGTGCATACAAACTTGCTAATTACTCCTATGAAATAACATGTCAATGCTCAAGAAGTGCAACAAATAACAAGGATTAAAAGACATATAAAAGCATTGCATGTACCTATTCCATATTGGATTGGTGTCACTTGTGCAAAGTGACCCTTTCCCAATCCTTTCTAAGCTCAATGATAGATGCCTTGAAGATGGATTGAAATGGGAAAAATTACTTCTCAATTGAAAAGAGTAACTTTGCATAAGATTGTGGATGATTTTTTGAAGAATGAAGCTTCCATTTATAGACTCTCAAGTTGAAAGAGTGCTCAAAAGAGAGAAATATGGGATAATGTTTTAGCCAATGAGATGGATCCACTTGTCACCTTGTGAATGGTTAAAGAATGTGCAAGTTTTGGTCAATGTGCCAATAAATGGGATTGGTTGGCCTTTTCAAATTCAAATTTGTCTTGTTGGAGGGAGAAAAAGAGACTTTAATGCCAAGTGGGGGCCATGCAAGAGGGAGTCTATTGCCATGTTGGAAGAGACAAATCAACTTGCTTTCAAATTCAAACTTGAGGAATATTCTCAAAAGATGCTTTGTTGAGGGAAAATGAGGAATTTATAAATGAATAAATTGATTTATTTGTGCAAGTGGGAAAAGCTAGAGAATGTGATGGGTGATTAGATTAGATTAATCATAGTTTTATTAACTTAGATGATGATTAGATGCTTTTGACCCATTTGACTTAAATACTTTGATTTATTTAAATCAAAAGGGATGGAATATGAATTTGAGATTTAATTAAATAAAGTATGGTTTATTTAATTAAAAGGGGGATGTGAGATGAAGGTTAATCAATTTGAAGGAGATGAACTTAGGAGATGGTTTATTTAATCCAAAGATGGAATGTCAAGATTTGATTAAAAATTGATCTATTTAATCAAATGAGATAATGATAGATTTAAATTAAATAAAGTTAATTTATTCAATTTAAATGGATGACCCTTAGAGATTGAATTAAATAGACCTGATTTATCTGATGAATGGATGAATGTGAATGATGTCAATTTTGTATGTCTAAATTTTTCCCCTCTTTGAAGCAATGTACTTACTGCGTTGGTTCAAAATATAAACTTGCCACGATCAAAATTCAAATTTGAATTCCCCAGTAGAAAGAAGTACACTGGTACATTTCCCCCTCGAGAGATCAAGCAAAAAGACTCAATTTGAGGGTCAATCTCACGATAAAGAGGTTCAAAATGGATGGTCATGGTGATGATGAAAATGAGATGGTTGACACAATAATGCCTATATGATT
Organism: Sequoia sempervirens; assembly: GCA_007258455.2. Lineage (NCBI taxonomy): Eukaryota > Viridiplantae > Streptophyta > Pinopsida > Cupressales > Cupressaceae > Sequoia > Sequoia sempervirens. Next base: position 455,983,403 of record VDFB02000015.1, on the reverse strand, counting down.
ATGCATTGAATGTTTTATGCAAATATACTATTTTATGATATGCTTAGACTAACATATCTGTATTATGATGATGAACATGCATGTCAGATGATGTGCAAAATGTTGATGGTTCATGGATGTAGGATGGATGCACTGGTGATGATGATTAACTATTCATGATGTGATGTTAGTGTGGAAAAGAAGAAATCAAGTGATAACAAGAGGATCCAAGAGGCCAAATTTATGAGAGATGATGATGAGAAATGGATGATTTGCTTATCAAGAATTGGGATTTTAAAAGGGTTACTTACCTTATGTTTGATAACACGCCTAAGAATGATGCATCAAGGTATAAAGAACCAGGATGGAATTGCACTTAGTGTGATGGAATTTGACTCAACAAACAAATAGGAGTATTCTTGTTCACACCTAACATATGGAAACCTTGCTAGGATTCATTTTAGAAGTTTCAAACACCTCAGACCAAAGCACAAAAAAGTATAACCTATCAATGCAATAGTCAACCAGTTGCCCAAAACACCCTCCATACATATCTAACAAAGCAAGTATTTTCCAAGGTTATTTTACAAGAACATCCAACAAGCACAACAGATAAAAGATAATGATCACTGCCCCATTCCTATCTCTCTAAATCCATTTACTTGGAGATCATTGAGAGGTTATTGTAATGACTATGAAGAGATAAGTCAAAAGACCAAGATAAAGTAAACAAACAAGCTGATGTTCTTTAATACTGCTAACCAAAAGGAAATTTGTTTTTAAGGATAAGAACCAAAACTATTGCCAAAAGATAATGCCCATTGTAGAAAGGATATGTCCTAGGACATGTTAGTGGATGGCAACATGTCATTTAGTTTATCCAAAGTGTTATTTCTGATAAATAATTCCCATTGTAGGAAGGATACATCCTAGGACATGATATTATCAGATGATTGATATGGGACTGATTGGATGATGGGCTATCTACACAAAGAGTTGACCAACTTGTTTACGTACTGACTTAGACTTGAGACTTGATGGTTTGAGTTTTCACTTTTTCACTTGCTAGACTTGTTTCTTGTTGTTTCATCAAAGGTTGAGGATGATAATTGTTTATTATGAGTGGTGTTTATTGTGGGTGTAAGAGAAATGGGAAAGATGGATTTTTTCAAATATTTGGATGTTCTTGGAGTTTTTGCAATGTTTTGAGGTTGTTTTTAGTATTTTTCAATATTTTCAAATGTTTTGATTTTTTATTTTCAAATGTTTTTGTGTTTTTTATGAGATTTTTACCAACAGACTAACCTAAGGACCTATCTTAGGGCCCTCAGGGGTTGAACAACAAATTAGCCTTGCCTATGTTATACATGTAGAGACCACATAGTTTGACTGATGACTTGACCAATTTATAGATGACGATATACATGATGAAATGTCAATTTATTATGACAGACTCTTAAAGAACTGACCTAAGTGTCTCAGGGGATGATCAAAGATCAACCCTGCCTACGTTCAAGGGTTAGAGACCCATAGTTCAACAAGATGACTTTGTTTTTTACTTTTTGACTGAATTTTTGACATGTTTTTGGGTTTTGATATGTTTTGAATTTTTTTGGATTTTTGGTGATTTTTTGATTCTTTTAGATTTTCTGATGTTTTGATGTTTTTGGATTTTGTGATTTTCTAATATTTTAGGATTTTTTGATTTTAGGATTTCAAGAATATACACGAATATGATCCAATGAGAACATGCCCCCAGCATGATGCAATAGACTACTCCAATAAAGGTAGGACAAACTAACCTTAGGCATGGGTTGAGTAGTACTAGGAGGGATCATGATACAAACACAGGATCAAGCTATGGTGCAGATGCAGGTGGATGAGTGATGGATGGAGATTCGAATGTGATGGAAGATGGATGATGCAGAACAAGCCGTGAAGATCCTGGTGGATGGAAAGTGCTTTCTTACATAAGGCGCCTGTTTGCCAGGTTTTCACCAAGGTACTTGTCCAAAGTTCCATCAAAGTGGTTTTCACTAGAGGACAATTTTTCTCTTTACTATTCTTGATCCTTTTTCTGATTTTTTTTAGATTTTTATCTTTTTTGATTTTTTTGTTGTCACTAAGATGCCTATTTTCCAATTTTTTCCAAGGTAATTTTTCTTCAGGACATTTTCTGATTTTTTGATTTTTTGGGTTCTATACCTTGAAAGATTAGGCATCATTTTTTTTTATATGAGAGCTATTTATGGGCTCTTGTAGAGGTTCCCCTTTGGGTGTTGATAACTGATATGCCCCTGAATTATAGCTTGTAGTGATAAAAAATGGTCCTAACTAGTTGGGTTCAAATTTTCCTTTATTGTTTGGATTTAGGACATTCTTCTAATTCTCCTTTAGTACCAGTTCTCCAACTTGGAATGTTCTGCTTCTGATTTTCCTATTATAGCTCCTCTTGAGTCTATTTTGATAGACTTAAAAATGATTTAAAGTGTCTATACCCCGCTCATCCAATAGCTCCAGCTCATTCAATCTTGATACTTGGTGCTCTTCATCTGTGATGAGGTTTTGTAGTGATATTCTTAGTGATGAGAGCTTGATCTCAATGGGGAGTATTGCTTCTGATCTATAGACCAAGGAGAATGGGGTGGCACCTATGGGTGTGTGGATGCTAGTTCGGTAGGCCCAGAGGGTGGGATTGAGCTATAAATGCCAGTCATGACCTACCTCTTTGACTATTTTTTTGAGGATTTTCAAAATGTTTTTATTAGTGGATTCTGCTTGGCCATTGCCTTGGGGATAGTATGAGGTGGAGAAATTATTTTGGATTTTAAAATTTTCACACAAGTTGTAGACATCTTGATTCTTGAATGGTGTCCCATTATCTGAGGTAATAGCTTGGGGAACACCATATCAACAAATGAGATAGTTTAGGATGAACATTGATATATGCTTCCTGGTTATGTATGTCATGGGTATGGCTTCCACCCACATGGTAAAGTACTTAGTGGTGGTTATGATGAACTTGTGGCCATTAGATGAAGTGGGAGTGATTTTTTCGATGAGATCGAGTCCCCCCTGTGAAAAGGGCCATGGTGTGATGATGGGATGAAGTTTGTGAGTTAGAGAATGGATGAGGTCCCCATGCTACTAACATTGTAGACACCTTCTGACGTAGTCATGTGCTTCTCTTTCCATTGTAGGCCAATAATACCCCATCCTCAACAATTTCTTGTCTAGGGTCATTCCACTCAAGTGTGAACCATAGATACTATTATGTACTTCAGTTAAAGCAATCAATGTCTCCTCAACATTTAAACAACATAATAAGGTTCCTTTTATGCTCCTATGGTATAGGGTATCTCCTAGGATGACAAATTGGGATGCCTTTCTGACAAAGGTTTGTTTTAAGGTTGAGGGTAAGTCAATAGGTATGACACCTATTCATAGGTAGGTATAAATGTCATGGTACTAGGGATCATTGGGACTAATGATTTCACACAAAAATTCTGATTCTAGTACCTCGAATGCGGGCACGAGAAGATGCTCTACCAAGAATTCATATTTTGGAACATTGTGAGGGATGTCTAGTAGGGATCCAATCATTTCCATGACATCTTCTGATCTATTGTTGGCTCTGGATATCTGCTCAAATGTGATCTCAATAAAAGATTCCTTGAGAGTCTCCACTAGTTTCTTGTATGGAGTGAGCTTATCATCCTTAGTCTGGTATTCACCATTCACTTGGTTTATTATCAATTGAGAATCTTCGTATACTGTAAGGGCCATGATGTGCCACTACATTGCTATTTTGAGACCTATGGCTAAATACTTGTATTCTTCTATGTTGTTGGTGTAGGGGAATTCCAATTTATAGGACCTTGCTTTGCAATCCCCTTGTGGGGTGATAAACAAGAAACTGACTCCTGATCCATGTTCTGTGTATGAGCCATCAAAGTAAAGTTTCTAGTGGTCGACTATGTTGATATTGAAGATGGATTCATCTGGAAACTCTGAGATGAGAGGATTCTCTGAATAGATTGGTGCTTCTGCAAGCTTATCTGTGATGACTTGGCCTTTACTTGCTTTTCGCTCCACATATTCAATGTCATACTCTAATAGTATCATGACCCATTTAGCCATTCTTCCAGTGAGAGTTGCTTTTGATAGTAAGTACTTGAGGGGATCAATTTTGGTGATGAGTTTGACTTTGTGCACTAACATGTAATGTATGAATTTATATGAAGCAAACACTACTACTAAACATGCTTTCCCAATGAATGAGTAATTTAACTCATGACCAACCATTGTTCTAGTGATATAATATATGGCCCTTTCTATCCCATTTTTGTCGTGTTGAGCTAGAAGAGCTCCAAGGGCTACTGTTGCTGCTGACACATAGATAATTAATGGTTTTCTTGGGATCGGTGGCATTAGGACTAGTGGTGTGAGCTGATATTCTTTGATCTTAATAAAGGCTTTTTCACACTTGTTATCCCACTTGTATGCTACTCCCTTGTGAAGTAGGTGAGAATATGGATTTTATTTATCTGCCAGCTATGTTATGAAATTTTTGATGGACTGAAGCCTACCTTGGAGACCTCTCAATTGTTTCAATGTTTTGGGTGCCTCCATCTCAAGGATTGATTTTTCTTTTGTTGGATCTACCTCAATACCTCTCATTGACACTATATATCCTAGCAATTTTCCTGATTGTACACCAAAGACACACTTCTTTGGATTTAATCAAACCTTGTATTCCTCCAGCCTATCAAAAATAATACTCAAAGTTTCTATGTGATCCTTCCTCTTTTTGGGTTTGGCTAGTATGTCATCGACATAATCTTTGACAGTTTTATGGATCATGTCATGGAAGATTAAGGTCATTTCCCTTTGGTATATTGCTCCTGCATTCTTCAAGCCGAATGGCATCATATTCCAATAGTAAGTCCCCCATGGACAAGTGAAGGCCATTTTGTGTTGGTCTTCTTTAGCAATCATTATCTAGTTGTATCATGAGAAACAATCCATCAAGGAAAGCATTTCATATCCCATCATCATGTCTAAAATCATGTCAATGTTGAGTAATGGGAAGTCATCTTTTGGATATGCTTTGTTTAAGTCCCTCAAATCTGTGCAGATTCTGATGCCCCCATCGAGTTTTGAGATAGGAACTAGGTTTGAAACCCATTCTAGATAGTCAATTGGTCAATTGAATCCTGCATCCAATAGCTTCTTTAGTTCCATTTTGACTAGAATGGCGATCTGAGGGTGCATTTTTCTAAGCTTTTTTCTAATATGGCTTTGCTTCAAAGTATATTGCTAGGTGATGAACTACAATTTCTAGATCGAGCCTTGGCATGTCTGTGTAGCTCCATGAAAAATTAACATGTATTTCTCTTAGGAAGGCTACTAGGAGTTCGTGTTCCTCTGATAGTAGTGATTCCACATAGAATGTGATGTGTGGGGTCTCCTTTGTTCCTAGATTAACAGGATTGCACTTTTCTGTTGGGAATGCTCTGAAAGGAAGATTGAATGCCCCATCCTTAGGTGTCTCAGAGAGGTTTTCACTATTGGATGTGTCCTTTATTTTTAATTTTTTCATGTCAAAGAGTGCCACAGTGTGGTTTTCACTCAAAGACTTAGATATTATTTTCAATTTTTCACTTCTGCGACTAAGGGATTCAATCGTTTCCCCATAATATGCTTATGTATCTAGCTAAATGATGAATCCTGATTTGTGATCCCCACATGGAATGTTATCCTATAATCCCATGCATTCTAAGAGTGCCTCATTGTTTTTGAATGTATCAAGAACTAGTGGTCCTCGTTGGTCATAATGGATGAGTTGGGGGTAAACTAGGTAGATTTAATGATTTTGATGGTTTGACTCAAAGGATAAGGTGATAATCATGAGAAGAGTGGTATCCTCAAAGAGCCTAGGTAGGTTGGTTATGGGATCATTTTCATCACTACTACTACAAATGTTAGTTATGTCAAATATGAAGTTGTCTAAGATTCGGCCTATAGATACAGGTAAGGGAAGTTCAGTTGCAGATTGCTGAGGAGGATTATTGAATTTTGTAACTAGAGGACTTTGGCCACGTATGGTTATAATCGGAGGGGTACATCCGAGGCCAAGATTTCTCATTCATGTCTCCAGAATGATAGGTATTATAAGCCCATTGTCATTTTGTCCAAGTCTTTGGTTTCTGTCATAACCCATTGCAAGCATCATTTGCAAACCTTTGCTTCTGTCATCCATTGGTAGATTGGTTGTTGGTCTATCATCATGGTATAGGAGATGAGATGGGTCCTCCTCTATGACTTTCCATCCAAGATCTCCCCAACTTATGAAGTTGGGATAGTCTTCAGGAGATGTTTGAGATGTGGAGGCTTCATTTAATTTTGGACTTCCTCGTGATCTAGGAGATTGTGGTAACTCTCCTACCACAAAATATTTTTTTGGAATTCTGTAGTTTCCAAAACCATTATCTTGGATGATGAGTTTGATATTAAAGATGGTGGGGATGGTGGGAGTGGTGGATGTCTCTGTCACAGAAGTGGAAGTGAGGGTGGCTGGATCAATGTATGGTGTTGATGGGCCTTCATCATTTTTAGGTACTTGAAGGATTTTGTAGTATTTCGCCTCAAGGTTCTTGTAGTAGGATAATGGTTTAGGATCTCCATGGATGGTGAGCTCTTGTCCTTCATATGTGAATTTGACACATTGATGGAAATTTGATGCTACCGCTTGCATTGCATGAATCCATAGATGTCCTAGGAGAATGTTATAAGGCAAGTCGAGGTCTAGGACCTGACAGGTGGTTTCCATGTTAGCTTGCCCTACTTGAATAGCGCTTTTGATTGTGCCTTGGGATACTCTTTCATGATCATCATATGCTCTAATTTTAATGCTTTTTCCTTTGTTGATGGAATTTGAGCTGAGATTTTCAATTGCTTAATGAGATTGAGGGAAAAAATATTCAAGCGTACACCTCCATTGACCAAGACTCACTTGAATTTAATTTTCCACACTAGGACCTCTAAATGGAGTGCATAGTTATGAGACGGTTTAGCGGGAAAGTCCTGGTCAAAGAATGTAAGGAGGTTTGGAGTGATGATGTTGCCGACCATAGCTTGGAATTGTTCTGCATCAAGATCTACGAGGATGGTTGATGAAGCCAATGCTTCCTCAAGGATTTTCTTGTGGGCGGATGAGATTTTTAACAAATCCATGATGGAGATTTGTGTCAACATTCCTTTTAGCTAATCAAGGACATTGTAAAAATTGGGAATGGATTTTGAATTGGACATGAAAGTTCTATTTGGTTGAGATGATCCTACGATAGTAACTTTTCTTCCTCTTTTGGTGACTCCACAATAGGCTTGAGCTCCTTTGATAGTGATTACTATGCAATATTCATCTAGGGAGGTGACGACAATTTCATACACATGATTCAAATTTGTGAGGGTGCCTTTCCCTTTATTAGTGTTATTGTTCCCTTTATTTTTATGGTTAGGCATCATATTCGTGTATATTTTGAGGTTTTGGTTTCTTGTTGGATGTTCCACATTTATGATTCTTTGATCGATGAGGTCTTTGACTATGTTTTTTAACCTCATGTAGCTATTCATGGTGTGACCTTTGATTTTGTGGAATTCGCAGAGCTGATTTTTGTTATACCAAGGAGGTTTAACGTTTGGTTCTTGGTAGTTTTTATAACTAGGAATCTTGATGAGGTTTTCATTTATTAGTTTCTTCATGATGACTTTGAGTGGTTCCCCAAGAGCGGTGTACTTTCATTTGATGGAATTCTTGTTTTTCTGGGGTGGTCCCCTTTGATCATTGATGTTATTGATTGCTTGATTGTTTGTTTGATGTGTTGTGTTTGTGTGATGGTTGTTTTGATGATGGTTTTGGTTTTTTTGTGGTGCGGGTGTGTTTATTAAGGGGCATTGATAACAACTTTGGCATTGATGACATCATCATTCATAATATTTTTGTTTCTTTCCCATGTTTGAGGTTTGTCATTGTAATTTTTGGGTGGGTAGTTGTTCTCTTGTTCAGGATATGAAGTTGATCCTCCAGGTTTTGTCATAAGGGCTTGTTTGATGTTGCGCGCCTTGGAAATCAACTGGTCATACATGGTGATCCCTTGGACCTTGAGATGGAATACCAAGAGGTCATCAAGGTTAGATATGATAGTGCACACTTGTTTTTCCTCAGGCATGGTCCATTTGCTCCAATTGGCCTTGGATTGCCATCCTTGTAGGAATGAAGCGAATGATTCATTCTTACCTTTTTTTAGAGATGATAGTCTTCAAGACTGACATCCATGGCGATATTGCATGTGTATTTTTTGATGAATGTGTTTATGATTTCTTGGAATGTCTTGATTCTTATAGGTAGGTGAGAGAACCATTCCATAGCATGGCTAGCCAAACTCCTAGCAAATAACCGCATCAGATAGGCATTGTCATACGTGACTTCCATGTAATGAACCTAGAATTCCCTAATGTGATCTTTAGGGTTTCCCATCCCACAATACTTGTCAAATTTAGGGATCTCAAATCCCTTTGGGAATGGTTTCATTACAAGGATTCTATCAAATGGATAAGGGCACAAGTTGCTAGGTATTTTCGTGGTTCACCCTGATTGAAGGTCAAGAACTTGTTGCGAGAGCAACCTTATTTGTGTTGTCACATAATTTTGCGTATCAGGGGGTGGGATGAAAGTGTTCTGAGGTGGTTCATTCATTGGTGGGATGGGTGGATTGGATGATGTTTGCATATTCTATTGAGCCAAGTATGCTTTCAACAACGCTTTTTTTTGTTCCTATTGCAGTTGTGTTATTAGTGCATGTTGTTGAGCTTGTTGTTGAGCTGCTAATTGAGCCACTTCATGCTATTCTTGATATTTCTTTAGCACTTTTTGATATGCTTGTTGTTGTGTTGTGTGTTTTTGTGCAAGATATTGCACTTGTTCTTGTGCTTGTTGTGCTTGATATTGGGCTTCGGCTTGAGCATGCGCTTGAGCTTGGGCCTAAGCTTGTGCAGCTTGTGCAACTTGAGTGGCTTATTGTTGTTGTTGCAATAAGGCTTGGGCTTGTGTAGCCTACTGTTTGTTGTACGATTTGAGCAGCTTGAGCATCTTGCACTGCTTGATTGTCTTGTTGAGCAGCTAGTTGCACAGCTTGCTGAGCAGCTAATTACATGGCTTGTTGTTTTTGTACTTGTAGAAATGCCTTTTGATAAGCGGCTTGTTGAGAAGCTTGCAACACCATAATGTATTGGCTTGATATATTGGAGCTTAGTGGTGGTGGATTCAGAATGGTGCTCGTTGTGGTGGTGAGAGGCGTTGTCATGTTGGTGATTAAGATTTGATTGGTAGATGGTGCAATTGATTTGGTTGGTCCTTGAGAGACCACACTTTGAGATGTTAGGGGGGTTGTTGATGATGTCATGATTTCTTGTGTAGTTGTCATCTATTGTTGCGATGTCGATGACAAGTTTTGAAAGTTTGGCATGATGTTTTGATTGATTTTTGGAATGTTGGTTTGATTGATATTTGGTAAAGGGGGAAGCCCTAAGCCATAGAGTGGTGTGGATGATGGTGGTAATGGCAGAAGTGGTGGAAATGTTAGAGATGTGATCTCTTGAGGTAATGGTGTAGTATTGATAATTCCCCCTGGTCCGAACATGTCACCCTCTCCTTGCGAGGTTATGGGGAGAGAGGTTGGGGGTGTTGCACAGAATGACAATGATGATAGATCATTCAGATAATGAAAATTATGCAATGGTATGGTTTATCCTAAGATGGTGTTTGTGTCCAAGTCCTGATTGTTTATGAGCAGATGTGTTTGCAATGCATTGAGAAATGCACTTCCTTTGCTAACAATAGGTTGCGTTGGAGCGATGGATGATGTGATTTGTGGGATGTTTTGAGTGATGATTTGAAATAAGAGGATAGATGAAATGGGGATGGTAGATGAGATTGGAGGCATGACTCCAAAAGATGGTTCCACAATAGTGCTCACGTCAAAATCAGAGGGGAGTTTAGCCCCTTGCTTTGCTAATTCGAGCATATATAGTGAGGGATTGATTCTCATCATGATGTTGATAATCTTATGATTCTCTAGATTGTGGATTATTTCAGTGATTTCCTCATGTGACATTTTGAAGGGATTATTGGTGAGATCCTCCATTTGGAGACCTTCCTCTTGATGGTCTTACAAAAATGGAGGGAGATTAACCATGAGATTTCTAGATCCAATGGGATTCATTTTAGGAGCAGTTTGACTTAAGTCACTCAAAGTATATGTTTCTTTGTTTGCTTCCATGTTCCTCTTGTGTTGTGATCTAGTTTGCATCATCAATTAGGGATCAATATTCAAAAATGCGGAAGGTGAATTCTCTACTTCTTTGGATTGATCTAACTTTAGGTACAAAAGAGAAATTTTAGAATAATTTAAGGATCAAAGGGTGATACTATATGGATGCAAGATGGGTGTTTGATGGATGATTGGAACTTTTAAGAGAATCTTGAAGGAGTATTTTAAACTTTAAGAGTTCATTCAGGATTGATTTGTTTCAGATTCAAATTTTGGTGGACTTATAAACTCTAAGAGGTTGGATGTTGTCCTAGAGTTAAATCATTCACAAGATGATAATTTATCTAGGTGTGAGAAGAAGGATTCATCTAAAAACTCTTATGAAAACAAGATGGTTTTGATAATGAACTCGTAAATCCCAAGATGTTGGATGTTATCAAGGGATGAATTTGTTCACAATTTTTGATAATTTAATCAAATATGTGGAGAAGGATGCATCAACACACATTCAATCAAACAAGGTGATTTTGGAGTGATTTCAAATGCTTTTCCCAAAGTTTAAAATAAACTATTTTTCCAAGATTTTTGAAGAGTTGTTGATGAGATGATTTTGGTTATTTGATGTTAAAATATGGATGAAGGTTTGATTTTGATCCTAGGATGTACCTAAAAAGACACTTGTTTACTAGACCTCAGTTTTGATGAACAAGATTTTCTCTAAACAAGATGTTCAAACTCTCTAAAAAGATTTGGGTTTTGACAGTAATAGAATGAGTACAAACTAGGATTTTTTCTTGAAGCCTTTCTATAAAATTTTAAAAGCAGTCTTCATCTAAATTCATATAGCATTGAGAGACGCTTTTGATGGGCTTTCAAACTAAGTTCTTTTACTTTTGGTTTCTTGATCTTGACCTTGTTTGAAATCATTGGAGACACATGTGTGGGATCCAATTGTTTTTTAGTCTTTTCTTAATGACTTTGTTTTACCACAAACACTTCTTGATTAGGTTTCCAAACTAGATGTCCAATGTCTCAACTTCTTCTCATTTCACAAGGTGTACTATGTGAAACTTGATGAAATTAAGGCAAGGGTTACCTATTGTTTAACTTTAGTAGGAAAATTGAGATGTAAATCCAAGTGTTTAGAAAACTCTAAGGATGAAATCCCAAGGGTAAGCAATAACACACAAATTAGGTCAATTGTATTTTCCTCCTAAAGGGTTTGAAATCTTGATGGTGATGTTAAATGTTTTTTTTCAAATGTTTTTGAAAAAGCAAAGCATTTTGTAACCAAGAACAAGCACAATCCTATGGATATGAAAGACAATATTTGTTGATTCCCCACTTGGACAAGTCTAGCTACGCTTATCTTTAGCGAATGGTTAGATGCTTAACCCCACTAGCTCCCCTCCATGACACTCACTTATACAGGGAAGCCAAGCATCAACACCCATGAAAATCCCATTGCTTTCCATTTCTACTAAAGACCGTAAAAGTGTGGGATGGCTTTAGAATGACTATTCTTGCGCCAACAAATAGATCAAGGATTTTGGAAATTCTAAAACAGAGGTTTTAACTTGGACTTTCCATTCATAGGAATTGACCCTATGTGGCAAGAGACCATTGTTTCCCTTCTCGTCAGAGTCAACAGCATGATACTAGCATTTATTCTAGTACCCACATTTATATCCCAGCTGGAAATACTCTCAGGTTCAAAGTGTTATCGGTTGAGTCATTCCCTTGGGTGAGTACTTTTTCCCCAAGGCAGGCCCTCTAAATAGACAAAAGTGAGCAAACATATTCATAGTTCGATCAACCTTCATTTAGAAACAAAGGGAGAACACATGCAATAGGTTTACTCACACTCACAAAGTGGTTTGTTCAAATTTTAAACCCAAAATGAAGTGTGGAGGTGATTACTTTATCTCAACCTAAGATCACAAAAAATGCCTTTTGATTCTCAAGATCACTGTAAAGCACGAGAGAAGCGCATACATCCTTTTCGATGATGTTAGTTTAAGTAAGCAATCACAAAAACAAATTTGCATATGTTCATTTTAAGTGAACAAAACAATTGTGAGTTCTTTTTAAAGCACTAAAGGACAAATGAGATTTGTTTTGTTTGATTTTTAACTTCAAATGAAATCTAGTCAATTTTCCTAAAGTTCATTTTATCCCCTTTGCAATGAAAATTGAAATCTTTTGAAGTGTTTTTTTTAAAGCCCAAAACCAAAGATGAGTTAGCCTAAAATAGAAAGTTAAGGCATACAATGGAAACTCCAAGCACTAAAAAACATTTTTCTATTTCAAGTTTGATGCTCAATTTATCCCCAAGTTCCTTCGAAGATCTCTTGCAAGCTCCTTGTGCAATGAAATGCTCCTCGCTTTTCCTTCCTTTACACCTTCCTTTTTTTCCTATTAAACAAAAGACACTCATGTGAGGATCAAAATATTGAACTCATTTGGATCATTAACTTCAAACAATAGCATGATCCCAAATGAAAGGACAAAAATTTGGATGATAAAATGATGACTTATAAGTGGATCATGCTTTGATATTGACTTCATTGAAAATATATCACACTTTCCTAGACCTCTTCCTTCCACATTACTAAAGGTATTAAGCCCATAAGTCATGCATAAAGAATAAATATTTCAAAAGCATTATCACAAGTTCCAAAATCTCAAAATGACCATAATGATGAAAATGATTTATAACTCAAGCCAATAAATTGTATAAATAAGTCAACATTAAAGAATAAATCCTTTAAAAGCATTTATCACAAGTTTCAAAATCTCAAAATGACCATAATGATGAAAACAATTTATAACTCAAGCCAATAAATTGTATAAATAATTCAACCTTAAAGAATGAATCCTTTAAAAACATTTATCACAAGTTTCAAAATCTCAAAATGACCATAATGATGAAAACAATTTATAACTCAAGCCAATAAATTGTATCCATAATGATATAATATGAGGAAAATTTGAGTTGAAACCTCTAAATAAACATACCCCAGTCATTAAATTAATCACTAAAAGTAGCAAACAATACCTAGCACCATATGTTGTTTAAGGTAAACATCAATAAACTGCGCACACCTCCAGATCTTAATCACTACATGGCAATAATTTGGGCGCAACAAAAAGAAAAAAGAAGACAAGGAAATTCAAACAACAAGTTTTTAGAGTATTTAAGGCACTTCACAAAATTGACATAACTTCCAAGACATGTGCATTAATGTGCAAAATAATGTGTGAGATAAATGTGCAAAAAACTCATAGCCAAGGTGCATGAATTCCCCGACAATGAGTAAACAAGGTGTGGATCGTACATTAGAAAATGTCATAATCATATAATTGTGCAAAGAGGGATTCACTCAAAGGATTTTGAAAGACATTAAAGTAAATGCAATTGACAGGTGAAAGTGTCGCACCCATATTATTTTTGAAAAGACTTTGAAGCTAAGGCAACTTGTAGCATCTGTTCAGGATAGCGAGTAAATGTCTTTCAAAAATATTTCAAGAAAAATCATTTGGTAGGTGCATCTAGTTGTATTTTCATTGCCCTACAACCTATGTGAATGTGTCAAAATCAAGGTGTTTGACCTAGAAAAAATATATCAAGCCTTTAGTTTTAAAGAATGATGACCAACCCAGACAATGAAGAATATTGACGTCACCATATCTACTGCCAATAGAAATTAAAGGCTGAAATCTCTTGAAAGGTCAGTATTGAGAAGTGCAACAAAAGCATATGGATCTCCACCAAACTGAGTAGATAATTCTCTCATTCATGATGTTAGATTTTCTCATTAGAATGGTGTGAAGTACCTTCATCAAAGGTACTGTTCAGGTCGAGGAATTTTATTGTTCAGGGAGGGACACAAGATGTAGTATCCCAGCATTGGTTTTGACTGAGACAATGACATTTTCCCACGTGCCATTAGAGAGGAGAAAACAAAACACATTTAAAGTTTGCATTTAGATTTTATGAAAGAGTGTGGACAGCCATAAGAGTAAACACCTAAAGGTCTTTTGTCAGGTGTTATAGATGAAAATGTCATGGTGGTCGTGTTTAGCAAGACTAGAGGAGGCGTATGAACTTTCAGACAAGATGCATCAAAGAAAATGTGATTGGGGGAATGTCATGATTGTGATTGTAGATAAAATGCATATTTAAGATATTTCAAAAAAAATTAAACAACTACAGTATTATAGTGGTGAAACTCAATCTTACAACTACACATATGGTCTCCTGATCTATGCCCAAATGGTAAGAGATTGTTGAAAGAAAGATGAATTTGTAGATATCGCTGGACATAGATGGAATGAACAACATATGGGGTACATGCATTCTGGACATGTTTTATCCATAGACACAAAGAATCTATACATATCATCTTTCTTAAAAAAAACTTCATGCTATCAAAATTTTAGATTTCACAACAATAGGAAATGGAATAGTCAACATTTTAGAGTTCCTAAATAGTCATAAGGAGAACTTGACACTTCAAACATGGATATTAATTAATATCATATCAAAAGAAACAAAGATTTGATATTTTATAGTCCTATATGTGCCTAATATGATATTATAACAACAAAAAAAGGAAGAAGAGACCTTTTCAATCTTATATAATGCATGAAACAAAGGTGAACAAAAAAAACAACAATTTTATAGCCCTCCTTCTAGCACCATAATGAAGCACCCTTCAAAATCTGCATACCTATTAGTGCATACTAACTTGCTAAGTAATATAAAATAACATGTCAATGTTCAATAAATGCAACAAATAAAAAGGATTAAAAGACATATAAAAGCATTGCATGTGCCTATTCCATATTGGATTGGTGTCACTTGTGCAAAGTGACCCTTTCCCAATCCTTGCTAAGCTCAATGATAGATGCCTTGAAGATGGAGTGAAATGGGAAAAATTAGTTCTCAATTGAAGAGAGTAACTTTGCATAAGATTGTGGATGATTTGTTGAAGAATGAAGCTTCCATTTATAGACTCTCAAGTTGAAAGAGTGCTCAAAAGAGAGCAATGTGGGATAATGTTATAGCCAATGAGATGGATCCACTTGTCACTTTGTGAATGGTTGAGGAATGTGCAAGTTTTGGTCAATGTGCCAATAAATGGGATTGGTTGACCTTTTCAAATTCAAATTTCTCTTGTTGGAGGGATAAAAAGAGACTTTAATGCCAAGTGGGGGACATGTAAGAGGGAATTTATTGCCATGTTGGAAGGGACAAGTCAACTTGCTTTCAAATTCAAACTTGAGGAATATTCTCAAAAGATGCTTTGTTGAGGGAAAATGAGGAATTTATAAATGAATTAATTGATTTATTTGTGCAAGTGGGAAAAGCTAGAGGATGTGATGGGTGATTATATTAGATTAATCATAGTTTGATTAACTTAGATGATGATTAGATGCTTTTGACCCATTTGACTTAAATACTTTGATTTATTTAAATCAAAAGGGATGGAATATGAATTTGAGATTTAATTAAATAAAGTTTGGTTTATTTAATTAAAAGGGGGATGTGAGATAAAGGTTAATCAATTTGAAGGAGATGAACTTAGGAGACGATTTATTTAATCCAAAGATGGAATGTTGAGATTTGATTAAAAATTGATCTATTTAATCAAATGAGATAATGATAGGTTTAAATTAAATAAAGTTAATTTATTCAATTTAAATGGATGATCCTTAGAGATTGAATTAAATAGACCTGATTTATTTGATGAATGGATGAATGTGCATGATGTCAATTTCATATGTCTACAGCTAGTAATAGGACTGAGAGACAAAACAAACCAAAAAAAATAGACAAAACAGACAAAAGATAAGAAAAAATAGACCAGAAAAATCAATGGCCATTCAATGTGTTTGCCAGTATTTATTTGTTGAAGATTGTTTGCATGACGATTTGACAATTTGACAGTTTGATGGTTTTAACAGTGACTATTGTCAGGGAGGACACATCCTAAAAAAGGAAAATGACATTATGATGAGGTCTAAGTCCAAGAAGGACACATCTTGGAGGGGACCATAAAATGACGAGATTGGCAATTTGACTAATGTGACTAGATGATTGACTGGACTATGTTGTCTAAGTTTAACTTAATGACTGATTAGACTATAATATCCATTGTATCACGATTTGAATGCAGACATTTTGATGATTGTCTTATGTTTGAGTGTGACTATATCTGATGAAAGCTGATGTTGTGTGAGGAGATTGACATTGTCTGACTTATTTGACCAATGTGACCTAATGTTTGATGAGATGGACATTGTCTGACTTATTTGACCGATGCAACTATGTTTTCCTTATTTGACTGACGTGATGAATGTTGACTCATGTTTTTTATATTTTTGACAATTATTTGGATGCTTTTTTTTGTGTTTTTCAGATATTTTAATTTTTTGGGATTTTTGACATTTTATGATTTTTTTGTCTTTTTAATATTTTATGATTTTTTTTGGATTTTTGAAATGTTTTGAATTTTGCCTTTTTGACATTTTATGTTTTTTAGATTTTTGAAATTTTATGATTTTTTGGCTTTTTGACATTTTATGATTTTTATGGATTTTCGAAATGTTTTGATTTTTTGGATTTTTAAAATTTTATGATTTTTTTGGCTTTTTGACATTTTATGCATGTGAATGATATCAAGGACAAACATGATTTTTCCCCTAGTCAAGTTGAATACCAATTGAAAGGTGATGATGATGATGATGGCATTGTTTGACATGGGAGGTTGTATTTGGAATGACATATTTTCAAGACTGAATGGAATGATGGAGTATCCTTAGACCGTTTGACAAGGGAAAGCCAAGATAGGTGACAAATATGAAAGGATGATGGGTGGCCTTGGTAAAGGACAAGAGAAATGAGACTAAGAAAATTGTCATATGATTTTCAATGACTATGTCGTATAGGATAATGAAAGGACATGATGTTTCACGAATAGTGTATGTCCAAAGGATATACATGTTAGGAGTGTTGCCAAAGCATGATTGATGTTTGCATGTTTTTATGTTGAGACCAAGGTAGGTGTGGAAAAATGGACGAGAATGATATGGATTAAATGGACAGACGGAAATGTCATGAGGAAGGTATGGGAAATGAGGCGACTTGTCCCCAAGTGTAATGGTCCAAATAGAAAATTTATTTTACACATGACGCCTATTTTCTAGGTTTTCATCATGGTACTTATCCAGGGCGGTTGTTTGCTAGGTTTTCATTGTTGGACAAAATTTTTCTCTTTACTATTTTCTTGACTTTTCTTTTTCAGATTTTTCATTTTTTTTTGGTATTTTTATATGGATGGGACATCTTAGATTCCCACTAAGTGTTTTGAAACTATTAATGGTGCCAATGTAGAGACTAGTACCATGACATGCCAATAATGACCTTTCTGAAGTAGTTTCCTTGTCAAGACCATAACACTTGCATACAACTGATCGACGTCATTGTGGTCCTTTTTGATACTAGAGTTGGCCTTATCAAAATGCGTACATCATGATAGAGTGCCATGAGAGTCTTTGTGATAAAGAGTTGCTGCCAAGATATGACAGATTTGTGACATGTTCTTTTTGGACTTTAGATGAGATGTAGGAGTATGACAAATGATGGTAGACATGGAAGGATTGTTTGGACATTTGGATGAATGAGTTTTTATTTTTCAAACTTGGTAGGGTGGATGATGTGGTTTGGAATTTTTATTGGGATGGTGTTTGGAACCAACACTTTTATATATATTACTTGATGAGCATTTTGAAGGAGGTGGAAATTTTTTATATGTGGGAGTCCTCTTTGCTTGTGGGTACACATTTTGATTTACTTTTGGATTTGACATATTTTCTTTTATTTTATTTTATTTTCTTTGAGATCTAGTTTAACTTTATTTGTCCATTTCTATTTTTGTTTGATTTTATGGCCTTTGACATTTGATTTTGGACATTTGATTTGTACAGCTTTTGTTTTTGTTGGTTTCCAAGGGAAGGATTATGGTAATGCCAATTGTTGGTGTGGATGGAAGGAATTTTGGCAACAATCTTATGACAACGACTGCCCATGGACTCCATTTTGAAGCTTATATCAAATAAAGTTGCCCCCAATATCAAGGGGGTACCACTAACATTGTTTTATTTGCTGATTGAGGAATAGACAAGACCTTGATGCCTGTAATTTTCCTGAAGTTGTATTGGTTCTCGAATGCCTTGCTCATGTATGCCTAGTCCTTTGCCTTGATATTGCATGTTCTGATAGATTCTGTTTGCGATGGGGTATTTGTTGTTTTGAAAGCAAGATGCTAACCCCTTATTGTGTATGTGGACACTGTCACTTGGAATGTTCTCATTTGCAAGAAATCCCACTCTGATAAAAGTAGATGATCCTAATTGATAGGGTTTCTTAGCTTTGTTGACATTTGTGATAGATTTCTGATTGATATCCTTGGTATTATTTTGTGACATGTAAGATTCAGATGATTATATTGGTACTTCCAAATCAATGCCAAAACCTTCTTTATGGTCATTGCCATAGAGTCCAGTGAATTCAACTATAGCTTGATCATTTGAAAATATTTCAATAGTGGAAGACTTTTGTTTTGGAGGAATATCGTCTATGTGTCCCATGGAGGCAAGTGTCACTAGTCAGGGCTTGAATAGTGTCATCGTCAAGTGTTTGATCATGAATGGCATAAAGGTCAAGGAGTGGATCATTTTGGACTTCTTGGTCAATGGTAGTGTCTTGGTCAAAGATGGGGTTGTCTTGGATGATATGATTGGGAATGGAGTTTTTGTTAAGGGTAGGTGTATTTTGGATGCCATCGTTATTTAAGATGACTTATTGGATGGACTTAAAGATAGGGTCATGGGATGGACCACTTTGGTCTCGACATGAAGGTGATGTTATGATGTCATGCTTTGGGTTTTCTTCTTGAAATGTATCCTCAAGTTTATTAAATGGGGTATGACTCTGGATTAGGATAGGATTTGCATGAACAAATGTTTGTTGGGACAAAATGACTTGGAAAGGATTAATGGATGGAGGACTAGAATAAGACATGGAGACTTGGAAGGGTTTAGTGGATGAAGGACTATGATAGGACATGGAAACTTGGACTGGATTAGTAGGTGAAAGACTGGGATACAACATGGAGACTTGAATTGGGCTAACTAATGATGGACTAAAATAGGGCATGGAAGTTTGGAATGGGTTGAGGGATGATTGGTTTCCCTTGTCAAGGTTAGGTAGGGACAATAAGTGGATGTTTGTTGTGAATTAATCATGAGGTTTGTGTTAATGGACATTTGATAGTGAGGGTTGATGGATGGAGGACTAGGATTTATGGGTTGTTGGTAGGAAAGGCATTGGTTTTTGGATTTTACACATTATCTTTTGAAGTCTAAGGCTTGTTGGTATTGGTGATTATAGAGCAATTCGTATTCAACTTGACTAGTAAGAATATAAAGGTCAATGGAAGACATGGTGACAATGCAAAGATATGACTCAAGCCTAAAGTATGCACCCTAAGTTTTACTGATTTTAGATAGAGAACATTAAGGAAATGTGTTTTTAGACACATTGAAAGTGCCTGATTTTGGACTTAGACAATGATAGTGATTTTTATAAATGTCTAGAAAATGCGTCATTTTAGGTATCAATTACGGTTCAAAAGAGAAAAAGCATCATTTTGGGTCTCAATTGCATTGCAAAATGGCACATGCATTGCAAATGTTTATTGACAGTGTTTAGACTTGGGTTTTGGGCTAGGAAATTATGTCGTTTTAGGTTAAAAATGTGTTTTAGGATAAGCAAATGTGGCTCTACAAATATTAGATGCGGCTTAGTAAAGTAATTACATCATTGATAAGGTTAGATACGGTTCAAGACAACCAGATGTGTCATAGAAAGTATCAAATGCAGCTTAGTAGAGTGATTGCGGCACAATAATTGTCAAATGCGGTGCAAAATAGTGAATGCATTTCAACAAATCTATTGTAGCAGAGGAAGTCTAGTTTGTTTGTAATTTTTGATAGAATTTTGGAATTGTTTCAAGTTGAATGATTGTTTCCAGATCTATGAAATGGTGTTTGTTTGTTTAATGTCTTCAGAAAAGACTTGGAAAACACAATATCTTGTCTTTGAAACTTTTAAAATATGCACAATGAAGAGAAGCACAATCCTAGGTTAGGAAAAGACAATATTTGCTAGATTCCATGTGGGTTTCCCCAACCACACTTATTCTTAGTGGATGAATTCAAAAGATTGGCCACAAAGGATGATGGAGCCCTCCAGATTCTTGATATTTTGAGACCTTCTTGTGTTTGGTATTAGCATGTCACATGTCACCCACTAGTATGGATTTAAGGTTTTCCTTAGGTAACCTGGTTGCCTAATTGATCCATCTACAAGCCTTTGGAATTTTATTTTTGTGTTGATTGATTGTCCTAGTTGCCAGTGACATAAGTTGTATTCTGATCCATCATTATGTGTTCCTTACCAGCCCCTTTTGTTTAGGTTATTTGATAATCTCTTGTTACAAATAATTTTAATTCTGATAAGGTTGGGTTCTAATATTTGGCTCATAAATGACTTAATTTTAAGTCATCAATCTCCAAGGGTAAATCCTCGTTGGCCTAGTAAAGGACCTCTTTCATGAATAACTTCATTACATGTGCAGGTTTGAAAATAACAAGATTGTGGGATTCAATCTGAGATGCTCCCCATTGGCTCACACATTCTAAGTGACGGTAGTTTATTTATGGTCAGGTTAGCAAAATGTTGACACGTGTTCGATCAGGATAGTGGATCCAACAGTTGTGTTTCATTCCAATGCTTGAGCTTTTAAGATCAATGGTGATGGTTGAAAGATGAATGATGATCACCACTGTTCCCCAACAACTCATGAAAAAAAGATGTAGGATTCTTAAAAGTAGCAAGATCCATGAGAAGCTATTGTGTACACTCTACAACTATTGATGGGTGGAGCCCATAAATGAGTGAAGAGGGTCCATTTGGTACATTTCTATTGGCCATTTGTCCAGGTTGGAGGAATGATGTAAATTCAAATGTCATTGACTCAATATGAGTCATTTGAGGAGGCCATTTGAGCTAAAAATCAATGATGTACATTTAAAGTTGTGAACTACGCCCATTGCAATTATTTCACTTCATGCGAGTGGGAGTAAATGACATAGGTGACCTTTAAAATTATTCAATTCCTTTCAAATTTTGTGTGTATAGCTTGTTCTCACCAATTTGGGATCTGAAGACGTGTTCGGGGTGATACAGAGAATTGAAAGAACCAATTTGTAGAAGTCATTTTGGCTGGTATTAGAGTTTATAACAATTGAAAGTTGTAAGTACGACAAACACAGTTTTATGCTTTTCCCATTTTTTTAATTAGGGCTTGTTTTCAATTTTATTTCAGACAAATGCATTTATTTTTTTACTTTTATTGCTTTGAATTAGGGTTAATTATGGTTTTAAAAGGCCATAACCTTGTGAAGTCTTTTGGAATTTGCATTCGTTATGAATCATAGGATGCAATTAGGAAGTTGATAGTTAAAATTCTTCCTGTTAAAACCTTGGTATACATAAAACCCATGGCTCCCAAAGTATAGATTGCCACCTCTTCGAGTCAGTCTAGATCATTCTCCCAAGATGTAATTGACTTGCTTCGTCCATCTACAAGTAAGAAACTAGAAGGAAAGGTCTTGTTTTGGGGCCCTATTGTGAGAGAGGGAGTGATAGATAAAGCTTTCTTCATAAAGCATGTCAAGACACCTTACATCGGATGGCAGTTGTTTCAACATTGGTTTGGGAATAGGAACCTTGGAGCTCCTCTAAGTAATCCTTGGAGGTTGGATATGGGAAAGGTGATTCTCCCAAATATATACATGGATGTTGTTCTTCCAAAGGATATCGCCTCGAAGTATGACCTGGTTTCCAGGGTGGTCAAGACATTTGATGGGGTAGATATGGTAAGGATAACCAAGAAGGAAATTGAAGAAATTTTTGACTTGCATGAGTGGAGTCCAGATATGGTCCCTTTGGACATGGATGATATTAGAATAGAATATGACAATACCAAAATTTTCATTAGAACAAGGATGTTTCCTCTACATACTACAGTGATGGGCACTGGGAAACATAAGAAGCAGATTAAGATTGATGACAAGGAGCTCAAGCCTTTCCCAATGAGCTATTTTTCCAGTTATTTCAGAAAGACTATGTATTCTCTATACCAAACCATTGCTTCTACCCCACCCGACACTTTATAGAAAGAATACAGTTATCTCGCCACACATTTGAAACACCCACCATATAGTATTGTCTTTGATTATGGTACCTATCTGGCAGAACATATCCACAAAGGCTTAGTTGAGCTAAAATAAGGAATGTAATGGGTAAAGTTCTAGTGGTATTTGCTATTGATGAATATTTTTTTTCATAGGGGACAAAAAGTTTTTAAAACGATATCACTTTGAGAAGAGAGGAGGAAGGTGTTGACTTGCTTGTTTAGTGTTGGACTTAAATTCTAGATAAAGATGACAAGAAATACAATTTTGTAATGTTTCGAAATGGTTTTGCATCCAGGAAAAGGAGGTCCTTGATATTTGAATCGTCAATAATTTTCATAGAAATTCATGAGCTCTTGAGACCCATGGAGATGAGACTAGACTTGAAATTTAGTCATAATTAGGGAGATTTGATTTTATATCCTAACAAGACAATTTTCAGGGTATATGGCAATGGTCTGGACCCATATTTCTTGCCAAGGGATGTGCCTTTGAGGATAGTATTCCTTGAAATCATAAGGCAACTAGGAGCTTCACAAATAGTGTATCTACTAGATACAGCAAGGAAATAAGATGGTACATCTGCTAGCACCTTATGATTTGATGACTATGAACCCAAGGAATCATGATCCTGGAGGCTTCATTAGTAAGCTAAAATTAGATAAGAAAATGGGTACTTTTGTGCATGTTTTTTATTATCCTA
Source organism: Sequoia sempervirens (assembly GCA_007258455.2). NCBI lineage: Eukaryota > Viridiplantae > Streptophyta > Pinopsida > Cupressales > Cupressaceae > Sequoia > Sequoia sempervirens. Next base: position 455,960,063 of record VDFB02000015.1, on the reverse strand, counting down.
AAGATGTCATTAGGAACATTTTTAGCCCTAAAGAAAAAGATGAAAGGAAGGCTAAATACCTTGCTTAGAAGAAGATGTTGAAGTGAAATTGGAAGAGAGACCTACAAACCACCCACCCAAGCAATTAAGAACTTATTCCAGGAGGAAGAAATTAACAGACGAAGGAAAAAGATTTCCAACCCTAGTAACTTCTAAGGGGCCAAAGGTATATTCTCTTGAGAATACATTGTCATCACCACCCACACACGCTCCTTTTCCTATGATTGATCTTGACTCTCCCCCTGTAAGCCATGTGAGGAGTGGTTGAGTACTCTGATTTAGAGGAGGATGACATCTATATCACTCCAGAGGATATGCAACTAGGAATGCCTCCTCCTGAAAGGGATTTTTCCTTAAGTTCATAACAGAGTAGTCTTAGATTTGGAAAGCTTGACATTAGTGGTCTAAATATTGCAGATGATTTTAGAGTAGAAGCTTGTAAGGAGCATATGGAAGATGATTCCTTTATTGAAACATCTGCATTCAAATATTTATGGTGGAAATCTAAAACTATAGAATATGCAGAGAAAGTGGCCACTGAAAGGAGTTTGCATCTCGAATTTCCTAAAAGTGTCATCTAGGAAAATGTGAGAAGCATTATGACAGACGAGTTTCAAAAGATTAATGCCCAGGAGGGAAGGGAACTTGTAAAGAAGAGTGGTGTGGTACTACTACTAGAATGGAATATTGTTGATTCTATTGTTGTAGATTCCTTAAGGAGGGTGAAAGGACTCTACTGCAAATAGAAGAAGAATTAGAGATGGCACTTCATAGTTCATTATTTAGTGAGGATTGGGATGCATTGGCAATATGGTCATTATCTGTAGAATCTAGAAAACCAGCCCTTGTAAAGCCATCATATCCAAGTGGACAATTTCTTGTGAAGAGATTTACTAATACCCCAACTTTAGAGGTTGCTGGCATGGTTGTTAATGTTGCTAGATTCACTAAAGCAATTGTGGAAAGTCTCACCCTGGAGAGGGATGATTTTAGGAATAAATATCAAGAGCTTCTCAAAGAATATGCAAATAGCCAATGGAAGGTAGTTGTATTAGAAACTGAGCTAGCATTCTATAAATAAAGGGGACAAGTGCAAAGAGAACAAGGTTAGCCCAGCTCAAGTCACTCACCTCTAATGTCTACAGTTGCATCTTCTCAACATTCACCTCCAAACAAAGCCTTAGCAATGGTACCATATAGTTTGGGACAAGGACCACTCTCAGTTGAGGAATTGACCCAACCAGGTCACATCTCATATAATGAACAAACAAGGGACTAGATTCTCCTACAAATTGAAACATATAAGGGGTTGGGAAAGGCTCAAGGCACAATGTATGAAAATGTATCAAAAAAAATTCATACTATTTTGAAACATTTGAATGAGAAGATCTAGGTTAGAATGAATAGCACACATGACAATTAGGCCTTGATGATGCAAGCAATAGGATTGTCCCAAAGGGACAAAGGGTTAGCCATGCCAATCTTGAATAAGTGGATCCTAAGAGCTAAGAGATTAATGTTAATAGTAGTAGGAGCTGACCAACATGAAGACAAATATCCCCATGTGCTTTTGACCTATAGATTTGTGTGTGAACTAAGTGAGCAAAAGTTTCAAGGATACATAGCTCCACTGGAGCAAAAGATAAGAGAATTAATTGCTCAGTATGATTTTTTAGATTTGTCACCATTGCCAGATATTTTTCTCACTAATTATCAAGTGAAATCACAAGTATAGAAGAAAGATTTGGATAAGGTTATAGATTTCCAGGTGAATGAAATCTGTAAGGAAATTGATATTAATGTCTTTAATGGCACGTTGGGAAAGTTGATGTTCATTGTTAGCTTTCTGGAGGACTTTGAAAAGGAATCCAATTTCGTAATCACCAAGTACTCCCCATAAAGGAAGACATTAGATAAAGTTATTCATTTTAACTAGCCATCTGATGAGGAATATGAAGAATGGGGAAGAATATTTGTTGGACAATTTGGCTTGTAGACATGGATGTGAAACATATAATTGGTCAAGTATTGTACAGGTCTAGCCTCATAGGTTATAATTGATACTTTCAGAGGAAAGTATCAATTATTGATGATGTGGAATGCTGACTGGGGTATAAATTCATTTTGGTCTACATCATTTTGTCATCTTGCTTGATGAGATGGACATTCTATGATGAAGAAAATATTCTTTTTGACATGTACTTTTGGGAAGGAAAACTTGTTCCATATAACGACTGTAAATAATATTTGTCTCATATGTATTCCATCCATTTTGTAGAATGCAAATGTAACTGCATTAGGGAATATGTTTTGTAGTGGTCCAATTAGAATGTGACATGTGTACATCTGGCCTCAAGATTTTTTTTGCTCCCTTATTCTAAAAATGGCAATCTAGGGCCATTTGTGCAGGTCTTTTGTTGAATTTTGGAGCTGAATTGTGAAAAATTGAGAACACAGAGTGAATATGTTGAGTCTTTATCTAATGCCTTGAGTCTAGGTAGTATGTTTTGTTAAATACATAGTTTTTGAACATGTCTAAATGATAATGGAGATTTTTTGAGTCTATATTCTCTCCAATTTGATTGTGTATACAAATTATTAAATAAATTTTGATCAAATATCATTTCCTTGATTGTCATAATTTCACATTTTGGTATGTGTTTTGGTTTTAGCTCTTGTTTATAGAATGAGTTAAAATTCTTGAATTAAACCATGAATTCATATGCATGTTCATTGGATGTGATAAGTAGTCTATAGAATTTGGTTATAGATTTGTGAATTGCAAAGTGATGTCACTTAGATCTTTAATGTTCAGAATTAAATATACCTTATATTGCAATTTTCTTAGACTCCTAGCCCATAGATTATGGCATTGATCCTAATATCTTTAAGTATTTCTCATTGCTCTAGCTACCTGACTTAAGAACAATCTTCAAAATGATCATTGATCTATCTTTTGAGTTGTAGTTTGTATTATCTTATGTTCTTGACTTAAGATGTATAATTCATTCAAGGAAATTACAACTTCTTGGATAGTTTCTTCTTATCAATCATGGTTGAGAATTTATCTACTTGAATATGCAATGTGCATGTGAATTTTTTGAGGAAGTCATATAATATACATTGTAGGACTACCCTCCCAAGTTTTGTAGAGCCTGAAGTCCAAGAGATAAAGCAATTGATTCTATATCTCATTCGTTGGCCAATTATCTTGTAGGTATCCAAGAATTGAGTCTAGAAAACTCATAGGTATCTAGCAAGATCTGATTGGTTCATTGTAAATAGCCAATAGAATGGTGACTCTAATGGGGATGTAAGCTTTCAAATTATCACTTTTACAGAATGAATTATCATAGATCACTATGTTATATGGTGATATTTACTTATAGAGTCAGTCAAGTAAAAGCATCTGCTAGATTTTAGAAAAAATATTTTCCAAATAGTTCACCTAAGTCCTGCTAAGTTTCTTGCCCATTTTTCTTCAAATCTTGTGTCCAAAATTCATGCAGAGGCATGTCGTATGTGTCAAAGTTTATCTCAATTTCTAAAGCTCTATCAAAATTTGCACAAAGTATAGCAAAATTGCTAACAATTTGTGCCAAGGAATTTTGGTGGTGACTTTGACATCTCTTCACCAATGTGAGCCAGTGTTTAAGGAAATCAAAGATGTAAAGAAGAAAACTATAAATAAATCAAGGAAGGTGAAAAATGTGAAGAATATTCAAGCATAAATGATACAAACATGAGGCCACATGAAGAAGCATCTAGAATAGAAACTGGAAGGTGAATTACACAAGAATGAAAACCCACATGGGAAATGGATAAAGGAAAAGGCTATAGGAAAAGGTAATTCTACCACTCATCCTACCCCTAAACATGAAATACATTCTAATTCTAGTTCAGAATGTGAAATAAATTTACTGGACTTTAGTGATAATAATTCTAATGAGATGGGGGAAGTTTTTATGAAGTCTGTTTTAAATGAGTACTCAAATCTAGGCATGCATGCCATGAAGCAAAGAGAAAGGGATGGAATAGAAAGGGACAATGTTAGTGCTAGGATTGCTAGAGTTGAAGGATATATCACTTGAAATTCCCATACTTATACCCCAATTCCCAATGACTTGCTAACTGGAGATGATTATTCCCATGATCTTCAAGATGAAAATGTAGTTTCGTCTGATAGAGAGTCTACCTTACTAGATGAAGAAGAAGTGTTGAATGATATGTGTTCACTTAATCATCAAGCTTCTAAGTGCACCAAAAATAGGAAGAAGAGGGATGCAAAGAAGGAGAAAATAATTAAGGATGTCATGGTGCAAAGGGATATGTTGATAAGGAAGGTAGAAGAGATGGAGGCCTTGGAAAAATTGGCAGCCCAAGCTCATCAAGAGAATGAGCCAGTTGTGAGGGAGATTGTAGGAAAAATCCCTGTAAAACCCACAGCTAAAAATACTATTGTAGACCCACAAAATAATAAGGCAGAAAAGACTTCTACCTCATCTAACCCTCCTCCTCCTCCCAAAATTACAAAGTGTGAATCCCATGAGGTTGATAAAGGGAAATGACCTATAGGAGAGAAAAATGGAAATGAAGGGGTAAAAATTGATGAGGGGGGTGCTTCCAAGAAAGATGCATCACAAGATACTTATGTCCCAATGTTGGAAAAACTGATGAAAGAAAATGAGGAATTGGATAGGAAGATGAAGGAGATTGAGTTATTGGCTATGAACAAAGGGATGAAGAAGAAGCTTAGCTTCTTGGAATCTACACTGAATGATCCTGTCACTGAAGCCCAGAGCCCTCAAGGTTGTGCATCCTCCTCAAACCATCATGATAGTGACAAAACATCACCCATTGGTAACCCCTCTAGTTCTTCCTTGCAGCATGAAGATAGAGCTAGAATCGTCCACTTCAATGATCAACATGATTCTCAACACAAAAGGTCTGGACATAAAAGTGAATGAAGGAGAGGCAATGACAGTTAAGATGAGGAAGAAGGACCGGTTAGGAGAAGATTACTGCATACTAATAGGTATAGGAAACTATGTTTTTCAAATATCCCAAGATACCCCAATCTAGTACTAGACAATGCCAGGAAACATGTGCCTAAATTTACCAAAACAATGCTCTCAGTGGTGAAGACCATTTGAAGGATTTTCAAATTTTTATAGAAGACTTTGAATTATGGGATGAGGATGTGGATATGAAATACTTTATGCAATCCTTGACAGAGATGTAATGGATTGGTGTAGAAGATTTCTAGATTCAAGCATTGATTCTAAGGATTCATTCTTTTGAATCTTCAGAGAGCAATATGGAGACCAAACCGATCCACGATTTAGGTTGAATGACTTTAATAATATCACAAAAGGACACAATGAGATGGCTACTGAATTCAATGTGAGATTCCAAAAGACAATGAATAAAGTCCCTGGATTGCTAAGGCCCAATGAGAGAGCATGTTTGGTTGTATATTGTAATGTGTATGACTCTAAGATGTGTTATTTGCTTAGAGACAAGAATCCATAGTCTTTGAGGGAGGCCTATAAGATGGTAGTGAATATTGAAAATAATAAAAGGGTATCTAGAAAGGTTGGTAGAAGGGATGATCCTAGTCCTTATAATAATTCAAAAGCCCAAACTAATAAATCAGTAAAATTTGCATCCCCAGATGAAAAGCTAGATCAAGTTCTAAATATACTACAAAAAGTAGGCGAAGAATGAAAAACCTCAGTTTTAGAGGAATGAGAGGCATCCAAGGCCCCAAGACTATCCTTGCCATACAACTTTTCATAATGGGAAGCTAGTTAAAAATAATTAGAAGAAATTTCAAGTTACACTTGACCCTTTAAATAAAAATACAAAAAATGTTGTTGAAGACTTACCATTGTGTGGAGTATGTGAGATGCCTCACTCGTCACAACAATGTGTAGTTGCAAGGTTCTTGGAAGAAAACCAAGATGATCAAAGGGAGTCTGATTCTCTCCATAATACAAATGAAACCGCAAATGTATTCATGACCAAGTCAGACTTGGAATGTAGTGATTATTCTTCTAGTGATGATGTTGACACCAATGATGTGGAAGTGTAGAGACATGAAGTAGGTTTATATCATCAACAAGTCCTTTCAAATGAGGAAAGGGATGATGAGTACACTACTTACAATCTTGAAGCATGTAATGTTTCCTTGAGAAGACCATCCAATGAAGAAATAAAGAAGTATACAATTGCACTAGCTGCTAGAGCTCAAGAAAGAAGTGATCTCCAATTGAGGAATAGGGTAGTGAGTGGAAACCAAGATCACCTGGGAGGCATATGTATTAAAGAGAACAATGCAAATAGTAAAGGAGTCAAGGAAGATAATAAGAAGGAAGAAAACAAGCCCAAAGAAGCTAAAGAAATAAGAATTTGGGCTAAGAAAGGTAGCAAAGAAAAGGCCACTACTGAAGTTACAAAACAAGATTTGAAGGCAAAAAAGTTGAAGCCTACCATTGAGAAAGTTGATAAGTAAGCTGATAAGGTTATCCCTCAGGACAAGTATTTCCAGAGATTCCAAATTATTTCCCTATTGATATATTTCAAGTCCTATCTCAAATCTGGGTCACAGTCCCATTTCTTGAAATGATGAGGATTGATGACCATAAGAACAAGACAATGGCTATTATCAACAACATTACAAGGAATAGTAAACATAAAATAGAGGTTGACCTACCTAAAACAAGTAAAGGTCAAGCAAAGCATGTTGAGGTAGGGTCATTTTTCAATGAGAACCCTAAGATATACTTGGGAACTACCATCACTGCAAACCCAAGTTTAGTTAATTCTTTCTTTCTAAGTTTGATCATTGATGGAAAAATAATCAAAAATTGTATGATAGATTGGGTGCTTCAAAAAATGTCATGTTGGTCAAGATAATGGATGAAATGGGCTTGAAGGTTGATAGCACATATGCAAAGTGCTATGATATAGATTCTAGAGAAGTCACCATTATAGGTGTAATCTATGAGGTCCCATATAGACTGCTTGCATTCCCTAAAGAGGAGTTGGTCATGAGTGTCACAATTGTGGACATTCTACCAACATATGAAATGCTACTTTCAAGACAATGGTGTGCTTCCATGGGAGGAAGTATGCAATGTGATCTATCATTTGCCACCTTCTCCATTGATTAAAAATATGTCAAAATTTCCTGAGAATCAGGATTTTGACATATGATTGATCATGTTGAAGAGTTAGAAGAACCCCCAATAATAAATTTTCTAGACACTAATATGGACACCTTTCGTGTAGAAGAAGTGGAGCAAGAAGAAGGATAAGTTAGGCATCCCCCAATTTTTAGAGAGGTCTTGCAAGAACCATAGGAAGATGCCTTATGGACACTGTATTTTGATGAAGCCTGCTCAAAAGAAGGCTCAAGTGCTGGAGTCATTTTAATTTCTCCCCAAGGTAAGACTTTTAAATACTCCTTCTTACTGTAGTTTACATTTACAAATAATGTTGCTAAATATGAGGCCTTGTTACTTGGTTTAAAGTTAGCCTCCAAACATAGAATAAAGTTGATAGAAGTATGTAGGGATTCTGAATTAGTAGTCTCTCAAGTCAGATCTAGATTTGTCACTAGGGATAAAAGATTGATACAATATAGGAATGAGGTATGGGATACTATTGAGGCATTCGATGCTTTTGGGATAGACTGGATAAAAAGAGGATAGAATGCCAAAGCAGGTTTGCTGGCTAATATTACAATCAATCTTGATGATGTGACTTTTGATGGTGTCTCACAAATTGAGGTACAAACAAGGCCTGCAGTGCCAGATAACATCTGCAATTGGTAGGTTTTTGATGATGTAATGACATATTGAGATTCTTACAGTGTGTTGACAAGTATGAGAATCAAGAGATTGACTTCAGTTCATATGTGGTGGAAGTTGATGGAAAGGATACACTATTTGGTAATGAATTCATTCAGTTGAAAACCAATAAAATTCCTAAGGGACTCGTTGCACTTGAGAGGGTCTTTAATGGCCCAGAAATATCAAATTAAAAAAAATCTAGTGCACACAAAGAGGATTTAGAGGAAATAAATTTGGGAATAGAAAATGCTCCTAAAAAGGTATACATAAGAAAAAGGATGAAGCCACATGTGAGGAAAAAGTTAATTGCTTTGGTACGAAAATACATACATGTGTTTGCATGGTCCTACAACAACTTGAAAGCTTACAAGGAAGATTTGTTCCAACATGAGATCCCTTTGAAGCCTGACAAAAAACCATTTAGGAAAAAATAGAGGCCGATTAAACCTAACTTAAGGCCTAATATGCAAGAGGAGATTGCCAAGTTGAGTGATGCAGGAATTATTAAACCTATAAGACACTCCTAATGGGTGTCCAACTTGGTACTGGTTAGAAAAAAGAATGACAACTTAAGATAATGTGTGGATTTCGGGAACCTCAACATTGCATATTTAAAAGATAATTACCCTTTACCTAACATGGAAGCAATTCTACAAAAGGTGACAGGTTGTGAATTGTTTTCCATGATGGATGGATTCTTTGGTTATAACCAACTTATGGTGAGGGAATTAGAGCAGTACAAAGTAGCATTTACCACACCTTGGGGAACTTATGTTTACGTGAGGATTCCCTTTGGCGTGGTAAGTGCTGGTGTCACATTTCAGAGACCCTTGGATGTGGTTTTTGCTGACTTCTTAGATTTATTTTTGGCTATTTACCAAGATGATCTTACTACCCAAAGTAAGAAGAAAGAGGACCACTATTCACATCTTGAGAAGATATTCATCAAAGCCTTGGAATATGGTATCTCATTGAATCACAAGAAGTGTGCCTTTGGAGTTAAACAAGGAAAGCAACTAGGACATATTGTCTCTAAAGATGGTATGAGGATTGACCCTAAAAGAGTAGTAGCTATAGACAAGATTACACCACCAAGAAATGTCAAAGGGATTCAGTCATGTTTTGGGAAAATAAACTTTCTAAGGAGATTTGTGACTAATTTTGTAGAGATAGTTAGACCTATCTCAAATATGCTCAAGAAAGGAGAGAAGAAGGCATGGTTAGAAGAACCTCTTAAAGCTTTTCAAGCTATCAAAGATGTTATTAAAGCTGCACCTATCTTGAAGACTCCTGATTATATCAAGCCATTTCAATTTGTTTACATTTTCTTCTTTTCATACTGTAGCAGGAGTCTTGTTGCATAAAAATGATGAAGGTTTTGAGCAACCAATTTCCTTTCTTAGCAAGTCCTTACAAGAAGCTGAGCTCAAGTATGACACCATTGAGAAGCAAGCCTATGCCTTAGTTGAGGTAGTTAATAATTTTAGAACATATCTAACTGGTGCAACTGTTGTAGCCTACGTCCCAAGTGTCGTAGTCAAGGACATTTTTACTTAGAAGGAAACTACAGGTAGGAGATGTAGATGGATTAATAGAATCCAAGAGTTCAACATAGATATTTAGATTAAAAATTTGTTCAGAGTCCAGGGATTGGCTAAAATCATGGCTAAAATGAATTTGGAGGCCAATTAGATTAATGAGGTTGAACAAGAAAAAATTGCTCCCATCTGTGATATGCAAACATGTGGATGGTATAGAAGGATTGTTGAATATTTCGAAACCATGAAATTCCCTGATGGCATGCCAAATAATGAGAAGAAAAATATAAAGTTGCAAGCACTTAAGTATGCCATCATTGATGGTGAACTCTGGTGGAGGAGCCCAAAGGGTGTGCTTCTTGGATGTGTGGATGGTGACCAAGCGGAAGACTTGTTAATTGAAATGCACAAGGGTGTGTGTGGAGGTCACTATATGGCTAAGACTATTGAAAATAAGGTACTAAGGGTAGGCTTTTGGTGGCCTATAGTATTCAAAGATGCACATAGACTTGTAAAGAAGTGTGATGCCTATTAGAGGTTCACAAGTAAACTAAAGTTCTCAGGTGACCTACCTCTCAAGCTAGTTTCAACACCAACCCCCTTCCAACAGTGGAGTATTGACTTTATTAGAGAAATGGTGGTGAATTCTAGTGGAGGAGATTTTTGGATCTTGGTTGAAACCAATTATTTCATGAAGTGGGTTGAAGCCATTCCTACTAGGAAGGAAACTAGTAAGGTTTTCATTGATTTCCTGATGAATAATATTTTGAGTAGGTTTGGTGTTCCTGAAAGAATTGTCTCTGATAACACCATGTGCTTTAGGTATGAGGAATTCATGGATTTTTGCAACCAACATGGCATAAATGTATCTTACTCATCCCATACCATCCCCAAGGGAATGGACAATTTGAATCCAATAATAAGAGTCTTATGAAGATCATTAAATGGGTCCTTGAGAAGAATAAGAAAGCCTCTGATTCAAAAATACAACTGGCATTGTGGGCAGATAGAACCATAGTCAAGAAGGCTATTGTACACTCTACTTTTAACTTGGTATATGGGATAGAAGCCAGAATACCCAACAATAATCTGATGAAAATGTATAAATTTGTTCAAAAGTACGATACTGACGTATGTGATAAGATGGAAAATATGATGGATGAATTGGCCGAGCTCGATGAGAAGAGGAGAGAAGATCACAAGAAGAATGAGAAAATTCAGCTCCAAGTCAAATATTTGCATGAAAAAGGGGTCGTTTAGAGGAAATTTGAGGTAGAATGTACGGCTTTGATGTGGAACGCTAAGCTGGAGGATAAAGGAAAACATGGGAAGTTTGACCCCTTATGGCTTGGACCTTAATCGTAGACACTCATGGGGAAGATTCTTACTTCCTATAGTCACTATCAAGTGAATTTCTTGAACTGCCAGTACATGGATAGTTTCTAAAACCCTATTTATCTTCAAATAGGTTCTGATTCCATGTACAATGTATAGTCCTATAAATTTTTTATATTGGGTTTGGTGTGTTTGCTTTCTGCTGCATCTACTTTCCTTGTCTTCGCAAGCTCCTAGGTTTTTTGAGTTTCTCTATGTTTTGTCTTCTTCACTAAGAGATCTGTTTCTGCCATACCCACTAGGGGTATGCATCCCCAAGCATGAGACACTTATAGAGCCCTCACAATTCTTGATATTTTGAGACTTTTTTGTGCTTGGTATTAGCATGTCACATGTCACCTATTGGTATGGGTTTAAGGTTTTACTTAGGTAACTTGGTTGCCTAATTGATCCATCTACAAGCCTTTGGCATTTTATTTTTTTTTGATTGATTTTCCTAGTTACCAGTGACATAAGTTGTATTATGAGCCATCATTATGTGTTCCTTACTGACCCCTTTTGCTTAGGTTATTCTATCATCTCCTATTGCAAAGTGTTTTAATTCTGCCAAGGTCAGGTTCTAATATTTGGCTCATAAATGACTTAAGTTTAAGTCATTGATCTACAAGGGTAGATCCTCGTCAACCTACTCAAGGCCCTCTTTTATGAATAAATTTTTTGTGTGTGTAGGTTTGAAGATCGCAAGATCATAAGATTCAACCTAAGTTGCTCCCCACTGGCTCGTTCATTCTAAGTTACAACAATTTATTTATGGCAAGGTCAGTGAAATGTTGACATGTGTTTGACTAGGCAAGTGGATCTAGCCGGTGTGTTTCATTCCAATGCTCAAGCTTTTAAAATCAATAATAACAATTGAAAGATCAAAGATGATCACCACCATTCCCCACTAGCTTGTGAAAAAAAGATGCAGGTTTGTTAAAAGTAGTGAGACCCATGAGAAGCTGCCACGTACACTCTACAACTACTGATGGGTGGAGCCCACAAATGAGTGAAGAAGGTCCAGTTGGTATGTTTCTATTTTCCATTTATGTAGGCTGGAACAACAATGTAAATTTAATTTTCATTGACTCAATCTGAGTCGTTCGAGAAGCCCATCTTAGTTAAAAATTGACGATGCACATTCAATGTTGCAAAGTATGTTGATTACAATTGTTTCACTTCATGGGAGTGGGAGTAGATCACAGAGGTGACCTGTAAACTTATTCAATTCCTTTCAAAAAAATTGTATACAGCCTCTTCTTGCCAATTTTGGATCTGAATATGTGCTTGGGGTGATACAAATAATTGAAAGAACTAATTTATAGAAGTCATTATGGTTGGTATTAGGCTTTATCGTAATTGAAAGTTGTAAGTACGACAAATGCAGTTTTATGGTTTTTTAGTTTTTTGAATTAGGGCTTTCTTTCAATTTTCTTTTATTGCTTTGAATTAGGATTGGTTCTACTTTTAAATTGCGATAACCCTGTGAAGTCTTCTAGAATTTTTATTCGTTCTAAGTCATAGGTTGCAATTAGGAAGTTGATAGTTAAAATTCTTCCTGTTAAAACCCTATTATACATAAAACCCATGGCTCCCAAATTATAGATTTCCACCTCTTTGAAACAGTCCAAATTCTCCCAAGATGTAATTGACTTGCTTCCCCCATCTACGAGTAAGAAACCAAAAGGAAAGTTCTTGTTTCAGAGCCCTACTATGAGAGCGGGAGTCATAGATAAATCCTTCTTCATAAAGGATGCTGAAGCACCTTACAGTAGATGGCAGTTGTTTGAACATTGGTTCAGGAATAGGAACCTTGGAGCTCTTCTTAATAATCCTTAGAGGTTGCATATGGGATAGGTGATTGTCCTCAATATATACATGGATGTTGATCTCCTGAGGGATATCGCTTCGAAGTATGACCCAGTTTCAAGGGTGGTAAGGACATTTGATGGGGTAGATATGGTAAGCATAACCTATAAGGAAATTGAAGAAATTTTTGACTTGCATGAGTGGATTCTAGATATGGTCCCTTTGGACATGGATGATATTAGAAGAGAATACAACAATACCAAGGTGTTCATTAGAACAAGGATGTTTCCTCTGCATACTACATTGATGAGAACTATGAAACACAAGAAGTAGATTAAGATTGATGAAAAGGAGCTCGAGCCTTTCCCAATGAGCTATTTTTCAAGTTATTTCAAAAAGACTGTGTATTCTATATACCAAATCATTGGTTCTACCCCACTTGACACTTTGTAGAAAGAATACAATTATCTAGCCACACATTTGCAACACCAACCATATAGTATTGTCTCTGATTATGGTACTTATCTAGCATAACATATCCACAAATACTTAGTTAAGCTGAAAGAAGGAAAGCAATGGATAAAGTTCTGGTGGTATTCGCTATTGATGCATATGTTTTTGCATAGGGGAAAAAAGGTTTCTAAAAAGGATATCACTTTGAGAAGAAAGGATGAAGGTGTTGACTTGCCTATTCAATGTTGGACTCAAATTCTAGATAAAGATGACAAGAAATACAATTGTGTAATGTTTCAAAATGATTTTGTATCCAGGATAAGGAGGTCCTTAATATTTGAACCTCCAAGAATTCCCAGAGCAATTCATGAGTTCTTGAGACCCATGGAGATGAGACTAGACTTTAATTTGAATCATAATTGGGGAGATTTTATTTTATATCCTGACAACAATTTTAAGGGTATATGGCAATGGTCTAGACCTATATGTCTTTCCAAGGGATGTGTCTTTTAGGATAGGAATCCTCAAAATCATGAGGCAACTAGGAGCTTCACAAACAGTGCATCTACTAGATACAACAAGGAAAGGATCATTCTTTCAAGAGTGGACAACATTTTTTTATTATATTTTGGTAAAGGGGGTGTGGAAGCAAATGGTACATCTACTAGCACCTTATAAGTTGATGACTATGTGTCTGAGGAATCATGATCCTGAAGGCTTCATCAGTAAGTTAAAAGAAGATAAGAAAATGTGTGCTTTTGTGCATGTTTCTGATTATCCTGAAGATGTCATTAGGAATGTTTTTAGCCTTGAAGAACAAGATGAAAGGAAGGAAAATACCTTTCTTAGAAGAAGATGTTGAAGTGAAATTGGAAGAGAGACCTACATACTAGCCACCCAAGCAATTAAGAATTTAGTCCAAGAGGAAGAAAGCAATAGATGAAGGAAAAAGTTTCCAACCCAAGTCTCTTCTAAGGGGCTAAAGGTAGATTATCCTAAGAATACATTGTCATCACCACCCACATAGGCTCCCTTGTCTGTGATTGATCTTGACTCTCTGCTTGCAAGCCTTGTCCCTCTCGAGTAGCCAACTTTAAAGAAGCAAAGGATTGAAGTAAAAGGAGTGGTTGAGTACTTTTATGTAGAAGAGGATGACATCTATATCACTCCAGAGGATATGTAGCTAGGAATTCCTCATCCTGAAAGGAAAATTTCCTCAAGTTCAGGATAGAGTAGTCTCAGATTTGGAAAGCTTCACATTAGTGGTCTAAATACTGTAGATGATTTCAGAGTAGAAGCTTGTAAGGAGCTTATGGAAGATGATTCCTTTATTGAAACATCTGCATTCAAATATTTCTGGTGGAAATATAAAACTATAGAATATCCAAAGAAAGTGGCCACTAAAAGGAGTTTGCATCTAGAATTTCTTGAAAGTGTCATCCAATAAAATGTGAGAAGCATTTTGAAGGATGAGTTTCAAAAGATTAATGCCTAGGAGGGTAGGTAGCTTGTAAATAAGAGTGGTGTGCTACTGCTACCAGAATGGAATATTGTTGACGCTATTGTTCTAGATGCCATAAGAAGGGATGAAAGGCCTCTACTGCAAAGAAAAGAAGAATTGGAGATGGCACTCCAGGGTTCAACATTTAGTGAGGATTGGGATGCATTGGTAATATGGTCATTATCTGTAGGATCTAGAAAACTAGCCCTTGTAGAGCCATCAAATCTAAGTGTAAAATTTCTTGTGAAGAGAGTTACTAATATCGTAGCTTTTGAGGTAGTTGACATGGTTGTTAATGTTTCTAGGTTCACTAAAGCATCTGTGGAAAGTCTCACCCTAGAGAGGGATGATTTCAAGAATAAATACCAAGAGCTTCTCAATGAATATGACAATGGCCAGTGGAAGGTAGTTGTATTAGAAATTGAGCTAGCATTTTATAAACAAAGGGGAGAAGTTCAAAGAGAATAGGGTTAGCCCAACTCAAGTCACCTACCTCCAATGTCTCCAGTTGCATCTTCTAAACATTCAGATATAGGCCAAGCCTTAGCAATGGTACCATATAGTTTGGGACAAGGATCACTCTCAGTTGAGGAATCGAGCCAACTAGGTCCCAACTCATCTAATGAACAAACAAGGGAGAAACTTCTCCTACAAATTAAAACATATAAGGGGTTGTTGGAAAAGGCTCAGGTCACAATGTATGAAAATGCATCAAAAATTGTTCGTAATATTTTGAGACATTTCAATGAGAAGATCTAGGTTAGAATGAGTAGCGTGCATGACAATTATGCCCTGATGATGTGAACAATTGGATTGTCCCAAAGGGACAAAGAGTTATCCATGCTAATCTTTAATAAGTGGATTCCAAGAGCTGAGAGATTAAAGTTAATAGTAGTAGGAGCTTGGTAGCATGAAGAAAAATATTCCCATGTGCTTCTAACCTATACATTTGTGTGTGAATTGAGTGAGCAAAATTTTTAAGGATACATAGCTCCACTAGAGAAAAAGAGAAGAGAATTAATTGCTCAGTATCATTTTGCAGATTTGTCACCATTGCCATATATTCTGCTCACTAATTATCAAGTGAAATCACTACAAGTATGGAAGAAAGAGTTTGATAAGGTTATACATTCCTAGGTGAATGAAATCTATAAGGAAATTGATATCAATGTCTTTAATGAAATGTTGGGAAAGTTGACATTCATTGTTAGCTTTCTGGAAGACTTTGACAAGGAATCCAATTTTGTAATCACCAAGTACTCCCCATATAGGAAGACATTAGATAAAGTTATTGATTTCAACTGGCCATCTAATTAGGAATATGAAGAATGGGGAAAAATATTTGTTGGAAAATTTTATTTGTAGAGATGGATGTGAAACATATAATTGGTCAAGTATTGTACAGGTCTAGCCTCAGAGGTTATAATGTATAAATATATGTTTCATAGGAAAGTATTAGTTATTGATGATGTGGAATGCTAGCTGAGATGTATATTCATTTTTCTCTACATCATTTTTTCATCTTGCTTGATGAGATGGACATGCTATGATGAAGAAAATATTCTTTTTGACATGTTCTTTTGGGAAGGAAAAGTTGTTCCATATAACAAATGTAAATAATCTTTGTCTCATATGTATTCCCTTTATTTTGTAGAATGAAAATGTAACTAAATTAGGGAATATGTTTGGTAGTGGTCCAATTAGAATGTGACATGTGTACATATGGCTTGAAGCTTGTTTTTTCTCCCTTTTTCTATAAAAGGGAATCTAGGGCCATTTGTGCAAGTCTTTTGTTGAATTCTTGAGCTGAATTATGAAAATTTGAGAACACAAAGTGAATATGTTGAGTCTTTATCTAATGGTATGAGTCTAGGTAGCATGATTTGTTAAAAAGATGGTTTTTGAACATGTCTAAATGATAATGGAGATTTTTTGAGTCTATATTCTCTCCATTTTTATTGTGTATACAAACTATTAATGAAATTCTAATAAAAAACCATTTCCTTAATTGTCATCATTTCACATTTTGATATATATTTTGGTTTTAGCTCTTGTTTATAGAACGAGTTAAAATGCTTGAATCAAACCATGAATTCATATGCATGGTCATTGGATGTGATAAGTAGTATGTAGAATTTGGTTACAGATTTGTGAATTGCAAAGTGATGTCACTTAGATCTTGAATGTTCAGAATTAAATATACCTTATATTGCAATTTGCTTAGAATCCTAGCACATAGATAATGGCATTGATCCTAATATCTTTAAGTATTTCTCATGGCTCCAAATACCTAACTTAAGAAAAATCTTCTAAATAATCATTGATCTATCTTTTGAGTTGTTGTAGTTTGTATTATCTTATGTTCTTGACTTAAGATGTATAATTCATTCAAGAAAATGCCAACTTCTTGGATAATTTCTTCTTATCAGTCATGGGTGAGAATATCTACTTGAATATGTAATGTGTACATGAATTTTTTGAGGAAGTTATATAAAATACATTTTTGGACTACCCTACCAGGTTTTGTAGAGCCTGAAGTGCATGAGATAAAGTGATTGATGCTAGATCTTGTTCTTTGGGGTCAATTATCTTCCAGGTATCCAAGAATTGAGTCTGGGAAACTAATAGTTATCTGGTAGGATCTAATATGTTCATTGTAAATAACCAACATAGTCTCCTCCCTATAGTGCACTCACTTCTCAGGTCAACCAAGCTTCTAGCCCCCATATAACTTCCATGGTAGACTAATCACCTCTATTAAGAGCTAGGAGAATGTGGATGCCTTCATAATGACCATTGTCGTACTAGCAAATAGAAGGAATTTTGGTAACTACACAAAAAAATTTAGTTTGAGACCTCCATTCAAGTGGCCACACATGGGGAAAAATTAGCTCTGATAAGGAGGAACTCTAGCCTAAAGAGGTTATGCTCAATAGGGTTTTGGATAGTTCACTTATCTGTGTGACACATCCGCACTCGTAATCCTAAGTTTTCCATTAGTATTCACATTTATATACCAGTCGGGGATAGCTCGGCCAAAAAGCTCCATTGTTGGTTTGAGTTTCCTTGGGGTGAGTAGTTTTTCCCACCAAGGAAGGCCCAATTCCTAGAGTCAATAATCATTTCTCTTGCACCAAGGATCTCACAAGTGCACAAGGGGAGAGGATACTTCATGTATTGAATTGGGGTGACACAAAAATAGATGGGTCTTGTTTTCTGATCACCTAGTTTGCACAAGGTGAGAGCATAATCACCTACCACCCTCAAGCACAATCAAGCAAATGAAAAGAAAATATTCTTTCTAAAGAACCAATGGAAGTGTTTTCTAATCTAAAAACAAACACAAGAGGTTTCAAAATAAAAATCTTGGATAGTCGAACCTACAAAACCACTTGTTAGAAGTTTGAAAAGGATGGCTTGGACCCATGAAAATTTAATGCCACATGCTGCCACAATAGATTAGTAAGCAAAAAAACCCCTAAGCTATTAAATTGCAATGAAAATTTTGGAAAATTTTGGAAAAAATTGAAAACAAAATTTTACCAAATGAATTCATTGCAGCAAAATGAATGTGTCACTCTACACAACAAATGTGGTGTAGGTCTGTATGTTGTTTTTTAGTAGGTGGATGCATCGATATGCAGAATAGATGCATCACATTATGAAAATGCATCACACTCGATGTCAAATGCATTGGAATCTAGGCGAATGTGTCTCTATAAATAACAAATGCAACTCAAATCTATGGATGTGTTGTTCTACTTGTTGAATGCACAAGAACACAATGATTGTAGTTTTGGAAACTGTGAATACAACTTTCCATACTTGTAGCAAAAAAAAAAAAAGGTCATACGGAAAAAACAAAAAGTTACGATTTTCCCATTAGGTTCACCAATGTAACTATGGGAAAAATCTATGTTAGCAGATTAGTAGCTAAATAAATTAAAACCCAAATTAATAATGAAGAACATGGGAGGAAAAACATGAAAACAGAGAGAGATATCACCTTGAGTCTTCAACCTCCATGATTGACCTCCATTACACTTTCTCAACTTGTTGCAATATGTAGTTTTCCCTCATATTTTATGTGAGCAACCTATTGACTATGTCAAGATCATAGCAAATGTTGAAGGATTTGATATGAAATGCAATATTATGCAACTATGCAACTAGTACACAACTAAAACTATAACTAAAGTAAGCCAAAGTGCTAAGAGAGATGAATTATGCCTAAAACAAAAGCTAAAATGACAAGATTGCAAGAGATCTAGATAGCATGAGGTCACAAAATGAGAGAAAAATTTCCATTTTATAGAAAATGCAATTTTGAATGAATGGCCAAGATTAGAAGATTGACAAATTCACTAGAATCAATGGAAAAGATTCAATATGACAACCCACAATTAAAGTTAGGGAAACATTAGGTCAAATTACAAAATGTGTGGACAAGATTCAATTTGAGAAAATTAAATCAAGGGTTGACAATGCATGTGACAAGGAGATAAGATTGGCACAGAAAAAGAGGTGTTGGAAAATCAAATAATAATATAAATTATTTGATTTAAGAGGGAAATTTATTATTTTGAATTAAAAATTAATTTAATTCAAAAGGTGGGGCCATGTGATAGTAAATAATTAATTCAAATTATTTACTAAAAGAGGAAAAATTAGAAAGTTGAACAATTTAAATAAATGATTTTATTTAAATTTAGAGGAAAAGTCAAATAAGACAATTAAATAATTAATGATAATTATTTAATTAGGGAAGGTGTCCAATAATTAAATAAATTAAGAAATTTTTTTAATTATGAGAAGACATTAGACATTAATGATGTATTTAAATAAATAAATAAAATTTATTTATTTAAACAGTCAGGAAGAATTAATGGACCAAGATAATTAAATAAATTTAAGAATTTATTTAATTATGGAAAGACATTAGAGAATTAGTGACACATTAAAATAAATAAATAAAATTTATTTATTTAAATAATCAAGAGGAATAAAAGACATGAATTAATTAAAGAATTATGAATTATTTAATTAATAGTTGAAATCAGACAAAAGACAATTAAATATCTTAATTATGCTAGGACGAAAGTGGTGAAAATAGAGCTTGCAAGCCTAGGTCATTTTTATGTGTCTACACAACACTTTTGCAAGGAACTATTAAAATTCCATTGGTTCACAAAGGCCCAAGACCTAATGTGAATGTGTTATCCACATACAACACTAAATCAAGGCAACATTAAGTCAAAACCACAAGGAGGACTTGAACAAGTCAGAAAAAGTAGAAGGGTTACTTTTTTGGTGACTCCATCTAGCCCCCACTTTAGTGAGATAATCATGCATCAAGACGGATTCAAATGTACTAATTCCAATAAGATGATAATGATCAAGAGGGGTGATCAAGCCCCTAGTGGTGCAGGAGCACCCATGGGTCTAATGGACCTAGAATGCTTTTCTATGTTTCATTTTTGTTTTTGTGATGGAATATGATCCTAAGGACCATTTCACATTGTAATATGTTTTCTAGGTTTTTGGTTGAATTTTGGTCTTGGTGACCAACTTCTTTGTACAACAAGGTCTCCATCCTCCTTTTGTAAGTCTATTGCATCTTTAAAAATTAAGTAATAAGGATGCCTTGATATAACTAGACACCTAAGGGGAGTCACATTGTAAATTTGAATGGGCTTGGATTCCTTTCACATATTTTGGAGGTATCTTTGTAGGCAGGTTGGTGAAAGTTGTCTAAATTGCCTTAATTAGGCATTTAAGTGAAAAAATAGAGCATTTTTCTATTTCCAACGGAAAACTGATTCAAATTTCAATTGGAGGAAATTTGAGGAGGCTGGAAGGCTTCAAATATTCCTCTCTTGGTCGAGGCAAGGATTTTGTTAAATTTGGGAAGGAGTTTTCAATAAAGAGTTTGTTGATTTCTGTGTTTTTCCTGAAGAAATTGCTGATCACGTACTTGGTACGGTCTATACATGTTTTATGCTCCAATCCTATAATGGTTGGATAGGTAAGTGAATAATATTTCATTTTGCATTAGAGTGGTGAGATTTCATTGAGTATTAATGGAGATATCTTAATTTTACTCTCGAGTGGTCTGAAAACCCTTAAAATCAGGGTTTTGGGTGAAAAATGTGGATTTCTTCTACCCCCACATTGTACAGTTGCTAAATCTTAGTGGGATGGAAGATATATTCCTATACTACTATGTCCTTAAGGTCTTGAATAATGGAAGGCTCATTGGAGGAAATGGTGTAAGACTGTGGCTTGACATCTCTGTTAGCTCTCAAAAAAGTAGGCAAGATGCCTCAAGAGGCTGCCAATCTCTTGATACATTTTAGGGTAACAGACAAGGTCAAGAGAACTCAAACTTCTACTCTTTAGGTGCTGCTAAACCTAGGTGGGTGTACTTCTCTAAATTAAGCAGAATTATGTTTATATCTCTTACAACAATTTGTTCACAATGGCGTATAGAGGTGAACAAATGAAACTAATCTTGATAGCAATAGCAATCTTCTGATCTAAATCCTAAAGTGCTTAATTAAAAGATATAAAGAAACTGAATGAATCCAAATGATGAAATCTAGAGACCAGTGCCTTATTGGGTATGCAGAGTCAAATTAAATCAAGATGAGAAACACTCTCTGGAGGAAACTCAAATTATCTAGCATATATTCTATTTACAACTTGTATAAACATGCAAAACTGTGACTACTAAGCTCTACTTTAACAATCCAAATGAATCTCTCTAATTACTGTGATCAACTCAAAGGATTTTAATCTTTGCTTGAAAGAACCAATCAATTAACCACACAGATGCAATAAATGTGCACTGATGAATTGAATATAAACTTGTTATATCAATTTAAACAATCAGAAAGAATCCATCTTGGAGACAACATAGCAATTCTTTCATGAAATTCAACAAATAATTGACACCAAAAATGTGCAACAACATCAATTGACTTTAATAAATACCTCCATTGTGAAAACATGCATCATAGTCTCTGATCTGATAAATTTATTGTACTATATCCATATAGTTCTCCTACTGTATATCGAATCACTCATAGCTGATCCTCCATTACAATTACAAAATGCCTATTTATACACAAGCATGAGAAAATAAATCATATTGAAATTCCATGTCGGCCCTCCATAGAATCTGGGCTCCAATCGAGTCGGCCTGTAATGGTATTCAAACGTGTACATGTCAGCCACAATATTTGAATTTCTGATATTCATCAGTGACATAGTCGAGGAGAAAACCAGTAGCTATACCAAAGGAAATTCAATTGTTAATTGCTCTGCTTGGTGTTACCCACCTTCACCATGACCTGTCTGAGTTGGGGAGATATCTTGTAGATCACCTTATGTTTCCTCGAGGGCTCATTTACCATTCGCTTGTCGCTATGACCTATTGCTTGTTACACCAAAGACAAGAAGCATCCACATGTTCCCCTTGTGTTTCACTATAGCTCTATGATATCGAAGAGACGTCATGTAGACAAGCCTTTGTTTTGCTGAGAGCCCCCGTGATCAAACTTGTCACCGTAACATAATGGTGCTCTCGCCGATGTACCCTTCTATCTTATGTGAGTCGCTATAACATACTGAAATCGGGGAGACCTCTCGTAGAATGCTTGAGTCATACCGAAAGCCATCAACCATCTTTGGTGTCACTGACACAAATCCATCATCATACCGATAAAGTCCTTCACTGTTCTCCTTCGGCAAGATTGAAGGTCACTCGCCAAGACCACATGCCAAAAATATTAACCTATACTGATATCACATCCCCTTGCCACAGATCAGTGTAACAATGTGGATTCATTATGACCTCATAGTGGGAGTAGCCTATTTGGCTGAAGTGAAACCATGAAGCTTGTCGGTGAGACCATAAGAATTCACAAAGACCATATATCGACACTGCAACTCATGCCGATGTAACCACAATCAAGACAGTCAATGGGACATAAAGCACTCAGTGAAACAACATGCAGTAAATCACACTCCCGCCGAAATGTGTATCATTCCCAACTACCGAGACCACAGAGAAGTCCTACTGAACGATCCCAACATGTAAAATTCAATTGCCATAACAACAAAAACATCTTTCTGATAGGCAACACAGACTTTTGCAAGCAAAAAAAGGGATCGGGGAGACCCTGATATTGTCATGTCGATATTCTTGCAACACACATACGTTAGCAAAAATGCATGGCCCGATGGATTCTATGGGACCAAATGGAAAAATAAGGGCAAAAAATGCACATGGTAGGACCAATATGGCAATTTATGAGTGAAAACATGTAAAATCATCAGATTTTATAGTCCTAATAGTGGCTCCATCTGGGGATGAATGATAGTAAGATCATTGCAAGGATCCAAATCTTTGGGTAAGTAGACTAGACACAAAATGATAAACAGAGAGCAGAGATGGAAAGAACGACAATGGAAATGAAGCATGACGGAATAGAAGGAAAGTGAATGCAAAATAGAGATGAATGGAAAATGAAAGTGAAATGGAGATGGATGAAATCCTAAACTACTATGCATGGAAAATAATTTTAAAGAGGATAAGCAAGAGTTGTCCATGCACTGGCAACCCTTAATCCTCTATGTTGCTTAAGAGAAAAATTGCTTCAAGAATTTCCCATGAACAGACAATTCTTGATCTTCACCAGCCATATTTTGCAAATAGTATTAGTCTTCACCCTTCTTTCCAACAACAACGAAAGGTCCCAACCACAAGGCTTCAAATTTACCATGCTTTCCTTTCTCTTGACACCCTGCATTCCACATCAACACCAAGTCATTTTCTTCAAATTTTCTATCCTTCGCTTTCTTATCAAATAAATACTTCACCCGTGTCTAGAACTTCATGTTTTGACTTTGGGAAACACTTCTTATTTCATCAAGTTCAGCTAATTGCTCCATTCTTTCCTCCATAGGTTCAGGAACATCCAAATCTTCCTGAAGGACAAACTTGTAGACTGGTAACAAATTCTGCAAAGGCATCTTGGCTTGTGCTCCATACACCAATTGTAATGGGGACTTTCTAATTTCCTTTTTCACAGTAATCCTATCAGCCCACATAGCTAGCCTTAATTTTGAATCCCAAGCCTTCTTGTTCTATCCTAACATCCTCCTTATAATCTTCAAAAGACTCTTATTGCTAGATTCAACTTGACCATTAGCTTGTGGATGGTAAAGAGTTGCATAAGAAATAGTAATACCATATGTGTCATAGAAAATTTTGAATTCATCTGATCTGAAACACATCCCATTGTCTGTGATTAACCTCAGTAGTGCACCAAATTTGGTGATAACATTGTCCATCAAGAAAATTTTCACCACCTTGCTTGTAGCCTTTTTAGTTGGGAGTTCCTCTACCCACTTAGTAAAATAATCAATGGAAACCAGTATCCACTTGTATCCCCCACTTGATCTTTCTTGTAACTCTCCAATGAAATCAATTACCTATTGATGAAAAGGGGCATCAGCTTGCAAGGTTCAAAGTGGTAAAGCACCTTGATACTTTAGTTTTCTAGAGAACCTCTAGCAGGCTTCACACTTTCTTATGTGTGTGAAAGAATCATTAAAAACCTTAGGCTAGTAGTAACCTACCCTGAGAATTTTTTGTGCAGTTATTTTTGTTGAATAATGTCCTCCACAAACTCCTTCATGCATTTCAGTTAGAATATGCTTGGCCTGAAATTCATCCAGACATAACAATAGCATACCATCCATGTTCTTCCAAAATAGATCTCCATCCATGAAAACATATTTAGATGCTTGCAACTTTAGAGTTCTTTTCTGGCTATCACTCAATCCTTTTGGACATTTCATGTACTTTAAATAATGCATGATATCTGTATACCATGGAGTATGCTCAATGCTTGTAATTACAGTCTCTTCTTCTATATTAAAAACTCGATTTGCCTCAATATTTGATTCTGCCATCAGCCTAGCCAAGCCTTGACCTCTCACTAACTTAGTGATATGCACCTCCATGTTAAATTCTTGGATTTTATTGATCCATCTATATCTTTTTCCTATAACTTCATATTGTCTCAGAATATCCTTGATAGCTGCATGAGGGACATAAACAATCACCTTTGTTCCAACAAGATATGGTCTAAATGCTTTTGTAGCTTTTACTAATGCAAATGCCTATTTTTCCATTATGTCATACTTCAATTCAGACCCTTGTAGTGACTTATTGAAGAAATACATAGGTTGCTCATGACCATCCTCATTCTTTTGTAACATAATAGTAGCAATAGTATGCATTGAAGCAAATGAAAATATTTGAAAATGCTTTGCAAAATATGGAGATTTAAGAACAGACACCTTTTTGATGGCCCTTTTGATGGATATAAAAGCTTCCAAGGCCTCTGTAGTCCATTCCATTCTTTGTCATTTCTTCAACATTTTTGATATGGGCTTAATGATCTCAGCAAAGTTAGAAAAAAACCTCCTGATGAAATTAATCTGTCCAAAGAATGACTATATATCCTTAACAGTTTTAGGGACAAGAATTTTATCAATGGCCTCAACCCTCTTAGGATCTATTCTAACTCCTTCCTTTGAAACAATATGTCCTAAGAGCTTACCTTATGTGATTGTAAAATGACACTTCTTAGGATTTAAATTGATACCATATTCTAGGGCTTTCATAAATACCTTTTCTAGATGTTGTACATGATCATCAGCCTTCTTCGAATAAGTAGTCAGGTCATCTTGGTACACCACCATGATAGCATTGATTAAATCTGCAAATGCCACGTCCATAGCTCTTTGGAAGGTCTCTCCTACATTAGTGAGACCAAATGGCATTCTTATGTATACATACGTTCCCCAAGGAGTTGTAAATGCTGTCTTATATTGCTCAGACTCTTTGACTTTAGCCTGGTTGTATCCTGAAAACCCATCCATCATTGACAACAGCTCACACCCTGTCACCTTATGCAATATAGCCTCCATATTGCATAAAGGATAATTGTCCTTGAGAGATGCCATATTCAAATTTCTGAAGTCCACACATAATTTGATGTCTCCATTTTTCTTCCTCATAGGGACCAAATTTGAGACCCATGTTGAATGCCTGATTGGTTTGATGATTCCTCCATCTCTGAGTTTTGCCAATTCTTCTTGCATTTTAGGCTCTAATGTTGAATTTATGGGTCTTTGCTTTTGTATGAATGGCTTAGCATCTAGCTTCAATGGTATTTCATGCTAAAATAAATCCTCCTTGTATGCTTTCAAATCTTCATAAGACCAAGCAAACACATGCTTATATTTTCTTAACAACTCTATCATCATTCTTCTAATTGTAGGGCTTATCTTCTTTCCAATGTACACCTTTCTTAGTGCTATCTCAGTCCCTAAATTAATTTCTTCAATATCTTCCCTTTTGACTGGTGCTTGCTTCATGAGGGACTGATCATTTCCATCATACAACCTCTCCAATTCCACTAAGCCCTTAGGAAGCTTATTTGTTTTGAGTTGTAAGATCTCTTTGCCAAACACTGTTTGCTTCCCATCCACTTCCTCAATAAAAGAATTGAAATCAATTTCCTGGGCTTCATATTGATCTATACAATTGAGGAATTTCAAAAGGTCAATATCATCATTGAAGACCTTCCAACTATAAATGTTGTCAGGAACAACAAGCCTTGTTTTAAATTCAATCTGTGAAACCCCAGCCAATGCGATATCATCTCTTTTGAGCGCCACATTTGCTAAAAAATCAGCCATTATATTCTTTGATTTGTCAATCCATTCGATTGAGAAGGCATCAAATAATTCAATTGTGTCCCATGCAACATTCCTATATTGCTTTAATCTTGTGTTCTTTGCTACATACTTGGATTTAATTTGTGAAACAACCAACTCAGAATCACCAAAAACAGTTAGCAACTTAATCTTGTGTTTCACAGCTATGTTCAAACATGTCAATAAGGCTTCATACTCCGCCACATTGTTTGTACATTCTGTATATGCATAAAAATGGTCATGTCTATAATCCTGGAAATTTATTAAATATTTATTATTTAATTAATTTTTCTAAAAGTCCTCTACATATGATTAAATTTAATTAATTTAATTATATTGTTCATTCATCTTATTCTTCTTCCGTAATTAAATAAATTTATTTAATTATTTTCATTTGTCCATTTAATTAATTAAATAAATACATTTTATTTATTTAAATTAATTATCATTGTTTAATTTAAATTAAATCTTTTGATTTAATTAAGTTTAAATATTATCCTTTCTTCTATTTTAAATTCTTCTTCTAATTAATTAAATATTTCATTTAATTAATTTCATAAATGTGATTTAATTAAATAAATTTGATTTAATTAAATACTTTATGCTTTCTTTCTAAAAAACACAATTAGGTATTTTATTTGATTGTGAAATCTTCTCATATCATAATTAAATATTTTATTTAAATATGAGATCTTCTACTTTTTTCAAAAATCCTGATTAAAGCTTTCTTCTTATCACAAACTTTCTTCTACTTCTAAAAGCTTAATTAAATATTTCATTTAATTAAGAAAAAGTTGAATGTCACCCACAAATAAATAATTGAATTTTTAATTAATTATTTATCAGCTTTTAAATCTTTCTTTTATTCTTTTAAAGAAAGATGATTTCTTATCTTCTTATCTTTTCCTTCTTTCATAAAAATAGAAAAATCTTGTTTTCAAGTTTTCTTCTATTTTCTCTTCAGTTTCATCTTTCTTCAGCCATTCGATCTGCCAGGAATTATCACAGCCGTCAATCAAGACAACCAATCAAAATTATTCGAAAAACTCTATAAATACCTGTGTGAATCCAAGCATTGGTAATAGGCAATTAATTAGAGTTCATGCATTTAATTCATTTAGTATTCATTTATCATAGCATCATGGTTATTTCAAGCATATTAGTCTTATTCCATATCATAGCTTAAAACTTGCATCATGCATCATCTTTGAATCTCGTTCTTTAGGAAGACAGTTTGTTGAGCCTAGCCTACAATTTGAGAGCAAAAGTTGGAATCAACAAAAACATTGAAGATAGAGGACGATAGGACGACAATCAAAACAGAATACTGAGTTTGCATTTACTTATTTCTTTTCTTTTGTTTTGATACTATGTTTTATCGGTGTGCTTAAATAGTATTTCATTTCAATTCATTTACGCATATTATTTTTGACCACACATTAAATGGCACCCACCGTGGGGCACATGCCCCTATTTTAGACTTCTTTCTTGCAGGTTTTTCTTGCAGGTTTACTTGCAGGTTTTCTGACATCTGAAAACATGTCTGGAAGATCCAATTTTTTTTTCTTTTTGCAGGTACTTTGGCGCATTTGAAGATTGTTTCGGTGCATCTGGACATTTCTGCAGCGCATCTGGGAAACAGAGTGGCACATATAGGAATTTTTGAAGAGCATATAGGAGTTTATTTACCGCATTTAGGACATCATTTAGCGCATTCAAATATGTTTCAGAAAAAATTTAAAAAAAGATTTGCATTTAGATTAGCGCATGTAGGTTCTGTTTTAGCGCATCTTGGTAACACAGTTGCGTATCTAGATTCTATTATTGCGCATATAGATTTCTGTTATTGCACATTTAGGTTCCGTTATAGCACATATAGGTTCTATTTTTTGTGCATATGAGTAATAGAGTTGTGCATCTGGGTTATGTTTGAGCACATTTGAGTTACAGAGTTGTGCATCTGGGTTGTAACAGAGATTCTGAGTCTGACGCCTTCCGCAGATAGAATTTCTTTCTTTCTTTCTTACTGGATTTAAAATGAATTAATCTAGGGTAACCACCACACCTTTATCATGCAGTTAAAATAAACCCCATGTCTGTTGTGAAGCAAAATCTTCACTTAGATTAAATCATTTTTTATTTTGGTGCACCTAAAAAGAATCTGTCTACTCTTATTGACTGTGTTTGAAAGTGGTAGGTGATTATGCTCTCACCCTGTGCAAACTAGGTGATCAGAAAACTAGACCCACTTTTCCCTGTGTAACCATGACTTGATAATCAAAGTATCCTCTCCCCTTCCGCACTTGTGCGATCCTGGGTGTAAGAGAAAGGGTTATTGACTCTAGAAATTTGGCCTTCCTGGGGATTTCATCACCCCAACGCGACTCAAACCGGCAACAGAGCTAAGGCCAAGCTACCCCCAACCGGTATATAAATGTAAATCTTAAGGGAAAACCTAAGGTTGCTTGTGTGGATGTGTCATACGGATGGAGTAGTACTCCCTTAAACCCTATTGAACTTAACCTCTTCAGGCTAGAGTGCCACCTTAATGGTGATTAATCTCTTGCCCCATGTATGGCCACTCAAACGGGGGTCCCGAACTAAAAACTCTTGTATAGTAAGCCAAAATCCTTCTATTTTCTAGTGCAGCACCGGTCGATGTGAAGGCATTTACACTTTCGCAGTTTGTAGTAGAGGTGATCAACTTGCCATGGGAGTTTCATGGGGGTTGGAAGCTTAGTTGGCCTGAGAAGAGAGTGCGTTATAAGGGGGATCCCGTGCAGCCAAGCTTCTGAATTCACATGCTATAGATATGTGGTTACGTGGAATCTAGCGGATATTGTCCTGGCTTAACCTAGGTTGTGCTTGTCTTATTCTGTGCTTGGTTACAATCAACTTAAATCAGACTGTTTGTTGTGTTTTCAAAAATATTAATTCAGATAAAGGATCATCCAAAATGAACATGAAAAACTTCAACTAAAACTAGTCAAAAACTGTCTTTAGAAAACTGTTTTAGCGCATCTAGGAAAAACTGCAGCGCATTTAGACTCTATTCTGGTGCATCCACTATCTGGTTCAGCGCATCTGAGACTTTTTTTAGCACATTTAGGAACTATTTTAGCGCATATGTTCTCTGTTTCTATGCATTTAAGGTATTCTGCAGCGCATTTGACTCTTTCTCCAGTGCATATACCTCTTTCTGCAGTGCATTTAGGAAACAAAATAGCGCTTTTAGGTTTCTGTCAAAATTTATACACAGACCTGAATCTCTGATATTTCTCTCCCATGTTGAGAAAGTGTAAATCAACCAAGTTCATCAAGAAATTAGTCTTCAATAGGATTAAGAAGCCCAAAACGAACTTAAGTTACAAAAGGACTTTAGACCGTAGAGAATTCTTGTATAAAAGTCGAGACGTCTTGCTCCATTATCGCACATTCCTCCATAGATACCAGGACTACATTAGAGGATTCACCAACGATTATGCTATAGAACTTTTGGCTACCCAAGCTTACTATCAAAGATTAGTGTTATCTCAACATCATAATCTTAATCAACCTCTTGAGTTTGAGAATGTACCACAACCTTCAATTGAATATTCAACGCATCCTAGTCAAATCCTTCAGTGACCTTTGATCATATCATATGATTTCTTACATAAGCCTATTTTTACAGGATCCCAACACAACAAACTAGGAGAAACATCTCAACAAGAAACTCCCATCCACAACATTCAAGAAGAAAGTGAACGTGATAGTCCTCTTTTTAGTGTGAGTCGCAATCCTCTTTTCAGTAATGACAATATGGCTGATAGAGAGGAAAATCCATTTTATAAGAACAAAGACATGAACAAAACTCCTGTAGATAGTGATGATGAGCAAGAACTTCATATTAGAGAGGCTGAACAAGACCCCAAGTTTCTTAAAGCCCTTGAAAAAATTCTACAACGCGACAAAGAAAAGTATTTTCTCTTCTTAGCTGATCAAGGAGCTAAACTGCCTAAGGATTTTGATACTGAGAAATTAAAGAGAAAAGAAGAAGAAACATCCCCATCTGATTTTGCTATTCTTACACAATAGTTTAAAGCACTCCAAGGACAAGTCAAAGAGTTACAAGGGGGGACCACAACCAAGAAATACACTATGGATGACATATGTCCTTATCCTTTTGATAGAAGTCTCAACATGATTCCATTTCCTAAACATTGTGAAATTCCCAAATTTGATCGTTATAATGGGAAATCAGATCCAATTGACCACGTTAGAGACTTTCAAAACATGACATTGGAATTTTCCCATGAGGATACTTATTTATTGTGATTATTCCCTCGGAGCCTTGGAGTTAACTCTTTGGAATGGTTATCTAAGATTACACCTCCTCTTCAAACGTTTGAGGAATTGATCAATTTGCTCATAACACAATACGCCTACAACATTCAACACCAAATCACCATGATTGATCTTTGCAAAGTTGCACAAAAACCTGGTGAACCTTTCACTACCTTTCTTCAAAGATGGAGAAGAATTTTCGCTAGGTACCCACGGCATGTCCCTGAAAAGGAAAAAATGGTTACTTTCATCAATAGCCTCAACTCAGAAATGAGCTACGGTGATGTCATAATACTGGTTTATAATTTCTGAGAGGAACGAATTTTAGCTAAAATCACATATTTTTAAAAAATATAATGATTTAAGCCTTAAAAAGTTTCATTTTAAGGATTCCAATTGAAGAGGGTTTGATCAAATCACCTTAGATCAAACCCCCTTGGATAGAACCTCGCTAGTTTTAAACCATACCTATAAATGTGTCTCCTTTACACCTATCAAAATGCTGATAAAAAATCACTTTTGAATTAGATTTTGGGGGATCAAATGAATTCATTTAAAATTTATTTCAAATGATTATGGTATTCCTCAGAACAAGCTATCCAATGAATATAATTTTAATATGTTTTGGTTTTGTTATGTATTTGTTTTTTAAGTTTTATTAAACATAGGTTTTCCTGAAAATGAATTTCTTTGTTCTTCACATTTGGAAAAATAGAAGATTATCAAAAAAAAATTGAAAATATGAGTGCACCAGATATTGAAGTCCTTGATCCAACAAAAAAATAAAATAAAATTTTGACATATACAAAAAAAGTTATGCGTTATACAGTCGCACTGTGTCTGAATTGTAATTCGTTTGACTTTGAAACTTGATTAAGGAAAAAATATTCAATAACAAACTATCTAACCAAGTGGAAGAACTAGATATTAGAGTTACAAATATAAATTTGAAAAATTTAGAATTTTATCCTTCATGGAAAAAAAGTTATGCATTATACGATGTGCGTTACTTTTTAAAAATGTTGTTTTCTGAAAAAAATCTATTTTTGTGGGAGATAGAAAAAGAAGTGCAATTTGATTCCAAAAATTTTGAAAAAAATATTTTTAGAATCTACAAACAAAATTTGATGAGACTCTAGTTTGCACCATCTTCAAATTCCTCACAGTTTAGCCGCTATAGGTTCCTGAATGTGAAGATTTAGTTAAAAATAATAATTTTAGTGTCCAGTTTGGCCAAAAATTGTAAACCACTATTATGGGATCACCCGCTATTGTTTAAATCTCCATTGTCCACCCTCCTTTGAGAAATTTATTGAGGATGCCATCACCATCGAAAGTGCTTTGGTCAAAAGAGGAACAATAAAATTTGACAGGGACAATCCTAGCTCATCCAACCATCACAACAATCAAGACAAGTCTAAATTTTGGACTCGCAACAAAAACATTGTAAATGATGTTGTTGTAGATGCAAATCATGTCACATCTAAGCCGTTTGTTCTGAGTACTCCCAATACTAATTGAAACAATAATTACAACAATGTCAATTCAGTCATGAATCAAGGAAACAATTTTCCTCCTCCAACAAACAACAATCAAGGGACTGTCAACAACCAAAACTATTGTGGGAACAACAACAACAATAACACTTTAGGGAATACCTCAAACACGAACCCACAACGCTTTTCATTCTTCTCTAATAGAAGAACTTTCACTCCACTAGGACAATCCTTGGAATCAACTTTCAAAGAGGTTATGGAAAAAAATGTCCTTACTTTACCGCCTCAATGCAATTATGAACCTAGTGTAAAACCTCCATCATGGAATGAAGCTTATTTTTGTGACTACCATAGGTGTAGAGGTCATCGTACAAACAATTTTCAAGCTTTGAAGCATGCTATTCAAGACCTAATTAACAAGGGCATTATCATAGTAGAAGGACAACAAAAATCCAATGAAGATCACCAAGCATTTCGCAACCCTTTACCGAATTATCAAAAGGGAGAGTCTTCGGACAAAAATGTGAACCAAATTGATGACAATGTAATCTGCCACCTCTATACAGATGATGAGCGAGTCAACATTATAAAAATCAAAGAGAAAGTAGACAATGGACAAGTGAACGTCACAACGAGAGCGCAAGCTAAAGTTGTCTTGAAGGGTAACTCTTCGAAATCCACTGAGACCTTCCCTCAACATCAATATGAATTAGTTAACCAACTTAAAAAAACCCCGGCCCAAATCTCCATTTTAGAACTCCTAAATATTTCCCCTGCACATAAGGAAATTCTAGACAAGGCCCTTTTTGAAACAACTGTATCCATGGATTTGGATGTCAACCAATTTCAAGCCATGGTAGGACATTTGTCCTCACCTACATGTCTCTCATTTTTAGACAAAGATGATGTTTCCATGACTCATCCCCACAATTCATCATTATACTTAGAGGTCATGATCCATAAATTTCATGTTAAACGTGTCCTAATAGATGGAGGGGCTGGTTTAAATATATGTACCTTGAAAGTGGTTCAAGCATTAGGATTTGCAGAAGACTCCATTGATCCTAGAAGGAAGATTACCATAAAAGCCTATGATGATGAGGAGAGAACATCTAAAGGTCTAATCATGCTACCAATCAGAGTGGGACTTGTTATCAAAAATACCTTTTGTCATGTTTTAGACCGGGATCTTGCATACAACATCTTGTTGGGTCATCCTTGGATTCACGAAATGCAAGTTGTTTCGTCCACTTACCATCAATGTCTTAAGTTTCCATATGACGGACAGGAAATCACTATACCAGCTGATAATTCAAACACTCAAACTTGTGCCAATGTCAAAGCTCATCAAGATACTTTGGTTCCAAACAATCGAGAAGCACTTGCTAATACTTCTCCCAAGAATGATACACAAATCAGTCAATTGACCAAAAGCTTTGATAAGAAACTACAGTTCAAGGAAAGCAGAGTTGGGGAATATTCTCTTTGCCTTGCTAATCTACCCATATCTCCTTGATCACATGGACAACCTTCTCTTATACACCGACATATATCAGTAGCATCAACATTAGCACAAATACAAACAAAGCCAACTACCAAGTTCAATGGAAAATTTATCAAAGAAAAATTCCCTATGGGGGATCTTGAAGATACAACAATTCTGAATTGGCTTTATAAGGATGAAGATGAAACAGTTCTAAATGTCACCTTACCTACTAACAGATACGGGAAAGGATATTCCATCATGCAAAAGATGGGATATGACAATGGTCCTCTTGGAAAAAGAAAAGAAGGCGTAGTTGAGCCTATCCATCTCCTAGGGCTTGCTGCATATGATAAAATTGGACTAGGCTATGAGGCTACCCCATCCAAACAATCACAAGGTAATGTTTTTACACTGCAAGAAGGTTCTGATAAGAAAGAGGCATGTTTGGCATCAATCCTGAATTTCATAGAACATAATTCTGATACAGATTCTGCTGAATATGAATGGGATACCATCCACGATGATGAATTTTGGAGAGACAAAGAGGTAGATGTCATACACAAGTATACACCCACTTTAATCAAAGGAGAAGGTTCAGGGTCCCGACCACAAGAATTTGAACCACAACGCAACTATGAGTCTAGTGATACTGAGTCGAATTTTAACGAAAAAGACTATCAGGAGAATAGTACCATCATTTCCCTACCTCATACCTCGGATCCTACCGATAACTCTGTCTTGACCCTAACCATTTCCGATTTCACACAACCAAATGACTTGTTACCTTTAATCCATCCTGATCCCATTGACTGGGATCTAACCGAACCTATTGATATACCCATTTTTCTAAATGACGAAGCTATCATAAACTTCCTTTCTGAAAATGATGTAAATGATTGTTCCACTGGTAATTTTCGATATGAAGTCTTTAATCAGGAGAGTGTCAAGTCTCCTAGCTGCAAAAATGAAAATAAAGAAAAATGATCTAGCGGTGAAAACCAGAATCTGACAGTGCTAGATCAAACAAAAGATAAAATAAAGAGCATATCAGATGGTGAAAACCTTTTTAAGGTACCATCTGATGGGACTCTTGACACTCTCCCAGAGCACTATCATGAGTGATCACCCATCTTGGTCCAGCCTACAAAGGAAATCAATATTGCAACTATAGATAATCAAAGGATTCTACAGCTAGCTGAATCAATGACAGATAAAGAAATCCTAGAATTCATGAACTTTCTCAAAGAAAATCAAGTCAATTTTGCTTGGTCATATGCTGACATGCCAGGCCTTGATCCGGATCTCATAATGCATCATTTGTCTATTAAACCAGGAGCTAAACCAGTGAAACAAAAGCTCAGAAAAATGCATCCTCATGTTGCACTACTAGTTAAAGAAGAACTCAAGAAACTCCTAGATGTAGGATTTATAAGATCAATTTCCTATGCAAAATGGATCTCCAATATTGTTCCAGTAGAAAAGCCAGATAAATGCATTAGAGTGTGCACTGATTTTAGAGATCTTAACAAGGCCTGCCCTAAGGATGACTTTTCGCTTCCAAGTATTGACACTATAGTTGATTTAACAGCTAGCCATGCCATGTATTCATTAATGGATGGTTTCTCTGGTTACAACCAAATCAAGATTGCACTAGAAGACCAAGAGAAAATAGCTTTCACTTGTCCATGGGGAACATATTGTTGGAATGTCATGCCTTTCAGTCTAAAGAATGCAGGAGCTACTTATCAAAGAGTTATGACTACGATCTTTCATGACATGATGCACACATTCATGGAAGATTATGTGGATGACATATTGGAAAAATCATACACCAGAGAAGGACACCTGGAAATACTGTCAAAAATATTTACCAAACTAGAAAAATTCAAAGTTTTCCTAAATTCTAAGAAATGTGTTTTTGGGGTCACATCTGGAAAACTTTTAGGATATATTGTTTCAGAAAAAGGAATTGAAGTAGATCCTGCTAAAGTTTAGGCAATCATGGATATGCCTCCCCCAAAGAACATCAGTCAATTGAGATCATTACAAGGGCGACTTCAGTCCATCAGAAGATTCATTGCACAATTGGCCGACAAAAGTCTACCGTTCACACATCTCCTGCATAAGAATGTTCCTTTTAGATGGGATGACAAATGTGAAATGGCATTTCAACAAATCAAGCAGTACCTGATGAACCCTCCAGTTCCAGTACCACCAAATCCAGACAAACCATTGATCCTGTACATTGCTACAACCGAAACATCTCTAGGGGCATTATTAGCACAAGAAGACCGTGAAGGGAAAGAATGTGCAATCTATTACATCAACAGAACACTAAAAAGTCATGAACTTAACTACACTTTCATTGAGAAGGCTTGTTTAGCAATAGTCTTCGCTTCATAGAAGTTTCAACATTACATGCTCACTCATACAATCAATCTTATTTCAAAAATTGATCCGCTCAAGTATCTACTAAGTAAAGCATCACTAACAGGAAGGTTAGCAAAATGGGTCATGATTTTGAGTGAGTTCGACATCCACTATGTTGACCGCAAAGCAATCAAGGGACAAGTTATTGCCGATCAACTAGCAAATGATCCTCTACAAATAGAGCACCCCTTACACACTGAGTTTCCAGATGCTGATGTTTTCACGGCAGACTCTAAGCAGCTATGGTCCTTATACTTCGATGGTTCTTTTACTCAACATGGATCGGGGGCAGGCATTCTCTTTGTCACCCCTCAAGGACATACCATTCCTCGGTCATATAGGCTAATGTTTCCATGCACCAATAACATAGCCGAATATGAAGCACTAATCACTGGACTAAAGACAACATTGGAATGGAGGATTACTGAGCTACAGGTCTATGGTGACTCACAGTTAGTCATTAACCAAATCAATGATGATTATCAGACTAAAGATGACAAATTGTTGCCATACAAGAAGATGATCGATGACTTCAAGAAGTACTTTGTGAACATTTAGTTCACACAAATTCCAAGGATTGATAACAAAGCGGCTGACGCTATGGTTATGATCGCATCATTGGTACAACTCCCAGAAAAATAGACTCGCTATGAATTTCTGGTGGAACTATTATTTACACCTGCTTATGACACACCCAAAAGCTAAGTTATCTGCCACTTGGTAGGATCCGATTCACCCTGGTATGGTAAGATTTATGCCAACCTAAAGGATGACATTTTACCACCTGACTTATCTCATAACCAAAAACGTAACTTTATCTGACAAACCTCTTGCTATACTCTTATTGCTGATACCCTTTATCGCCGTGGTCTTGATGGTACTTTATTTCGATTTCTTGAACGTGATGAATCTGATAAAGCGTTACAAGAAGTTCATGGGGGCATTTGTGGTACTCACTCGAGTGGACTAACCTTATCCAAGAAATTGATTAGAATGGGTTATTACTGGCCTACAATGGAAAGGGAATCATTCACTTTTGTTAAAACATGCTCAAAATGTTAGATTCATGGGAATCTTATTCATGCTCCTACATAAGAACTTCACTCGTTCACACCAACCTGGCCATTCTCTCAATGGGGGTTAGATCTAGTAGGGAAAATTCATCCTTCTTCAAATGGGCATAAATTCATCATCATGGCAACATAATATTTCACTAAGTGGATTGAGGTAGTACCTCTCTCTAAAGTCACTGGAAAACAAATTTCATCCTTCATACTCAACTACATTATTTGTCAATATGGTATTCCTAATGCCATTATTACAGATAATGGTCGACCTTTCAAAAATCAGGATGTTGATGAACTTTGTGAAAGATTCCATATTTAGCACAGATATTCAACAACTTACTATCCGCAAGGGAATGGTCAAGCAGATGCCTCAAACAAGACTATATTAAATTTTTTGAAGAAGACTGTCAATGATTCAGGGAAAGATTGGCATGTTCAACTCAATCCTGCCTTGTAGGCTTACAGAACTAGTGTCCGAACGCCAACAGGAGAAACACCTTTTTCCCTTGTCTATGGAGCAGAAGCCATATTGCTTTTAGAGGTTGAAATACCTTCACTGAGAGTATCATTGAATGGTCTCATAACAGATGATGAATACAGAGTTTCCCGACTACAAGAGTTAAAAATCCTAGATGAAAAGAGACAGAGAGCAACTGACCATTTGAAAGCATACCAACAAATGATGTCTCATAGCTATAATCACAAGGTAAAGCCACGTACCTTTCAGGTAGGTGATCTAGTTCTGAACGAAATCAGCAAGTCAGAGAAAAGAAAGGAAAGTTTGAACCAAATTGGCTAGGTCCTTATGTGGTTATTATAGTCTACGATTCAGGAACATACAAGTTATCAATGCCAGAAGGAGACCTGTTTGACGAAGCCATCAACAACATGCATCTCAAGAAATATTATGTTTAAGTCAGCTATCATTAAGCAGAAAAAGTCCTAAAGAAATACAAAAATAATAGAAAAAGTCCTGAAGAAATACAAAAATAGCAGAAAAAGTCCTAAAGAAATACAAAAACAGTAGAAAAAGTCCTGAAGAAATACAAAAACAGCAGAAAAAGTCCTAAAGAAATACACAAACAAGAAATAGAAAAATCAAAAAATCAAAAAATCAAAAAGATGTCATAGGGTGAAAACCTGGCAAACAGGCAGTCTATTGACAGAAACATACAAAAAAATTAAAAAAAAAAGGAAATCCAAAAAATACAATAAATACAGAAAGTGAAAATCTGGCAAACAGACGCTATCTGTACCTCTCCATCTATTAGTTCCTATTTTGCACTTTGGCTTTTTAGCTTTCATTTTTCTGCATCCTTTTCTACATCTTAGGGTTATAATCGCATCATCCTGCCGTCATTTTTCCTAGAGGGATACAATGTCTTACCATGGCTTGATTATTGTACATATTCCTTTCTGCAAGTTGTGTCAATAAACTAGGGCAAAAACTTAACTGGGGGCACTTAACTTTTAGAGCATACTAGGACAGCTGGCCCTTGTCATACGATCTGATCATATGACCAAACAATCAACTCACGCGAAACCTTATTCGATCATCAAGTCTTCTCATGAAACACGTTTCAGTAGATACCATATCATTGTTTATTGGATGATTCAAAAATCTGAATAATGTATGAAATAACAGTATTACATTTGAATAAAGGTTGTTTGATTTTCGATATCATTACTCTGGAGCACACTCGATGATGTACTTGTTGTGCAGTTTTTGCACACATGCCCCACTTGGAGTAGGGACCCTCTTTTCGAGATGTCTTTTAACCCTTGGTTTTATTTGACTTATCTTTTTGAGGTCTTGATATGTTGGTTTTATTGGCTTTGCTCTTGCCTTGAGGTTTGAATTGATTAAAATTGAGTTTTAAGCAAAACCCGGGTTTCTGCCTGACTCTGGGATTTTCCTGTTCTGGCAGATTTTCCCGGACTGCGCTAAAATCCTAAACTTTGTTGTATCCTCGGATTCTGCCTTTCCGTGAAATTTGTTTTCATCTGGATTTCCACGTATCTTGAGATTTTTCAAATTTTTGTTTTGAGCTCGGGTTGCCAGATTTGTCAGACGCGTCTTGTCGCTCATTAATGACCGGGGTACCTTTGCTCAGAGGTGTAAATGGGTCAGTTTAAAGCCTTCTAAGCATCATTTTAACTTCATCATTCATTTGCTTGCTGCTCTGGAGATTGAGAGTTTTCATTTGTTCTTTGAGGATTGATTCTAAATCACCTGCGTGTGGATTGATTGGAGCGCTAGTTTGAGTTTTCATTGCTTGGGCATGCTTGCCTCGTGGTTGCTTCTTCAAGTTTGAGTTTCATCTGCGATAATCCATGGTAGGTTATCACTGGTCCTTTCATTTATTTGCATGATGATTGAGTTGTTTTGTGTTGAATAATGATCATTTCGGGTCGGCCTATGCTTGGTCGCATTTTTATCTTTATCAACTTAGGGTTTGACCCATTTGTCATGAATTTCCATCACTCGCATTATACACTGCTTTGTCTACCCAATAAATGTCAAATAGTTTGGTGTTGATGGGCGTTCGGGGTGAGATTTCATTTTGGATGCATGATTCATCATGATTTGGCGAGATTAGGGTTTTGGGTGTTTTGCTTGAAACTGTTAGACTGGTTAAATCGTTATAGTTTTATATCTTGCACCAAGGTTTAACTAGTCCTTGCTTTGTGAGGATTCGGGGTGCTTTAGGTGATCATTATAGCTAGTATTGTAGATCTTGAAGTTTTCCCTGGTTTTCATGGCGGGAAGGGGTCTGGTTATCAAAATTAGGGCATCATTGTTTTGTCATGAGGACTCGTCCTTAGGGAGCTTTGAGAATTTGAAACCATTTGCATTCAGAATTTTGT
Source organism: Sequoia sempervirens (assembly GCA_007258455.2). Classification (NCBI taxonomy): domain Eukaryota; kingdom Viridiplantae; phylum Streptophyta; class Pinopsida; order Cupressales; family Cupressaceae; genus Sequoia; species Sequoia sempervirens. The sequence goes on along the minus strand of VDFB02000015.1, from coordinate 455,920,024 downwards.
TGAGTTGTGTCAGTTTCGGGACCTTTAGAATTCAGGTAGAAAATATTGCGTGATCGTTCAGTTGCCAGTTCATGTGTCGTCGTTCGTCGGGTTCCTGTGGTGTCTGCAAAATTTCTACGCACCTGAATTTTCCCAGTTTTGGCTTATTTCGCGGAGTGTAGTGATTTCCGGAACACTTTGAACTGTCCCCGAAAATCCGTCCCATTCAAATTTTTCTGGGTTTCCTGTCTGGCTTTATCCTTTTTTATTTTCCAAAGATAGGATTAATGGAGTGAATGTTAAATGCTTATTTCTTGTTGCCAATGAACAAATTACATGATAATCTTATGATCTTTTGCCTGCATTAATGATTTATTTTGACTAATGATGTTTTGGCAGCAAGAATCCATCTGGGTCAGATTTCTCTGAAATTCTGCCCCGACTGGATTTTCCTGGCTTACAGTATTCTCCCAGACTGCTTTATTTCTCTAGATTTTCAAGGATTGGCAGTTTGTGATGGATTTTAATTACTTTATATGATTTTATGCTAATCATTTGGTTGGAATATACATGATAATTGATTGACTATGATGAAGTTTTGTGTGTACAGGCTGAGTCAAGCAAGGCAGCTGCGGGAAAGTCCAAGGGTGACACGGAGGGGTCTTCCATCTCAGAGGCAGAGAGACTAAGATTGGACATCAAGAGTCAACTTCCTGAGAGCAAGATATCTTCCCTGTGGTCCGAGGTGTCTGACACCAATGTGGGAGCTTGGAGATATGAAGAATTTAAATAGAGGACAACAGACAAGAATCTGTCAATCCTAAGAAATGGAATGATGAAGTTTGGACTGGTGCATGTGGTAGGGTTTCCTCCTGCAATCCAATGTTATGAATTGAACCTGGAATGTGCTCGGCAGTATGACTTCGATATGCAAAGGGTGGTCAGCACTGAAGGAAGAGTTCTGGCCAATTTCAGCCTAGTTTCCATTTCCCAGGCCTTTGACATGCTGAATTTTCCTTCGATGTGTGCTCTAAACATGGACATGGCTAGGACCTATTATGAGAATGAGCCAGCCAAAGCTCAATAGATGATCAACTCTTGGTTGGAAAAACCAAATTCGCATTACTCCAAACTACCCAAGCAGTTGCACAGGGTCAAATTCAGGTTCGATAAATATGATGCCATTACATTCTTAAGCAGAGTGGCAGGATTGAAGACTGTTGGAGTGTTGGAAAACTGGATGGTCCATATGATCAGCAAAATTGAATAGGGAACTAACTACCATTGGGTAGGGCTCATTAGTTCTGAGATTGATAAATAGTTGAGGAATGTCCTGGAAGCTAAGAAGTTCACCATGTCCTCCTATGTCATGTATGTGCTTGCCAGATTCTACCCATACAGAGGTTTGAATCCACGAGGGACATTTGGACAGGACATAATCTATGAGATTTATCCAAAGTTGCACCTAGGACACAAGGACTACCGCAGAGCTAATGATGCATTCACAATGCATATCACTAGAATGCTACAAAATGCAGAGCACGTGAGACTGTCAGATGGGGCCAAAGGGTTGATAAAGAACTACGGGGCCTAGTTCATTCAATTTCCCACCTTCACCTACATTAGGATTGATGGATGTCTGGTTGCTCCATACAGGTTACCTTGGTATCCTACTGATCACATTGTGTTATTGGAGATTGTGAGGCAAATTTTTGAATTTGATGCCATAGTTAAGAAGGAGAAGCATAAAATAGGTTTTGGTGGGGATTTCCCTCTTGGAATTGGTGTGGCAGAAATGTGCCCTTCCATTCAATTAGCACACACTGTAGGGGATGAGTTGGAAACATATGGTTTCTCCTTCCACTCCAAAAGAATGAACTTTGATATCACAGGAGAAGCACAAAAGAAGGCCACTAGGGAGTACCGGCATAAAGATGACCTAGAGGATTATTGGGCCAACATCAAGGATGATCTTGAAGCAAGAAAGAAGAGGTACTCTAGGCTTCCTGTTGGTGCAATTAGGCAATATAATGTCAAGCAAATCCCAGACCAACTGGAGGATGATGGAAATCTGGTACAAGATCATGCTTATGAAGCTGTGAAGGACAGGTTGATTGGGGAAATCAATTGGAATGAAGATGAGGTCATAGAGTTAGAAGATCTAATGGCCCCTGTTATGAAATTTACCTCTTCTTGGTTGAAGCAAAAAATTTGGGAGTTGGAGAGTGAAAAGGTAACTTGTACCTTCAACTTGATGGGAGACCTCAACCCAATGTCTACTTCAGAGGAATCCAGGGAGGATGACCCCAAAGGGAAAACTCAAAAGAGCTCACCTTTCAAGATAAAGATCAGAGGACCTAAAGAAAGTGAGCCTAAACCAAAACGAAAGCCCAAAGGAAAGAAGAGAAGTCGGGTTCTAAAGATTGGTAGATCCTCTGATGAGGAAGAATTGGCAAAAGCAGAAGAAGAAAGTGCTCCCCCACCGCCAAAGAAAACTAGAACAGCTAGGGTCTCAAAGAAGAAGGTTCAGGATACATCCAAGGATGAGCCTCCAATTGTTGATGTAGAGAGTTCAGGGGAGAAGACCAAGGTCTATATGAGGAAATCTAGGACTCCCTCTCCAAAAGACACTGTGCAAAGGGTGGATCCTTTGCCAAAATCACCAGTCATGGAGCCATCTAAGGTTGCTTCTCCTCCACCAAGCGTACCTAAGCCGGAGATTCTTGAGGAGCATGAAACTAGCAGAGAGGCGGAGCCATTCAAGGAAGGGGCACTCTTTGATGAGGCTGCTGAGCTCAAAGTTGAAGAAGAAGAAAGGCATACTTCTCCCTTAGTACAGTATGAAGATTCTTCAGAGATTGGCAGAGGAAACAAATCACCTGAGCAAGAGGAAGACATCCCTATTAGAACCCCATCACCGATGAAGGAAGTGGAGATTGAGGAAGGTGATCAAGGTGAGCAGCTACCTAAAAAGGAAGAAGAAAAAGTGCCGGAAGAGAAACAAGAAGAAGCAAAAAAAGAGGAAATCCGGTAGAACCTGGTGCCCCGGACTAGCTTGAAAAAGAGTTTGCAAGGAAGAAACAGGTAGTAGTTGAGGACACTCCCTTGGATTGGGATGAAATGCTGTCCAAAATTGGCAAAGGAAAGAAAAAGAAGGCAGCTAGGGTGGTTTCAAATATGGAGATAGATGAAGCGAATAACTGAGTTATCCATATTGCCACCCTTGCCACAGACAAGACCAGAGAAGAGGTCACTGGTGGTGATTACAATGTACAAACTATTAACCTAGGACCGACATCCATGGAGCAGGATATAGAGGAATATGAAGGGTCTAGTGTTGTGATCATTGGCAGAATAAGGAAGGAGACCCAGACCAAACATGAGCTGAGGAAGGAGAATGAAAGACTTAGGAAATGTTTGGAAGAGGTGATGAAACCCCTGCAGTCTCTCCACCCATCTTCTTCTACCACTCCTGGCTTTCTGCCCAAGGAAACTATCTCTGAGATTGAGAAGATGAAGACTTCAGCTCAAACTGCAGTGGATTGGCTAAAAAATGTGCAAATAAAGGGAGATAGTGCGATCAAGGATATCCTGTCAGTAGGGAAAGATGCAGTTCGAGCAAAGGAATTATTGGAGCATGTGTTGTCTCAGGATAAGGAAGACATTGACCTCTTGCTGCAGAAATCCAAGGTCATCATGGGGCATGGTAAAGAAAAATTGGCTGCGGATGGAATCGTTCCCTCTTCCAGACTTAATGAGCCATGGGAATGGTTTGAATCTCTGCAGATTTGGCATAAGGTCATGAAGAAGATCCAGAAATGGAAGAAACAAATAGATGGTGATCTTGTTGGGGTGTACGAGGGCTAACTTGCATTCTTTGAGGTTATGACTGGTAGGAGAAAGATTGCTCCCAAGTACCTGAGCTTGGAATAGCTAAAAGAGTGGTGGCATGAAGTTTATGCCCCAGATTCTGAGAATGTTGTAACTGGCCACTAGCTTGATGATGCAGCCACTTACTTGGCAGTAATGGATAAGTACCAAGCACATAAGGATGATTGGAATAAGACTGTTGACTAGTCAAAAGAAGAGATTGATTCCATTAAATGCAGACTTAAGATCTTGCCTTTGCCACCTGTTGTTGTGCTGGATGGGGTCTTTTTGAGGGTTCAAGGATTGTTGGACCAGAACAAGGATAAGGGAGGCGGTATTTAATGCCATTTTGGAGATTTGTGCTTCCCTATTATCATAGGGCATGCATTGGACCGGACTACATTGGGGACTGTGTCTAGGCCGACCTTGATGGTGGATGGCATTTAATGTGTGCCTTATTTTGAATTCCTAAGGCTGACTTGTTTTGGCAATTGTTTTATCTTTGTAAAATGTTTGGCTGGGCCAACATATCTTGGGATTTGCTATAAAAGACATTCTTGCCTCATTGTAAAGGGTTAGCTAGAAAGTAATAGAGATAAGTAAGAGCAGAAAAGAGCTAGAGTACTTTGTAGTAGGAGTAGTATTCAATTTCTTGAAGCAAATACTGTATCAGAATAGTGGAATTGTTGTAGTCTTTTGATGATTTAATGCAATTGAGGACATTGTGGTTTTCTTGGTGAAATCTCTTGTGTTATTTTATCTTGCATGGTTTTTTTTACTGTTCTATCTTTCAAATTGCTTGAGGATTTAGGGTTTAGTGTTCAGAATTAAATTAGTTTTAGTTTGATGAATGGTGTTTATGATCTCATATTTGGAGTGTTTGTAGCAATATCTGGTCTATACTCCCATTAACTATCTGATTGTAGTAGGCTAGTAAATTCAACCTGGACCATATATTCAAATGTGCTTAAGTTCGATTGTGGATGAATGTCTATGATTTGAAAATCTGTATACCTTAGAAGATTGCACCGTTCTTGTAAGATTGCATTGTGGGTTAAGCAGGAATTGGTTATTTGAGATTGGTCCATTCCAGATATCTGTCATTTGCATTCTAGATATCTATCATTTGCATTGTTCATTCTAGGAATAGTTTAGATCTTATTATATTCTTGCACCCTTATCTTTTGTTATTTATTTATTATTTGGTTAGATTTAGGGTTAAAGATCATCATATTACAAAATCTGATAAATTGGAAAGATACAGTTTGCTTGTAGTAAGGTCCGATTGTGATTACCAGCATTTTCACATTTTACCTGAGTTGTTTATGCATTGTCAAGACCTGACACCCGAGAGACCTTGGGGTGATTTCTAGCAATTTATTGTTGAAAATTACCTTTCAAGAGAGATAGAATACTATTTTCTGTCTGAGTTGTTGCTGTGCAGAAAACACCATCAACAATACTAAACTAGAGTGGTAAGGAACGAGAATGATTTTCCTTTGTCTACTATCTTGAGGTTAATGATCAATCTAATGCAAATATGTCACAGGACATGATGACCAAAGCAATATCATTGATGACAGTTCCAGATTTGCATCAGAAAGGTGGTTAATCTTTGTCTGTTTATGCAAGCAATACTCAGGTCATCTTGGTTCAATTATACCTCGATGCTTGTGTTTGCTTGCTATATCAAAAATCATGAAAGTTGTATTCTGGTCATCATTGGCGCTAATTTCCCCTCTGATGCTTGTACATACTTCCAACATTTTTAAATGCTCTGTGATGATTCAAGAAGGCTTATAATAGGCTCAAAAAATTGTTTAGTTTCATTTAGTTGCATATTTGTTAGATCATTGTATATATCTACATATTGGATTCACATCAGTGTTTTGAAAGGCTAAATGAAAGCATTACCAGTTGTCATGTAGTTTTGAGTTTTTTTGTGGACATTTTGGACATTTGATTCATTTTCTCATTTCTCTTTTTATCATTTATCATTTATCATTTCATTCATTCAGTTCATCATATTCATTATCATTTTATCATTATCATTTTCATTTCATCATTCTCATATATCATTCATTATCATTTTATTATCATCATTCATTATCATCATTTATCATTTATCATTCATTTTATCATTATCATTTCATTCATTTTTATCATTATCATTTATCCATTTTATCTTTTATCATTTATCATTCATTTTATCATTATCATTTCATTCATTCTTCTCATTATCATTTTATTATCATCATTCATTGTCATCATTTATCATTTCATTCATTTCATCATCTTCATTATTATTTTCATTTTATCATTATCATTTATCCTCATTCATTCATTTTTTATCATTATCATAACATTTATTATTCATTATCACTATTATCATTTTATCATTTACCATTATTGTTATCATTACCATTTTTGTTTATCATTTAAATCATTTTATCATTATCATTTACCATTTGTCATTAGTTCTCATCATAATCTCATATCACTTCATTACCATTTCACATTATTTTATTTTCATCGCATTGCCATTTTCAGTACATAAACATTACCAAACATATCATTTATCTTTTCATCATTATTATTATCCGTATCACATTCAATTCCATGATGCATTTTCATATACACACTATTCATTCCTGCATTTGAAGCAAAATTTCAAAAATCACCAAAAACTCATATATACATCATCGCAAAACATTGCATGCATCATATGATTAGTCCGCAAAAATAATAAACACATATCAAAATCCATCTCATATCATACATACATAAAACTAACATCCATATCACATCACAAAGGCACAAACATATCATCATCAAAAACATTGCCGCTGCATATCATCACTCATCAAAATAATACAAGTGTCCAATGTCCAAATGAAGCTAAAAAGTTCATAACACAATACATGAGATATGATCAAAACTCAATACATGCCCTACATATGTGAAAATAAACCAATCTCAAACACTAGTTGGTGGATGCCCCTGAAGGAGCTGGTCCGAAAGGAGGCGACCTGCCACTAGTCCCTCCATCCGGATCCCGTCGAGGCCCTGTAACCTCTCTGCCATGTGTCGATGTCCATGATCTGGTCCTAGTCCTACTATTTGATCGGGGATAAGGCTCACCCCGCTCGGGAGGGCATAGCTCCTCATATCAAACTCTGTAATACTCAGCCTCTCTGGCTGCCTCAAATCCCTCTACAATGGCCTCCTGTAATGAGGTACTCTCTACGGTACCCATAAGCCTCTGAGCCACACCCTCAGCCTCTAGTGCCCACCGTCTAAGGGCATCCCTCTCTGCTACCAACTGTGTCACCTAGGAATCAGGGGCGGGCATCTATGCCTGTACCTGTGCCTGTGTCTGGGCCTGTGCAAGCTGTGCCTGCTGCCCCTGAAAGGTCTACACCTGACCCTACAAAGAATCTATATGTGCCTACTAAGAAGAGGATGACACCCTAATCACGTTCTGAGGTCTGCCACCGGATCTAGCTTGTTGAAGAATCTATGCTCTGCCTAGGCTGTCCAACCTCTGCTGTCTCTCCTCATCTCCATCATACCCCCCATCATCCCCATCATCCGAGCTATCCTCCTCCTCCCCATCTCTGCTATCCTCACTCTCCTCTCCCTCCTCCTCCTCTCTTCCGCCCATAGCTTGCTCCCCACTGGCCACATCCCCTATATCCCTGCTCCTAGCTGTGGTGCTACCTCGATCGCCCGTGGCTCATTTGGCACTGTAAACCGTGGAAATAGATGCGTATGAAAATACTGTGCATAATCATCCGTCATCCCTACATCCTGCACCTCTGGCCTATCGGCCCATACCTCGGGCTATAAGGTGGAATACTCTGTATAAGCGGCCTGGTATCCAATGCATGGTCCCCATCCTGGATCCCCCTTACACCGCCCATAATGCACAACACCCTGGGGCATCCCCTATGTGAATCCAAACTACCTCAGGACCCGTAATGCCAGAAATCTCTCAATGATAAAGGGCATCCACCCTATCAGATATTGTGACCTGCAGACAAATGGCATTTCCAAGTGATCTGTTGCCCATGCCTCGCAGTCTATGTAGGGTCTCCATATCACTGCATCAATGTCATCTAGTACCCATCTCCAATACTCTACCTTTCCCAGCTTTTGCTAGACAATGACACCAGAATATGCATACACATACGGCCTCTCTGCTGGCCTAGCTCTCGTACAAAGTGGTCTCATGATCGCAATGTGCTCCCACTCCCAGATCTGTAGCAGCGTCACTCCACTCGCCAAACTCGTGGATCCTCTATATACAATCTGATGGAGATCGTGGTACAGGTCGGCCAATACACAGCTCCCCCAGGAAAATCTCCGTGGCTGTGTCACCAACCACTCCAGCATCCTACCCCACCCAACTGAGAATCCCTTCGACTGATGATCCGGTCCAAGGAAGCCTCCAATAAATGCTGCCAACACAGCAACTAATGTCGGATACCTGCTGAAGTCATCCCAATCTATCCAGTAACCGTAGATGCTCAGATCGCCACATATCTGTTGTAACACCGCGGTACCACCAATCTCCTTGTGGTCATAAACCACAAGGGCACCAACAACTGGAATCCTCAGAATCCTATATACATCCTCGAGCATCACACTCATCTCACTAGTCGGCAAGTGAAAAGTGTTATGCTCTAAGTGCCATCTCTCTGCCAAGGCAGTCAATAGTCCCCTGTTGGCCCAAATGCCTCGCGGCATGGCCAACAACGGACCTAGCCCATAATCCGCTATCAACTGTAACTCGACAGGGGTAAGCTCTCCTATCCACTCCCAACATAATGGGAACCGCTCTCTGATCTGGAGGCTTTTGAAAGCCTCCTATTTTGTTTGACCATCATAAAGGACACATCAATCAAACTCATATCACGTGATCTATCTAACCAGCAAAACATATCAATGACCCATATCAAGTGCTACAACTATCTATCTACATGTCAAATCAATCTACTCTATCATCATTTACTATTTGTTTTTGTTTTCAGGAAAGCAAATTTATCAACACACAAATCATTTCCTATTTGTCCTTCAATCATGAATGCAAATTTATATTCTCATTTTACTATTTGGTTTCTATCGCAGAAAGCAAATTTATCAAACATCTACTCTTTGTTTTTCAATCGCGAGAAGTAAAGTTATCAAACAAAAATCAGTCAGTCAATCACTTTACTCTTTGTTGTTCATCACAAAGTTATCAGCTATCTACTCCTTGTTTTCTATTGTGGAAGCAAAGTTATCAGTTCTCTATCAGATTTTTTATCATAACAGCATGATGGTACTGTAATTCATCTATCTATTGACTAAGGAAGATATTTTAAACATCATTTTTCATCAAATAAGCCTTTTGAGGAAAATTTCCTAAATGCGCTAAACTGTTTCCTCGATGCGCTAAAAACCCAAATACGCTAAAGTTTTTCTCATATGCGCTAAACTATTTCCTCGATGTGCTAAAACTCTGGATGCGCTATTCTATTCTGTGGATGCGCCACTTTATCTCTCATATGCGCAACTCTATCAATTTTGGACCCTAATCCTATATGCACAATTCTGTGCCCTAGATGCGCTACATGATCTACCTAGCCGATTTTTCCCTAGATGCACAACTCTATCTATCGGATGCACTAAAAGATCAATTTTCACCCTATTCCTATATGTGCTATGAAATTTCCTATATGCACTAGAGAATTTGTCGAATGCGCTAAAACTTTTCCTATATGTGCTAAAACGTGCGAAAAAAATGTAATCCAATTTAAAACAATTTGAAAATCGATCTAAAATGCAAAATTTGACAACATAAATGGTTAGAATCACTCATCGGTGGTCCATACACGGATGGTCTCTGGTATCGGCGCGCTCGCTCAAATCTATGCCTGTGCACTGGGATCTCCATCTCGCCAAGTCACTATCAGAGCTCACTTTTTACTGTAGCAGCAAGGTGAAAATGACATTTCATTTTACCCCTTTTACCTTATAAGGGTCCTTTTGGGTGGGAGTTACTAGCATCTTCTATTTCTCCCCTATTATTTTCAGTCGATCATCACAAACATCATCTATTGGGAGCTAAACCACTGTTTCCCTATCATTCTTGACATCAACTTCCGTGATTTATCTCCCGAGGGGGCATCATCGACAAAAAAAAAATCCGAAACATATCAGGGGAATTTTTTTTTTTTCTTTGAAATAATGCATTTCACACATCACTTCAAAGAGGGGAAAAATGTATATGCATAAAAATGGTCATGTCTATAATCGTGACAATTTATTAAATATTTATTATTTAATTAATTTTTCTAAAAGTCCTCTACATATGATTAAATTTAATTAATTTAATTATATTGTTCATTCATCTTATTCTTCTTCCATAATTAAATAAATTTATTTAATTATTTTCATATGTCCACTTAATTAATTAAATAAATACATTTTATTTATTTAAATTAATTATCATTGTTTAAATTTAAATTAAATCTTTTGATTTAATTAAGTTTAAATATTATCCTTTCTTCTATTTTAAATTCTTCTTCTAATTAATTAAATATTTCATTTAATTAATTTCATAAATGTGATTTAATTAAATAAATTTGATTTAATTAAATACTTTATGCTTTCTTTCTAAAAAACACAATTAGGTATTTTATTTGATTGTGAAATCTTCTCATATCATAATTAAATATTTTATTTAAATATGAGATCTTCTACTTTTTTCAAAAATCCTGATTAAAGCTTTCTTCTTATCACAAACTTTCTTCTACTTCTAAAAGCTTAATTAAATATTTCATTTAATTAAGAAAAAGCTGAATGTCACCCATAAATAAATAATTGAATTTTTAATTCATTATTTATCAGCTTTTAAATCTTTCTTTTATTCTTTTAAAGAAAGATGATTTCTTATCTTCTTATCTTTTCCTCTTTCATAAAAATAGAAAAATCTTGTTTTCAAGTTTTCTTCTATTTTCTCTTCAGTTTCATCTTTCTTTAGCCATTCGATCTGTCAGGAATTATCACAACCGTCAATCAAGACAACCAATCAAAATCATTTGAAAAACTCTATAAATACCTGTGTGAATCCAAGCATTGGTAATAGGCAATTAATTAGAGTTCATGCATTTAATTCATTTAGTATTCATTTATCATAGCATCATGGTTATTTCAAGAATATTAGTCTTATTCCATATCATAGCTTAAAACTTGCATCATGCATCATCTTTGAATCTCGTTCTTTAGGAAGACAGTTTGTTGAGCCTAGCCTACAATCTGAGAGAAAAAGTTGGAATCGACAAAAACACTAAAGATAGAGGATGATAGGACGACAATCAAAACAGAATACTGAGTTTGCATTTACTTATTTCTTTTCTTCTGTTTTGATACTATGTTTTATCGGTGTGCTTAAATAGTATTTCATTTCAATTCATTTACGCATATTATTTTTGACCACACACATTCTAATGCTAACAGAAACAAATATTTAAGTGTAATACCTTCAGGTGAAACAAAAACAATCCTAGCACCATTACCCTCTTGGCTGCATGCTCCATCAAAATACATCTTCCACACTTCATTGCAACTTTGTGCCACATGCTTTTCAATTGGAGCACTATTGATTAATTTTGGTTGGGTAGGTTCAATCTTAAAACTTCCAAGATCAACATCACAAATACAATTGACCTGATCTTGTGGTACACAGTCAACAAGTTGGTTCATTCTTGGCTCCCTATACAATTTCACTTCTTGACCATTCACTGGAATAGTAGCATAAGATAAATAAAACTTGATGTTTCCCCCAATTGCTATTGTCCACTGTCTTGATAAAAGTATCTTGAACTGAGGAGGTGTATCAATGACAGTTATATCTATATTATAAACCACTTGTGGATAAGTAGCCAGTTTGACTTCAACACCTCTCATAATGCCTATCATAGGTATAGGTTTGTTATCCATTGCATAGGAGTTCCCTTCACATGTATCAACCCACATGCCAAGCTACTTCATAACCCCTATTGGCATGATATTTATAGCAGCACTAGAGTCTATCATGCAATTTCTTAGTAGTTTTTTATTTATAAGAAATGTAGTGAAAAAGGGATCCACTTGAGGGGGAGTTGTCAATACATCACTCAAGCAGACCTCTGGGACATTTATCTTTTCCTGCCTACTGACTATTTTAGCATCCACACTATTCTCAGAATTTACATGCTTTTCATTTCCATTTGTTATCAACTCAACAACAGTGTCCCTATATTCTTTTATTTTCATCATTTCAAGTAGTGGGATAGACATTTTTACTTGGGATAATTCCTGAGTGAAGTCAAAAGAAGAACCCTCCACCTTAACAATTTTCCTCCATTCTATCATTTCTCCTTTGCTTTTCTTCCTTTTCTTTTTACTAGGCTAATCAGGCTTCTTTATCCCTTTGTGTAACTCCTTCACTTCCTCTTCTTGGACAAGCTTTTGTTCACTTGTATCATGCTGTTTATTTTCTAATTTCTTCACAATTCCTTGAGTCACCTTCTAATCTTTCATAAAGATTCCCCCAGGAACGCCTTCCTTCTCATTTATTGTTCTGTTTCTCAACCAGTATTTACTCCTTGCTTCCTCAACTGTAGCAACAGTCAGTCTCTCTATTTCTTCTTTAGTGAGTCTCATATTGCATGGAGCAGGAACCTATATAGGATGTGGCTTTGTGTAATCTTCCTCATAATCATAAAAGGCCTACTGTTTAGCCATATGGACATTATATTTCTGATTTGAAACATCATATTTATAACCATCATCCTCTAAAGATGAGTATCCTTCCTCAACATGGTAAAAAGTATTTGAAGTCAAATAAAATTTGTGATCCTCTCCATTATTTTCCATCAACATTCCCTCTTCTTGCATCCTTTGAGCTACAACACAATAGTCTGGAGAATGTGGTTTATCACAAGTTTCACAGAAGTAATTATTACTCACCATGTTAGTTCCCTTCTTCCTCAATGGATCGAGAGTCTCTTTGTTTCTAGGCCTAGTTGTTATAGGTTTTCCATCCTTCCAGTCTATATTATAAGGCATATCATGCAACCTTGGCCTCTCATTTCTATATGTATTCTCATGTCTATACTGATAATTATTGCTTTGCTGAGGAGGCCTAGGATTGTCTCTTTTATTGATTATACCTGCAGCCTTCTTGTTGTTTTCAATTGTTAGCGCTATCTTCTGAGCTTCTGCCAGATCTCTCAGGAATCTATTTCTCAGTTCGTACCCTATTTTAGGATCAAATGCATTTAAATAAACACTCAAAGCTACATAATTTGGCAACCTTGATCTAGGAGGTGCTTTAGTCTACAACTTGTTGAATCTTCGGTTGAAATCATAAATTGAATCATTCTGATTCTCCTGAATTCGCATCAGTTCATGAAGAGCTGCATCTAGTGCATTTTAATTCCCATACTACTCTAAGAATTGATCTTGGAATACTTCAAGAGAATTGATTGAGAATACAAGCAAGTTGTTAAACCAATCCCTAGCATCTTCAATAACTGACATCATAAACAACTTTATGTGTAAATCTTCATATGGCACATCTATGTCTTGGATGAAAATTTTAAAACTCCTTAAATTCTCTTTAGCAGTGATTGCATTGCTCCCTATAAATTTGGGCACCATACCCCTCCAACTACCATCCATAGGGTAAGGGTATAACTGAAAACTTGCTAAATCAAACTATCTAATCATGGTTGTATGCTGGTGAGGGGGAGGAATAGGTGGACACTAATGCTGGTGCATGAGATTATTGTACTATGCATTATACTGTGGGACAAAAGACTAACTAGGAGGTGGATGCAAAGCTGTATGCTGTGTGGGAATATGAGGTGGATGATTTGGCTCTTGTAGTGATTCCTTGTCTGATGGTGAGGAGACACTGGTGGATTTGAAGGCCCTGTACCATGATTACCTTACTTATGAGGTGGTACATACTTCAGAGGGAAATTAGCTATTTGAGGAGTAATTTGGACTTTGTACAGTGTAGTCTTCAGCTCCTCTATCTCCTTCCTCTATGATTCAAACTGTGCTTTTACTTCCTGGGGAATCTCATGATCAATAAACACATTCTGGTTACTCTCCATTTTATGATCGTACTCATGTTGAATTCTAATTCGTTCAGACTCAAGTGCAGCTTCAAACTCAGCCTATTTCTAAGGATCAATAGAAGGGAAGGGATTTCTTCAATCCTCAAGGGTCCAAAGTTCTACACCTGAATCATCTCTCCATGTATCATAGCAATTATATTTTTCACCATGTGCTCTTGATGCTTTGCCTTTGTCTATTATGCACATGTCCTCATTAATCCTCTTTCCCTTATCAGCTCTATCATCTTTGTGTGTCCCTTTACTACTGCCAGCAGGAGCTCCAATATGACCTCCCCTGCATTGAGATCTTCTTCCATTCATGTTTGAATAGCTGCAAAATTTCTTTCAGAGTCACCACTCACTTTTGTCAAAAGTGAGAAAAACTTGATATTTCTTTATCCCCAGTGGAGTCTATATAAAGTTTCTGACTCTATAATTAAGGCCTTGATTTTGAATGTATCTTTAGCAGAGTCAACAATTTGTTAGCTCTCAAAAATGCAGGAAAGATGCGTCAAGAGGCTACCAAACTCTTGATATGTTTCAGGGTAACAGACAAGGTCAAGAGAAATCAACCTTCTACTCTTTAGGTGTTGCTAAACCTAGGTGGGTGTACCTCTCTGAATTAAGCAGACTTATGTTTATATCTCTTACAACAATTTGTTCACAATGGCGTATAGAGGTGAACAAATGAAACCAATCTTGATAGCAATAGCAATCTTCTGATCTAAATCCTAAAGTGCTTAATTAACATATATAAAGAAACTGAATGAATTCAAATGATGAAATGCAAAGACTAGTGACTTATTGGGTATGCAGAGTCAAATGAAATCAAGATGATCAACACTCTTTGGAGGAAACTCAAATTATCTAGCATATATTCTGTTTACAACTTGTATAAACATGTAAAATTGTGACTACTAAGCTCTACTTTAACAATCCAAATGAATCTCACTGATTACAGTGATCAACTCAAAGGATTTTAATCTCTACTTGAAAGAACCAATCAATTAACCACACAGATACAAAAAATTTGCACTAATGAATTGAATATAAACTTGTTTTATCAATTTAAACAATCAGAAAGAATCCATCTTGGAGACAGATTAGCAATGCTTTCATTAAATTCAATAGATAATTGACACCAAAAATGTGCAGCAACATCAATTGACTTTCATAAATACCTCCATTGTGAAAACATACATCATAGTCTCTGATATGATAAATCTATTGTACTGTATCCATATAGTTTTCCTTCTATATATCAAATCACTCATAGCTGATCCTCCATTACAATTAAAAAATGCTTATTTATACACCAGCATGAGAAAATAAATCATATTGAAATTCCATGTCGGCCCTCCATAGATTCTGGGCTCCAATCAAGTCGGCCTGCAATGGTATTCAAACGTGTACATGTCGGCCATAGTATTTGAATTTCTGATATTCATTAGTGAAATAGTCAGCGAGACAAACCAGCAGCTATGCCGAAGGCAATTCAATCATTAATCACTCCACTTGGTGTTACCCGCCTTCACCATGACCTGTCTGAGTCGGGGAGATATCCTGTAGATCACCTTATGTTTCCTCAAGGGCTCATTTACCATTTGTGTGTTGCTATGACCTATTACTTTTTACACCGAAGACAAGAAGCATCCGCATGTTCCCCTTGTGTTTCACTGTAGCTTTGTGATATCGGGGAGACATCATGTAGACAAGCCTTTGTTTTTTCGAGAGCCCCCATGATCAAACTTGTCACCATAACATAATGGTGCTCTTGCCGATGTACCCTTCTATCTTATGTTAGTCGCTATAACATACCGACATCAGGGAGACCTATCGTAGAACACTTGAGTCATACATAAAGCCATCAACCATCTTGGGTGTCACCGAGAAAAATCAATCATCATGCCAAAAAAGTCCTTCACTGTTCTCCTTCGACGAGACCGAAGGTCACTCCCTAAGACCACATGCTGAAAATCTTAACCTATACCAATATCGCATCCCCTTGCCACAGGTCAGCATAACAATGTGGATTCGTTATGACCTCATAGTGGGAGCAACATGTTTGGCCAAAGTGAAACCATGATGCTTGTCGATGATACCACAAGAATTTTCCAAGACCATATATCAGCATTGTAACTCCTGTCGATGTAACCACAATCAAGATAGTTGGCGGGACATAAAGCACTCTGTGAAACATGCCAAAAATCACACTCCTGTCGAAATGTGTATCATTCTGAGCTGCTGAAACCATAGAGAAGTCCTACCTAATGGTGCTATCATGTAAAATTCAATCTCCATAATAGCAAAAATGTCTTGCTGATAGGTAACATAGATGTTTGCAAGCAAAAAAAGGGATCGGGGAGACCCTGATATTGTCACGCCGATATGCCTACATCAAACATACATTAGCAAAAATGCATGACCCAATGGATTCTATGGGACCAAATGGAAAAATAAGGGCAAAAAATGCACATAGTGGGACCAATATGGAAATTTATGAGTGAAAACATGTAAAATCATCAAATTTTACAGTCCTAACAATCTCTATGTGGCAAGCCTAATTGACAAACAAAAAAGTGAGTTTTTGCTTGATTTTGAAGAATCTATTTAAGAGGCACATAGGGATGATGTTGACAAGTGTAAATAACCTATAGGAGTCTAAATTCCAGCTTTGGGGTGTAGGGGTGAGCCTAGGTAGTCAAGACCCAGGTGTAGGTCTTTAGATCAGGCATCTTGGAACAATGATAGAATAGGCAATTGTGGATTTTGCGTTGTCAGTCAAGAAGAGAGGGTTTGAGGCTTTGTAGGAGATCATTTTGGGAGCCCAAATTTAGTGGTTTGGTGTAATAATAGTCCTCCATGTGGATTTTAAATTGATTTACCTACCGATGAAGTTAAAATCCTTCAATGTAAAAGAGCCCTAAGTCATTGGAATGAAGATTAATTGATGTTCCCTAGGTGCAAGGTGTGTTGTTGAACCTTGATTTGGTTTGTGTAAACATGTTTCAAGTGTTTCTAAATCTCTTTGGTGGTCTGATTTTATAAACCTAGGTGTGAAGGGTTTCCTCCTTGAAGGGATAGTGGAGTTTAGGACTCCTCATAAGAGTATTTGAGAGAAGCATTGAGTGGAGTGACTTTTCCATTTGTGATTGTGAGTTTTCTTTCCCTGCCACTTTGCATCATAGTCATATAAGAGCCTGATTGCAGGTAGTTGTTGAAGGGAATACACCATGCCTCCAAAAGCTGGACTAGTGGTTTCAAGAGAATTGGAGGCCTTAAGAGAAGAGATAGAGGCCTTGAAAGCAAGAGAAAGGAGAAGAGCAGTGGTAGTTGAGGAAGAGAGTTCCCCTAAAGAAGATCTAGAGGGTGAATAAAATGAAGAGAACCCTTAGGGGGAAGAGATACCCCCTCATGAGAGAAGACTCCTTAAAGCCTTGCAAGAATCCAGAGGATAATCCTTTGAAGTAAAGATTGGTTTGCCAGTATATAGTGGAAAGATGGATGTGGAGGAAGTGTTGGAGTGGGTGGAGGCTCTAAATAACTATTTTGAATAGAAAGACATGGCAAGGAATAAGAAAGTAAATTTTTCTAAAACAAAGTTGAAGGGATCTTCCTTGACATGGTGGAATTTCACCCAAGGAGAAAGGGTTAAGATGGGTAAATCCATGATTAACTCATAGGATATAATGGTGCATAGGTTGAAGGAACAATTCATTCCTACTAATCATGAAGTGTAGGAGTATAGAAAGAGGCAGAATTTGAAACAAAAAGACATGGATGTTTCATCTTACACTAATAAATTCTACAAGTTGAGCATGAGATGTAGTCATGAAGAAAGTGAGAAGGAAAAAGTGGCCAGGTATATCAATGTCCTAAGACTTAATATTCAAGATGAGATTATTTTGGTTGTTCCCAAGACTATGGAAGATTGCATACAAGTTGCATATAGGGCTGAAGAGAAGATAAGAAGGAAACAAGAGCAACAAAATAGAGGAAGATTAAAAAAATTTAGAGGTAGGGGCAGAAATCAGTCCCAAAAACATCAAGAAGAATCTAGCCACAATTAATCAAGTGGAGACTCAAGTAATAGATGGGGATTTAGGGATAGGAGATCCAATGGCAGGGGAAAATTCAATGGAGGAAGAGGGTCAAATCAGTTTTCAGGGAGATGTTACAATTGTAACTAGCCTAGACATCCAACATTCAAATGTCCTAAAAAATAAGGCCCAAGCTCTCATGGTGGAGAGAGGAGGAACCAACTAGTGCATGAGGATGAAGAAAGTGTGACTTCACCTACAATAAACCTTACATAAAAAGTTGGAGAGTCCTTGATGATTAGAACATTACTCAAGGTACCAATCCCTAAAGAACCCCCACAAAGGAAAGTACTGCTCTGAATTAATTGCAAGGTACAAGGTGAAGTGTGTAGGATAGTAGTGGATTTAGGATCAATTGATAATATTGCTTCAATTGAGTTGGTAGAAAAGTTTAATTTGAAAAGGATTTCTCACCCTAACCCATACAAAGTTTCATGGCTTAGTAAAGGACAACAGGTCTTGGTGGATGAGCAAGTATGGGTGGAATTTAACATTGGGCCATATAAAGACAAGGTTCTATGTGACATCATCCCTATGGATGTGTGCCACTTGCTACTTGGTAGACCTTGGCAGTTTGATAGGAATACCAAGCATGATGAGGAGAAGAACACACACTCCATTGTGAAGGATGTGAAGACTTACAACCTTTCACCTCTCCTAGAAGAAGACAAGGAAAAGCATGAAGGGCCTAGTGTTTTGATGGTGGGTGAGAAGGAGTTCATGAATTCCTTGAAGGAAGGAGGAGGAAGAGGATTCTTCCTGATTATGAAGCCAAAAACTAAAGAAAATATTCCCATAAAGAAGAAGGAAGATGGACCAAAGAAAGTCCAAGAGTTGTTGGAAAGGTACAAGGACATAATGGTGAATGAATTACCTAGTTCCCTACACCCCATTAGGGATATTAGCCACCATATTCATTTGATTCCATGGGCTACATTTCCCAATAAGGATGCATACAAGATGAAACCTGCTCAAAATGAGGAGATTGGAAGACAAGTGCAAGAGTTGATGGATAAAGGGCTAGTGAGGAAGAGTTTAAGCCCATGTGCTATTCCTACTACCCTAGCACCAAGGAAGGATGGGAATTGGAGGATTTTCACTTATTCAAGAGCCATTAACAGGATCACAATCAGATATAGGTTCCCAATGCCAAGAATGGAGGACCTCATGGATTGCCTATCAAGAGCATCTTACTTTTCCAAGATTGATCTAAAGAGTGGGTATCATCAGATAAGGATCAGAGAAGGGTATGAATAGAAGACAACTCTTAAGATTAATGAAGGGCTCTATGAGTGGTTGGTGATGCCCTTTGGGTTATCAAATGGACCTAGTATCTTTATGTGCCTTATGAATTCATGAAGGGAGAACTAGTATACCATAGGTTTGTCATGGAAAAGTGTGAATTCATGAAGGGAGAACTAGTATACCATAGGTTTGTCATCTCCAAGGGAAGTTTGAAGATGGATCCTTCAAAAGTGGATGCTATTCTTACGTGGCCAACACCAAAATCCATGGGAGATGTGAGAAGCTTCAATGGACTTGCAAGCTTTTATAGAAAGTTCATCAAGAACTTTAGTCAAATTTGTGCACCCATCTTGGACACCATCAAAGGAGGTAACAAGGGTAAGTTTTCTTGGACCAATGAGGCTGATAAAGGGTTTGAATATCTAGAAAAGAGAGTAGCACAACCACCTATATGTGTGCTCCCTGATTTTGGTAAGGTTTTTACTATTGAGTGTGATGCTAGTAACCAAGCAATAGGGGCTATCTTGAGCCAAGAAGGTAGACCACTTGCATTTTTCAGTGAAAGGCTGAATGAAGCAAAGAGGAAGTATTCTTCCTATGATTTGAAATTCTATGCTATGATCCAAGCCCTTAAAAAGTGGAGGCACTACTTGTTACCTAAATAATTTGTTGTTTATATTGATAATCATGCCTTGATTTTTTTGAATGCTCAAGACAAACTCAATCATAGGCACATGAATTGGGTAGATTCTTTGTAAGCCTATAAATTCACAATAAAGCATAAGAAAGGCCAAGAAAATAAGTTGGAAGATGCTCTTAGTAGAAGGGCACTTGTACTGCAAGAATTCCAACTCCAAAGCATGGGGGTTGAAGCATTGAAGGATATGTATCATGAAGATTCAGATTTAAAGGAGGTATATAATGTTTGTGAGCAATACTTGAATACTTTTCATGGTGAATATTTTGACTTTCTATTGTAGAATGGTTTTCTCTTCAAAGGAAGCCAATTGTGTGTTCCTAAATGTTCAATGAGGGAGAACATCATCAAGGATAAACATAGTGGGGGCCTTGGAGGTCATTTTGGCCTTGATAAGACCATAAAACAAGTTAGGAGGTTTTATTATTGTCCAAAGTTGCAGGTGGATGTGAGAAGGTATGTGGAAGGCTGCACAATATTTCAAAGGGAAAAGGGAACTTGATCAAATGCA
This sequence comes from Sequoia sempervirens, assembly GCA_007258455.2. Classification (NCBI taxonomy): domain Eukaryota; kingdom Viridiplantae; phylum Streptophyta; class Pinopsida; order Cupressales; family Cupressaceae; genus Sequoia; species Sequoia sempervirens. Next base: position 455,899,468 of record VDFB02000015.1, on the reverse strand, counting down.
AGACTCTATCAGCCATCGCCCATTCCCAATAGGAATTGGGAGTGTGTAAGTATGGACTTTGTATTGAGGAGAAACATAGTGGGGGCCTTGGAGGTCATTTTGGCCTTGATAAGACCTTAGAAAAAGTTAGGAGGTTTTATTATTGTCCAAATTTGCGGGTGGATGTGAGAAGGTATGTGGAAGGCTACACAATATTTCAAAGGGAAAAGGGAACTTGATCAAATGCAAGACTTTATCAGCCATTGCCCATTCCCAATAGGCCTTGGGAGTGTGTAAGTATGGACTTTGTATTGGGGTTTCCTAGAACCCAAAGAGGTTTTGATAGTGTCTTTGTGGTAGTTGATAGATTTAGTAAGATGGCATATTTTCTTCCTTGTAAATGCACCAATGATACATCTCATATAGCAGGTCTCTTCTTTAAGGAGGTTGTTAGGATACATGGATTGCCTTTAAGCATTGTTTCTAACAGGGATTCTAAATTCATTGGTCACTTTTGGAGGACCTTGTGGAAGAAACTTGGCACAAATCTATCCTTTAGTTTATCATAGCATCCAAAAATGTATGGAAAAACTAAATTGGTGAATAAATAATTGGGAAACCTCCTAAGATGTCTTACCAAGGAGTATGGATAAAGCTTGGGATCTGATTTTACCTCAGGCTGAATTTTCATATAATGACTCCATTAATAGGAGCATTGGAAGAAGCCCTTTTGAAGTATTCTATGGGATGCACCCTAGAGGGGTCTATTAACTAAGATATATGCAAGGAGTTGATATAATAAGTGCTCAAGGAGAGGATTTTGTTGTTGCAATCAGGGACATTTATCAACAAGTGAAGGAAACCCTTCAAAAGAATGTGGAAAAGTATAAAGAAAAATAATATTTGAAGAAGAGAGATGTCTAATTCAAGGTTGGGGACTTAGTGATGGCATAGTTGAAGAAGGAGAGACTTCCAAAAGGAAATTATACCAAACTCACGATGTAGAAGATAGGACCTTGCAAGGTGGTCCACAAGTTTGGTCAAAATGCTTATGAAATAGAGCTACCTCCTGGGGTGGCCATCTCTCCTATCTTTAACATATATGATTTGTATCCTTTCAAAGCTTTTGTGAATGTAGGTGATAAACTAGGTACAATAGCAATGGAGGATGAAGATTGGGTGAAAGAACTACGCCCAAGCCAACCTATGACTCTTGAATGCATTGTAGACACCAAGGAGACAAAGAGGACTAGAAGGAAGGTCTACAAGGAATACCTAGTCAAGTGGAAAGGTCTACTTGAAGAGGATGCCACTTGGATGTCTGAAACTAACATTAAACAACATGGGACTATTGTAGAAGACCTGATGTCAAAGAGGACTTGAGATCTTTTTCATGCTAGGGAGTATGGTGTTGGAGCACCCATGGGTCTAATGGAAATAGAATGCTTTTATATGTTTTGGTTTTGTTTTTGTGATGGAATAAGGTCCTAAGGACCATTTAAAATTATTTTTAATAGGTCTTCTAGGTTGTTGGTTGAATTTTGGTCTTGGTGACCAACTTCTTTGTACAACAAGGTCTCCATCCTCCTTTTGTAAGTCTAGTGCATCTTGGAAAATAAAGAAATAAGGATTCCTTGATCTAACTAGAAACCTGAGGGGAGCCAACTTGTTAATTTGAGTAGGCTTGGATTCCTTTCACATATTTTGGAGGTATCTTTGTAGGTGGGTTGGTGAAAGTTGTCCTAATTGCCTTAATTAGGCATTTAAGTGACAAATTAGAGTCTTTTTGTGTTTCCAATGGCCAACTAATTCAAATTTAAGTTGGAGGATGTTTGAGGAGGTTGGAAGGCTTCAAATTTTCCTCTCTTGGTTGAGGCAAGGCTTTTATTAAATTTGGAAAGGATTTTTCAATAAAGAGTTTGTTGATTTTTGTGTTTTTCCTGAAGAAATTGTTGATCCCATACTTGGTAAGGTTTGTACGTATTATTTTATGCTCCAATCCTATAATGGTTGGATAGGTAATTGAATAATATTTCTTTTGGTGTTGGAGTGGTGAGATTTAATTGAGTATTAAGGGAGATATCTTAATTTTACTCCTAGGTGGTCTAAAAACCCTTAAAATCAGGGTTTTGGGAGAAAAATGTGGATTTATTCCACCCCCACATTGTAGAGTTTATAAATCCTAGTGGGATGGAAGATATATGTCTGCAATACTATGTCCTCAAGGTCTTGAAGAATTAAAATCTAATTGGAGGAAGTGGTGTAAGATTTGTGGCTTGACATCTCTATGTGGCAAGCCTAATTGACAAGCAAAAAAGTGAGTTTTTGCTTAATTTTGAAGAATCTATTTAAGAGGCACTTAGGGATGATTTTGATAGGTATAAATAACATGTAGGAGTCTAAATCCTAGATTTTGGGTGCAAGGGTGAAACTAGGTAGTCAAAACCCAGGTGTAGGTCTTTGGATTAGGCCTCTTGGAGCAACGATAGAATAAGCCATTATGGATTATGCATTGTCAATCAAGAAGAGAAGGTTTGAGGATTTTTAGGAGTCCATTTTGGGAGCCCAAATTTAGTGGTTTGGTGTCATAATAGTCCTCCATGTGGATTTCAAATTGACTATCCTACCAGTTAAGTTAAAAGTCTTCAATGTAAAAGAAGCCTAAGTCATTGGAATGAAGAGTAATTGATGTTCCCTAGGTGCAAGGTGGGTTGTTCAAACTTGATTTGGTCTGTGTAAACATGTTTCAATTGTTTCTAAATCTCTTGGGTGGTCTAATTTTATAACCCTAGGTGTGAGGGGTTTCCTCCTTTAAGGAATAGTGGAGTTTAGGACTCATCATAAGAGTATTTGAGAGAAGCATTGAGTGGAGCGAGTTTTCCATTTGTGATTGTGAGTTTTCCTTCCTTGCCACTCTACATCACCTAAGATGAAGATCCCATGAGAAACCAACATAGGAACAAAGTAACATGCATGAGAATGATATAAAGAATAGTGTCAAGGCACAAGAATTCAATGTCAAATAATAGAAAAGAAAAGAAATGGTGAAATAAAAGAATCAGATCAAGCTTCAATTGTTTTTACATCATGATGTGGGTTAGATCTAGGCTGTTTGTCCAAAAAGGTCATACTCACTCTGAGGCAATGGAATTCTTGGTTTTCTACCATGTGAGAAGTCCTTAAAGGTGAGAAAAATGTACACTCATGGCTGGTATGCACTCACACACACACAAATGGCTATGGGGAAAGTCATGCCTCAGATTGGGCTTCCTCCTCAAACCATACAAAATTTATACTTGTTGATAACTTTAATAAGGTGCCACAAAAATGATTTTCGAGCTTCATGAGATAAGAAAAACTTCGTACGCTTGGAGCTCATGAACAAATAAGATGGCTCTATAGGCATGCAAGTTGTATTATGCAAGGTGACCATGTATCAATAATTGAAAAAATGCAACATGCAAAGAATGTTCAAAGGAATCTTGCTTAGTTCATGTGACATCTTTAAATTAGGGGAAAATGTGCCTAATGTCTCCAAGAGAGGACCAATAAAAGAATAGAAATACAATGTGTTTGTCACTTTGTGGATGAAATTGGGTGTAATTTAGTGATCTGTAGATCTTTTGTAGCTACTGCATCTACTTCTATGCCTTTGTGTCCATTTTCGAGCTCCAACAGAGCTGCTTTAGGTGCTTTAAAAAATCACCATTAATGTCGAGCTACCCCTATTAGTAGACACTAGCTGTCCATGACTCACAACTTCCTTCTTCTTCCCTAGACCCTCTTTCCACTCCAAATCCATCCTTATGCAAGTTATCGGAGTGACATGTGACAGTCGATAAGACCTCCCATCGAGCCTCTCTTGCTTTGGCAAGCACATTCCATTTTGGGGAGAATCCTTCGTGTCGGGAAGACCTCACCCCGAAATCACGCCCTATCACTGAGACATCTCTGGGTTGGTGGAACCTTTCATTGAGCGCAATCCGTTACATTGAAGGGAGAAAACATGTCGGCGAGACCCTATCGGGTTGGCAAGACCTTTCGCTGAACTCGATTAGTTATGCCAAAGGTTTAAAAATGATTGGGAAGACCATCGCTAGTCAACAGGACATCATATCGAGCTCCTACTTTTTTTTGGCAAGACTCCTCAATGTCGCTGAGACCTCCTAGCGAGGATGCAAGCCTTTCAGCAGGCTTCTTTACTCTCCCTGAGCCTATTTCCTTTCATTGTGACCTTTTCTTTTGGGTAGACATTATGCCGAAGGTGTTTATCCTTTGCTGAATGCAACTCCCTTCGGTGAGACCCATGCCAATTGGCCAGACCTCCTACTAAAGGAAAATTTATCGCTGACCTTAGACCCTTTGGCGATACCCTTCCCTGTCAGGAAGACATCACATGGTTGGGGAGACCTTTTTCCGACACTGCCTCCCTTCACTAAGAGTACTTTGGGGAGATCTTTACACATCGACCAGACCTCATGGTGAGGGAATAACCCTTTGGTGAACTTCCTTGGGAGATATCTTCAGATAAACAACTTGATCTTGCAAAACAAATGCCTCCATTAGTTCCCAAAGGTAAATAAAATATATCATCATTAATCATGTTTTAACTTTATAAAAAAGAAACACAACTCAGGTGGAGGTGGAACCAAAATAGGACCGGGACCAAGACAAGAAGCAAAATTAAACAAGTCCCGACGAAACTGGGATCGGGACAAAACGTGACCTAGAAACCACATCCCTTGCTTTCAAATCGGCGGAGCGGGAGAAAAATTGGAACCGGGATCAGAGTCGGGATGGGAAAGAGCCATGGAAATAATTAATATTTCCAAGTTCATACCCTGTCCCAGCTCTGCGTCCGCAAAGGAAACCAAAACACAAAGGACAAAACAAACACCAGTGGGGTCGGAACAAAAACCGAAATTGAAACTTTCTCCAAGTTTCAGGTTCGGGTTCCGTTCTAGACCCACTTCCGACATCACCCAAAAAGCTGAAGGACAAGAAAGAGAAAGAGGAAGGGGAAGGAAAACCCCATGAAAAAATAAAAGAAACAAAAAGCCAAAGAACGACAAGCCGTAGATCTGAGACCAGAACGAAACAAGAACCTGAAACTTATGAAATTTTTAGGGTTTGGTTCTAGTTCCAGTTTCGAGTCTGCCGAAACAAAATGAAAAAGACACATGAGAGAAAAACAAAAGAAAGAGGTGAAACCGGGATTGGAATAGAACCCGAACTTGAAACTTATGAAAGTTTCAGGGTTCAGCCCCAGTTCTTGTTCTGGGTCTGCTAGAACAAAAAGAAAATTCCCAAGGCTGAAAAGAAAACACCTAAGGCAAAGGACAAAAAATAAAATGATTACCAAAAAGGAACAAAGGGAAAGGTAGAGTTAGGTCCGGGATGGAATCCAAAAGAGAAACTTCAGAGGAAGATTAACCTTCTGATTCAGACCAAGAGCTGATTCCAAGAAAGAACCAAAGACAAAGGTAAAGAACTGTTAGAACCAGAACTAGGAATGAACCAAGATTAGAACTTGGGAGTAATTCCCAAGTCCGGTATTGGTCTTGGTTCCGCCTCTGATAGAATGCTACGCCCTTAATATTATTGTACATCGGGTTATGAATAGTCAGCTTGTGGCTATCTTAACTCTCTATTAAGTCATATTATCATTAGTATATTGTTATTTAGTTGTTTAGGTCAGCCTAAGTCTTATATAGGTGTGTCTAAGTCAGCCTAGGTGATATCCTTGGCATAAATAGGTATATATAGAAGGTTGTGAGTCTTATTTCATCATCAAGTTGTGAAGTGTGTTCTCATTAGAGATATTTGGAGGTTTTCCCGCTCAAAGTGGCTTGTTATTCTCAGTTATTATCAAGTATTTGCAGAATATTTCATATCATATTCTTCTATTGTGCAAGTTATTTCATAACAAGTGGTATCAGAGCATGATCTTGGCACCATAGAGGCAAGGTTTTTCTCAATTTTGGAGGCGATTTTGGGAAGAGCATATCTTTCAAATTTTGGTGAATTGTTTTCTAATTTTTAAAGGGTTTTTGAAGAACATATTGAAGAAGCTACAGTCCATATTTCAAAATAATTGGAGTATAATTAAGAAAATTATTGTAGAATTAGGGTTTCTACACTATTTTTTTGGAATCTACATATCTCGTACATATTGTTGAATTGGAGTCTAATTTTTATTGGATTTTTGAAGACATACTAAAAGAGATTACAGTAAAAATTTTAGAGAATTTAAGTTTCATTTGTGTGATTTATTTCAATATTAGTGGTTTCCATCATGACAGGGCCTGCAACAAGGGGTAAAAAGAATGTTGTCACTCCGGGGAAGACTCCTAATAAGGAGGGTGAAGCAATCAAGGATATTACTCATAATGAAGAAATAAATAAGGTCAAGGAATAAATTTCCTCAATTAAGATGGATATGTGTGACCTAAGAGGAGATATGTCGGACATGCGAAACATGTTAAGCACCTACATAGCTGAATCAAGAAAGGAGTTCTCAAGTGGCCAAGGTGAGAATTCTAGGTCAGCTACTACTAACACAAGCTTTAGTACTCCTATGGGATCTAGGAATTTATTTCCAAAGGTGGATATGCGCAAGTTTGATGGTAAGGATCCTCTAACATGGATAAACCAAATGGAGAATTTTTTTGAAGTACACCAAATCCCAAATGGACAAAAGGTCACAATGGCTTCCTTATATTTAGAACCAGATCAATTCATTTGGTATCGTTGGCTTTGCACTCATCGAGGTAAAAAGGGGCTCACCGTCTCATGGTAAATTTTTACAAAGGAACTCCAAGCACAATATAGCAATAGCATCACAGACAACTTCTTCAGCCAGCTAGCTAAACTTCAACAAATAGGATCAGTTAAGGATTATATTCAACAATTCCAAAATCTATCCTTAAGGGCGGATTCAATTACGGAGGAAAACTTGAATGACTTATTCTTGGGTGGTCTCAAGGATCACATTCAACATGAGGTATGCATGTTTAGCCCTAGTTCCATAAATGAGTCTTTTATCTTAGCACGCAGGGTAGAGGAGAAATATTTGATTCCTAAGAAGCAAGGGGCTAATGTGACAAAAGAGAAAGGATATTCAACACAACCAAGTTGACTCCACAACAAATTGAGGAGAAGAGAGCAAAAGGCTTGTGTTTCAATTGTGATAGCAAATACAGTCGAGGACATAAATGTAGTGAAAATAAATTGTTTTATATTGAAGGTCCCAATGAGGAAGAAGAGGAGGAACCCATACTAGAAGATGAAAGGGAGTCAAATGAGGAATCACATGATTCTCAACCAATCATTTCTTGTCATGAACTCTCAGGTTTCAGTGCTCCACAAAATCTCAAGGTGGTGGGGTTCCTAAAGAAGCAAAAGGTAACAGTGTTGATCGACTCAGGTAGTACTCATAATTTCATCAACAAAAAGTTAGCTACTTGTCTAAATTGTTTCATATATCCAGCTCCAGAGTTTCAAGTTTTGATTGCAGATGGTGGTACAGTTAGTTGTTCAGGGAAGTGTCATAGCATTAAATTATCCATGGGAGATTATCAACTTGATACCCCAATGTATGCGATATCCATGGGTGCAGCAGATATTGTTTTGGGAGTACAATAGCTTACTACATTAGGAACAATTGAGATGAACCTCCAAGAACTATTCATGAGATTTCACTCAAAAGGAAGGCTAGTAGAGCTAAGGGGGTTGAAGGAAAAATCTCCACAAATGGTAAGTTCTCATCAAATGCAAAATTTGCTTAAGAAAGGAGTGGATGGATTTGTGGCCCAACTATGTTCATTAGAAGTCTCTCAATCTATTACTCCTACTCATCCAGATTTGCAAGCTATAATTGATCGTCACTCAGTTGTTCTTGGAGATATTCCTAAAGGACTTCCTCCTAAGAGGGATCATGATCATGCCATACAGTTAGTCCCAGGGAGCCAACCACTAAACATCAGGCCTTACAGGTATCCACACATACAAAAGAGTGAGATAGAAAAAATTGTTGAAGAGATGCTAGAGGCAAGAATCATCAGGCATAGCCAAAGTGCTTACTCCTCACCGTGGTGATGGTACATAAGAAGGATGATACTTGGTGCATGTGTCCAGATTATAGAGTGCTCAACATGTACACCATTAAAGATAAGTTTCCAATTCCAGTCATTGATGATTTGCTAGATGAATTAAATGGAGCTATGTTTTTACCAAGTTAGATCTTAGATCTGGTTATCACCAAATTCAGATTAAGGAGGAAGATATTTGTAAGAAAACATTTCAGACTCATGAGGGTCATTATGAATTTTTGGTGATGCCATTTGGTCTTACCAATGCACCATCTACATTCCAAAGTTTGATGAATTCCATTTTAAGAAGTTCTTGAGAAAGTTTGTGTTAGTATTCTTTGATGATATATTGATCTATAGCAAGACTTGGGAAGAACATTTGCAACATGTGGACCAAGCATTACAAATACTTGAAGATCATAAACTCTATGCTAAGCCATCCAAGTGTGCTTTTGGTCTTACAGAGGTGGAGTATTTGGGACACATAGTTTAGATGAAGGAGTAAAGGTGGACCCTAACAAAATGAAGGCTATCATGGAATGGCCTATTCCAAAAACCATTAAGAAACTGAGAGGATTCTTGGGATTGACAGGGTACTATAGAAGATTTGTGAAGAATTATGGTAGTATAGTAGCACCTCTCACCACTCTATTGAAGAAGGATTCTTTTCATTGGAACGAGTCTGCCAATACAACATTTGAGAGATTGAAGGAGGCTATGTGCACAACTCCAATACTTGCCACTCCTAACTTCACCAAGGAATTCATTGTGGAATGTGATGCTTCTGGAAATGGGATAGGAGCAGTGCTCATGCAAGAAGGTCAACCAATTGCTTTTAAGATTCGTCAATTAAAAGGTAAGAATCTACTAAAACCTATTTATGAGAAGGAAATGCTAGCAATACTCCATGCAATGAAACAATGGCGGCCTTATCTATTGGGTAGAAATTTCAAAGGTTAAGATAGATCATGATAGCCTAAAATATTTTTTGGAACAAAAACTATCTTTTGAAGAGCAACAAAAATGGGTCACTAAGATGTTAGGATATGACTTTGAGATTGTATATAAGAAAGGGAAAGAAAATATTGTTGCAAATGCACTGTCAAGGAAGGATGAGAAAGATGAAGCCTTATTGTGTGCCCTTTCAATATTACAAGAAAATTGGGTGGAGGAAGCCAAAGCAGAGTGGCAAAATGATGTTGTGACAAGTAATCTCATCGAGCAATTAAAAATGATCCTAGTAGTTCAGATAAGTTTTGTTGGAAGGGAGATACTCTTTGGTATAAATAATGTTTGTATCTTTGCAAGAATTCCAACCTTAAAATCAAGATTCTCACAGAGTTGCATGAGTCTCCAGTGGGTGGTCATTCAGGATTTTTGAAGACATATCATCGAGTCAAGCAAGATTTCTTTTGGGAAGGGCTAAAGGGTGATGTTCAAAAATTTGTGGCTGAATGTTTGGTGTGTCAAAGGCATAAAGGGGAGATAATTAAGACACCAGGTCTCTTGCAACCCTTATCTATTCCTAGCCAGCGTTGGGAAGAGATATCCATGGACTTCATCGCAGGGCTTCCCAAATCTAAAGGTCATAATGCCATCATGGTGGTAGTTGATCGGCTCACTAAATATGCACATTTCATTGCATTAGCACATCCTTTTATAGCAAGTGTAGTGGCTAAATCTTTTTTGGAGAATATCCAAAAGTTACATGGTACACCTAAAGTTATTGTTAGTGATCATGATCCTATCTTCACTATTTACTTTTGGAAAGATTTATTCTCATGTTTAGGTACTCAATTGGCTCTTAGCTCTTCATACCACCCTCAATCAGATGGGAAAACAGAGGTTGTTAATAAGTGTTTGGAAGGATATCTACGTTGTTTCACTTCAAAGAAACAGTCCCAATGGGTAGATTGGCTACCACTTGTGGAATGGTGGTATAACACTTCTTTTCATAGCTCATCAAAAATGTCTCCATTTTTGGCACTTTATGGATATCATCCTCCTTCCATCACATCATCAATTAAGGTGTCCCCAAGAGTTTAGGCAGTAGAAGACCACTTGCTTCATAAACAACAAGTACTTTCAGGACTCAAGGAGAATTTAGCCATGGCACAAAATCGAATGAAACAACAGGCAAACCAACATCGTAGTGAAAGAAGTTTTGAAGTTGGGGATTGGGTCTTCTTATGATTGCAGCCTTATAAGAAAATCTCACTAAAGCAGCAAAGAAAGAATAATAAGTTGTCTCCAAAGTATTATGGTCCATACCAAATCATGCAGAAGATTGGTAGTGTTGCCTACAAGCTTGAGTTGCCACCTACAACAAAGATACATCCATTTTTTCATGTTTCCTATTTGAAGAAGGTAATTGGGCATAATATTCCCATTCAAACAACACTTCCCGAGCTGGATGAAGAAGGGAGAATCATTTTTGAACCAAAGTGCATTTGTCAAACATGCACAAAGAAGCTGAGGAATAGAACTATCACTGAGTATCTCATCCAATGGAAGAATTTACCAGTTGAAGATGCCACATGGGAAGACAAGGAGTTCATTCAAAAGTTTCCAAACTTGATTAGCATTGAGGACAATGCTTCTTTGAAGAAGGGGGGCATGCTACACCCTTAATATTATTATACATCGGGCTATGAATAGTCGGCTTGTGGCTATCTTAACTGTCTATTAAGTCATATTATCATTAGTAAATTGTTATTTAGTTGTTTAGGTCAGCCTAAGTCTTATATAGGTGTGTCTAAGTTGGCCTAGGTGATATCCTTGGCATAAATAGGTATATATAGGAGGTTGTGAGTCTTATTTAATCATCAAGTTGTGAAGTGTGTTCTCATTAGAGATATTTGGAGGTTTTCCCCCTTGAAGTGGCTTGTTATTCTCAGTTATTATCAAGTATTTGCAACATATTTCATATCATATTATTCTATTATGCAAGTTATGATTAAGGCAGAAAACCAAAGGCCAAAGGGAAAAGACAAAGAGGGACCCATTTTGTTCCAAAATAAAATGGGGTGGTTATGCAAGGCATAACAGGAGGGGTTGCCCCCAAAATGAAAACACCAAACACATAAGGCATCTATGGATTTGGGGTCAGTATGTTCTTTGCTACAATGTTTTAAGAGAGCTTGGAATTGTCATCATCCCCTAAATACACATAGAACTGGAAGAATGACACAAAGAGAGTGAAAACAAAGAATTTTTTTTTGGGTCAACATGGAAGAGACATGAATGTCTCAACACCTTGCATCATCCCTAAAAGAAAAACATAAGACAAAAGAGAAAAAGATAAAATGAAAAGGCAAAAGAAAAAGAAATCCTTTTGGGTCAACATGGAAGAGAGATGAATGTCTTGATGCCTTGTGTCATCCCCAAAAGGAAAACACAAGACAAATGAAATAGATAGAGATAAAAAGTGAATGAGATACATGGAATAGAGAATAATGTAGGTACAAATAGACGAATGTCAGAAAGAGAGAGAGAGAACATAAGAAAATACATCACAGGGGATCACATTACACACATGCAATCACACCAAAAAAAATGGAAAAGAAATAATACAAAATACTAGTAAGGAAAATGCAAGCCAACCTATGAGCAATTCATCCACCTCCCAATCATGTTTTGTGTATACCAAAGGTGGGAAACTAGCCTAAGGGATAAGGGAAAGTGCCAAACTAGGAGAAGCACTAGCTTAAACATTCTTTAGAGGAGTTTTGTCATTTAAGCTCATGGAAGAGGAAAATAGTGTATTCAGTACATTATGCACCTCTTCATCATTTTTAGAAACCTCATCATCATCATCCAAGTTGATCACATCAGGAGGTCAAATGATAATATCCATGGAAGAGTTCACCTCTTGTTGTGGTTGTTGTATTGGATTTTTTTGTTTCAAGGTGGGAGTAGGGTCATCATGCATTGCTTCAGTCAGAGTTTGGATTTTGATTTTATTTGTTTAATTATTCATTTAACTTGTGAAAAAGGGCATGACGTCTATGCCTACACTCTCTAGCACCTCCATTTTAAAAAAAAAAAATTCTAGTTGCATTTGTGTAGGAGTGGGTTGATCAATTGTATTTTTCTTTTCTTCCCTAAGGGGAGGAACAAAGTAACCACAAGAGGTTGTTCAACCTCATTCTTTTTGAATTTGTAAACTTGTTTTATTCTAGGTGTGATGGGGTTGGTTTCATTATCTCTTGGTAGTTTTTAGGATGTAAGTGAAGTTTCTATTTTAGGTTGGTCTTGGTTGTTTGGGTCTTGTTTAGGTTCAAGCATGGTTTTGTCAAGTATGGGATGTTTGGAGGTGTATGGGGACATGTTTCGAAGAAATAGTTTGGCTATTTTCTTTGCTTTGAATTTCTGGTAGGATATGAAAAAGAAGTATTCTCATGGATTTATAGGTTCCATGGGCTCGGTTCAAAATGCATCTAAGGAAAAATTTCATTTAGATGAAAAAGGGTTAAAGCCACTATGATGAATAGTGAATACTTCATTTTCAAAGGGACAACTTTCATTGAGCGAAGCCATGGGTGGCCTAGCTTCACACAAAATTGGTTTGACTATGGGATGATGGAGAATGTGACATCCAATATTTTTGGTCCTATCTGCAATGGTAAGGTGATTGATCCTATCATAGGGACAGAAAAACCATTGTGTTTCTTGATCCATGCTTTCATTTTATCATATTCATCTTGATAGAGTTCATGCAAAAGTAAAAATTCCTCGGTGATCACATTCTCTACACATGAAAGATCTATTAGCATCCCATTAGTGGGCTTGTCATAGATACGTCTTGCTATGTATAGAGGACCATTTGGTGCATGTTTAATTATATCTTTAGAGGAGAAAGCAATGTCAAGAGGACTCTTAGTTTGGTCCTTACAAGGGATGATGTCTATCGCCCCTACCATTTCGTCTACAGGATTGAAATTGATAGCATTATTTAGAATGAAATCATTGTTTTCATCATCTGTATCAACATTCATCACATCATTCATTGTAGTTTCACTAGATTTGACAAATGAAATATTATGTTTGGGATTAGGCTGGTGAAAATCTGCAAGTTTTGGTTAGGAAGGGAAACAAACTTATTTCCTTGATCACTAACACCTCCAATGGAAAGATGGCTGAAATCAATGAGGTCTTGCACAAGATGTTTAAGAATCTTTCAATGTTTTGTGTCATGTCCATTTTGACAGTGATAGTGGTAGTAAGATTTTGATTTAAAGCTCAAGGATAAAGGATTATTAGAGTCGGGTGATTTGATGGGAGACAAGGTAATCATTTCTTGTTCTAAAAGTTGGGACATTGTGTTATGAAGGGTATTGAATGAGGAAGTGAATTGTATTTTTGGATCTCCATAACTAAAGGGCACCGTGGATTTGACAACAACTACTTTGTTATTGAAATTTTGAGTTGTTTATTGAGGAGGGTTAAATTGAACAAACCCTTTGTTTTTTATTCTAAATGGCTAGAAATTATTTTGGTTTGCAGGCTCGAATCTCTCGATTTGGCTAGAAGTGGACTTTGTATCTCGACTGCTAACCAAATTTTGATAATCATGGAGGATAGTACACATGTGCATGAAGGATGGGTATTTCATTATGGTAAGCTTGTCTTGAATCTTTTCAAATTTTCTATGAACATCTTTTGAAGGTGTGGGTTGAGGACCTTGACATTGATTTGGGAATAAAGCGATTGATAGCGTGAAATAAAATCAGTTATCTTTTCTTCCTCTTTTTGCTTGAATCTCATCAAATTGGACAAGGTCATTTTGGGAGTCATATGCACTTGGAAATGGTTTAAAAATGCCTCAACAAGTTCATTGAATGAAGGAATTGAGTTTTTCGGTAAAGAAGAGAACCATTCCAAGGCAATATCTTTCAAGGAGCTAGGGAAAATTTTTGCTAACATTTTATCATCAAGGACAAAGTCACTAGATAGGCCAGTATAGGCATTAACATGGTTAGAAGGGTCTCCCTTCCCTCCATATTTCTCAAATCTAGGAACCTCTATACCTTGTGGCATCAGTGTTCACAATATCTCAAACAACAATGGATTACTTTTGACATAATATGTAGATGGAAGATTTTGATTTTGGTTTATGGTGGAAATTTGCTTTTGAAGGGATGAAAGAGTTTGGAAAAGTTGTGTTATGAGAGGGTCATTGCTTGTGTTATGAGATGGAAGTGAAAGTGGTGAATGGGTGCATGTATTCATAGGACAATTGAATGTAATGCTTATAGGTGGTAATGTAAGAGATATAACTTGTGATACCACATAGGAAGTAGGGATACTAGAAGGAATACCTAGGGAAGGAATCACATTACTAACTTGTTCCATTATTGTTGTGACTTGAGGATTAGTGTAAGTAGGTATTGAGGCTATTATTATGGGAGGAGGAATTTGAGCTCCTCCTTGACTTGCAATAGTGCTTGTGGGTAAAGGACAACTACTGGTGAGGGAAGATGCTTTCCAAAGATTTGAACTATGTTTTTCACAAGGTCAAGGCCATCGTCACTTTGAAGCATGTGGTGAATGTTTTCTATAGTAGGGATGGCAATAGTTGAAATGTTTTCAAGGCTTGTTTGATGTTGTAACTTTACTAAATCCTCATGAATTTGAATTATGTTTTCTTGTGAGATACCATCATTCCTTGGTTCAACTTGCATGCTACATGAAGGAAAAGAATTGCTAAGAGTGTTATCCATGCCTAGTGTACTAGTGTCAATACTAGGAGTGCAAGCTCTAGATAACCCAAGATCCATAATGAATGTGCTATCATAGGATGACATGAGTCTCAAACTTCTTCTCACTACGGTATTAGAAATAGGACACCAAACACTCATATAAAGCCTACTAAATGTGTGGTGAATGCAAATTCAATGTAATCTAAGAACAATGAGATTCTTATAACTAAAATTCTAGAAACTAAAACTAAAAAGCAGAAACAACAAAAAAAATCTCAGAAAATGAATTTTAAATGCCAAAAAGTGTTGTGCAAAATATGTAGAGGGATTGATTTGACCAAGGTGGTGAATGAGTCCTAGTAATGAATTTTAAATTAATTTAAGTGCAATAATGCAAGCTAAATGAACTTTTCAGTAATGCAAATTTGAAACCCTAGAATGCAAATTATCCAATGAAAAACCTAATGCAATGTTAATGCAAGCTAAATCTAGGATGTAACTACACTTCAAATCAGAATTATGATCTAAATGTATCTTCACCAAAATGAAACCTATTAAAATGGGGGAATGGTGATGAATGATGTATTCACAATCACTTTCAAAGAGATTCCACTCAAGGATAACCCTAGATATCTCAATGCAAAAGAGATTAAAAACTTGCAATAGGGCTATCCTAGGGACTGAATATGATCTAATAAGGGGTGCATCACAAAGTTTAGACTTGGAAAAGACAATGCAATGCAAGTTGTAAGATAAAAAACTAATTGAATACAAATTAACTCTAAATGACATAGAAAGATGAACAAAATGAAATAGAAAGTTATAAAGTATAAAGTGTGCACCTGGGAGACTAAAGAATGTAGAATGGAGGTCTAGAATCCTAGAAAATATATTTTTAATGCTGACTAGAACTTATTCACCAAGATAGGTGAATTAGTCCTACTTTTAGGAAAATGTGCAGATGCAGGTTTCAGCCAAAAGGGTATCCAAATCTATATAAACCTTTGCTAGGCCTGTACAGTGGGACTTGATGAGCCTAGTTTATGGTATAGTTTTGGGTAGAATTTATGGTTTATTTGTTGAAGATATCATGGACCTTGATGTTAAGTGCTAGTAGTTTTTATGATATTTTTATTGGATGTTGTGGTTATGTTGCTGATATGTGGTTATCATTGATGTCAACACTATTAGCATTTGATGTATTGAAGGTTGTATATGTCGAGGACATTGAGAAAATTGCTAAAGAAAGTATTCCAGGTTCCCAATGGAACTATGAAGGCCATGAAGGTGTCTTGTTATGTGCATTGAAGATCAACTGTTGTGGAATAAAGGGTTTATTTTTTAGTGTATCTAGTTCATCCACTGGAAATTTCAGAGGTCCGTGTGAAGATTTGTTCAAGTTATGAAGATCTATATTCTGATAGTGTTTATGTCATCTCTATTAGTGTTCTTGATTAAATTTGGTATAATTATGGTAATTCTAGTTCTTGTGGATGTTTCTAGATCATGCTCTATCTTTGTTGCATATTTGCGTTGATCGGTGTGCTCATGGTTGAAGATTTTTTCTCGGTATGTTCGGGTTTTCATGTTCCTGGGTGACATGGTGGTTACAACATCTTGTGGATCCTTGGAAATTAAAATTTGAATTTTTGGCGCACTCAAGGATTTTTTTTGGGTCGCATCATAATATTAGCCGATAGTGTTTGATCCACATTGAAAAATCATATGTAAATTTAGGTCGACATTCAAAATATGTTTCATATTTCTAGCTGACTAGGTTGTTGATGTAAATCCATGAAGAGGATATATAAGAGCAATTTTTTGACCGAAGTTAGTGTATGCATAAGATCAAATGTATGCTAGAGAAAGTGTAGATGTGTGAATAGTGTCCAAATCTTTCAATTGCAGAGCAGAGTGAGAAGAATTTTGAGTGAAGTGTGAAGAATATTTTATATGCTTATGTGGAACTGTAGTTAGGATTTTGAAGAAGCTATTTTCTCAGTTCACAATCTAGATGGTTTTAATCTAAATCTTTTTTGGGAATTGAGCCCTCTTGTAATTGAGCAGTGAGATCTAGGTAGTGTGCCTGAATTCATGTGCATTCCCATTATTTTTCATTATACTTTTAACAGGGTATAATCCTGTGGACTAACATCCACCGTGGTTTTTCCCCTTATAGTGTTTCCATGTAAAATCCTTGGTGTTCTTTCTCTTTCTGATGTGTTGATTGTTTATGGTTTATTTTTTATTCATCATATCTACGATTAAATTAAGTAAAGCTTGAAAATTTTAAATAATTTTTGACAACCGATTCACCATCCCTCTTAGTTGTTTGTCCTTGTTTTTCCAACAATTAGTATTAGAGTAGGTTCCTCTAAATAATTTTAAAAGCTTGAGGTGATCCAAGATGGCATCATACAAGAAGGAAAGTCTTAGATTTGAAGGAACACATTACTCATTGTGGAAAGCTAGAATGGAGTGTCATTTGAAGTGTATTGGTGAACCCTTCTAGAAAATTACAAAGAATCAATATGTTATTCCTCATAATGGTCCTTCCACTGCTGATGAGATTAAAGAGGCTAAGAATAATGTTAAGGCTATGGAAGCTTTGCTGAGTGCTCTAACAAATTTAGAAATGACAAATGTATTAGGTTTGAAGACAACTCATGAGATGTGGATGAAGTTGAAAACTTTGTATGAAGGAGATGTACATGTGAAGATGGATAAGCTATAGAGTTTGAAAGGTAAGTATGAAAATATAGGGTGAATATGAAAATATTTCTTCTTTGATGCAAAGAGTAAATGAATCAGTGATGGGTATTAGATGTGGTGGTGGTACCCTAGATGAGGAATAAATTGTGGATAAAGTGATTAGATCATTGCCTCCCTCCTACAAAGCAAAGGCTCATGCTATTGAAGAAACCAGATCATTGATGAATGTGACAAGGGATACACCAATTGGTAAACTTGCTGCCTTTGAGTTGAGCGAATTTGGTGAATCTATTCCCAAGACTAAAACTACATTTAAGGCTACTGTATTTGGAAGAAACAAGCAAATATATGATCCGGGAGAGAGTTCTAGAAAGACATTCAAATATGAGGAAGAAATGAAATAGCTTGAATATGAAGAAAGAGAAGTAGAAGAGTTGGAAGTACTGATTATGGAGAAAGAATGTAGAGGACAAGGTAAGTACAAAGGAAAGTTTCCTATCAAATGTTTTTCTTGTAGTAAAATAGGTCATTTTGCATCAAGGTGTCCTAAAAGAGTTGCTAGATCTAAGCCTTACAAATCTAGATTCCAAAAGAAATGTTACTTTGCTAAAGGTGTGACTAATGATGAGTCTGATAAAGATAATGGAAATGAAGATGATTGGGTTTTCATTGCTATCAAGGAAAATAGTCCAGTGGCTACTGAATCTACTAAGTTGAGAAAGCTCTTGTAGCCCAAATTGAAGAAAAGGATGAGTGGGTCATTGATAGTGGATGCTCACATCATATGACTGGTAACAAAAGAAAATTTGTAAGTCTAGAGAAGTATGACAGTGGGGTTGTAAGATTTGGAGATAACAATGCTTGTGTGATTCATGGTAGAGGATCTATTTGTCTTGGTGGTAAGTATGACATTGATGATGTTCTTTATGTTGAAGGCTTGAAACACAATCTATTGAGTGCTGGACAGATGGTGGACAAGGGATATGATCTCTAGTTCAAAGATGGAAGATGCAAGCTATTTGGAAGTTATGGAAATGTAACTGCTTTAGGTAAATAGACAAAAGGTAATATTTTTCACCTAAATGTTAATACTGAAAGTTGTTTAATTGCTCAAGTAGATGAAAGTTGGTTATGGCATAAAAAGATGTCATGTGAATTTTGATAACATTGTCAAAATAAGTTCCACTCAAGCAATAAGAGATCTACCTAAGCTAGTGAAGCCTGCTAGCACAATTTACAAAGAGTGTCAAATGAGAAAATAGACTAGAGTTTCTTTTCAGAGCAAACAACATCATTCAAATGGATTACTGGAGTTCAGTGATAACTTTAAGAAATTCCCTTCAAAAATAGATATAAAATCCTAGTGAATCTTTCACATTTTTAGGATTTTTTTTTAGTTTCTATTGGCGTGTCTTTCCCTTTTTTCAAAAAAAAAAAAATTATTGGTGATTTTTTTACATCATTAAAATTTTGTAGAAAAATTTGGTGAATCTTGAAAACTAATAGGAAAAATGCATTAATTATGACAATGAATCTATCCAATCTAAAAATAATTATCATGGAAAATTAGGGGCTCAAGGGTGGAAATTATCGATGAATTGAAGGGGTGGACTATAATATTTACTTTCCACCATTGTTTCAAAATATAATATAATGGCCCTCAATGTATTTTGGAAAGTAAAATGTACCCATGATCTGTAATTCTCAAAAGGCTCAAAATTGCTTTTAGATGATTGATATAAAGACCCCCATTATACTTTGTAAGTTAAAAATTACCCACAATCTATAATGCTCATGAGACCCAAAACTATGGGGCCCATGAGCATTACAGATCATGGGTACATTTTACCTAATGTAATACAAAAAGGGCCATTAGATTATATTATAAATCAATGGTAGAAACTAAAGATTAGAAATATGGTCTTAAAGCAACTAATATTTATGATATACTATTAGAAAATTAATATAGATTTCTACTCTAATTTATAAAATTTAGGCTAATTTGATCTAATCATGTATCAAATATTGTGACAAATTTTCAAGTTAAATTTTTTAATAAAATAAATTATTTGGGGATTTAAATAAGGCTATAATAAAATTTTGTAAAAATGTGGTGATTCAAGTCACATTGTAGCTCAAAATATTAGCCAATTGTCGAATATTAGCCACTAAAATAATCACTGCTAGAGTTGGTGCATACTGATCTATGTGGTCCTTCTAGAGTTAGAAGTCTCCATGGTGAAAGGTACTTTATGTTGCTTATTGATGATTATTCTAGAATGATATGGGTTGCTTTCTTAAGAGAAAACTATGAAGCATTAGAAAAGTTCAAAATTTTCAAATCTATGGAAAAAAATGAGAAAGGTCTAAAAACCAAATGCTTAAGGTCAAACAAAGGTGGTGAGTTCACCTCTAGGGAGTTTAATTCTTTCTATGAAGAGCATGGAATTAGAAGATAGTTATCTGCTCCCCGAACTCCTCAACAGAATGGTGTTGTTGAGAGAAAGAACAAAACAATTCTAGATGCTATTATAACAATGATGATTGAAGGAAATGTTCTCACATCTACTAAAGTGAAGCAGTAAGCATTGTTGTGTATACTTTGAACTGGGTAAATGTAAATGGTAATTCTAGTAAGACTCCTTTTGAACTATGTTTTGGTTAGAAGCCTACTGTTAAATATTTCAAAATATTTGGAAGCAATTTTTATATCAAGAGAGATGATGATATAGGAAAGTTTGATGCAAGAAGTGATGAAGGAATCTTTTTGGGCTACTCTACTAAAAGCAAGGCCTATCGGTGCTATAATAGAAGATTAAGACAAATGGTTTAGAGTGCAAATGTTAGAGTTGATGAGGACTCTGCTAAATCATTCAGATGTTGTGGATATGATTGAGATGAAGACAATACAAACAAAGGGAAGAATGCTCAGACACAAAATCAACTTTAAATTGTGCCATATGTTTCGGTAAGACAACTTCAATTTGTTCTAGTAAATCAAGGTATTTAGGAAGCAGAGACAAGTGCAAGTGTAGAAGAAAGAACAAAAGAATTAGAAGTTCGAGAGAATCCTAAAACTTTTAGGTATGTAAATATAAATCATTCTAA
Organism: Sequoia sempervirens; assembly: GCA_007258455.2. Classification (NCBI taxonomy): domain Eukaryota; kingdom Viridiplantae; phylum Streptophyta; class Pinopsida; order Cupressales; family Cupressaceae; genus Sequoia; species Sequoia sempervirens. Next base: position 455,878,878 of record VDFB02000015.1, on the reverse strand, counting down.
AAATCAAATCATAGAAGACAAGAATAAAGGTGTGCAAACTAGAAGAAAGATTGCAAAAGAGTATTACCTGATTTCCAAAATTGAACCTAAATAGGTCAAAGAAGCCTGCAATGATGAACAATGGATGGAAGCTATGAAGGAAGAACTGATGCAGATTCAAAAGAATGATACATGGATACTTGTTCCCTTACCTAAAGATAAGAATGTGATTGTTACTAAATGGGTCTTGTTATGCCTTGCATAACCACCCCATTTTAAATTTGATTAAAGTAGGGCCCTCTTTTGCTTTCACTCTTTGTGTTTCACTCCCTTTGATTTAGAGGTTTTTCTTTGCCTTGGCATGTGCTTAATATGTTTATCTTGCTTGCCCAAGTGTTTTCCCCAAGTTGCATATTGAAAATCTTATGTTTTGGGAAAAGTTTGGGTTTTTACCCTCGTTCGGGATTTTTCGGTCATCTAGATTTTCCTAGATTTCTTTCAAACTCCAGTTTTAATGCTGTTGTTTGGGTTTTTCAGCCAATTCGGGATTATCTGATCCATCCGGATTTTCCCAAATTGTGCTCAAAGTCCGGCTCTGTCTATTTTGCACTGTAGTTTGGAGATTTCTGGCCTTCACAGAATTCCGCTTGGGTTGGATTTTTTCAAATTTCTGTCTAGCCTCGAGTTTTCGAACTTGAATTATTTTTGGAGCTTTGTGCCTCTATGTTTTATCATTGTCATCTTGTTGAGTTTTAATATTTGGTCTTGTTGTGCTTTGGTGTTATTGGCCTGCACTATGTGCTCATGGTTAAAATCTAGGATTTCATGCCTAAGGTGTTGCCATTTCATCTTGATCTACTTTTGATTCAGCCTAGGATTCAAACAAGATTTGTAGGAGGCTCATGTTAAATGATTTTCATGCCTAGGGTCCTCAAATTTATGAAATTTGGTCAATTTGAGTGAAGTCAAGGACGGTATTCGGGTTTCCTTCTGACCTCGGGATTTTCCCGATTTCCTTTAGTTTTCTAAAGTGTGAAGTTTTGGGTCATCTACAGAATTCCAGTCCGACCGGATTTTTTCCAAGTTCTCTATTGTGCTTTGAGGAATTTAAGAAATTGGATAAAATTGATGAATGCTTAAACATATCTTGCTTTAGCTTGATGAATTTCACTGTGATTATGCATTATTTATTCATTTTAATAATCTATTGTTGATATTGGTGCCTCATCGAGAGAATCCACCTAGTTCAGAATTTTCTGAAATTCCTCCCAAGTAGGTTTTCCCTAGTTAGCTCGAAATCCCAAACTTCTTAGTTTTGATGCTTAAGGGTTGATTTAATAGTTTTATCATGATTTTTGAGCTAACACTTGGATGAAAATGTTGTCAACATTTGGATTCTCACATTGGTGCTTGATGAATGTAGGTTGGGCTTGGCAGGAAGATGGTGGTTGGAGAGGCTAAAGGACAGAAAGCGATCACCCATCTCTGAAGCATAAGAAAGAATGAAGTTGTACGTAAAGAGTAGGATTCCTGAGGGTAGGATGACACTAGTCTGGTTTGATGTTTCAGACCCAAATATGAACACCCTCCTGCGAAGGACTAAGGCTATCATGGGATGCAGTAACTGGGCACCAACTGGATGACGCAGCGACCTACAGTGCGGTCATTAATGAATATCAATCCAACAAGAGAGAATGGGACAAGGTATGGGAGAATTGGGGAAGCAGTTAATGAAAATTTACATCGAAAGTCATGCTTCCTCATTGTTTAACTTTGCTTCTTCTTCACGCATTTTGGTCTGAGTTATGAGGGAGATCCTAGGCTGGTCTGGTCGGTGCCCTTGCATTTAATGCATGTTTGACTTTGTTTCGAGCTCTTCTAGGGCCGACGTGTTCTGTAACTGACTTATTGTAAACCCTAAACTGGGCCGATGTGTTCTATAAGCAACTTATTGTAAACCCTAAACTAGGCTGACGTGTTTTGTAACTAACTTATTGTAAACCCTAAACTGGGCTGACGTTTTCTGTAACTGACTTATTGTAAACCCTAACTGGGCCAATGCATCTGACACATTTTATAAATATGGCATTTCACCTCTTTTGTAAAGGGTTGGAGAGTAAGTTTTAGAGAAGAGTTAGATGAGTTAGAAAAGTTAGAAGGAAAGCTAGTGGATTAGTTAGCAAGTTGGAAGATTAAAAAGTTCAGCATGAGGATGAGTTGATGTATCTTCCTGATTTTCTTGGCATAGATGGAGATAATTTAAAGACATGGGTTTCTATACACTGGTGATATTTCTAGATTTGTAAATTTTGCTTATTTGTTTCATTGGCAGTAGGAGTAGCCAGATTTAAACCTTCTTTATATTATGCTCTAGAATGGCATTCATTTTGGGTTAATCATTCAATTTAAAAAGCTTTCAAGGAATGAAATTTTATCTTATGTTTTGTTTGAATGATGATTTGCAATCTACTGTTAAATTTTGCATTGTGAATGAATGAAACTTTGTATCAATTACAGATTAATTTTATTTTCAGTTCTAGTTTAGTAATTCCTTGGAAGGTAACAAGTATGATTAGTTGAATGAATCAACATTCTTTTCAGTTTGAAAAACTTGATCTATCTTTTTCTATTTCTTTAAAACACCCAGTTAAAGTAGGTTTAGATAGATGTTTGATCTTGCAACAATCCATAAGCTCAAAACGAGTAGGGCCCTTGAATATTACAGCCATATTGACCACTTCGTGAAACAAAAATGTTGTGAACCAACATCAAAGACCTTGGGAGGTGATCAGTTTGATTATTGATTGTCTCTTTCAGGAGATATGAGATCATTTTAGTTTTATCTTACCTGCATGTTGTGGGTCAACTTGGCACCTCAACAAGACTGTAGCTAGAAGGAGGGCTAGAAGAGAAAACTAGATAACATTGGGTCTTTCTCACTAGAGAGGTCCCATAGAGTTCTTTGATCAACTAAAAATCCACCACCTTTGATAGAAATTGAGACCCCAATGAGACACAAGATTCATAGGGAAACCATTCTACCACCCTTGTCAGCTCCACTCACTCCACAAGTCTTTTCACTAATAGCCCAGTTGATACCTGTGAATCCACCACCAAATCCACCTCAATTGCCATTACAACTGGTTCAACCCATCCAACAGCCAGTTCAACCTCCACCACCACCACCAATGGCATTTTTTGTGAATAATCCCTCTCCATTAGGGACTATTCCTGGAGGCTTTCATGATATGCCTAAGAATCCTTAGAGATTATGTCCCAAATACATTCATGGTGAATCAAGGAGTGCTGAGGAGCACATACAAGCTTTTAAGGACACTTGTACTAGAGCCCAGATAGCTCACCATGATGTGGTTTGTAGGTTGTTCCCTTATTCCTTAGGGGATATGGCACACAACTAGTACCTAAATCTTCCACAAGGTTCTATTCTAAGCTTGACAGATCTAGAGAATGCTTTCATCAATCAGTTCAGAGTTTATGTGGATCCAACCATTTTGTTCCATCAATTTGCTACCATTAGGAAAGAGCCATGTGAATCACTTCCCTTGTTTAATAAAAGGTTTCATCAAATTTATAGGAGATTGGAGGACCCCTATCTAGTTGCTGAGAATAGTGCCATTCAATAATATTTTAGAGTTATAGACCCTTTGCTTGGATTTTTCCTACAAAGGACCTATCAACTGACAGATATTGATTCTCTGTCTAAAGTTTATCATCTAGCCATCAAGATACAACAACAAACTATCTCTCAACAAGGGAACTTGGGAGGAGGTTTTCCTTCTATGGGGTATCAAATGCCTAATCCAACCCCTTTATTGAATACTGTCCCAGGGATGTCTCCTTCGTATTATGGACCTATGTCTGAGTTGTAGACTCAATCTCTTGTTCCATTCTTTTCCAATGGAGCTCCTAACTTCTCTCAAAAATCATAGGCTCATCACAGTCCACATGGTCATCATAATCAAGCTAGAATACCAAATCCTATCGGTCAGCCACCTGTTGCTAAGAATGTTGAGAGTGAAAGGACAGTTCAACTCACAAGTGAGGTGGAGACCCTAAAGAAAACTCTATCTCAAGTCACAAATGACATGCTTCAGCTCAAACTGAACCCCTCTCAGAACCAAGGTAATTACCCTAATCAAAATAATAATAATCAAGGTAATTATCAAAACAACAATCCTAGCCAAAGGAATTATCAAGGCCAAAACTTCCCTCACCAAGGCTAGCAAAATAAAAATAGAGGATATAACTAGAGACCTAATAATAACAGATAATGGAACATAGGGCCAAATAATGGTGGGGTTTCTAAAAATTATCAAACTAATGAGGACAAGCCACATACTACAAATGTGGCTGACCTCAATTTTATGAATAACTGGTGTAGGATGCATGATATTGCAACTCATTCTGAGGTGAACTATCCTAAAATGGAGAAGGTCATGAAGATGGCATAGGGAGATGCCCAAACATTCCAAGGGAATTCAAATAAAGGAGGTGGCTCAGTGGATACAACAATGGCTTATGACCTCTTTGAAGAAGAACCTTCATTCCCAATGTAGAATGAGAATGAACCAGAGGAATATGTGTATGATGCCCAAGCCTTTCAAACAAAGGGAGGACACTTCCTAAGAAACCAAAATAAGGGTTCGTTCACTACATCAACACCACCTAACCACATGGTGCCTTTGAATCAGAGTGCTAATAACAACCCTCCTCCACTGAACGGTCCACCTGACTTCCCTAGCAAAGGTAATTCATCTGGTGTTTTTAAATATAATGCAAGTTATAACAAAAAATTTGATATTGTTTTTGAGATGCAGAAACATAAAATCTCTTCATCATATTTGACATCCTAAAATGGTGCCCTTCCCAATGAGATATAGTGCTGAAAGCTTTGGAAGAAGCTAATAAATCAAAAGGGAAAACCAAGGTGGCACCCACTACGGACATGAACATAGCTTTCTTCAAAAAAAGGTAGGGACCCCACCATTTATTTTAAGTTTGAGAATCTATGGGAAGAATATGTACAATTGTCTACTAGATTCAGGGGCTTCTGGCAATGTTATGCCATTTTCTGTATGCAAGAAATTGGGATTGAATCCTATCCAAAAAAACAAGGTCATCCAACTTGATAAAATAGAGGTCAATGTAGTTGGAAAATTGAGAAATATACATGTAAAAGTAGGGTCTGACCCTAGGATTCAAACCAATATGGATATTCAGGTAGCATACATTCCTGAAACTTACAGTACACTTTTGAGCAAAGATCTAATGAAGAATATAGGGGGATATTTCTCCCTCGACTTTTCACACATGTGGCTACCATGGAGGGGAATTCCTACGCAGATTAGGATTGAGAGTGAACCTCACCTCAAACATATCATCACTGAGTATGATTGTCCCAACGAGGTAGCTTATTTTGAAACTGAGATAGGGGTTTATAAAAGAGCAAAAATTCTGACTCTTTCGATTCTTGATTCTAATGATTTGTCAATGCAAGAATTCCCTAATCCCATGATTAGTGTAAACTAGCAAGTATTGATTAGGAAGCTACAATAGGATCAACTGGTCTTAAGGGAAGATATCTATTTGTGGAGTCTTCTACTCCCAAATTGGTGCAGGGTGAACTACCAAAATATTTCAGAATTGACCTGTTAACCCTACATCAGTGTTCTAAATCATGTTTGCCAAACTGAAGAAACTAGCCCAGGTCACCTTGAGACCATTTTAAATCACTTCTCATTTGAAACCAAAAATGCAATAATGTTAACTAGGGACAATATACCTTCAGAGGAAGTCCCTCCTCAAACTGAACTTACCCCGGTCATAATACCAGACCAACATAGTTATGTTGAACAACCCTAGGGTTTGTTTGATATCCCTACACTCACAAGTATATGAAAACCCAAGGAGTTAATCAAAGATATAGATAATTGTCAGAAATATATCCTAGGATTACATGATATATTTGAGTGGGAATTGGATATTTCACCTAATGAACCTATTGAACAACCATTCCCAATATTTGATGCAAAAGATCAAGTGGCCCCACCTATGGTTCATCTTATCCAAGAACCCACAACAAGCTCAAAGAGATCAACCCCAGCTCATAATCAACTATGGACCCTCACATTTGATGGATCCAAATCTAAAATAGGGTGTGGTGGTAGAATTGAGTCAACCAACCCAGAAGGGAAAACATTTTTTTCTTCTTACAAGTTACAGTTTGGATGCACTAACAATATAGTAGAATATGAAGCATTAGCTCGGGGATTGATGTTCACACATCAAAAAAAAGTTACTGCCTTGGTGGTTAAAGGAGATTCATAAGTGATTATCAAGCAAGTATGAAGCTGGTACATATGTCACAATAAAAGGCTAGCATCTTATAGAAATTGGGTGTGGAACCTGATTGAAGACTTTGATACTTTTGGGATTAGTTTAATCCCTAGAGAGGAGAATCAAATAGTTGATTGATTATCTATTTCCGCAAGTACCTTGGAGCCCATGCAAGGCTCCAAGCTCAAGAGATTCTCAATAGAGTTGATATCTACCTTGGCTATCCCTAATAATGTTAGAAACTTTCAAGTCTTCGATGATGATCGACATATCCTTGCTTTTCTAGCAAGCTTAGATGTTTTTGAAGGATAGATCATCGATGAGTCTGATAGGGATCAAGGAGACTGGAACCCCAAAGACTGTGATACAAAAGGTTCCCTCAATTTAAAAAGTAATAGCATTCTAAAGGGAATGGTGGCCTTAGAAATAATTTTTGATTCAGATCCAAGGGCTCAGGAAAACGTATCAACTGAAGATAAGGGAGGTGAATATGAAACTATTAACTTAGTTGACTCTGACCCTGAAAGGAATGTTTGCATAGGGAAAGCCTACCCTGAAGCAATTAGAAAAGATATATTGAGGGCATTGAAGAAATATATTGCTGCAATAGCTTGGGGGTATGAAGATCTAAAAACATTTGATACTTCTGTGATAACTCATACTATTCCTTTGAACCCTGAAGCTAGACCATTTCGGCAAAAACAATGTCCTATCAATGCCCTGATTGAACCACTGATCTTGAAGGAAGTTCAAAAATTTCTTTCTGCAAGAATAATATTCCCTGTATGACATTCAACATGGGTGGCTAACTTGGTCCCAGTTCGTAAAAAGAATGGGGTGATCAGGCTATGTGTAGATTTCAGGAATCTCAATAGAGCTTTAGAAAAAGACAACTACCCACTCCCTTCTCTAGATGAGGTCTTACAAACTGTCAATCAGTCTCAAATGATGTCATTCCTGGATGGTTATTCTGGATACAATCAAGTGATTATTAATTATGAAGATAGAATGAAGACAACCTTCACTACTAAGTGGGGAACATTTGCTTACAGGAGGATGCCATTTGGCTTGATAAACATTGGAGCAACCTTTCAGCGTACAATGGACATAGCGTTCAAATATTTGATTGGTAAGTGCATCATCATTTATATGGATGACCTAAAAGTATTCTCTAAATATAGGCTAAACCATGTTGTAGACTTGGCTAAATTTCTTGAAAGATGTATCCAATATGGTGTTTCTCTGAATCCTAAAAAGTGTGTGTTCGGTGTTTCTAAAGGGAAACTTTTGGGACACATAATCTTAGAAAGAGGGATATTGATAGATCCAGACCAAGTTGAGTCTATTGTAAATTTAGCCATCCCAAGAAGTAAGAAGGAGATGAGATCTTTCTTTGGAAAGATCAACTTTGTGAGGAATTTTATCATAGGTTTTGTAGAAATTGTTAAATCTTTGAACAAAATGATGAAGAAAGATGCTAGAATAGAATGGAGTAATGAGGCAAAGGCTACTTTTTCTCAGGTTAAGAAATCCATTTCAAAGGAGCATTTCCTCACTAGTCCTGACTACTTGAAGCCATTTTATATTTATTCTTTTGCTTCTTAACACTCATGCACAATTGTCGTAACACAACAAAGAGAGGAGGGGGATGAAAGGCCAATTTCCTTAATGAGCTCTTTGTTTAAGAATGTTGAAGTCAAGTACCCACCTCTTGAGAAACAAGCTTTTTCATTAGTTAGAGCTATCAATAAGTTCAGGCATTATATCCTTCGAAGTCATATCATTTTTGTGGTTCCTAATGCTATTGTAAAGTCCCTAGTTATGCAGAGTGAGTTTGGAGAATGAAGGGGGAAATGGATGGATATTTTGTAGGAGTTCAATCTAGAGATTCACCCTATGAAACTTTTCTGAGGTCAAGGAATATCTAAAGCAATGGCAGATGCTGGTAAGAACATTACTTGTCAGTAGTACACAACACAGTCCTTTTCTAATGACTCTTGGTATGTTGATATTATTTATTTCATGATCAATAATCGGTGCCCAAAGTGTGAATGTAACTAAGAGGAGAGCACTGAGAATGAAAAGGTCCCATTATATGCTCAAAGGAGGATTGTTATATAGAAATAATTTTTAGGGGGGTTATCTATGATGCTTTGATCAACAAGAAGTTAAGCACACAATTGCTGAATTTCATGGGAAACATGGCACAAATCACGGTTCTACAGATTCCTTAGCACATCAAATCCTCATATCTGGTTATTATTAGCCATGTGTGTTTAAAGATGCCCACCAACATGTAAGGACATGTCATATATGTCAAATTTTTGCATCAAGAGAGCATCATCCAACCATTCCATTGCAGCCTGTTTATGAGGTAAGGCCATTTGCCCAATGGGAACTTGATTTTATTGGGGTGATTAACCCAAATTCTTCTATAGGACATAAATTCATTTTGACTACCATGAATTACTACACGAGATGGACATAAGCTATACCTTGCAAGAATAGCACAACAGAGGTAGTAATCAAGTTCCTAAATGAATGCATCACAACCAGGTTTGGAGTACCCTTTGCACTAGTATGTGACAATGGCCCTACCTTTTCTTCTGTCGAGTTCCTTTCATGGGATTATGATCATAGGATTGTTTTAAAGTATTCTTCAAATTATTATCCACAAGGAAATGGAGTTGCAGAATCAACTAATAAGAATCTCCTAGGAGTAATCAAAAAATTGTTAGAGAACAATCCTAGAGACTGGCATACCCAGTTAAGATTTGTGTCATGGGCAGATAGGACTAGGATAAAGGTTGCATTGAAGACTTCACCATTTAAGCTAGTGTATGGCCAAGAGGTTGTGTTCTCAATTTGCTTGCAAATACCTATCCTGAAATTTATGTAGGAATATTACTCTAGTGATGATAGGATTGATGTAAGGTTAGTTGGCTTGTTGAAATTATAAGAGCAGAGAGATGCTGCTTTGTAGCAATTCTTTAGGCACAAGGCTGTTGTCAAATGTTGGTTTGAAAAAAGAGCCAAAGTCAAGGCTTTCAGGATATCAGACCTTGTCTTACTATGGTATAAAGCCAATGAAAGGAAGGGTGACCACTAGAAATTTGATAAGCTCTGGTTGGGTCCCTATCAAATTGTTGAAATCCTAGGACAAAATGCTTTCTGCTTGAGTAGTTTAACAGGAGAACCTATTCCATTTTTTGTCAGTGGACATTTTCTCAAACATTATTTTGGTTCGTAAAAGGTTTGGCATTTTGTTGGGTTGTATATATGTAAATAGTTTGATGTTCCATTCGTTTTGTCTTTTCCTTGTTTGTTTTTGTGGGGGCCTTCATTTTATTCAATTAAGGAGGTTTTATATCTGAAGTATACTTTGGTTACTAGGAGAAAAATTGGTTTAGATATTTTCAAGTTTTCTGATTGGATTATTTTATTCTAAATTCATTGTTCTATGTCCATTGTCAATGAGTGTTGTGGAAATTCATTGAGAACAAGGTGTAAAGTAAGAAATCTTCACTAACTACGATTGAATCTGTCACAAATCATCAAAAATATCTCCTTTTGTAATGGTATATTTGTCTTAGGATGATGGTGTTGCAAGATTTGAGTGAAAAATCCAATTCCCTGGATGTTATTATGAGGTCCATGGTGGTTTTCAACCCAGTACAGATGTTGGGCATTTGACATATTGAGAAGGAATTGAATGAAGGAAAAAAATAACTATCTTAGAAAAGAGAACTCAATACTGAATGGGTGATTCCAGTATCTCTACTAGGGCTATGTATGATTGACTGGTATTAGAGCAATGTTGTGAGAAAACTAGAGGTATCTTCGTTAGAGCTATGGACACTTGACTAGCAACAGAGTAATGACCAGGATATCATTGCACAACAGTTAAAGGGAATCAACTCATGTAGTTGAAATCTTGCGCATAATTTTTCAAAAGATGAAGAAAACTTTGTAAAAAGGGTGATACACCATCCAACACACATAGATTCAGGGATAGCCAGTGTTGATTTACATTTGAGATTCTAGCTCAAACTTGTTTACTGACATTAACCTAACTGGAATTGTGATGTCCATAAACTAGGAGTTCTGGGTAATTGAATCCCTTAGTTTCCTAAAAATGGTTAAACCATTTTCCTAGCAAAGTTGCCAATAGTTATGCCTTGCATAACCACCCCATTTTAAATTTGACTAAAATAGGGCCCTCTTTTGCTTTCGCTCTTTGTATTTCACCCCCTTCGATTCTAAGGTTTTTCTTTGCTTTGGCATGTGCTTAATATGTATCTTGATTTCCCAAGTGTTTTCCCCAAGTTGCATATTGAAAATCTTATGTTTTGGATGAAGTCCTCATTTTTACCCTAGTTTGGGATTTTTTGGTCTGTCTAAATTTTCCCAGATTTCTTTCAAACTCCAGTTTCAATGTTGTTGTTTGGGTTTTTGAGCCAGTTCAGGATTGTCTTCCCTGTCTGGATTTTCCTGGATTGCACTCGAAGTTTGGCTCTATCTATTTTGCACTACAGTTTAGAGATTTCTAGCCTTCGCAGAATTTTTCCTGGGTTGGATTTTTTTGAATTTCTATCTAGCCATTGGGTTTCCAAACTTGATTGATTTTTGGAGCTATGTGCCTCTATATTTTATCATTGGTGTCCTATTAATTATTGATATTTGGTCTTGTTGTGCTTTGGTTTTATTTGCCTGCCATGTGCGTTCATGGTTAAAATCTAGAATTTCATGCCTAGGGTGTTGCCATTTCATCTTGATCTGCTTTCAATTCAGCCTAGGATTCAAACAAGATCTGTAAGAGGCTCATGTTAAATGATTTTCGTGCCCAGGGTCCTCAAATTTATGACCTTTGGTCAATTTGAACAAAGTCTTGGCCAGTGTTCGGGTTTCCTATCGACCTCAGGATTTTCCTACTTGGTCAGATTTTCCTGGTTTCCTTGAGTTTTCTGAAGTGTGAATTTTTGGGTCATCCACACAATTCCAGTCCGATTGGATTTTTCTGAGTTCTTTGTCGTGCTTTGAGGAATTTAAGAAATTGGATAAAATTGATGAATCTAATGATGAATGCTTAAACATATCTTTCTTTAGCTTGATGAATTTCACTGTGATTATGCATTATTTTTTCACTTTAATAATCTATTGTTGATATTAGTGCCTCATCGGGAGAATCTGCTTGGTTCAAATTTTTTTGAAATTCCTCTGAGGCAGGTTTTCCCTAGTTAGCTTGAAATCCTGAACTTCTTAGTTTTGATGCTTAAGGGTTGATTTAATAGTTTTATCATGATTTTGAGCTAACACTTGGATGAAAATGTTGTCAACATTTGGACTCTCGCATTGGTGTTTGATGAATGTAGGTTGGGTCTGGCAGGACGATGGTGGCTGGAGAGGCTAAAGGACACAAAGGGATCATCCATCTCTGAAGTAGAAGAAAGAATGAAGTTGTATGTAAAGATTAGGATTCTAAGGGTAGGATGACATCAGTCTGGTTTGAGGTTTCAAACCTGAATATGAACACCCTGCTGTGAAGGACTAAGGCTATCATGGGATGTAGTAACTGGGCACCAGCTAGATGGCACAGCGACCTGCAGTGCAGTCATTAATGAATATCAATCCAACAAGAGAGAATGGGACAATGTATGGGTGAAGCAGGGAAGCAGTTAATGCAAAGCTACATCAAAATTTGTGCTTCCTCATTATTTCACTTTGCCTCTTTTTCATGCATTTTGGTCTGAGTTATGAGGGAGATCTTGGGCCAATCTGGTCAGTGCCCTTGCATTTCATGCATGTTTTACTTTTTTTCGATCTCTTCTAGGGCCGACGTGTTATGTAACTAACTTATTGTAAACCCTAAACTAGGCTAACATGTTATGCAACCTTCTTATTGTAAACCCTAAACTGGGTCGACTTGTTCTGTAATCGACTTATTGTAAACCCTAAATTGGGCCAACATGTTCTATAACTGACTTATTGTGAACCCTAACTGGGCCGATGCATCTGATGCATTTTATAAATATTGTGTTTCACCTCTTTTTTAAAGGTCTAGAGAGTAATTTTTAGAGAAGAGTTAGACGAGTTAGAAAAGTTAGAAGGAAAGCTAGGGGATTAGTTAGCAAGCTGGAAGATTCAGAAGTTTAGCAAGAGGAGTTGATGTATCTTCCTGATCTTCTTAGCATAGATGGAGATAATTTAAAGACATGGGTTTTTGTACACTGGTGATCTTGCCAGATTTGTAAATGCTTCTTATCTATTTCATTGATAGTAAGAGTAGCCATATTTAAACCTTCTTTATATTATGCTCTAGGATGGCATTCATTTTGGGTTAATATTCAATTTAAAAATCTTTCAAGGAATGAAATTTTATCTTATGTTTTGTTTGAATGATGATTTGCAATCTACTATTAAAGTTTTCACTATGAATGAATGAAACTTTGTATCAATTACATGTTAATTTTATTTGTAGTTCTAGTTTAGGAATTCTATGGAAGGTAACAAGTATAATTAGTTGAATGAATCAACATTATTTTTAGTTTGAAAACCTTGATCTATATTTTTCTATTTCTTTAAAAACCTTGGTTAAAGTAGGTTTAGATAGATGTTTGATCTTGCAACAATCTAGAAGATCAAAACCAGCAGGCCCCTTGAATATTACAACCACATTGACCACTTCATGGAACATCAACATTATGAACCAACATCAAAGACCTTGAGAGGTGATTAGTTTGATTACTAATTGTCTCTTTTAGGAGAGGTGAGATACTTTTACTTTTATCTTACCTACATGTTGTGGGCTAACTTGGAACCTCAATAGGTATTTGGAATAAGTTAAATGAACAAGGTGAAGTGGTCCAGAATAAATCAATACTGGTATGTAAAGGGTATTCACAAATGGAACGTATTGATTTTGAAGAAACCTTTGCCCTTGTTGCTAGAATTAAAGTTGTAAGGTTATTTCTTTCTTATGCTACATATAAAAATTATAAGTCTATCAAATGGATGTGAAGTCAGCTTTTTTGAATGGCAAGTTAGAAGAAGAAGTATATATTGAACAACTAGATGGATTTCAACTGAATGATAAAGAAGACATGGTTTTACAATGGAAGAAAGCTCTATATGGACTCAAACAAGCCCCCAGAGCCTGGTATGCTAGATTAGACAAATACTTAATGAAGCTTGGATTCAATAAAGGTACTACTGACAGCAACTTATATTTCAAATTGGATCATGATAAAGAATTAATTATTGAGGTCTTTGTTGATGACATTATTTTTGAAGGAGATGGCAATCTATGTATGAGGTTTGTTGATGAAATGAAGAGTGAATTTGAGATGATTATGATTGAAGAGATGAAATTATTTCTGGGATTGCAAGTTACTCAGTTAGATGAGGGGATATTCATATCTCAGTCCAAATATGTGAGAGAACTACTAAAGAAGTTTGGCATGGATGACTTAAAACCTATTGGTACTCCCATGGTAACTAGATGTAATTTGATACAAAATGATGATTCTCCTAAGGTAAATCAAACAAGATATAGGTCAATGATTGGTGGATTTATCTACTTAACTCAGACCAAACCATACATTCTGAATGTTGTATGTATGGTTGCTAGATATCAGGTTGATCCAAAAGAGTCTCATGTGATTGATGTTAAGAGAATCTTCAGGTATCTGAAATGAACAATTGATTTTGGGCTTTGGTATCCTAAGGAAGATGATCTTACTTTGAATGCATATACTGATGAAGATTTGGAAGGAGATGTAGATGACAGGAAGAGTACTAGTTGTGGTTCCTTCTTCCTAGTGTGTTGGTTGAGCAAAAGGAAGAATTTCATTTCTCTATCTACTATCGAGGTAGAGTATATTGTTGCTGCAAACAACTATACTCAAATGATGTGGATAAAAAATGTTGAAATATATTAGAGTAGTATATGATGAACCTATTTCCATATACTATGACAACTCAAGTGCAATAAAAATATCAAAGAACCCAGTGCTACACTCTAAGACCAAGCATATATCAATCAAGTTTCACTTCTTGAGGGAAAAATTGAGTGAGAAAGAAGTCAGATTGGAGTATGTTCCTACCAAAGAATAGATAGCAAGAATTTTCACTAAGCCATTGCCAAAGGATACTTTTGAGTATCTCAAAAGGATGCTAGGGGTGATTAACCCTCCTAATTTCAACTAAAGGTGCATTTTCTTGCATCAATCCATGTGCTTCTTAGATATTTCCTGATCCAGATTGATGTTTCCATGGCTGCTACTCAGGGGGAGTAGTCAGATGTGTAGATACGAGGTTCAAATCCTGTATGTGGGAAGATAGTGCTTATATTTTCCATTGATTTCAAAGGGAGGAGAAGAGTCATGTGAAAAACTATTGCTTATCTGGAGTAAAAAGTCTTGTGGGGAGAAGATCTTGAGAAAGAAGTCAAGGAAGAAGAGTCAATATCTAAGGAGTAAGTGTTGATTGAGAGTTGGGATTGATCATTTTTTTCACATCATGTGTTTCCATCAATTCCAAAGGAGGATATTGTTGGATGTTGTGGTTGTGTTGCTGATATGTGGTTGTCATTGATGTCAACACTATTAGCATTTGATGTATTGAAGGTTGTATATGTTGAGGATATTGAGAAAATTGTAAAAGAAAGTATTCTAGGTTCCCAGTGGAATTGTGAAGATCATAAAGGTGTCTTGTTTTATACATTGAAGACCAACTATTATGGACAAAAGGGTTTATTTCTAAGTGTATCTAGTTCACCCACCAGAAGTTTTAGAGGTCTGTGTCAAGATTTGTTCAAGTTATAAAGATTTGGGTTCTAACAATTTTTTTGTGGTCTATTTTAGTGTTCTTGATTAAAGTTGGTATAATTCTGGTAATTCTAGTTGTTGTGGATATTTATAGATCATGCTCTATCTTTGTTGCACATCCGCGTTGATCGGTGTGCTCATGGTTGAAGATTTTTTTTTGGTATGTTTGGGTTTTCATGTTCTTGGCTGACATGGTGGTTGCAACATGTTGTGGATCCTTGGGAATTAAAATTTGAATGTTTGGCATGCTCGAGGATCCACAACACATTGCAACCACCATGTCAGCCAAGAACATGAAAACCCAAACATACCAAAAAAAATCTTCAACCATGAGCACACCGATCAACACGGACATGCAACAAAGATAGAGCATGATCTATAAATATCCACAACAACTAGAATTACCAGAATTATACCAACTTTAATCAAGAACACTAACATAGACCACAAAAAAATTGTCAGAACCCAAATCTTTATAACTTGAACAAATCTTGACACAGATCTCTGAAACTTCTGGTGGATGAACTAGATACACTCAGAAATAAACCTTTTAGTCCACAATAGTTGGTCTTCAATGTATAGAACAAGACACCTTCATGATCTTCACAATTCCACTGGGAACCTAGAATACTTTCTTTTACAATTTTCTCAATATCCTCAACATATACAACCTTCAATACATCAAATGTTAATAGTGTGCCTAAATGCATGTGCATTCCCATTATTTTTCATTATACTTTTAACAGGGTATAATCATGTGGACTAACATCCATTGTGGTTGTTCCCCTAATAGGGTTTCCATGTAAAAATATTGGTGTTCTTTGTGTTTTGATGTGTTGATTGTTTATGGTTTATTGTTTATTCATCAGATCTGAGATTGAATTAAGTAAAGCTTGAAAATTTTAAATAATTTGTGACAACTAATTCACACCCCCCTCTTAGTTGCTTGTCTTTGTTTTTCTAATAATTTCCTTAGAACTATTGACATTGGGATTAATCTTATTTCTCCAAATATTTAATGACATTAGCATGTTATATGGACTATCTATATTAATTTTGCATGTGTTTAATGAATTTTCTTTAAGGTAGTTATAGATATGCAATTATTGTGCATGCTAACATTGCCATGCAAATATAATTTGAAGATACTAAATTGAGAAAGACATTGCCAGTTGGGCATGCACCATAATGTCCAGTAAGGGAATCGTTCAAAGGTCAAAGGAGGTCGACGATAGGAGATTCCCCATGCAAACCGAACATAACCACCTTGTAGTAGACTTTAATGTTATTGATCAATATTGGCCTTAGTGTTGTGCTATTTCTATGGACACGTCTAACTAGATTCCATGCACATGTAACCATCCCTCCATTTTCTTTGCTTTCCCTAAATTGGAATTCTCCCAGTTCATGGAGTTAACCACCTTGCTTAGTTGGTAGTATAAATAAGGATCATATTCTCCTTTTCAGAAGGTTGTGTGATCTAATATTGTACTTTTATTCTTATTTTTAGTGATATAGTTATGCTACTCTTTTGTACTCATGTTTCCTGATGAATAAAATAAAGTTCTGAGTTCGAGCATATAATTTTTCATTATTAGTAGAGGATAATCATCCAACGGGGCCTACTTGGTGAGCAATCTATCCTTTAGCTTAGTTAGCCTAGTTGTTACTTTATGTTCAATAATTAGTTAAGAATCTAGTGCTGATTATTCCTATAGCCACTAGAATTCCATTCTGTGACTGTTCCTGCAGCCAAACAAGACATAGCAGTTTTTTGTTTCTTGTTCAAATTTTCATTTTTTTCATGCATTTCAAGCTTAGTATGGTTGTTGGTTGATGTTCAACATTTATGTTATTCCTTTCCAAGCAATTTACTTTCATCATTTCATCTTTCTTAGTTGTAGAATGAAAATAGCTACTTCGAGTTCCTAGTGCACATACTGTGCTAACCCATTTCAAGTTCACGTCCTTGGGTTGAAAAGTTAAATGCACCTTCATAATGATTGAATGGATATTCAATTTAGATGCCCAATCTCTGAATCATAGCTGTAAGGGCTTAGTTGTTAAATCATTGCAGGAGGCCAACATTTTTGGCACTGTTGCTGGGGATGGTGTCAAACTAGGGAGTTCTTTGGATTCTTTGGTAGTTTTTTGTGTTGTAGTGTTTTTGGAAGATGTTCTTAGTATACCCTCATTTAGGAAGTAATGATCCACCTTATTCTTTACCAATTCTTTATGTGAGTTGGCTGATAGTGAGTTGATACTGCATGCATAGAGCAAGGAGAAGGGATGCTTATGGAATATTCCTTCCTAACAATCCTAATCCATTCTAGCTAGTTGAATATCAAAACCTACCAAGAGAAGAAGAAGAAGATCCACACCCCTTTTCTAATGCATTTCCTGATCTGACTAGCTCTTAAGTCTCCTCTAAAGACCAAAATCAACTTGAGAATCCCTTTGCTTTGGAACTACATCAAGTAGGCATGGGTGATGCAAATAGAAATAGACCTAACCGACCAGTTTTTCATTTCCCCATTTCCCATCAGAATGAAGTTGAAAACATCAAAAATATCCTTACTTCAACACTCCCCAAGTTTTATGGACTTGTCACAAAAGATCCTTATACCTTCTTGTTTGAGTTTGACATACTCTATAGGAGTTGTGACTATACCACTAATGCCCATAGGCTTAAGCTATTTCCAACCAATCTGAAAGAAGTTGCATTAAGATGGTTCATGAGCCTATGCAAAGATACTATGGAAACTTGGGAGGACATGAAGAAAAAATTCCTTGAGAATTCCAAGGAGTATTACAGGGGCAGTGATATGAGAGGTGACATTTTTAAGATGTAAAAAAAGGAAGATGAGATCCTGGAGGATTATATTGCAAGGTTTCTATTCTTCCTACAAAAATCTCCACACCATACACTTAATGAAGACCCACAAAAGTTGGTTTTCCTAAGAGGAATCAATGATAGTTGCACTGATGCCTTGGACCTGATGGGAGGAGGAGATATCTCTCAAGTTCCTTAGGAGGATATCAAGAAAATATGCCAGAACTACTCTAGGGAAGCCTTAAAGAAAGGGAGAACTTACCAATCTTCCATGGGTAAGTCAACTACTGATGGATTTTCAAGAATGGAGATTACTCATTTGTTGGAGGACTTCAAGTAAGACAATATAAACACTCTAGCTACTCAGCTAGATACACTTCAAGCCAAGAAGAAGCAAGAGGAGGTAGAGGAAATGTTGGAAGTATTGCCCCCATTGCAAACAAAATAATGACTAGAGATGGAAGATGGTAGCCAATATTGAAGGAAATAAAATTGCACCCGAGTTCAAGCCAATTTAGATTGAATAAGATCAATTCTACTATGTTGCAAAAAGGAGGCCTTGGGCTCCAAGACAAGGTATGCCACTAGATCTTTTGTTGGGCCATATTTCAATTCTTATTCATCTGGTAACCAATGGAAGCCCCCATATCCATCCAACTATGGAGGATATCCACCATAGCCTTGGGGAAACCCTCCAAATGCTTGGCCCAATCATCAAAACTCTCCACCCCAATGGAAAAAACCTTAGGGGAATTGGAAAAAATTTAAAGGGCATTGAAAACCACCTCCAGAAAATTGGCAACAAACAAACCAATGGAGGGGAGAACAACAATGGCCTACCTAGACAACTAGTTACATGCAACCACCTTCTCAACAATGGCCTACTTAGTTACCAGCTCAACCCACACCCAATCCAAATAACAAACCACAACAACAACATGTATACTCTGTTGATTCAAATTGATTCTTTGCATATGTTGTGAGTGTAAGTGACATCCACTTGCATTCAAGAGATACTTTACCAGCCCCTTCCAAACCCATTATCACTAAGCTTCCTATGGAAGAGGAGGAGGAACCTCTAAATGATCCCATTCAGCCAAGTGTACCTAAAAATCTTGAACCAGTCCAAGTCAAGCAGACTAAACAAGAACCACCATTTCCTTAGAGATTAGAAGTTTCCAAGAAGAAGGAAGAAAATGACGACACAACATTTGATATCTTGGATTAGCTGAAGCATATATGTGTCTAGATACCTCTATTTCAAGCCATAAAGGATGTCCCAATCTATGTCAAGGAAATCAAAGAAGCATGCCTTAAGAATCTAGGTAGGAAGAAGAAATAACCCATTACGGTTCATGAGGTGGAACAACTAGCTGACATCATGATTGGAAAAGTGACTATCTCCAAGTACAATGATTCAAGTAGTCCTGTGGTAGCAGTTGTTATAAACAGGATTCAAATAAAGAATTCTCTAATTGATTTAGGGACAATAGTAAATGTAATGACCAAGGACATCCTATAGCAACTAAACGTTGCAAGCATGAGATCTACTCCTACTATCATGCACCTTCTTGATAGTTCTACTATTAAGCCTGATGGTATAGTGGGGATCTTGTGGTGATTCTAGACTCATGGGAGTACCCAACAGACTTCACGATTCTTTCTCCTAAAGCTACACTAGGCAAGTATCCCATTATTCTAGGAAGGCCATAGTTAGCAACTGCAAATGGATATATTGGATGTTGTTCATGTGACATGACCATTTATGATGGGAAGAGTACCAAAAGTTTTGTTCTTTATCCTCCTTCTCAGCCATCCCATGATGAGGATAATTCTATGTGGCCACATGTTGGTGAAGAGGATGAGGAAGTTAATTTTGTGACACATCTTATGATGTTAGGTAGAAGCTCCTTCATGCAGCTTCAAGATGAAGATGAAGTATTGGTTAACATCATTTATAACCATTGTGAAGTAGAGGAAGCCTCACCTTATCATTCTGCTACCCTAGTCAAGACACTTCTACCTATTCTTTATGCAACCACTATTCCTGCAGATGTTCTTCTTGCAGCCATTGTTCCTGTAGACAAACTTCCTGCAACAATAGGTATGTACCATACATTTCTGCCATATGAAATCAAGGTACCATGTGTTAATGAATTAGCTAAGATAGAGTGAACTACACAAGTACAGGTGTCAGAAGGAAAGTATCTAAATGTTAAGAACAAACTAAGTGAAGAACAACAATTGTTATTGGAAAACTTATTGAGGACCCATTAGCATGCATTTGCATGGAAATATCATGAGATGAAGGGATTGGATCCTAATATTTGCACTCATATTATTTATATCAAAGATTATTGCACCCTAGTGAGGTAGCCAAAAAGAAGAATTAACCCTGCACTAAGAGAAATTGTAAATGAAGAACTTCAAAAGTTACTAGATGTAGGATTTATCTACCCCATTTCAGATAGATAGTGGGTGTCTCCATTAGTGATTGTGCCTAAAAAATGAGGGAAATAGTGATTTTTTTTTTGTTACAGAGAGCTTAATGCTACTACCAAAAGGAGCATTTTCCCTTACCTTTCATAGATCAAGTTTTGGACTCACTTGCAGGAAACCAATACTTTTCTTTTCTAGATGGATTCAATAGCTAAAACCACATCCAAATTGCACCAGAAGACCAGGAGAAGACCAATTTTACCTATACATATGGGACCTATTCCTACTCGATACTCCCATTTGTCTTATGCAATGAACCTACAACTTTTTAGATGGTAGTCATTAGCATATTTTTAGACATTTCTCATGATTTCATGGAAATTTATATGGATAATTTCACCACCTATGGTGGTGATTTCAATGAAGCATTGGAGAATATCATAAAATTCCTACAGAGATGTGAAGATCAAAATATCTCTTTAAACAGTGAAAAGTGCTTCATGATGATGTAGGAAGGTGTAGTTCTTGGACACTACCTCTCTCACAAGGGAATTCAAGTAGATCCTACAAAGATTAAGGTAATCACAAATCTACCCACACCTGCAAAAAAAAAGGATGTTAGGAGTTTCTTGGGCCATGCAGGCTATTATAGGTGGTTCATCAAGGAATTAGCAAAATAGTAGCACCATTGTATACCCTCCTCACTAAAGATGTTGAGTTCCAGTGGATTGAAGATTGTGACAAGGAATTTTCTAATTTGAAGGTAGCCTTGACTCATGCTCCTGTACTCAAAGAACCTAATTGGGAGCTTCCTTTCCACATCCATACAAATGCATCCGATTATGCCATAGGAGCAGTCTTAGGATAGAAAGAAGGAGCTATTGAAAATGCTATTTATTTTGTCAGCAAAATTTGCAAGGAGTTGAATTCAACTATACAATGACAAAGAAAGAAATGCAAGCAATGAACTATACCATGAACAAATTTAGGTACTACATAATAGGCTATCAAATATTTGTGCACATTGATCATGTAGCCATTAGATATCTCATGAATAAACCTCTGAGCATGGGTAGGCTTGCAAGATGATTATTGTTGATGCAGGAGTTTCACATAACCATTGTGGATAAACTAGGGAAGGCCAATGTTGTAGATTTTCTTTCAAGGATAACTACATCAGAAGATAATCGAACCATAGATGACTCTTTTCTTGATGAGAATATATTCTCCATCAGTGTACAAACACCCTGGTATACTGCCATAGCTAACTATCTAGTCATAGGTAGAGTTCCACCTCACTTATCCCCAAAAGAGAGAAGAGCACTCATTGAAAAATCTTTTCCTTTCTCATGGATTGTTTGATGCTTGTTTTATACTAAACTAGACCATGTCATTAGGAGATGTGTGAGAGAAGATGAGACATATGACATTTTGTATGCATGCCACAATGAACCATGTGGAGTACATTTTGTAGCTAAGAGGACAATGATGAAGATTTTGAACACATGATATTACTAGCCAACACTCCACAAGGATGTAGGAAGGTACACTAGAAAATGTGATAGTTGCCAAAGAATGGGTAGACCAACCAGATCTGATGAGATGCCACTTTTCCCTCAGGT
Source organism: Sequoia sempervirens (assembly GCA_007258455.2). Classification (NCBI taxonomy): domain Eukaryota; kingdom Viridiplantae; phylum Streptophyta; class Pinopsida; order Cupressales; family Cupressaceae; genus Sequoia; species Sequoia sempervirens. The sequence goes on along the minus strand of VDFB02000015.1, from coordinate 455,856,823 downwards.
AGTAATCACTCCCTTTGACAAGTGGGGATTGAATTTTGTAGGACCCATTGACCTTCCATCAAAAGGTAAATCGTATATTTTGGTATGCACTGATTATGTAACTAAACAGGTAGAAGTTAAGGCCATGAAGCATGCACGAGATAACAAGGTTGCAAAATTTCTTTGTGAGGAGATTTTCACAAGGTATGGAGTTCCAAGAGAGATAGTGACTGATCAAGGGACTCAATTCACATCAACCCCTATTGCAACACTAGTTAATTAGTACAACATAGGACATGGGAAGATTACTCCTTATCACCCACATGCCAATGGTCAAGTTGAGGTGATCAATAGAGAAATTGAAACTATTCTAACCAAAACTATAGCTATCCACATAAAGGACTAGGAAAATAGATTACCAAAAGTTGTTTAGGCCTACGGAAATGCCTGGAAAACAACTACAGGCTTCGCTCCATTTGAGTAGTTGTATGGAAAGATAGCCATTATGCCCATTGAATTTGAACATAAGACTCTTAGGACTATAGTACATTTTGGGATGGATATATTTGAGGCACAAAGAGAAAGAATCCTGCAGTTGAACACTTTGGACAAGATGCAGAGAGCAACCTTGCATCACACTGAGGTAGTGCAAAATCAAAGAATCAGGTGACATGATAAATTCATCAAGGACAAGAAGTTCCAACCAAGAGACTAGGCATTGCTTTATGATTCTAGATATCAAGACAATGCTAGAAAATTATAGACAAGGTGGATAGGACCATATGAGGTTGTTGAAGTATTCCCTAATGGTGTTGTTTGGCTCACTACTATTGACACAGTCATATTTAAGTTGCTTGTCAATGGTCATCACCTCAGATTATATGACAAGTCAGCTTCCAAGGAGGAGTTCCTACAACAATTCACTTAGCTTGCTACACTCGAGCTTCCTACAGATGAAAGAAGTGGACCTAGTGTCCCTCCTTCTGGCTAATTAAGGTATGTACTCATCATAATAAAGACTTCCACTTCCGTGGGAGTCCATTTCTTCGCCCATCCACTGATTCACCCATCCATTTCCACCTTTATCTCTCTTCCATCACATCACTTCATTCCACTCCACCTCATTCCACCTCATTTTCATTAATTGCTCAAATTATTTCCTAAAAAGGTGAACAATACTTTCTCCACAATCTTTGCAACAAATATTCCACACAATTAGGTCTGTGTGCATCAATTGCTACATCTTAATTATCTCTTAGTGCATTCATTTAATTGTTGTACATAAATATGGAAGTTCACCATAGCATGCCATTATTCCCTACCCCTGTCAAATCATCATTCCACATGTGAGGACACATGCCCAAATTTAGGTTTGGGGGGAGGAGAAAGATGTTAATATTTTACCCACATGTCAGTCCATGTTGTTCTACGTTAGAAAAATTTAAATTAAGTCAATTTGAAATATGAGTGAGAGGATGACTCGCATGTGTGAAGTGACACTAACTGCTACTCCATCATAGATTTCCTTTATTATTCCTTCCTTGCTATTATTAACCCTATCACAATCTCAAGTTGCAAACACAAGGTAAAAAGGGAAAATTCAATTGACATTGACATTGGTAATTTAGCAAGTGTTGCAGGAAGGTGAATTTGGTTTTTAGAAGAGAAGTGTAGGAAGGAAACTGTAGAGTTATTGTTTGATTGTATACAATGGGAGGTGGGTTAATTCAAAATAAAACCACGATGCATGATGTATTACTACAGGATGCACCCTGCCTAGCTAAATTCAAAAATTGTGACTAGTTAGATTGTTTCATGAAGCTAGATGGTTTTGATGAAGGAATTGCACTAGAATTCGCCCATACATTATCTAAAGGGAAAGACACGATGAAAGGGTTGGAAGTATTGGCTATCGAAGAAAGAATTGTAGAAGTTATAGGGCTACCTGCCAATGGTGAAGATTACCCTATTTCTAGAGAGGCTAGGTTAGCTAGGGCTGAATTTATAGAACCAAGCAACCCTCCATTGAGCATAGATAAACAAGCAATGAAGAGAATGTATCTACCCAAGCCATGAAAGTATATAGCTATTTATGTCATAAAATATATCACTTGTGAAGGTTGCCAGTCAAATCTGCATTCCGTGCACTTCAATATTTTGAATCACATGAGGCATGGGAAGAGGATGAATGTGTTGAACTTTCTATGCAACCTTCTTTCAATTATGGTGGTCGAGCCTTAGAAAGGTAGGGAAAATTCCACTTCCCACTATTGTTTAATTAAATTGCTAGTTGAGAAGTCTCTACATGATGTATCTTGAATGACCTGGGAATAATTCATAAAAAATGATTAAATTAGACCTGAGTACTTGCAACCTAGGGTTTTACCTTAACCCTATAGGTCTAGTAGGAGATTGAACATAGTTGAATCCACTCTTGGTGCTTCAACCTCTGGTGCAGGCCCTAGTGCAAACCCTCCTGCAGCAAAAGAAACCATAGAAATTAGCTCTTCTGGGATAGAGCACTTAGACAAAGAAATTTCTCCCCCAAATTCTAATGATGATATTCCACTTGGCATCCTAATGAAAACTAGGGCACAAAAAAGACAGGTAGAAAAGAGAAAAGTAAAATCCAAGAAGCAACTAGTAGAAAAAGAAATACCGAGCTCTAGGAAGTGGAAAGCTAACATTGTTCATCCTGCAGCCAAAGAAAAACATGAGATCCCTTCCAGAAAATCAAGACCTACTAGGCCAACCTTTGGTATGCCTTCGTAGGAAAGCCCTAAGTCTAGAGAAATATCATAGGAGGACACAAAATCTCCAATGGGGAGAGTGAATGTTGAAGAAGAGGATGTATTTCAAATGACAATAAACATAACATTGGAAGACCTTGTTGACATTGCAAAACAAGTGGAGAATCAAGGATATGAGGAAAATCAGGATTTCATGTAGCAAGATTTCCTATAGCAACAACAAAAACAAGAACAATTGGTACCCCTGAAGCCTAAATTAACGAGATAGCCTGAATCCTTACAGTTAGTACTATATGGAGAGCAAGCATTAGTGCTAGGGAAAATGCTGGTAGGAATGCATAAACCCCCTAATTTCTTAATGCACATGGTAGCTATGCATTTATGGAAATAAATGAAAATAAGAGAAGATGAATGGAAGGAGGAGAAGTGTAGACTGAAGAAGGAAATTCAAAAGAAAGATGAGGAGAATGAAGAAAAGGATGTAAAAATTGCCACATTCAAGAAAAACGTGGATGATATGGAAGCCTTAATACCACATATTTTAGAGTGTAGGGCCCCTCCAAGGGCCTATGCTCTACACTTGAAGGAGAAATATCTTTCTTTTAAGTTGGGAAGAATCGTCTCAGGTTTGAACCCTTCTATTGAGACCCCTATTGAATTTTTCAATGCTTATCGAATTCCTTCCACCAAAATGAAGAATTTTTTGTGTGAGTTTTATTTGTATAATTATGTTGTGAATCAAGACCATGATTGGAACCCACTACTATATGTTGGAGATGTATAATTAAGGGAATTTATGTCTTTGGTAAAAAATGAGATTAGTTGGGGACAACAACATGGGGCTTATAAACAATTGGAGTCCAACATCCCTTTGCCCATCATGGCTAAATCAAGGAACCCAAGGGACATTTATAGGGAATGACATAGAATGATTTTCAGACCTAGCTATGGTAATAGGATTATACCTTGGATAGAAGAAGTCTATAGTGAGTATGAGGTAAAGGAAAAATCAAAACAGGAAACCATGAAGAGATACCTCTCACAAAGATGGAACAACCTAACTGATGAACTAAAACAGGCTAAGCCTCATTCCATCTAGAACTATGTTGTAGTACTTAAGAGAATTGACAAATATATACAGGTTGGAAGAACAAAGGGGTGATTTTTGCTTCCCCTAACTTTTCAGCCACCCCTTCTGATGTGGCCTATACCAAACTTCATATTTTATAACTATGATATTGCTACAGAGAGACAGAGATGGAGTAGATTGGACAAATTGGGAGAATTCTATTGGGACCTTGATTCATGAACAACAAACACTAATGTAGGGTAGTTGTCAGTTGCAAATTTTAGAGCATTGACCAAGCAAAAGAACAACCCTTCCCCTGTTGGAGGACCAACAAGACCTTAGGTTCGGGGGAGTGATAAACCTAGTTTATAGTTTAGTTTTGGGTAGAATTTATGGTTTATTTGTTGAAAATATCATGGACCTTGATGTTAAGTGTTGGTACTTTTTATGATATTTCCTTAGAACTATTGACATTGGGCTTAATCTTATTTCTACAAATCTTTAATAACATTGGAATGTTATATGGACTATCTATATTAATTCTACATGTGGTTAATGAATGTTGTTTAAGGTAGTTATAGATGTGCAATTATTGTGTGTACTAACATTGCCATGCAGATTTAATTTGAAGATACTAAATTGAGAAATATACCACCAGCTAGGTATGCACCATAACATCCAATGAGGGAACATTCAAAGGTCAAAGGAGGTCTGTAGACACCTAAAAATGACCTAGGCCTGCAAGCTTCATTTTTACCACTTTCGTCCTAGCATAATTAAGTTATTTAATTATGTCCTTGGTCCACATTCGACTATTGATTAAATAATTCATAATTATTTAATTAATTCATGTTAGTTGTTTCTCCCTGATTATTAAATGAATAAATGTTATTTATTTTATACGTCACTAATTATATAAATCTTTCTCTAATTAAATAAATTTCTTAATTTATTTAATTCCCCCTTTGGTCATTTATTTCTTCTTTGATTATTAAATAAATAAATTCTATTTATTTAATTACATCACTAATTAAGTCCCCTTCTTCTAAAAAATTAAATAAATTCTTATTTATTTAATTTTGTCCACTTTCCACTATAATTAAATAATTATCCTAATTATTTATTTATTCATTAGCTTTTTCTCTTATTAAAATTAAATAAATTTGATTTATTTAATTTAGTCAATTCTCTTGAATTTTGAATTAAATCATTATTTAATTCAAAATAATTCTTTTTTTATATTCCTCCATAATTAAATAATATCTTTATTATTTAAGTATTTACTGGTCAACTGGAGTAAATAAATTTTATTATTTAATTTCTCCAGCAACCTCTTTTTCTATGCCAATCTTATCTCCTGTCATCTCATTTAATTTCAGCCCTAGATTGAATTATTTGATAATTCAATCTCAACCCTTCATCCTTATCTTTTTCCCTAATTTTGACCTAACCCTAATGCACACAGCAACATTTAATCTTGATCATTGATTCTAGGGTTCTTGTCATCTTTTCATCCTGGCCACACATTCAAAATTGTAGTTTTTATAAAATGGCAATTTTGGTCTCATTTAGCTCTCTCTGGTCCATGTCTATTTTCTGTCAACTTAGGGTTATCATTTTTACAGTCATTGTCATTTTAGTCCATTGTGAGGTCATTTTATTTTTTTGCAAATCCTTCAACACTTGCATAGGGCTTAGTCATTTGTCATAGTTGCTCACACAAATCTGAGGGCACCTTTTATTTACTACAAGCTAGGAGGTGTAACAAAGGTCAACCATGGAAGGTGGAGACTTAGGGTAACATTGTCCCTTTTGTCTTCACATTATTTCCTTTGTGCTTTGTTATTTCATAGGAATTTTAATGTTATTGTGCTAACCCCTCTAACAAAATAGGATTTTCCCTTGATCACATTGGTGATCACATAAGCGACGCAACCGTTCTGACGAGTCACAACTGATAGCTACAGAGACGCATTCGATATTCCAAGCTGCATTCGATAACCCGAACGATGCATTTTCCATTCCGCGCCGCATCTGTCTGGTACTTTTTTTCTGCGCTGCATTCGCCTGGTAAATTTTTCCTATCAGTTTTGAGGTTCTAATTTTCAGATTTCGGGCTTTTCTAATTTCTGATTTTCATATTTTCTATTTTTCTGTATTCTATTTTTATTCCTGCATGTGGGTTAGGTTAGATTTTGTTACTAATCCTCTCTTGTAGCATGTGGCGATCCCCATTCGTATGTCAAAGACCATTGTTTCAAATAGACTACTAACTCATTGTTTGCAGATTCGCATGTCAAAGAAGGAAAAAACAAACATTGTGCTTGTTTATTTCTAGATTAGCAAACATTGGTTTTTGGTGCTTATAAAAAGAATCATGTCTTTTATGCTTGATTGTGCTTGTGGAGTGGTAGGTGAGTATGCTCTCACTTGGTGAAAACCTTATGATCAGAAAACCAGACCCATTCTTTTCTGTTATATTACCCTTCACGATTCGGTATATCGGAGTATCCTCTCCCCTTGCGCATTTGTGCGATCCTGGGTGTAAGAGAAATGGTTACAGACTCTAGAACTTGGGCCTGTTCTGGTGGTAAAAAGTACTCACCCCAGGATGAGTCAGACTGGTAGCACCCTGACACCGAGGGACTTCCAGCCGGTATAGAAAAGTGGGTTCTTGGGGAAAGCCCAAGAATCACGAGCGTGGTTCCGATGAGATGGATCCGAAAGGGGACTCTCACCGCATGGATCACACCCCATGAACAGAATGCCCGAATTAAACACCGCTTGTCTTAGTGTCCAATCGTTCTATTGGCCATTGCTTGATATAGTGCAGGGTATAGTATCATGCCCGAAGATTACTCACTACTGATCCCCTTGAGTAGAGATAGCAATTCTTGGGATGTCACTACCCAATGAATCCAAATTTGGTGTGCTCGAATGACACTAATGAGCCATGGAGGGGAGCCAATGCCACCAAAATTCTAAGCTATCTGCTCTCGAGAAGGAAAGGTGTTCATCACCAATCCGGGGTATAACTGGTGGGCTATATCAAGTATACAAACCCGTGGCCTAGTGGCCTTTTTAGGGTTGTGCTTATCTCATGTGTGTTTGGTTACTCCTTAAAACGTTGTGTTTGTCAAGTGTATTCTGGTTTTGTCACAGTCCAAAAAAAAAATTCATCAAATAGATCAAAAACTTCCATCAAAATACCACGAAAATCACTTTGAAACAAAACTATCATATTTGTTGAACCGCAACTGACATTCTGTAATGTAACTGCTCTGATAAACCGCAACTGCTCTGATAAACTGCATCTGAAACTTAGAACAATGCATCTGTAGGCGTCATGACGCATCTGTCAATCTGAAAGCTGCATATGATAAACTGAGTCACATCTGACAGTCAAAAAGCCGCAAGTGAAAAACTGAACCGCAGTTGCTAAACCGTGACGCAATTGCCAAACTGAGACGCATTTGCCTGTGAAAATTTTAAAACTTCATAGTCAAAACCAGAGACCTCCAAACTGTCAACATCTATCAAACTCTGTCATCAAAAAGATTCTGCCAGAAACCCAATTTGAAATTGCTCAAAGTTTTGTCTCTTAGCTTGCATTGATCACCTTAGGTTTCATACCTCACCCCATTTAAATGTCATACATTCAACATTACGTTGTCCCTAGGCTCATATCTTGCATACTTAGGAGTAGGAAAATCTTAAGCACCCCTTGGAAAAATCATTGTTTTTGAAATTAGACCCTTTTGGACCAAGTTATCAAACATCCTTTTAGTCATTGTCCCCTTTTGTGAGATTTCTTCCAACACAAAAGTCTAGTTAGGAAGATTCACTAGTCATCTTGTCAACTTGTCATTAACAACAAAGTCCTTTAGTAGTCCAAATTGAAAACAAAGTTCAAGCTTAGAAGTGCTTAGATAGCCTCGTCTTACATTGCATCCACATTGCATACCTTATTCACAAAAATCCAAAAACAGTGGTCATTTTAGTTGTCAGTTTGAACCTTAGATTTCACCTAGTGTCATACTTGCATTTAGTGGACATTCCCTTTGAGCAATCTCATTTATGGTCAAAACCATACTTCAAAAGCACAAGAGACAAATGGAAAACTTTGGACAAGATCCCAACAGTCCTCCACATGACTCAAACTAGACCGTGAACGATCCCTTTACCAATCTAGACAATCAACCTCCAGTGAAAACACAATCCTTATCTAACAACTCATTCAAACTCTACTTGCAAAGAGATGAAAATGGTCAACTACTTTAGGAACACATAGAAGCATTGACACAAGACCCAGAGGTCTATCAGTTGGCTGAAACAATAGCACGTCACGATAGAGACAGATTCGTAGCTATGCTATTGAGTGAAGGAGCTAAGTTACCACCAGGATTTGACATTAACACGTTACATGACCCTAATGCCAACAATGTTCATAACATCTCACATAGTGGTCAAGTCCTAAACACTACAAGAAACATCCCTTTTGACACCACAATGACACTGCATACCATATCCAACATCCCAAACATATCCAATACAATAAACGCTACATCTATTGGGGGATCACAATCATCCACAACATCCACAACACTACCCCAATTAAATACAACCACTCTTGGCTCCTTGAAACCATCGAAAAATTATTCCAATCCTCTTGTTATCGCAATAGCAAATACCACGGGGGCATCATCAAGTCATCACAACTCCCCCTTGACAACTACATCTACTACCATGAACACAACTTCAACAAAATCGTTCAGTAGTAATTCACAACATCCTTTGGGAGGAGCCACAGGATGTATCTTTATACAAGGACAACAACAAAACGTTAACACGACAACATAGTCAAACGTCATTACCTCCCAAGGTACAAATACCAATGTTCCCCTTGTGCAAAATCAGCAATTCACACAAAGTGGCCAAATAACTCAACCCATGACATCGTTAATACATCATAACATTCATGGTCACAACATCCCCCAAATAACGACACACATAGCTAGGGGACACATTCCAACATACTCATCCAATGTTCACACGCATCAACATGCACCTAATCACAACTTCCAATACCAACAACACACGTCATATGTACCACAACAACCTGTACCGCCACAATACACCTATACTCACATAGGAACACATGGTGTACCAGGAAATCCAATGTATGGAAATGTAAATGACCCCACGATAGATGAATTCAAAGCAACAATGCGGGATATGGAGAAGAAAATGCAAAACATGTTCATTACAGGCGGGAAATCCGAAATATCATATGATCTGGATGTATACCCATTCGACACAAACTTACGTATGCTTGCATTTCCACTAGGATATGTGTCACCCAACTTCACTAAATATAAAGGCAAGACAAATCCCATTGAATATCTCTGCAAATTCGCAACTAACTGTATGGATATCCCCTACGAACCCACATACTTGATGAGACTTTTTTCCAAAAGTTTGGTGGGTCAAGCCCTTGAATGGTTTTCAACGCATAAAGATATCCAGACATGGGATGAGCTCAAAAGAAGGTTCATAAAAAATTACACATACAATATTGACATGGACACCTCTATCACTAGCTTGTGCAATCTCACACAAGAAGATTCAGGTGAGACATTTATCCCGTTCTTTCAAAAATGGAGAAGCCTCGCTAGTCGATGTCACATTGGCATTCCTGAAAGGGAAAAGGTTGACATGTTTGTCCAAACACTTCTAGGGCCCCTCAAATTCACATTGCAAATACATTGTTGCACAACCTTCATAGAATTAGTGGAAAAGGGGGTCCAAATTGAGAAAGCCCTTATCGCAAAGGGAGAACTGAGGTATGGTTCCAAAAACACAAACACCAACCCACCTGCTGACAAAAACAAATATTGGGTTAAGAAAAAACATGTCACAAATGATGGTGTCGTTGATGCAAAGACTGCAAACATTGTAGGTCCTGTATTGTCCCTAAAAGGGGTTCCACAACAAAATAGACCAACAACGACATTAACACCTCCTCCCAATACTCCTTCAAATAGTCAAAATGGTCAAAACCATCAAGGACAATATCGTCAACTAAGACAATTCCCTAGGGGTCGCACATACACCAATTTAGGTGAACCCATTGCAGATGTCCTCAAGAAATGCATCCAACATGGGGTCATCACACTTCCGAAAATAAAACCTTATGACCCAGGACAATTCAAACCAGCATGGTGGGATGACAACGCAATTTGCGAATACCATCGAGTCAAAGGGCATACAACCTCCAACTGTCGACAACTGAAAAACGTAATCCAAGACCTTATTGAAAATTGCACCATCGAAGTAGGTGGATCACAATTCAATTCCAACTCAGATCATACTATCCACAAGAATCCACTACAGGATCATGGTCCCCATAATGCTTCCACTTCAGGTCCACACAATCAAGCTAACTTCACCCGAGCCAAGTACGATTACTCTGGTGGACCAACAATAAATAATGTTAGAATGGACGATGAGTACATCAACACCATTACAATCAAGAGAGCACCACAGTGCAAGGATACTACGCGAAGTGGCAAGGTCACTATAGCTGGTCCACCTCCCCCTAGACAAGCCAAGATCATTGTAGCAGGCCCATCTACTAAGCAATCACAACCAGCTTCATCTGCTCAACAACCAAAACCTGTCTCAACCCCACAACAGTGGAAACCCAAAAGTCAGTTCAATCTCATTGACCAACTAGGAAAGACTCCTGTGCAAATATCTATCCTTGAGTTGCTTCGTATCTCTCCTACACACAAAGAAATCCTAGATAAAACTCTCTTAGAGTCGTCGGTCCCGAAGGACATTGATGTCAATCAGTTTGAAACTATGGTGGGATATCTCACCACGCCGCACCATGTCACCTTCTCAGATCAGGATTACTCATCATCTAAATCCAACCACAATGATGCATTACACATAGAAGTTTTTGTCCACAAGCACAAGGTTAGATGGGTTTAATAGATGGCAGAGCAGGGTTGAATATATGCTCCCTTAAACTGGTTAAGGCTCTTGGATTCTCTGATGCATGCGTAGACCCAATGAAAAGCATAGTGATCAAAGCATATGATGACGAGGAACGCTCTTCATGAGGTGTTATCTCTCTCCCTATTAGAGTGGGACCACTCATTGTCGACACAACTTGCCAGGTCCTGGATTTGGAACTACCATACAACATCTTACTTGGCCACCCATGGATCCACACCTTAAAAGTCGTTCCGTCGACATACCACCAATGCCTCAAGTTTCCTTTTGATGGTACAGAAGTAACCATATACGGAGACCCTGACCCTTTCCAATATTGTACCAATTTAAGGGGTATCTCCGAAAACCAAGTACCTATTAACCGAGAAGCACCTGGATCCTCATCCAAATACATCGACCCTTCCATGCTCAGGTCATCTTCCACATCCACTCCATCCACGTCTTCTGACATATCACAACCCTCCACCAACCCTGAGACCGAATCAACTGATAAAATCTAGGACCTCGGCTATGGAGAGTTCAAACTAAATATAGCATACAGCATAACTACAATACCCACTCCTCCAAAGATATATGGTTGCCTATGTTTCAGAATGGAACCACAAGAAACATTCAAAGTTCCACCGAATACAATTTTCATCAAGTGGGGAGACATGAGTGATGAAGATCTTGCCGACATCACAGGATGGATCTATAAGGATACAGTCTCACTACCTCCACTACCAGTCCAGAAATATGGGAAGGGTTACAACATCATGAAGGTTAAAGGCTATGATGGTACTAGTGGCCTTGGAAAAAATAAAACTGGTCGAAGGGAACCCATAGAAACTTTCCAAACTCTGAAGTATCTTGGATTAGGGTTTAGATCACTCGACAATGGTGATCGACGTACCCCTGGACTTTCCAGTGAGCGAGTACATGCTTCTGAAAGTGTTGAGACTACTAGGGAATACCTAACCGAAACAGACTCCCACGAGTGGGAATTTGGCTCCGAACGATCCCTAAGTGACTGTTGTCTTGATTATTTGTTTGTCGAACCAGGGGAATTGACCTCTGAACAACGATTTTGGCAAACATTCAAAATTGAGCGGGCACCAAACAGTCAAAATCCCACTAACACATCTCATGACATGCAACAACCACCATCCGAACCCCCTCAGTCTAATCTATCTGAAGTATCAGATGACATAGATAGCCAAGGCTCTCAAACCTTCACCCCTTATTATGACAACAAATATGACACTAGTGAAGGAGAATACTGGATAGAGTCCGATGTCGAGTTGGACGATGATAACCTCATCTACAACATCAATGAATCCATCTGTATGCTATCGACATCCTCACCTGAATTCACTAGCCTTGATGATGGCATTTCATTAGTCTACCCTGAACTAGTCGATTGGGACCAACAAGGACTGCCAGTTCTAGACACATTCCAAAATGATGAAGCCATTGCTGAATTCATGGGATTACATGAAGGCATACCCAGTGGGGACCACAGATCATGATTTACTATCGATTTGGATTCCGTGGCATACTTTGGTGAGACGGTTCAGTCCTCTAGTCGCAAAAGTAAAAATAAAGTAAAAAATGAAACGTCTCTAGGTGAAAACCGAAAGGCACCTCTTGATGGTAAAATAGTAAAAACAAAGGATGTATCTGCGGGTGAAAACCTCTCGGAGGTGCCCAAAGATGGAGGAATGGACTTTCTCCCCGTGCAACAAGAGAGATCAGCCATGCTTGTTGAGGACACCATAGAGGATAACATTTCGACTCCAGAAGACCCCAAGATGGTCCTATTTGCCGCATCATTGAAAGATGAAGAGAAACCAGAATTTCATAAATTCTTTGAAGAACGAAAAATAAACTTTGCATGGTCCTACACTGACATGCCAGGATTGGACCCCAAACTGGTTCTACATCATCTACCACTAGTACCCAATGCTAAACCAGTCAAGCAGAAGTTGCGCAAAATGCACCCTCAAGTTGCTCTATTGGTTAAGGCCGAGTTAAAGAAATTACTGGATGCCGGATTCATAAGGTCTATAGATTATGCTGAATGGATTTCCAACCTAGTGTCGGTGACAAAGCCAAATAGACTAATTCGGGTATGTACAGACTTCTGGGACCTAAACAAAGCATGTCCAAAGGATGACTTTCCTTTGCCCAACATTGACATCATAGTCGATCTAACTGCAGGACACGAGATGCTATCCCTCATGGATGGTTTCTCTGGTTATAATCAAATCTGCATTGCTCCTGGGGACCAACACAAAATAGCATTTACTTGCCCATGGGGTACATACTGTTGGAATGTCATGCCCTTCGGTCTCAAAAATGCAGGTGCCACATACCAAAGGGCTATGACCATGATCTTCCATGATATGATGCACAATATAATGGAAGACTATGTAGATGACTTATTGGCCAAATCAACAAGGAAAGATCATTTGAAGGTACTGGACAAAATTTTCAAGAGACTAGAAGAGTACAAGGTTTGGTTAAACCCTAAGAAATGTGTTTTTGGGGTCATGTCAGGTAAGCTATTGGGGTACATAGTTTCCCGAAGAGGCATAGAGGTTGATCCAGCAAAGGTTAAAGCAATCATAGACATGCCTCCACCTAGAGGGATTAGTGAACTCAGAACCCTGCAAGGTAGAGTGCAATCTATTCGCTGCTTCATAGCTCAATTGGCAGATAAGTGCCACCCATTCCAGTATCTGTTACGCAAAGGTGTCCCCTTTGTATGGACAGATAAATGTCAATAGGCCTTCCAGAAAATCAAAGATTACCTACTATCAACACTAGTCCTCATGTCGCCTATTCATGGAAAGTCATTAATTCTATACATCTCGACCACTAGTTCAGCACTGGGGGCATTACTGGCCCAAAATGATCATCAAGGGAAAGAAAGAGAAATCTACTACATCAGCCGCACACTGATCAGTTACGAGCTGAATTACACATACATTGAATGTGCATGCCTTGCAGTTGTCTTTGCAGCCCAAAAACTAAGGCATTATATGCTCAATCATCAAACACAACTAGTTGCCAAAATTGACCCATTGAAATACCTATTAAGTCGAGCAGCGTTAACAGGCCGATTGGCAAAATGGGTCATGATCCTAAGTGAGTACGACATACAGTATGTTGAATGCAAGGCGATAAAAGGGCAAGTAATAGTAGATCAACTGGCAGATGCGCCAATGCAAGCCTCTCATCTATTGGTAACTGATTTTCCTGACGAGTCCATCTTTCATACAGAACTAGCAACACCATGGAAGTTGTATTTTGATGGGTCCCACACTAGTCATGGCTCAGGGGCTAGAATCTTGTTCATCATACCACAAGGGGATTCAATTCCTAAGTCATTTCGAATTGCTTTCCCTTGCACAAACAATATTTCTGAATACGAAGCACTAGTTATAGGTCCCAAGTTGGCAATCAAATGGAAAATTCAGACATTGCTTGTATTCAGGGATTCCCAGCTAGTAATCAACCAAGTGAATGGTGACTATGAAACAAAGGATGAGAAGTTGCTTCCTTACAAGAGGATGGTGGATAGTTTCCTAACATACTTCCAATCAGTGTCTTTTGAAAAAATTCCCAGGGTACAGAATAAGGCAGCTGACATAATGGCTACTATTAGTTCTCTCTTGGACATCCCTAAAAATGTGTCACAATTTGAGTTCCTAGTAGAACAGCTGTTGATACTGGCATATGATATCCCAGAGTCAGAAATGGTTTGTGAACTCGTTGGTCCCAACTCTCCTTGGTATCAGGACATTTATGACTATCTAAAGACTCACACCCTCCCATTGAACCTATCCAATAACCAAAGAAAGTCCTTCATTAGGAAATCCACAAGGTATGCCATTATCAGTGACACCCTATACCGCCGTAGTTTCGACAATACCCTCCTTAGATGTCTTGACACCGATGAAGCATGTACGACCTTACGAGAAGTGTACGACGGTATATGCGGATCTCATTTGAGCAGTCCTACTCTGGCTAAGAAACTAACGAGACTTGGGTATTATTGGCCAACAATGGAAAAAGATGCATTAGAATATGTCAGAACCTGTCGCAAGTGTCAGATCCATAGTGATTTGGTCCATGCTCCAGCACAAGAACTTCGGCCAATCACTTCTCCATGGCCCTTCTCTCAATGGGGGCTCGACCTCATGGGTAAGATTCATCCAACCTCCTCCAACGGCCATAAATTCATTATCACCGCCACTGAGTATTTCACAAAGTGGATCGAAGCCATTCCATTGACATACATTACTAGAAAACAAATATCAAAGTTTATCCTCAACTACATCATTTGCCGGTATGGCCTCCCACAGTCCATCATCACTGACAACGGACGTCCGTTCAAAAACCAAGACGTACGTGAGTTATGTGAGCGATTCCATATCCAACACCACTTTTCATCCCCATACTACCCCCAAGGAAATGGCCAAGCTGAGGCGTCGAAAAAAACCATTATCAAGATCCTTAAAAAGACTGTCAATGACACTGGCCATGATTGGCACATACAACTTAACCCTGCTCTGTGGGCTTACCGAACTAGCATTCGTACACCTACAGGAGCTACCCTATTCACCCTAGTTTTTGGTGTGGAAGCCATCTTACCCATTGAGGTCGAAATTCCTTCACTACAGGTCTCTTTGAAGGGTCTAACTAATGAAGAGGAATACCGACAATCACGCTTGCATGAGCTGGAAATGTTGGATGAGAGAGGACAAAACTCACTGAATCACCTCCAAGCATATCAAAACCACCTTTGTCGCAGCTACAATAAAAAGGTTATGGTCAGAAAGTTCGACATTGGTGACCTGGTTCTCATGCAGAACCCTAAGAACCACGCAGACAGAGAAAAACCAGGAAAGTTTGAACCAAACTGGCTAGGTCCATATATCATCATATCTTCTTTTGGTTCTGGAGCATATCAACTGGCAACTCCAGATGGGGAACAATTGACTGAGCCCATCAACAGTTTACACCTCCGAAAGTTCTATGCATAGCATCAGAGGACAAAGCTGGAGGGCCCTAAAATACAAAAAAATTGAAAAATGGAAAAAATCGTCACCTTGATGAAAACCTGGCAAACAGGCGTCTTGGTGACACCAAAAAAAATCAAAAAATCACAAAAATAGTAAAAAGAAAAATAATTCGTCCAATAGTGAAAACCTGGCAAACAGGCGCTTTGGACAAGTACCATGGTGAAAACCTGGCAAACAGGCGCCATGCGTAATCAATCATTGCTTTGCCATCTATTGTCACTTGGTCTAAACTTGGCTTAGGATGAAAGCTATCTTTGCCATTATTTCACAAGTTTCCATCACATCCTACCCTTCCTATCATAGTGGATGACCGATTGACATCATGTTCTGACAAAAGTCTGTCTAGCAAGTCAGCGACATCTTGTCCATGTTCCTTGCAAACGGCTAAGTCTTAGACCTAACTGGGGGCAAAATATTTATCATGTGACTGCAGTGGATGACACATGAGATCAAAAACACCATAAAATGTCCTGAAAAAAGACAAAAACATCATAAAATGTCCTGAAAAAAGACAAAAACATCATAAAATGTCCTGAAAAAAGACAAAAACATCATAAAATGTCCTGAATAAAGACAAAAACATCATAAAATGTCCTGAAAAAAGACAAAAACATCATAAAATGTCCTGAAAAAAGACAAAAACATCATAAAATGTCCTAAAAAAAAAAAAAGACCTAAAAAAAATCATAAAAAGTCTAGAGAAAAACACAAAAACATTCAAATCAATGTCAAAATCTTAAAAATGGAGTCAAAGTCAGTCATGCCAGTTAGTCCATGTCATTGTCCAAACTACGTTGTCTCTGCGCATTTGCTACGTAGGCAAGACTCATACTTGAGTCCCCGAGACATTAGGTCAGTCCTATTAGGTTTGTCAAAACAAATCATGGCGCAATCTTTGGTCATCAAAACAAATTCATTGGTTGTGTCGAACTACGAGGTCTCTGAGTGTATGACGTAGGCAAGGCCATCTATCGATGAGCCCCCGAAGCCGCACTAGGTCAGTCTATTAGGGTTCATGACACTACAGTGGCACACACGTCAAAAATCTTCAATCAATTTCCAAATGGGAAAACTCCTGAAACAAAGTAAAACAATCTTTTATTCAACATGACAATCTCATCAAGGCAATATCGGCATATAATCAAACACAAGTCAACCTCGGTCGCAACAAGTCAACCTCAGTCAAAGACAAGTCAAAGCAAGTCAAATCATTATTACTGATCAAACTGTCAAATTTTGGTTAGTCTTCAGATGAGTCCTTTTGAAAGATAACCTCTATCATTTACGCCTTAGGATGTGTCCTTCCTAGGCGTCGTCATCGTCATTCGGCCTTTCGAACGATCCTCTTGACATCTAAGGATCACTCTTCCTGACATTCGTGTTCTTCAGATGAGTCCTTCTAAAGAACCAACTCTATCATTTATGCTTTAGGATGTGTCCTTCCTAGGCATCGTCATTATTTTGAGGGACCCCTTACGACCATTAGGGATCAAATCCTCCCAACATTCGGCATCATTCAGGATGTGTCCTTCCTGAATTCACCAAGTCTCGACATTTTTAAGGTCATCAAAACTTTAAACATTCGGACATCTTGACATCGTCAAACATGACACCTTGGCATCAGAACAATGGATATCCAGATGCACTTGACAAACACTTGACAATTGTTTTTTCATCTTTTATCATGTTATTAGTTTTTCAGCGAGATCCCACTAAGCAGGATTTAGAGAAGCAGCGACGTAGCATAAAAATTGACACGCATGACTACTAGCTTCTCAACGAGATCCTGATCTTGGGATTTAGAAAAGCAACGACATATCATGATAGAGACTTCATTTTTTGTAGTTTGACAATCATGTCACTAGCTTCTCAAGGATGTCCTAGAAATAGGATTTAGAGAAACAACGACGTTCCATGATCTGTCAGTCTTTTTCTGCTTGTGGTTGATGATGACAACAAGACTGGGGCAAGCACGCTCCTAGTATGAGTCATACTCATCCTTGTCTATGACTGTTTTGTCTTGGGTAATGGTACGACTTTGCACACCTAGATCTATGTCATATATTGGTGTTTGTTGACCATTACAATAGTTTTCCCAATGATGATTAAAGAGCAACGAATATTAAAAGTCCTATAGTAAAGTTTTAAAGGATTTGTATCTTCTCATAGGTCTCATATCTTCTCCTCTTTGGTCTGGTCATCCTCTCTCATCAGTCTCGCCATCTTCTCTCGTCCATCCTGCGATGATATCCTGTGTCATTCAAAAACATAAGTGCATACATGATATATCCATTGTATTAGGTCCATACATACATCATCCATGGCATTAAATAATATCATACATGGAATTACATCATATACATAATCACAAACATTGCATTAACATAATCATCATCATTGCATCTTTTACATAAATGTATCATGCACATCATTAACATAAGCATATGAATATTGCATCATTATGGCATCAAAAATCACAACATAGACATCATAATACATAAATGGCATCATAAATTAAGCATCGTACATCATACAAACATAATGCATAGAACATCACATAACACATATAGGCCGCATCAAAACTGCATCATCATATAAATATCATCTCAAAAATACGCAATGTCACAGGATAGAGTCAATGGATATCCCAAAAATGGAGCTCGCAGGCTCAACAATAAACATAGTGTGTCCAAATACAAATATGCCCCTAGGGTAGGCTCTCATCATCCCCTCGGGGTGAAGAATGTGGTGGTGGATGAGGCCCTATCACTGGCTCTGAAGCAATGGATGGTCTTGTAGTGGCCTGTGTCTGTGAAGATGAGGGAACTGCGAATGAAGGCATCATCATGACAGTATGGGACACCTGTGAGGTCACCGCTATTGGACTCTGAGAAGTGGTAGGATCTGTCACTGGTGGCTGACCCTATACTGACCTTTGTGCTGAACCAATGGAACCCTGACTGTGCCCCGAATGGTGACTCAGAGTATGCCTACAGGAGTGATGTGACCTGTGGCCTGATGTGTGTCCTATGGAAGTCGACCCTCCGACACTGGTATGGCTCCTGGTACCACTACCACTACCCGACCTGTGCCCACTGCTTGTCCTCGTTTGTGATTGAGATAGGGTAGGATCTCACTGCTTTGGTGGCACTGCCTACTCATAGAGGGTCCTATACTGTCCCAACCTGGTGCTCACCCTAGCAAGCTCCCGAGCCATGTCTCCTGTGGGTCCTGTGCATAGGGTCGCAAACTCTGTGCACCACCGCGCTGCATCCTGCTGGCAAATCACCGCCTGATCCTGCTCTACATGGGCTACCTCTAGTGCTGACTGTAGGGACCTAACCTGTGCCAGGCTGGTATCTAATCTCTACTGAAGATCGGCCACTCACTGATCAGTTGTAGCATCTGGTGGCAACTCTGAGGATGGTATCTCCTCCTCACCCTCCACCATCTGCCATCTCAAGAGTCTCTCTGCCTCACCTATGGCCTCATCCTCCTCGTCATCATCATCATCCTCCTGCCCTGCCACCTCCGCCTTCTCCTCCCCTGCCACCTCCACCTCCTGTCTCTCCCCCTCTGCCTCCTCTCCTGCCACATCCACCTCTGGTACCCTGACATCCACCTCCACATCCTCCTCCTATCTCTCCCCCTCTGCCTCCTCCTGTCCCCCCACCTCTGGCTCCCCCTCCTATCTCCCCTCGCCCTCTCTCTCCTGTCTCTGCCCTCCTCTGGACCCTCATCTGGGCTGCTCCCTCCATCTCCATCCCTGCCCTTGCCTCTGTCTCTACCTCTGCCACCATTTCTGCCTCTGCCCCCTCGTCTGGCTCGTGGCACTCATGGAATCACTGACCGCCTGTCAACTGGTGCTAGCCCATCAGGATCTGTCAATGGCACAGGTCGGCGTGCCTGCCACCATAGATCATAGGCTGATGTCATACCTGGATCTGCTACTCCACCTCTCCAACCCCAGGCCTAGGCTACTATCCCGTTTATATACTGTGTCGCGAAGGCCACTAGGATGGTCGGCCCCCATGCATACTCTCTAGATGATCGGGCATACTCTGTCGTCCCCATGGGTACATCCTACTGCTCCCCGAACTGTCTCAGTACACGCTGCGGTAGGTACATCTCAATAATCAAGCATGTCTGTACTGTCCTACCAATAAGGTATCAATACTGCCTACAAAAACTCAGATGATTGTCCTCATCATCCCATGCCTCACAATCTCTGTAGGGCCTCTAGATGAACATCACCATGGTATCAATCCGATGTCGCCACCACCCTGTCTCACCCATATGGGTCTGCTGTAATGCGCCGGCATAGTAGTAGGAGTAAGGCATCCCCTCGGCTAGCTGTGGTCTGTCGATAGGAGGGTGGAATATGGCAATATGCTCCCATGCCCAAATCATCATCAGTGTGGTCCCACAGGAGATACTCTCTCCTCTCCTGTATACGTCATGCAGCTGATGATAAAGCGTCCCCAGCAAACAGGGACCCCATGCATAAACTGTCCTGTCTCTCCTCATGCCAACCAAGATGTCCCCCCAACCAATCAGAAATCCGTGTCCTCGTCAGTCAGGAACCAAAATGCCACCAATCAGAGTCACCAGGAATGCATCAAAGCGACTGTAGTGCTCCACCAGGAAATCCAATGGATCTCGTAACCCTGAATGCCGAGTCTGGCACCCTGATCCTGGTAGTACGCTCGAAAGGTCTGCTCGCCATGATGTGGATCGTACATGATCCGCTCCCCTCGAATTAGAATCTAGAGGATATGGTAGACATCTTCCAAAGTAATGGTAGCCTCACCTGTCGGCAGGTGAAAGGAACAGGTCTCGGAGTGCCATCTCTCGCACAGCGCCGTCAGCAAACCCCTGTTCACCTGAATGGTGGGCATGAACGCAGCATAGAATAAGCTGAGTCTCATCAATCATCGCTGCTCTCGCGGGCCTAGCTGATCACCAAACTGAAAGGTCCTCGGTCTGCTCTCTCTCGTGTAAATAGGGGCAAGCTGCCTCTACAAAAAGACGAACACGACATTAGCACCTTTTTGGACAACTGTAACCATCATGGAAAATAACTAAGGGCATGACAGCATCAAAGCAAGTTAAATTAAGAAAATAGACAAATGCGTCGCAAAAAAGAAATTGCGTCTCGAAAAAGTAATTGCATCAGTCCAAACATCAAATGTGTCGCAGTAAGTCAAGTGCATCGCTTGAAGACACTTGTGTCATGAAATTATGCGTTTGCACCGCAACATTTCGAATGCGGCGCGGAAATTCACTTGCGACATTCAAACAAGCAGTTACGTCACAATATTGCGATTGCGGCACTTGAGCGGTCAAAGGCGACTCAGTGATGCACTTGCGTCGCGCCAAATATCAAATGTGGCACAAACCGCTGGTGTGACTCATTTTCTCATTGCGCTTGCATCGCGACGCATCAAATGTGGTGAACGCGAAGACAATTGCGGCTTACGCGAACGCATATGCGTCGCGGCACATTCGTTGACTACCCTAGGAAGCATTAAAAAACATTTAAAACGATAAAATGACAAAGTGAGATTAGGGTACATACCGCTAGCCCCGAGCCCTATGGCTGTCTGAAGGTCCTCACGATCTCTCCGCGGTGCTCTATCACTAGAATAACCATCGTCACTGCTGCGCCTTTTGCTCTGAGCTCTCAGGATTCGCAAAGTGAATAGTGAAAGTGAATTGACTTTTACCCCTTTGACAACTTATTTATAAGGTCAAAATGACATTTTTCAACCATAGTCAATACTGGAGGCTCATTTCCGCACCTTTGACCTCCCCGTAAGTTGCTTTAAACATGTCAGAATCTGAAACCGACTGCACCGCTATTTTTCTAGCCATCAAATTGATTTATCGGGACCTTTTGCAAATTTTTCTAGCGCCGACCTAAAATTTGAAAATTTCCCGAGGGGGCAGGAATACTCCGTACCTTCACTGGGGCATATTCTTGACTTATTTTCTTTGTCACAATGCGACAAGCGACATTATGACAAAGAGGGGCAAAATGTAGACACCTAAAAATGACCTAGGCCTGCAAGCTTCATTTTTACCACTTTCGTCCTAGCATAATTAAGTTATTTAATTATGTCCTTGGTCCACATTCGGCTATTGATTAAATAATTCATAATTATTTAATTAATTCATGTCAGTTGTTTCTCCCTGATTATTAAATAAATAAATGTTATTTATTTTATACGTCACTAATTATATAAATCTTTCTCTAATTAAATAAATTTCTTAATTTATTTAATTCCCCCTTTGGTCATTTATTTCTTCTTTGATTATTAAATAAATAAATTCTATTTATTTAATTACATCACTAATTAAGTCCCCTTCTTCTAAAAAATTAAATAAATTCTTATTTATTTAATTTTGTCCACTTTCCACTATAATTAAATAATTATCCTAATTATTTAATTATTCATTAGCTTTTTCTCTCATTAAAATTAAATAAATTTGATTTATTTAATTTAGTCAATTCTCTTGAATTTTGAATTAAATCATTATTTAATTCAAAATAATTCTTTTGTCATATTCCTCCATAATTAAATAATATTTTTATTATTTAAGTATTTACTGGTCAACTGGAGTAAATAAATTTTATTATTTAATTTCTCTAGCAACCTCTTTTTCTGTGCCAATCTTATCTCCTGTCATCTCATTTAATTTCAGCCCTAGATTGAATTATTTTATAATTCAATCTCAACCCTTCATCCTTATCTTTTGCCCTAATTTTGACCTAACCCTAATGCACACAGCAACATTTAATCTTGATCATTGATTCTAGGGTTCTTGTCATCTTTTCATCCTGGCCACACATTCAAAATTGTAGTTTTTATAAAATGGCAATTTTGGTCTCATTTAGCTCTCTCTGGTCCATGTCTATTTTCTGTCAACTTAGGGTTATCATTTTTACAGTCATTGTCATTTTAGTCCATTGTGAGGTCATTTTCTTTTTTTGCAAATCCTTCAACACTTGCATAGGGCTTAGTCATTTGTCATAGTTGCTCACACAAATCTGAGGGCACCTTTTATTTACTGCAAGCTAGGAGGTGTAACAAAGGTCAACCATGGAAGGTGGAGACTTAGGGTAACATTTTCCCTTTTGTCTTCACATTATTTCCTTTGTGCTTTGTTATTTCATAGGAATTTTAATGTTATTGTGCTAACCCCTCTAACAAAATAGGATTTTCCCTTGATCACAAGGTCAACGATAGGATATTCCCCATGCAAACTGAATGTAACCCCCTTGTAGTGTACTTTAATGTTGTTGAGCAATATTGGTGTTATTGTTGTGCTATTTCTATGGACATGTCTGACCAGATTCCATGTGCATGTAACTGCCCCTCCATTTTCTCTACTTTCCCTAAATTGGCATCCTCCTAGTTTGTGGAGTTGACCTCCTTGCTTAGTTGGTAGTATAAATAAGGATCAAATGCTCCTTGTCAGAAGGTTTCACAATCTCATATTGTACTTGCATTCTTAGTTTTTAGTGATACAATTATGCTACTCTATTGTACTCATGTTTCTTGATGAATAAAATAAAGTTCTAAGTTTGAGCATCTGAGTTTTCATTAGTAGTAGAGGATACTCATCCAAGGTGGCCCACTTGGTGAGCAATTTTTCCTTTAGCATAGTTAGCCTAGTTGTTACTATCTATTCAATAATTAGTTAAGAATCTAGCATTGACTATTTCTGCAGCCACTAGAATTCCATTCTATGACTATTCTTGTAGCCAAAGCAGATATAGTAGTTTTCTATTTGTTATTTAGATTTTCATTTTTGTCACACATTTCAAGCTTAGTACGGTTGTTGGTTGATGCTCAACATTTATGTTATTCCTTTCCAAGCAATTTACTTTCAATGTTGCATATTTTTTAGCTATAGAACGAAAATGGCTACTTTGAGTTCCTAGTGCACATACTGTGCTAACCCATTTCAAGTTCACATCCCTAGGTTGACAAGTTAAATGCACCTTCATGATGATTGAATGGCTATTCAGTTTAGATATCTAATCTTTGAATCATAGATGTAAGGTATTAGTTGTTAAATCATTGTAGGAGGCCAACATAACTCATTCTCCACTAGTGGTGAATTAGTCCACTTCTACTTTTCTAGAAGTTTGGGACCCAATTCTATTCCTCTTGGTTTTCTCTGCTCTTTTTGACTAGTTTCCAAATCTGAAACTGCAAATTGCCACTTGTAGACCTTCTCCAAGCTTCTCCATAGCTTGATGACAACTTTAGGTATTTGAAAACTTTTCTCCAACTTTTCTTCTTGACAAATCTACAACCTAGCTATGAAAAACACACACAAGAAGAGGGGAAAATGTTGTGGGGTTAGTGAATAGGGGTTTTCCTTGGTCAAATCCCTTGTTGGTAATTAAACCTTGAAATGAAAGAAAATATGAATGGAGAATGATGAATGAAAAAATAACAATGTTGCAACTCACCAAACCCTAGCAATAAGGTGTTGTTGTAATGTTTGAAATGGATACAATGGATGTGGTTCTTGAATCCATCTTGAATGATGTTGATCATGCTTGAAACACTTACTTGGATCGTGAACTCTACATCACAATTGTTAGTACTATAACAAGCATGAAGAATGCCATTTTTGACATGATGATTGGCACTTGAAGAATGCTCTAGAATTCTCTTGTGAATGGTCAAATTGTCTTGTGAACTCTTGAATGCAAGGTGTTGAATATGAGTGAAAAAAACATTGTATTTATACTTAATTATGCAAAAATTCTCAAAATTACAAAAATACAAGCCGACATCAGATTTAGGGGAATAAAATCTCGCTGAAAATTTGAATTGAATTTGAATTTTGGTCACATTGGACTCATTCACCCAAGGTGTTGAATGAGTCCCATCAGACATAATGTATGGGACCAAAAATGAAAAGTGCTTAAAATGTGTTAAAACTAGTTTGGGACCAAAAGATCTAGGTGGGACCCATTTTCCCAAGGTGGAAAATGAGTCCCAGACACTAAATATGGGCCACACAAGCCAGGAACACCTAAATTATGATTGTTCAATGATTGGTGTCAGGATTATTCTCAAAATGATGCAATAAATGAGGCTTGTGGGTGCAAAATAGGGAAAATTAAAGTATAAGAAAGCCCAATTATTAATGAGAAGCCTAGGGAAATGTGAAAGTGTGTTACAACAATCTACAAAACTCTAAATAAGTAAAGATTAAGGTTGATTATGATTAAAATTATGTGGATTATGCTTAGTTAATTGATAAAACCCTAGAAAAGTGTGAAAGTGTGATACAACACTTCACAACACTTTCACAAGTAACCATTAAAATTCCATTATTTCACAAGGGTCCAAGACCTAATGTGAATGTGTTATACACATTACAACACTAAATCAAGGTAGCATTAAGCCAAAACCACAAGGAGGGCTCAAACAAGTCATAAAAAGTAGAAGGGTTACTTTTTTGGTGACTCCAAAGCTAAAGGGATTTTTTCTACATGAAAAAAATTATATTTCATACTCCCACAACCTATATTCATGACCTTGACATTATATTTAGGTGGTGGATGAGTGGATAATAATAAGAAGTAACTCAAATCAATATGAGAGGAGGATTATTTATATTTGAGAAGATTGAAAATTTTAATGTTTAGAAAAATATTGTATTTTTTTGTGCTTCCAACATCTTCAAGATTCTTCTATTTTTGATACTTCTAAAAGTAAACTAATTTTCTCTATATTCATTACCTCAATATAGCCTTTGTCACTTAATTGTGATTCATAATCAACTTTAACATCATTAAGTTTAGGTGTGTGTGCTCTTGGTTCTTTAAGAAGTGTATCAATAACCACTTGTTGAGGATTATTCATTGTGTATTCATCAATATTGTTGTTACTCTCATGGGTTAAATGGTATGTTTTCAGCATCACTTTCTACAAAATTTTAACATGTGATGTAAGAAAACTCAAAGTGATTTTTATTGTGTATTCTACACGATCGTGGCAATTGGAGGATGGGTGAATAAACATAAGAACTTAGATTCGTGTTAATAGCCACATTTTATAGGAGGTCCCTAGAGGTAATACAATAAACATGTCTATAGAAGGTGGATAATTAATTGATATCACTAGCCTATATTTTTGGAGGTCAACAACATGAAAAAATTAAATTCATAGATTATGAAGTGCATAAAAACCTGAAATAAAATTAATTAAAAAGTATAAAGCATAATTAAAAAAATATCTAGAAGCTTCAAGTCATTAAACATTTTTCAATTACAAAATATATATATTTTTATTTTAAAATTAAAAATACTCTCTACTACGTGAGAGAAACTTTGATGACCACCTCCATTGTGAGGTGTTGTTGTCAAAGGTCCAAGATAACCTATTGAACATCTAAAAGGAGATATAAGAATACCATTGATATTATTTTTAGCTATTCACATGTAATAGTTATAATTCTTTACTAGTTTCATACCTATATAGTAAATGACATCATGTAATAGGGAGGTGGAGGACTGTTGAAAACACAGTTACCACTATGACCTTAAAATTTCATTATAATCATTCAAATAATTTAGTTAATATTACATCTCAAAAATAGAATATAATAAATTAGACTAAATGAACTTGATAATATTTACCTAACTATCAAGGTTGAATGTGTCATTTAGGAGGGTATCTATCATCACCATCTCATCAACTACAAATGTACCCTGGGCACCTACATCCTAACTATCCTTGGGATCATAAACATAAAGTGACCCACAAGATTGAAAAAGATAAGATGGCACTCTACTCCTCAAAAACTCACCTGCCTCATCCTCTGCTAGAGGACTGGTATGATGTATGAGGATTTGGATGAGATAACTAATTGATTGCAATGTGTCCACATGAGCATTCTCCTTCTCAATGGAAGGTATAGTCACATGGTCATACACCGGTTTAGCAAGTGGTCTCATTGTTCACCGTGCATCAATATGTGTCCACACTCTATTGTTTGTATGTGGTGACTAATCATGCTATACTATATACTCTTAATGTTAAAAAAATCTCCTATTTTTTTGCTTCATCACTAACAAGATAAAAATGAATTTGTAAAACCCTAATTCTCGAAGCTTCTAAAAGGATTGTAATAAGTGGTTGGGATGGGAGTTTTAGTAAGGGAATTATTCACAAGATTGTAATATGTTTTTCACTGGATAATAAAATCATTGGATGGTTGCACTTTTGTGGATTTAGCCCATATTGGGTGAACCATGTTAAATTCTTTGTGTTGTCTTGTTGCTGCTATATTTTTTTGTGTTTTTATTTCTCTATTTTATTGATCAAATCTGCATTTAACTATTACATATCTACCTTCTACCCCTAACAAGTGGTATCAAATCGAGGTTGTGTTCAGTTATCCTCTACAGAAAGGTCTCACGGTTGAGTGGGAGTAATGGTAGATGAGGGTAAGTTGAAGGTTGAGAAGTTCAATGGGTAGAACTATCAGTTATGGAAGATGCAGATGGAGGATTAACTCTATCAGAAGGAATTATGGTGGCCATTGGAAGGGAAAACCAAGAAATCCTTAGCAATGTTTGATGAGGACTAGAATATTTTGTACAAAAAGGGTCTTGGAAATATTGGTTTATGCCTAACACAATTAGTGGCATTCAATATTACAATAGCAAAGACAAGTCAAGAGTTGATGTAAACCCTGGCGAAGTTATATGAAAATCCTTCCACTTCAAATAAGGTGTTTCTTATGAAGCGTTTATTTAATATGAAAATAGTAGAAGGTGGGTTAGTTGTTGATCATTTAAATGAATTTAATATAGTTACTAGTCAATTAACTTCTGTAAATGTAAAATTTGATGAAGTTAGGGTTCTTTTGATTTTGTGTTCTTCGCTTAAAACATGGAATAGCTTGGTAATGGCTATTAGCAATTCTATTTCTAGTTCAAATACATTGAATTTTGATGATGTTGTTGGTGTTATTTTGAGTGAGGAGATTTATAGGAAAAGCTTAGGTGGAACATCCACATCAGGAAATGTTTTGAATGTAGAAAGCAGGGGCAGAACAAAGGAGAGAGGAAACAATTTTGGAAGTTGTGGGAGGTCATGAGGAAAATCAAAGGACAAAAGATCCCAATTTAGAGACAAGAGGGATTGCTAGTACTATGGTAATATGGGTCATTTAAAGAAATATTTTTGGTCTCACAAAATTAAAGGAGAGAAAAAGGAAGGAAGTTTTTGGTTGTTCTTTATGAACCAATCGGATCTCACCAAGTACCAATGAGCTTGCCAGACTCAATTCTCAAATACCTGAAAGATAGTTGGCCAAAAACCAAGATGTAGCACTAATGCTTTTTCTCCTACTCTTTGAGATCTACAAAACTAGGGAGGGTAATCCCACAATGTATATTCTATGAATCTTCTAAAAAATTAACTAATACATTGCATAACAAAGTAGATGTATTCCCATCAGAGGCTAAATAGATGAAATCCTTCAAGAAATTGGCACTTCCTTGAGAGAATTACACTTCTAAAGTTGATAATATAATACAATACTGGCCGCAAAAAATGATAGATCAATTTATATATTATTTATAAGTGATGTTCTCAAATTGGATACCTAGAACCATAGGAAATAATTATAAGAATTGAGATCAGAGCCATATTTGTGGGCTAGGAGTTAAAGAAAATTGAACTGCAAGGTAAGTTTAATCCTAAACATCCATGATCTAGGTGAATTTACTTTGCAATTCATGAATTAATAATCATATTCTATGACAACTTATTATATCCAATTAACCTGCACATGAATTTATGATTTGATCAATGTATTTCAACTAACCCTTTGAACAAGAGCTAAAATAAAAGCATACATCAAAGTGTAATAATGATGAAGATTAATGAAATAATTTGTGATCAAAAATTTCATTAATAATCTAGATACAAGGTAAAATTGGAGAGACTATACACCCCAAAAACTCGCATTATCATTTAGATATGCTCATGAACCATACAATTGACAAAATTCACTAACTAGACTCAATTTTGAAGATAAAGACTTCAAAAATATTTGCTCTGTGTATACCAGTTCAAAAATTTAGATCTATAATTCAACAAGAGACCTGTACTAATGGCCCTAAATTTCCTTTTATGAAAACAAGGGATAAAAACAAGACTCAGGCAAAGAGTACACATGTCACATCCTAATTGGACTGCTACAAGGCATATTCCCTTTGTAGTTATATTTACACTTTCCATTGGAGGGAATACATGTGAGACAAAGATTATTTCCATTTGCTACAAGGAGAGAACTTTCCTTCCAAAAGGAACATGTTGAAAAGAATATCCTTCAAACTATTGTAGAACATCCATTCCATCAGGAAAAATGACAAAATTTGCAAAGATAGAAAATTAAAACCCATTTCCCAGTCAGCATTCACATCATCAATGATCAACATTTACTTGTGGTACCCTTAGTTAGAAGACATATCTTTATACATTATAATCTCAAAGGCCAGACCTGTACTATACTTGACCAAGTATATGTGCTCCATTGTTGTTCTCACAAATCCAATTCATCTATAAATATCCTTTTCCATTATTCATACTTTGCCTCAGATGGCCAATTAAAATCAAATATTTTATCCATCCTCTTTCTATAAGGGGAATACTTTTTCATTACTGAATTAGGTTCCTTATCAAAGCCTTCAAGAAAAATGATGATGAATAATAATTTCTCCAAAGAATTTTTCAATATTTCAATGTCAACCTTCTCAAAAATAAAATTTTTCTAAGAAACAAGTCTAGTGTCCCTCTGTTGCCTCCACATCTACAGGGGCTTCACCTCATCATAGGTATGCTGAATGTCAGGAAACAATGTAAAATATTATTCATCATACTTAGCTTTCAATTCTTTTATTCTATGTTCCAGAGGGGAAACATACCCTTGAAACTTTTGTTCTTTAACTTCATTGTCAAATTTGTAAGTCAGAACCACCTTTGGATATCTATCCTCCTGCTACTTAGCCCCAACTTCCATTAATCTCAAATTATTAGCCCTGGGAATCCATTTCTCTAGGAGTGGAGTTCCCAATTCCCTATCTCTCTAAGACAACCTTATTTCTCACATCAAATAATAATTAGCATGAAGGGTATGTGCAGGATCATCATGGAAAAAATAGGCCCTTAAGTGGCAAAAAATTCAAAAAAATCAGAGTTAGGAAACTTGATGTAAAAATTTGAATAAGTTATCTATATTATTTCAAAAATATGTAAGAATATAATTTCTAGAAAATGGAGTGTAGTTTCTAAACTACTAAGCTTATTTAAAAAGAAAGAAATTCTATTTGGTGAAAATTTAAAATTTCAATGCAGTAGTACTTAAATTTTAGGGAAAAAATAAGAAGTAGGTGTCTGTCTGACCACCCTAACCACAATAAAATGATAATATTTTTTTTTAATATTTTAGATATAAGTAGAGGACTCATTTCCCAATGCGATGCATATTTTTTTGTAATTTTTTTCCAAGTAAATAATTAAGTATGATTTTTTTATTAAAAATTTAAAAAATATAAAATTTCGTAGGTCTGACCACCTTAACTTGGTCAAAAATTCATGAAATTCAATTTTTTTTTTATTCCTATAGTATATGAGGCATACAATGTGACACATGTTTTGGATTCAAAAAATGTGATACCGTTTGAAATCTATAGATGTTTTTCAATCAGCCTATCGATTAGGTCTTTAGTCATAATTTAAATAGAAAAATAATAATAATTATTTATTAAATTCAAAGTAAAGCATAATTTATATTGGTGGAAAGCCGAGAATCTTCTTTAAAAACCCTTTTTGTTTCATCAATTTTGGGTTAAAAAAATCATCAACCACATACCCTACAAATACCCATCATATTGCCACTTTTTGGCCCATCATGATCTTGCACATACCCTGAACACTATTCAATTTACCTTGAATTTTCTTATTTTCTTGGAATTTTTCTCATACATTGTGTCCTACATTTGATCAAGCAATTTATTGTATACCTCAACTTGCTGAAATAGTTGTTCTCTTGTAGGTTTATTAGATGGAGCTACACCTAATGTGCTCGACTCCTCTATTGCAATCGACTCCTGACCCATATTGTAAAGCACAATTGACAATGATTGTTCAGGTGGAGGAGACTAGGGATGATTCATAAGAGGAATGGGAGCAATATGGCTCAACCTAGCTGGCCCTTGACACCTCAAAACTTCAACTTGTTTCCACAATGCGAGCTCTATTTCAAGCTCAACAACCTTCTACTGACTTTTATCATATTCACCTACAAGGTTATTATATTTTCTCCTATAATCACCCCTTTCAAGAGTGAGGTCTTCCATTGTTGCTTTAGCAAAATTTTCAACATTCATAACCATATCAACTTCTTCCAAAGTTGTGGTGTCAGTGACTCTCTTTATAACCACTTTTCCACTAAAATTGGATGGTTCAACAACTACCGACTTCTTGGATCCCATAGATAATGACCAGATTCCCAATGCATCCCATTTTTCATTGAATGCTAACCCATGAAGTGCCAACTTTTCCTTTTCTTTAGTTTGGAGCAAGGTCCTTTTAGACCTCCTTATAGTATCAAGCACTATTGTATCAATAATGTTCCATTTAGGTAGCAACAATACACCACTCTTCTATACAATCTCTCTACCCTCTTTAGCAGTCATATTCTAGAAGTCAACCCTCATAACCTTCCTTAAATCTACCTGACTGATGCTTTTAGGGAATTTTGTATGTAGACTCCTTTCTCTAGCCACCCTCTCTACATAATCTAAGGTTTTTCCCCTCCATACAAAATCTTTGAATGTCCTTGTTTCAATAAAAGAATCATCCTCCATGAATGCTTTGTGGGCCTCCATCCTCAAATAATTTGCATTGTTTAAACCACTAAGGTCAACCTTTCTAAGTCTAAGGATACCTTCTCTTGAACTTGAGGCAACTTCCCTTATGGGAGAGGGAATTTCTTGTTGTATCTCTTTAGTAGTGATAAGGATATCATAATCCTTTGTATTAGGGTAATCAACCACTCCTTTCACTTCAATCTTTTCCATTTTAAGGGGTGGTTTCTTTGATGGAGCATAACTCCCTAGAGGTGAATCAACATCAATCACAATAGGAGGAACCTATCTTGGAGGTGACAACACTCGTCTCTCAAGAGAAGCTTCCCTTGATCCTAGAGGTGGCAAGGGTTGACAATGTTTTCTCTTTATCTATTGTCTTCTTCTTTCTAGAATAAATTATTATTTGCTTAGGTGGTTGATAAGTGGGCCTTTCCTCCAATACTATAGTGATATCTTCTCCAATTGCCACTAATTTTCCTTTATCTATGACCACATGTTCTTCTCTAAAGACACCCACTATGTTCTCAAAATTATTTAGAATATGCACATCCTATTAAATGCGCCCTGTATATTGGGAAAAGTATCATAATTAGGATCTCTTCTTTGCACCTTTTCCATAATTTTATTGAAAGAAAGATATTTATCTTTCATTTCATCTTGTTCTAGGAAGTCAAAAATATTTCTAATTACATCCTCAAGATAGTATAAATTGTGCACAAAAGCACCAAGTCTTTTTTCTGCTTTCAAGGCAGTGATAAAGCCTTCAAGATCATGATTCCTTGCGTGCATAGTATCCAATTTGTATGGTGCAAGAAAATGAAATAATTCCCTCCATGCTCCCTTTTCCATAACAAATTACACAAACATAGTCCATTCTAGGAGGAATGATCCCTTCTTCGTTGTATCGGGTAAGTGTGTTGCTTGGGATGATCCAAATTTCCTCATCACTTCAAGGAATCCAATCCTTAGTGGCACATCCCTAGGTAAAACATTTGGGTCTATGTTAGTACCATAAACTCTAAAGATTGTTGTACTCAAGTATAAGATCAAATCTCCCCAATTGTGGTTTAGATTCAAATAAGTTCTCTTCTCCATGGGCCTTAGGAACTCATGTATTTCCTTGGAATCCTTGGTGGGCCATAAACCAGATATCTCCTTAATTTTGATGCAAAAAAATTATGGAACACTAGATAATTATATTTCTAGTCATCCTTATCAAGAATTTGAGTCCAACATTGGATAGGAAAATAAATATCATCCTCCTTCTTCTTCAGTGTCATATCCTTATCAAAATTATTGTCCACTTTAAACAACAACATATGCATTAACATGGAATACCACCATAAATTCAGCCAATCCTTTCTTCCTTTCAATTAACACCATACCCTTTTGAATATTTTCTTCCAAATATGTGGTGTAGTCATAGACTATATTGAAGGATGGATATTGGATATATGATGCCATGTAACTGTACTCCTTTTTTAATGTGTCAGGTGGAGTGAAACCAATAATCTGGCATAAGGAATATATAGTTTTCTTGAAGAAATTTGTGAAATACTTCATTGGGAAAGGCTCCAACTCATTTTTACCAATCTTTATTTGTTTCTTTTTTTTCCCAATACCAGTGCTAGAAGTATGTATAGGTAACATTTTCATTCTAATCAACACCTTGGTGTTCACATATTTTTTTTCTAATGATATCCATGTCAATGGTAACCATATCTTTGTTCCACTCATGCAGCTAGAAAATATCTACAATTTATTCCTTGGTTATCCTCACAATGTCCTTCCCATTGAATGTTCTGACTACCCTAGAAATTGGGTTATAACTTGAGGCAATATCCTTCAACAAGTCAACATCCATATACACATTAGGAACCACCATTTTTCAAATATCTAATCTCCAAGGGTTACAAATAGGGACCCCAAGATATCTACTCTTGAACCAATGTTGAAATAACTACCATCCTATGTAAGGAAATTCAACATCTTTGATAAAATATTGCTTACCAAGTAGCCCCTCCCTGACTTGAGGGCCATAGAGAAAAACCTTTCCCTCAACCTTCTTATTTTTGGAGGGTTTTAATTGATCCACTACATCTTGGGAGAGTTGTCTAGATTGAGTTGCTGAAGTGGTAGTTTGTGCTTTGGGAGTGATTGGAAGTGAGATAGGTTCAAGTCAAGTTAGGGTTTCAACACAAAAGGTTTCAATTAACTAGCCTCACAATTCAATCCTAGGGCTTGACTCAAATGCAAATTCTAAAAGGTCTCACAAAATTACAACCTTTTAAGGACAAAATTAACCTAAATAAAGCATAAAAGCTCATTTGACTTAAAGCACAATGAAAACCAACCCTAGTCCAAAGAATTTGAATAAAGCATAAAGACTATGCTTATTTTACTTACGGATTTTACTGGTGATAAACCCTAATGTCAGCCATGTCAAATTCTACAAATAGCCTTCTTTAATCTTTGTACACTCTAAATGTGTTGATAATTCTCAATTATGCAGAAGCTAGTCACTTACACCTAGTTTGAGAAAAATTGGGTAGATTTAGAAGTCACTTCTGCCATTACTATTTGCTCATGCGAAGCAAGAACAACTACAATGCTCATACTCCCAACTTTAAATATGCACCATTGATCTCCCATTGAGATGGCCTTTTGGATGACTTAGATTGAGTGAATTATGTTTGAATTTCCATCGTTGTCACATGCTAATCCACTGGCCAATGAAAATTTTCCAACTGGATTCTCATTCACTTGTTCCTAGGCTCATCCTTTCTTGTTTGCAAATGACTAAAGGAAACACGTGGTAGTTTCTCACAGACCTTGTGGATTTTAACTTGCCAACATCTTAATCATGCTAGATGGTAGGGACTGGCAGTGATTCATCTCACCATCACCTTATAGCCATTAATTAGAGAGATGAGGTCATCAGATGGAAAAGTGGAGACTGGGTCCCACACCCATGGTTGTACATGCATCAACATCTCACAAACCTCGCAACAATTAACAAGCTATCATTTGAAACATGCAAGCCTACAAGGAATGTCCTAGATCAAGTCTTATGATTTAAGTATCTTTCAACCTACACATGCGATAAAGTTAGTTCTAAAGGTGGGACCATGACTAGGTTGACGACAATGAGATCCTCAGGAAAAAATGACTTAAACATAAGTCCTTTGAAATAAAATATTTTGACCTGACTATAGTAGGATTTTAAAAAATTAATAGCACTAGGTGACCAATGAACTTAAGACCAGGGGTCCATTAAAAGGAAAGATTATAATGGCTCAATTCATAACTTAAATGACTAGTAACCAGATGCAGCAGGTCAATAGAAGATTATAACATTGAGGGTTTATGACTGATGACTATGAAGCGAGGGATTTTAACTAAAACCCTAAACCCTACTCATGGACGTAGAAGCCAAATACCTCTACAAGGTGCAAAACAAGCTTAAAATTTCAAAATTTTAGGAGCTCTATTAGTGGCTCATGCTCAGGGATGCATACCCCTGGTAGGTATGGAAAGAAAAAATATCTTGGTGAAGCAAACAAACATAGAGGGACCCAAAAAACCCAAGAGCTTGCCCAAGAAAGGAAAGTAGATGCAGCAGAAAGAAAACACACCAAACCTATGTACAAAATTTACAAATATATACAATGTACATGGAAAAACACCCTATTTCATGAAAAATAGGACTTCAAGAATTTTCCATGTACTGGCAGTTCTAGAAGTTCACCTATCAAGGACTACAAGAAGTATGAATCCTCCCCATGCATGTCTGCAATCAGATATATCCCAAGCCATAGAGTATCAAACTTTCCATGTTTCCCTTTATCTTCCATCCTTACATTCCACATTAAAACCATGCATATGACTTTGAAATTCCTTTTAATGGACCTCTTATCATACATGTGTTTAATTTAAAGCTACAACCTCTCATTTCTTTTATGAGATTCTTTTCTAATTTTTTCAAGCTCAATTAACTCATCCATCATGTGCTACATCTCATCACAAATGTCAGTATCATATTCTTGTACAAATTTTTACATCTTTATCAAGTTATTATGGGCTATCCTTGCTTCCACCCCATATACCAGATTAAATGGTGACTTCCCAATGACCATTTTGAATGTAGTCTTGTCTACACATAGTGTAAGTTGCATCTTTGAATCCCATTCCTTCTTATTTTTCTCAATCACCCATTTGATGATCTTCATCAAAATTTTATTACTTTCTTTTTCCTAGCTATTCCCTTGAGGGTGATAAGGAGATGAATAAGAAATACATGTACCATGCTGATTGCAAAAATTAGTAAATTCTTCATACCTAAAGCACATTGTCAAATATGATTCTCTCTGGGACTCTAAATCTACTTATATGTTACTCGTCAAGAAATCAATCACTACATTTCTTGTTTCTTTTCTGGTGGGAATGGCTTGCACCCACTTTGTGAAGTAATTTGTGGCAATAAGGATCCAAGAGTGACCCCCACTTAACTTTTCTTACATTTTTGCAATAAAATTGATGCCCCATTGTTGTAAAGGGGCCTAGAATGAAAATGGCCTAAGAGGTAAATTACCAAAAAAAATTAGTTTACCAATAAATATCTAGCAAGAATCACTTCTTTTGACAAACCTGTGAGAATCTTTGAACATAGTTGGCCACCGTAAGCTTGCCCTCAATATTTTTTGAGCAGCTTATTTTTTTCCATATAGTGACCTCCACATGCTTCCTTGTGCATTTCAATCAAAAGGTCTTCTTCTTGGTCACCATCTACCATTTGGGAATCTCCACCAGAGTTCACCATCAATAATAACATACTTGATAGCCTGCAATTTGAGGGTTCTTTCATTCTTAGGCATTCCTTCAGGGCATTGTATAGTTTGCAAGTATTCTACAATCCTCCTATACCATCCATGGGTTTCCATGTCACACATGGGTGTAACATTATCATGTTCAACTTGATTAATTTGGTTGGCTTCCAAGTTGGTCTCATCCATCAACTTGGTCAAACCTTGACCCCTTACCAACTTTGTAATTTGGAGATCAATGTTGAACTCTTGGATCCTATTGATCAACCTACATCTCTGACCTGTGGTTTCCTATTGGATGAAAATTTCTTTAACTACTGCACTTGGAACATAAGCTACAACAATTGCTCCAATCAAATATGGTCTAAAATTTTTTACAGCTTTCACCAAGGCATATGATTTCTTTTCTATGGCATCATATTTGAGCTTAGTAGCCTATAAGGACTTGCTAGAGAAAGAAATAGGCTGCTCAAAACCTTCATCATTCTTTTGTAACAATACTTCAGCCACTGTCTGAAATGAAGCAAAGGTGAACAGTTGAAATGGCTTTGTATAATCAAGAGATTTGAGGATAGGCGCTTCCTTGATTGCATCCTTTATGGCTTGAAAAGCCTTAGTAGGTTCCTCTATCCACGATACTTTCTCTCCTTTCTTTAGTATTTTAGAAATGGGTTGGACAATTTTAGCAAATTTAGTAATGAATCTTCTTACAAAGTTAATTTTCCTAAAAAAGGATTGGATTCCTTTCATATTTCTAGGTTGTGAGATTTTATCTATAGCTACTACTCATTTAGGATCAATCCTAACCCAATCTTTTGAGACAATATTCCCTAGCAGCTTACCTTCTTGGGATTCAAATAGATCCCATATTCCAAATCTCTAATAAATATCTTCTCCGGATGAGAACAATGATCTTCTTCCTTCTTACTATGAGCAATAAGATCATCTTGGTATATGGCAAGAAAGAGATCAATAAATTCTACAAAGGCCACATCCATGGCTCTTTGAAATGTTGCACCACCATTTATCAGGACAAATGGAATTCTCATGTACACATATGTTCCCCAAGGTGTGGTGAATGCAGTCTTATACTGTTAAAATTCTCTCACCATAAGCTGATTATAACCTGAGAGCCCATCCATCATTGAAAGTAGTTCAAACCCTATGACTTTTTCCAACATGGCCTCCATGTTGGGTAGAGGATAGTTATTCTTAAAAGATGACACAATAAGATTCCTAAAATCTACATATACCCTGATATCACCATTATTTTTTCTAGTAGGAACTAAATTTGAAACCCATGAGGAATGCCTAATTGTCTTGATGATCTCAACATCTCTTAACTTTGTAAGTTCTTCTTGCATCTTTGGCTACAAAGTAGGATTTATTGGACTTTATTTTTGTTTGAAAGTTTTTACATCAAGTTTCAAAAGGATTTCATGCTAGAACAGATCTTCCTCGTAAGCCTTCAAGTCATCGTATGACCATGCAAACACACGCATGTATTTCCTCAATAGATAAATTAACATAGTTCTCACATGGGGTTTCATCTTCTTGCCTATATATACCTTTTTGGGAGAATTCGCTGTCCCAAAATTTATCTCTTCTAAATCTTCATTATGGGAAGATGCTTGCTTAACATTTGATTTATTCTCTTCTAGTGCAACTAGTTCTTTGGGAATCTTATTTATTTTTAATTGAATTACCTCATTCCCAAATAATGTCTCCTTTCCATCAACCTCCACAACTAATGAGCCAAAATCAATTTCTTGTATTTCATATTGATCAATTCAATGAAGGAAATTCAAGATATCATTGTCATCATTGAACACTTTCTAGTTGTAAACATTGTTAGGAACTGCATGCCAAGTTTGTACTTCTATTCTTGAGATACCATCAAAGGTAACATCATCTAATCTAACAACAATATTGGTTAGCAAGTTTTCCCTAACAGTTTGTCCCCTTTCTATCCAGTCTATGCTAAAGGCATCAAAGGCCTCAATAGTATCCCAAATTGCATTCTTGTATTTCCTAAGCCTTTTATCTTTATCAAAAAATTTGGACCTGGCCTAGGAAACTACTAACTCAGAATCCACCAATACTTTTAACAACTTAATGCCATGCTTGGAAGCTAATTTCAACCCAAGCAAGAGAGCCTCGTACTCGGCCACATTAATTGTACAAGTAAATTGTAACAAGGAGTACTTGAAGGTGTTACCTTGTGGAGAGATGAGAATGATCCATACACCTAAGCCTTCCCTGGAGTAGGCTCCATCAAAGTACATGGTCCAAAGAGCATCTTTTTGTGGCATCTCTAGGACCTCTTTATCAATTGGTGTAGGTGGTACTTCTTGTTCCAATTCTTCAAATCAAAAAGTGTCTAAACCAATATCTACAAAGTTAATTATTGTTGGCTCTTCTGGCTTCTCTCCAAATTCAACCATTGTGGAAAACTCTTGGTTCTCTAGCAATCTTGACATCCTTTTGGTCAATTAAAAAAGTGGCAAATGACAGGTCACACTGAATACTTGCACACATGGAAGCACTCTAGTGTCTTAACAATAACATCCCATAAGTTGGTGGAATGTCCACCACTGTGATACTCATAAACAACTCCTTATCATGGAAGGCTACCAGTCTATATGGGACTCTATTGATTACTCTTGTAATAGGAAATTCCCTTGATTCCATAGCATAGCACTTCCCATAAGTGCTATCAACCTTCAAGCCCATTTTTTTCATGATTTTTATTGGCATTACATTGTTTGAGGCCCTTAAATCTATCATGCAATTTCTAAGAAACTTGTCATCAATGATAAAGCTTAGAAAAAATTGATTGACTTAGCTTGGATTGGAACTAATAGTGGTTCCCATATATACTTCAGGATTTTCATTGATCACCGCTTGTTAGGTCTTGGCTTAGGAACTCTTTCTGGACACCTTGACACAAAATGACCTATCTTATTGCAAGAAAAAAATTTAATAGGAAATTTCCCTTTATACTTACCTTCTCCCCTGGATTCCGTTTTGACAATATGTGCTTCAAGCTCATCTAGTTTTCTCTCTTCTTCTTCAATCTCTCTCATTTCTTCCTCATACTTTAATATTTTTCTAGAAGAACTTTCTCTCAGATCATATCTTTGTTTATCCTTTCCAGAGATGGTAGCTTTGAATGTAGATTATTTCTTAGGAATAGAATCAGCAAACTAACTCAACTCAAAAGCAGTAAGCTTACCAATAAACATATCTTTGGTTACATTTGTCATGATCCAGATCTCCTCAATATCTATAGCTTTGGATTTGTATGTAGTAGGAAAGGATCTAATCACTTTAGCAACAATCTCTAATTCTTCCAATGATCCACCAACACATCTGATACTACACACAAGTTCATTCACTCTTTGCATAAAAGAAGTAATGTTCTCATCATGACCCATTCTCAAAATTTGATATTTCCCTTTCAGACTTTGTAGCTTAGCAATATTCACATGAGCATCACCTTCATGTACAAAGTTTCCAACTTTTCCATATCTCATAAGTAGTCTTTAGATCCATCACATTTATCATCTCAAAATTAGTCAAAGCACTCAACAATGCTTCTTTAGCCTTGATATTGTACTCGATATCCTTAATCAGAACATTAGTAGAAGGATCATTCTATGGGATGATATACCTATTCTTTGTAATGTTCTAGTAGGGTTCATCAATGCATCTCAGATGACACTCCATTCAAGTCTTCCATAGAGAATAATTTTTTCCATCAAATCTCGGACTATCCTTCTTATATGTCACCATCTCAAATCGCCTCAAGCTATTAAACTTCTTCCAAGGAACCTGCTCTGATACCAATTGTTGGAAACATAAGGGAAAAAACTTAGAGGGGGGGTTGAATCAGTTGTCACATAAATTAAACTTATTAGACTTATTAACCTTATTCTCAGATCTAATAAGTAAAAACGAAAGCATGAACCATCAATACATCAAAACACACATAACACCAAATTTTTTTATGTGGAAACCCTATTATGGGAAAAACCATGGTGGAGGTTAGTTGAGAATATTATCCTTCATAAAAGTATAATAGAATAAATGGGCATGCACATGCATTTAGGCACACTTCCTAGAGCTCACTACTCAATTAGAACAAGGATTACTGCCCAAAGGAAGACACACTATCTTATAG
Organism: Sequoia sempervirens; assembly: GCA_007258455.2. Classification (NCBI taxonomy): domain Eukaryota; kingdom Viridiplantae; phylum Streptophyta; class Pinopsida; order Cupressales; family Cupressaceae; genus Sequoia; species Sequoia sempervirens. The sequence continues at coordinate 455,816,014 of VDFB02000015.1, read as the reverse complement.
AAACATTCAGATTACATCCGCAAGATTTTGAACTTTGAAAATACCATCTGCTAATGCCTAATTATAGTTTCGGTTAAGCATATGAACACTTATTCACACTCTACTCACTCTTCTTCACACTCTACTTCTACCTTCAAATGATTGGGACATTATTCACACATCTCATGCCTTCAAATGGTAAAAAAAATTGCTCATATATATCCACAACAAGAGATTACATTGCTACATGCCATCTTCAACAGCATATAAAATGTACAAACTATTGGCCCAAATCAATAAATAATTTACAATGCAAATCAACCAATGTCAGCCACAACATAGTGAAGACCCAAAACAACATCCTCGAACATGAAACTATTGGAAAAACAAGGACAAACAACTAAGAGGGGGGGTGAATTAGTTGTCTCAAAATATTTAAACTTTTCAAACTTAACTTTACTTAATCTCAAATATGATGAATTAACAATAATCCACAAACAATCAACACATAAAAAACACAGAGAACACCAATATTTTTTAAGTGGAAACCCTGTTAGGGGAAAATCCATAGTTAATGTCAGTCCACAATATTATACCCTGTTAAAAGTATAATGAAGAATAATGGGAATGCACATGCATTTAGGCACACTACCTAGAGCTCACTACTCAAATATAAGAGGGATCATTGCCCAAAAAAGACACTATCTTACAGAAATTAAAATTAGATCCACAAGATATGAATTGAGAAAATAGCTTCTACAAAAGCCTGATTACAATTTTGGTTTAGCATAGAAACACTCCTTCACACTTCGCTCAAAATTATTCACACACTTACACTTTCTCTGCTCTCATACACACTTAAATTCACACAAAAAAGTGCTCTTATATATCCACAAAATGGATTTACATCAACAACTTCGTTGGCCAAAATAAAATATGAAATATAAAACATATACACAATGTCAGCCCAAATTTATGAGTAAATTTTCAATGTGAATCAAACACTATTGGACACAATATAATGAAGACTTAAAATAACCTCCTCAAGCATGCAAAACACTCAATTTTGATCTCCAAGGATCCACAACATGTTACAACCACCATGTGAGCCAAGAACATAAAACCTAAACACAAAAGAGAAAAGTCACCGACCATGAGCACAATGATCAATGCAGATGTGCAACAAAGATAGACCATAATCTAGAAGCATCCACAAGCATCCCGAATCAATAGAGAAGCATCCACAACAACTAAAATTACTAGAATCACAGAAAATTCAATCAAGAACACTAACTAAAGCCACCAAAGAACTGTCAGAACACAATTGTTCATAACACAATTAAATCTTTACATGGACCTCTGAATTTTTGTGTGGATAAACTAGATACACTCAACAATAAACCATTTAGTCCACAATTATTGATCATCAACGTACTAAGCAAAACACCTTCATGACCTTCACTATTCCACTATCAACCTGCAACTCTTTCTTTAAAAAATTTCTTAATATCCTTGACATATACAACCTTCATTACATCAATTCTAACAGTGTTGACATCAATGACAACCACCTATTAGAAACACAACCATAGCATCCAACAATCTCCCCCTTTGAAATTGATGGCAACACATGATGTGAAAAAATACCATCAATGCAAATCTCGATCAACACTTACTCCCCCTTAGATTCTGACTCTTCTCCTCAGCTCCTTCTACATGATCTTCTCCCCACAAGGCTATTTTCCCTAGATAATTCACATTTTTTCACATGACTCTTCTCCCCCTTTGACATAAATGGAAAAGATAAGCATTATCTTTCCACATAAAAGCTCTGAACCACATATCTACACATTTGAACTACTCCTTCTGAGTAGCAGCCATGAAAATATCAATTTGGATCATAATATAGCTATGAAACACATAGATTGATGCAAGTACATGCATCTCTAGTTCATATCAGGATGCGTAATCACCCTTAGCATCCCTTTGAGATACTCAGAAGTATCCTTTGGTAATGGCTTGGTGAAAATGTCTACAATTTGTTCTTTGGTAGGCACATACTCTAGTATGACTTCTTTCTCAGTCACTTTCTCCCTTAGGAATTGAAACTTGATTGATATATGCTTGGTATTAGAGTGTAGCACTGGATTCTTTGATATGTTTATTGCACTTGAGTTGTCACAGTATATGGTAATAGGCTCATCATATGCTACTATAATATCTTTGAACATATTTTTATCCACAACACTTCAGTACAATTATTTGCAACAACAATATACTCTACCTCAGCAATAGATAGATAAATGGAATTCTTCTTTTTACTCAACCAAGATACCAGCTTCTTCCCTAGGAAGAAGGCACCACCACTTGTGCTTTCTTGTTATCTACATCTTCTGCCCAATTTGCATCAGTATAGGCACTCAAAGTAAGATCATCATCTTTAGGACACCAAAGTCCAAAATCAACTATTCCTTTCAGGTATCTAAAAATTCTCTTTATAGTAGTCACATGAGATTCTTTCAGATCATCTTGATATCTAGCAACCATACACACAACATTCATGATGTCTAGTCTGGTCTAAGTTAAGTAGAGAAATCCGACAATCATTGACTTGTATCTTGTTTGATTTTCCTTAGGAGAGTCATCATTATGTGTTAACTTGCATCTGATTACCATGGGTGTACCAACAGGCTTTGAGTCTTCCATTCCAAACTTCTTCAACAACTCTCTCACATATTTGGACTGAGATATGAAAATTCGATTGTCTAAGTGACTTTCAATCCCATAAAGATCTTCATCTCTCCAATCATACTCATTTCAAATTCACTTTTCATTTCATCAACAAACTTCATACATAGATCATCATCTCCTCCAAAAATAATTTCATCAACAAAGACTTCAATAGTCAACTCTTTATCATGATCAAACTTGAAATACAAGTTGTTATCAGTAGTACCTTTATTGAATCCAAGCTTTAATAAGTATTTATCTAGTCTAGCATACCAAGCTTTGGGGGCTTGCTTGAGTCCAAATAGAGCTTTCTTCAATCAAAAAAACCATGTCTTCCTTATCATTCAGTTGAAATCCATCCAGATGTTCAACATATACCTCTTCTTCTAACTCACTATTTAGCAAGGTTGACTTCACATCCATTTGATAAACTTTGTAGTTCTTATATGCAACATAAGCAAGAAATAATCTTACAGCTTCAATTGTGGCAACAGGGGAAAAGGTTTCTTCAAAATCAATACCTTCCATTTGTGAATACCCTTTACATACTAGTCTTGCTTTATTCTGGACCACTTCACCTTGCTCATTTAGCTTATTCTGAAAGACCCATTTAGTAACAATCACATTTTTATCTTTAGGTTTGGGAACAAGAATCCATGTATCATTCTTTTCAATCTACATTAGTTTTTCCTTTATAGCTTCAATCCAATGTTCATCATTACAATCTTCATTGACATTGTTAGGGACAGTCTTGGAAATGAGGCAATATTCTTCTACAATTTTTCTCCTAGTCTGGACACCTTTGTTCTTATCACCTATTATTTGATTCTCTAAATGATTCAATCTCACATGCCTCAGAGTTTTAGGATTCACTCACACTTCTGGTTCTTCTATTCTTTCTTCTTCTCTTCCACTTGTCTCTCCTTCCCAACTTTCTTGATTTACTAGAACAATTTGAACTTGATTCTATGTCTGAGCATTCTTCCGTTTGTATGTACTATCTTGCTAGTCATCTGAATCATATCTACAGTATCTGGATGATCTCGCAGAGTCTTCATCAACTCTGACATTTTCACTTTCAACCATTTTTCTTAATCTTATAATATAGCACCAGTAAGCCTTGCTTTTAGTAGAGTAACATAGAAAGATTCCTTCATCACTCCTTGCATCAAACTTTCCTATGTCCTCATCTCTCTTAATATAACACTTGATTCCAAAGATCTTGAAATATTTGATAGTAGGCTTATAACCAAACCATAGCTCAAAAGGAGTCTTACTAGAACTACCATTGACATTTACCCGATTTAGAGTGTAGAAAATAGTGTTTATAGCTTCTCTCTAATATATGTGAGGAACATTTCCTTCTATCATCATTATTCTAGCAACATCCAGAATTGTTCTATTCTTTCTCTCTACAACTCCATTATGTTGAGGGGTTCTAGGAGTAGATAACTATCTTCTGATTCCATGCTCTTCACAAAAAGAATTAAAATCCTAGGAAGTGAACTCACCACCTCTTTCTGAACTTAGGAATTTTACTTTCAGACCTGTGTCATTCTTTACCATAGCTTTGAAACTTTTGAACTTTTCTAATGCTTCACATTTTCCTCTTAAGAAAGCAACCCATATCATCCTAGAGTAATCATCAATAAGCAACATAAAGTACCTTTCTCCTTGTAGACTTATGATTCTAGAGGGAACACATAAATCAATATCCACCAACTCAATTATTCCATTAGAATGATGTCATTTCCTCTGAAAAGAAACTCTAGTCTATTTTCCCATCTGATATTCCTTGCATATTGTGTTAGTAGGCTTCACTAGCTTAGGTAGATCTCTTACTTCTTGAGTGGAGCTTACCTTGACAATGTTATCAAAATTCACATGACACAACCTCCTATGCCATAACCAACTTTTTTCTACTTGAGCAATTAAACAACTTACATTAGTAGAACTTACGTCAAAAATATTACCTCTTGTCTTTGTACCTAAAGCAATCATATTTCCAAAGCTTCCAAGTATCCTGCATCTTCCATCTTTGAACTGAAGATCATAACCCTTGTCCACCATCCATCCAACACTCAACAAATTATGCTTCAAGCCTTCAACATAAAGGACATCATTAGTGTTATGTTTACCACCAAGACAAATAGATCCTCTACCATGAATCTTACAACCCCACCATCATATTTCTCTAGACTTACAAATTTTATTTTATCACTAGTTATATGATGTGAGCATTTGCTGTAAATAACCCACTCATCCTTTTCTTAAATTCGGGCTGCAAGAGCTTTCTTAACTTTAGTAGATTTAGTAGCCACCAGGCCATTTTCCTTGATAGCAATGAAAATCCATTCATATTCATTTCCATTTTCTTTATCTGATTCTTCATCAGTCACACCTTATTTAGCATATAGCATTTCTTTTGAAATCTAGGTATTTTGGGCTTAGACCTAAGAACTCTTTTAGGATACCTTGAAGAAAAATGACCTATTTTACTGCAAGAGAAACATTTAATAGGAAAATTTCCTTTATACTTACCTTGTCCTCTACCTTCTTTCTTTACAATCATTGCTTCCAGCTCTTCTACCTCACTTTCTTCATCTTCAAGTTGTTTCGTCTCTTCCTCATACTTGAATTTATTTCTAAAACTCTCTCCTGGATCATATCTTTTATTATTTCTTCTAGATAGAGAGGCCTTAAATTCAGATTTAGTCTTGGGGTTAGAATCACCAAATTCACTCAACTCAAAGGTAACACGTTTACCAATCAACATATCTCTTGTCACATTTTTCACTATTATGAGCTCTTCAATAGCATGAGCCTTTGATCTGTAAGAGGGAGGCCATGATCTGAGCACTTTAGCTACAATTTCTTGTTCATCCAAGGTACCACTGACACATCTAATACCCATCAGAATTTCATTTACTCTTTGCATAAAAGAAGAAATATTTTCATCTTCACCCATCTTCAAAGTTTCATACTTGCCTTTCAAACTTTGTAGCTAAGCGACCTTCACAAGAGTATCTCCCTCATACAAAGTCTCCAACTTCTTCTAGATCTCATGATCTATCTTCATATCCATCACATTTTTTCATTTCCAAATCCGTCAGAACACTTAGCAAAGTTTCAATAGCCCTGATATTAATCTTAGCCTCTTTAATCTCATCAAGAGTGGAAGGACCATTATGAGGAATAACATATTTGTTCTTTGTATTCTAGAAAGGTTCACCAATACACCTCAAATGACACTCCATTCTAGCTTTCCATAGAGAGTAGTTTGTTCCATCGAATCTAGGGTTGTCCTTCCTATTTGATGCCATCTCAGATCACCTCAAGCTTTTAAAATTCTTCAGAGGAACCTACTTTGATACCAATTTCTAGAAAAAAGGGGACAAATAACTAAGAGGGGGGGTTGAATTAGTTGTCACAAAATATTTAAACTTTTCAAACTTAGCTTTACTTAATCTCAGATACGATGAATTAACAATAAACAACAAACAATCAACACATCAAAAACATAGAGAACACGAAGATTTTTTTACATGGAACCCCTCTTAGGGGAAAAACCATAGTGGATGTTAGTCCACAATATTATACCCTATTAAAAGTATAATGAATAATAATGGGAATGCTCATGCATTCATGAACACTTCCTAGACCTCACTACTCAAATACAAGAGGGCTCAGTACCCAAAGAAGACACACTGTCTTATAGAAATTCAAATTAGATCCGTAGGGTATGAAATAAGAAAATAGCTTCTACCAAAGCCTAATTACAGTTTTGGTTCAACATAGAAACACTCATTCACACTTCACTCAAACTTCTTCACACTCTGCCCTTCAATCAAATTATTAGATCAATGTTCACACACTTGCACTTTCTTTTCTCTCACACACATATAACTTTGCACAAAAAATTGCTCTTATATATCTGCAACATGGATTTACATCAACAACTTCATTGGCCAAAATAAAATATGAAATATAAAATATATACAAAATGTCAGCCCAAATTTACAAGTAAATTTTCAATGCAAATCAAACACCATTGGCCACAATATAATGAAGACTTAAAACAACCTCCTCAAGTGCACCAAACACAAAAAATTTTGACCTCGAAGGATCCACAACACGTTACAACGACCATGTCATCCAAGAACATAAAAACCTGAACACATAAGAGAAAAATCACCGACCATGAGCACATTGATCAACACGGATGTGGAAAAAAGATAGAGCATGATCTAGAAGCATCCACTACCATCGCAAATCAACAAAGAAGCATTTTTAGCAATTGAAACTACTAGAATCACATGAACTTCAATCAAGAACACTAACTAAAGCCATAGAAATAACTATCATAACACAACTGTTCATAACATGATTAAATCTTCATGTGGACCTCTAAAACTTTTGGTGGATAAACTAGATACACTCAACAATAAACCCTTTAGTCCACAATGATTGATCATAAATGCACTAATCAAAACACCTTCATGACCTTCATTGTTTCATTGTCAACCTGCAACTCTTTCTTTAACAATTTTCTCAATATCCTCAACATATACAACCTTCAATACATCAATGCTAATAGTGTTGACATCAATGACAAACACATATTAGAAACACAACGACAATATCCAATAGAAACAACTTAAAAAATTACTCCTTAAAGATCCACAACACACCACAATCACCCTGTTAGCCATGAACATGGAAAACATGAGCACGCAAGAGGAAATCACCAATCACAAGCACAAAGATCAATGTCGACGTGCAACACAGATAGAGAATTATCTAGAAACATCCACGATCATCATGAATCACCAGAGAAGCATCCATAACAACTCAACTTACTAGAATCACATTATATTTTTTTAGGAACACCAATTGAAGCAACAAAAAAACCTTCAGAACATAAATACTCATAACTCAATCAAATCTTTATGCAGATCTCTAAAACTTAATGTGGATAAACTATATATAATCAACAACAAACCCTTTAATCCACAACCTGTGATCACCAACATACTAAGCTAGCAAACATACTGAACTCTACTGCAATACTGAAAACATGCAACTTACTTTATTACAATTTTCTCAATATCCTTGACATATACAACCTTAAAAGATATTAATGCCAATAGTGTTGACATCAATGACAACCAAATTTCAGCAACATCCAAAAATCTCCCCCTTTGGCATTGATGGCAACACATGATGTGAAAATAACCATCAACGCAACTTTCTCTTAGCACTTCTCCCCTTAGGTTTTGATTCTTTTCTCCTCAACTCCTTCACATGACTCTTCTCCCCACAAATTTTTTCACATGAATCTTCTCCCCCTTTGACATCAATGACAAAGATACATTATATTTCTCCACACAAGATCTGAAAGACATTTCTGAACATTTGACTACTCCCTCTAAGTAGCAACCACCACAACATCAATCTGGATCAAGATATGACTATGAAATGCACAGACTGATGCAAGCCAATGCATCTAATTTCTTATTAGGAGGGGTAATCACCCGTATTTTTCCTCTGAGATACTCAAAAGTATCCTTAGGCAAAGGCTTAGTAAATATATCTACAATCTATTCCTTTGTGGGCACATACTCCAATATGACTTCCTTTTCACTCACCTTCTCTCTCAAAAAGTGAAACTTGATAGATATATGCTTGGTTTTTGAACGCAACACCGGATTCTTAGAAATGTTGATTGCACTTGAATTATAATAGAATATAGCAATAGGCTGATCATACAAAACTCTGATATATTTTAGCATCTGCTTCATCCATAATACTTGAGTATAATTTTTAGCAGCAAAAATGTATTCTTCCTCTGTAGTAGATAAAGAAATGGCATTCTTCTTCTTACTTAACCATGAAATCAACTTCTTTCCCAAGAAAAATGAACCACCACTAGTAATCTTTCTTTCATTCACATCTCCCACCCAATTAGCATTAGTAAAAGCACTCAAAGTAAGATCATCATCTTTAGGACACCATAGGACAAAATCAACTTCCCCCTTCAAGTATCTAAAAATCCTCTTCACAATTGTCACATGAGATTCCTTAGGATCAGCTTAAAATCTTGCAACAATGCATACGACATTCATGATATCAGGTATAGTTTGATTCAAATAAAGCAATCCACCAATCATTGATCTGTATCTAGTCTTATTTCCTTAGGAGAATCATCATCTTCTTTCAACTTACATCTCGTCACCATAGGTGTACCAACTGGCTTTGAATCTTCCATACCAAACTTCTTTAGCAATTCTTTCACATACTTGGACTGAGATATAAAGATCCCTTTATCTAGCTGAGTAATTTGCAATCCCAAAAAGAATTTCATCTTTCCAATCATAGACATCTCAAACTCACATTGCATCTCATAAAAAAACTTCATGCACAAACTATCATCTCCTCCAAAAATAATATCATCAACAAAGACGTCAACAATACAATCTTTATCATGATCAATCTTCAAATACAAATTACTATCAACAATACCTTTATTAAATCCAAGCTTCAACAAATAATTGTCCAATCTAGCATACCATGCTCTTAGGTCTTGCTTAAGTCCATACAATGCTTTCTTCAATAGGAAAACCATATCTTCCTGATCAATCAACTGAAATCCATCAAGTTGTTCAACATACACTTCTTCCAATTCACCATTTATAAATGCTGACTTGACATCCATTTGATAAACCTTGAAGACTTTGTAAGCAGCATAACTAAGAAACAGTCTTACAACTTCAATCCTAGCAATAGGGGCAAAAATTTCTTCAAAGTCAATTCCTTCCATTTGAGAATATCCTTTACACACTAGTCTTGCTTTGTTTCTAACAACTTCACCTTGCTCATTCAGTTTGTTTTGAAAGAAACATTTAATTCCAATTACATTTTTATCCTTAGGTCTAGGAACAAGAATCCATGTATTATTGTTCTTAATCTACAATAATTCTTCTTTCATTGCTTCCATCCAATATTCATCTTTGTATGCTTCACTAACACTATTAGGCTCAGTTTTTAAAATCAAATAGTATTCTTCTACAATTATTCTCTTATTTTGAACACCTTTGTTCTTATCACCAATAAGCTAATCTTATGAATGATTTAGTCTTACATACCTTGGAGTCCTAGGATGTTCTTGAACTTCAGGCTCTTGTGTTCTCACTTCTGCACTTTCACTAGTTCCTTCCTCTCAATTTTCTTGATTCACCAGAATGATCTGAACTTGATTTGAAGTTTGAACTTTCTTTCCTTTATTTGAACTATCATTCTAATCATCTTAATCATATCCACAAGTTCTGGATGGTGTAACTATCTCCTCATCAATCTTAACATTTTCACTTTCAACTAATTTCCTTAGTCTCTTATTGTAGCACCGGTATGCCTTGCTTTTAGTAGAATAACCAAGAAAGATTCCTTCATCACTCCTAGCATCAAACTTTCCTATATCTTCATATATTTTGATAAAACATTTACTCCCAAAGATTTTGAAGTATCTAACAATAGGCTTATGACCATACCATAGCTCATAAGGAGTCTTATTAGTATCACCTTTGACTTGTACCTAGTTGAGAGTGTAAATAGCTATACTCAACTTCTCTCTAGTAGATATGAGGAACATTTCCTTCTAGCATCATAGTCCTAGTAGCTTCTTCAAATGTCCTATTCTTCCTTTCAACAACTCCATTTTGCAAAGGGGTCTACGGGTTAGATAATTGTCCCTTTATCCCATTCTCTTCACAGAAAGAATTAAACTCATCAAAAGTGAATTTACCACCTATATATGATCTTAAACATTTACTCTTCAGACCTATCTCTGTATCAACCATAGCCTTAAAAATATTGAATTTCTCCAGAGCTTCAGATTTCTCACTTAAGAAATTAACCCACATCATTCTAGAATAATCATCAATAAGCAACATGAAATACCTATATCCTTGTAAACTTCTGAATCTAGAAGAACCACACAAGTCAGTATGCACAAGCTCCAACACTTCATTTGAATTTTCTTTTTTGCTCTAAAACAAAACTCTAGTTTGTTTCCTTAACTGACATTCCTTGCATATGGAATTAGTAGGTTTTATCAACTTAGGAAGATCTCTCATAGCCCAAGTAGAACTTATCTTCATAATATTATAAAATTTTGCATGACACATTCTCCTATGCCACAACCAACTTTCATCAACTTGAGCAATTAGACAACTTTTACTAGCAACATTCAGGTGAAAGATATTACCTTTTGTTTTTGTATCTAATGCAATCACATTTCCTGAACTTCCCAATATTCTATACTTTCCATCCTTGAATTGAAGATTGTATCGCTTGTCAGCCATCTTTCCAACACTAAAGAGATTATGCTTCAAACCTTCCACATATAGGACATCATAAATATTAAACTTACCATCAAGAGAAATGTATCCTCTGCCACAGATTACACAAGCTTTTTCATTACCAAATATTACAACACCATCATACTTTTCCAAGTTCACAATTTTACTTTTATCACCTGTCATGTGATGGGAGCATCCACTATCAATCACCCATTCATCTTTTTCTTCAACTCTGGTTGCTAGAGCTTTCTCCACATTTGTGCAATTAGTAGATTCAATAGGTACTATATCATTTTCCTTGATAGCAATAAATACCCATTCATCTTCACTAACATTCCCTTTATCATCTTCATCATCTAGCACACCTTCATCAACAACATAATAGCACTTTCTTTGAAATCTAGGATTGTTAGGTCTTGGCTTAGGAACTCTTTCCAGACACCTTGATGCAAAATGACCTATCTTATTGCAAGAAAAAAATTTAATAGGAAATTTCCTTTTATACTTACCTTCTCCTATGGCTTCCCTCTTGAAAATAAGTGCTTCAATCTCATCTAGTTTTCTCTCTTCTTCTTCTTCAATCTCTCTCATTTCTTCTTCATACTTTAATATTTTTCTAGAATAACTTTCTCTCAAATCATATCTCTGTTTATCCTTTCTAGAGATGGTAGCTTTGAATGCAGATTATGTCTTAGGAAGAGCATCACCAAACTCACTCAACTCAAAAGCAGTAAGCTTACCAATCAACAAATCTTTGGTTACATTTGTCACAGTCCAGATCTCCTCAATAGCTATAGATTTGGCTTTATATGTAGCAAGAAAGGATCTAAGCACATTAGCAACAATCTCTAATTCTTTAAATTTTCCACTAGCATATCTGACACTACACACAAGTTGATTCACTCTTTGCATAAAGGAAGTAATGTTCTCATCATCACCCATTCTCAACATTTGATATTTCCCTTTTAGACTTTGCATCTTAGAAATCTTATGAGCATCACCTTCATACAAAGTTTCCAACTTTTTCTAGATCTCATAAGCAGTCTTCAGATCCATCACATTTGTCATCTCAGAATTAGTCAGAGCACTCAACAATGCTTCTTTACCCCTAATATTGTACTCGACATCCTTAATCTCAGCAACAGTAGAAGGACCATTCTTTGCGATGATATACCTATTCTTTCTAATGTTCCACTAGGGTTCACCAATGCATCTTAGATGACACTCCATTTGAGTCTTCCACAGAGAATATTTTTTTCCACCAAATCTCAAACTATCATTCTTATATGTTACCGTCTCAAATCACCTCATGCTATTAAACTTCCTCCAAGGAACTTTCTCTAATACAAATTATTGGAAACACAAGGGAATACAACTAAGAGGGGGTGGTGAATTAGTTGTCACAAAAATTAAACTTATTAAACTTATTAACTTTATTCTTAGATCTGATAAGTAAACATGAAAGAATGAACCATCAATACAATAGAAACACACATAACACCAAGATTTTTTACGTGGAAACCCTATTAGGGGAAAAACCATGATGGAGGTTAGTCCACAAGATTATACCATGTTAAAAGTATAAAAGAATAAATGGGAATGACATGCATTCGTGAACATTGCCTAGAGCTCACTGCTCAATTACAACAAGGCTTATTTCCCAAAGGAAGACACACTATCTTACAAAAACATTTAGATTACATCTGCAAGATTTTGAACTGAGAAAATAGCATCTGCTAATGCTTCATTATAGTTCCAATTAAGTACATGAACACTTCTTCACACTCTTCTCACTCTTCTTCACACTCTGCTTTTTCCTTTGAATGATTAGGACATTATTCACACATCTCATGCCTTCAAAAGGTAAAAAAAATTGCTCATATATATCCACAACAAGAGATTACATCGCTACATGTCAACCTCAACAAGATATAAAATGTGTACAAACTATCAGCCCAAATCAATAAATAATTTATAGTGTGAATCAACCAATGCTAGCCACAACATAGTGAAGACCCAAAACAACATCCTTGAACATGAAACAACTTAAAAAATTACTCCTCGTAGATCCATAACATGCTACAATCACCCTGTCAACCATGAACATGAAAAACATGAACACGCAAGAGAAAATTACCAATCGCGAGCATGACGATCAATATAGACATGAATCATAGATAGAGAATGACCTAGAAAAATCCATGAGCATCATGAATCACCAGAGAAGCATCCACAAAAACTCAACTTACTAGAATCACATTATCTTCTTTCAAGAATACCAACTGAAGCAACAAAAAAACTGTCAAAACACAAATACTTATAACTCAATCAAATATTCATGTGGATCTCTAAAACTTAAAGTGGATAAATTATATATACTCAACAAAAAACCCTTTAATCCAAAACCTCTGATCATCAACATACTAAGCTAGCCAACATACTGAACTCCACTGCATTACTGACAACTTGCAACTTACTTTATTACAATTTTCTCAATATCTTCAACACATACAACCTTAAAAGAAATTAACACCAATAGTGTTGAAATGAATGACAATCACATTTCCGAAACATCCAATAGAAAAAACTCCACCATAATCAATATTACTTGTATTATTTAACCTTAGAACAAGATTGCAATAATACTATATCAATCCTTGATTGATATCTTCACAACTTGCAATAAACTCTCATACACTTTCTGCAACACAAGCTATCCATGCATTCCATGTGACCAAGCATGAATCCACACATCCCATGCCATGCTTCAAACCCTCACACATGCACAAGATCAACCTGCTAATCTGCAATAAACTTTGATGCAATTGCTACAATAAATAGACAATTAATTGTGCATATTAACTCATAAGATTTTTACAATATAAGAGCATAAAGCTCCTCACAAATATCTATGCCTAGATTGTGCAAGTAGAGTTCCACATTGTAACATGAAGTCAAAACCAAAGTATCCTCAATTTAGGTGTCCCAAACTGAACACTTAATTGATTCTTGGTCAAGAAAATATTTTGCAAGCATCACCTCAAAGTTGGCACCCAAGAATGGGACCACTTAATTGAGCCTTGTAAATATCTTCTCATGCAAAACGTCTTAACTCAAAGAGCCAACTTGGGCACCCAAGGTGGGTCCAAGTCAATCTTAGTTAATTGAAACATATCTCTCCATCAATTCATGCAAACATTATGCATGATTGATCATCCCCACTTAACTGAATGTATCCACCTGCAATTTTTCATGCAACTAAAGTCATTAGTCATGCAACTGAAGTCAACTAGCATTCAACTAAAGATAATTGAACCATAACTAAACTAAACTAAACTCAGCTGAACTCCACTCATGTAAATATCAATCCCTAACTTGTAGGATCTTTACATGCATTACTAGAAAGTTATCAATCCTCTAAATAGTTAACTTAAGAAAGGTGGGTTCCACCTTGCATGTGGGTTCCCCATGTGCTCCTATTTTGTAGGAGCTCTTCTTGGGAATCCCCACATGTTCCTATCATCTAGGAATAATTACAAATTTCAATTTACATGCTCATTTCATTCAAATTTAATCTCTTTCTAATCCTAGTGTTTGGGAACACTTTCAAAGGAATTATGAGATACATGAAATATGTTTAGGATTGCAATTAACTAGCATCCTATTCCCAACAAATATTACGTCGCCATCATATTCTCCATTATGTTGGTTGTTTTCTGTGAACCAATCAGATCTCACCAAGTACCTATGAGCTTTCTAGACTCAATTCTCAAATAGCTGAAAGATAGTTGGCCAACAAACAAGATGTAGCACTAATGCTTCTTCTCCTACACTTCAGGCTCTACAAAACCTAGGAGGGTAATCCCACAATGTATATCATATGACTCTTCTAAATAATTAACAGATACATTGCATAACAAAGTAGATGTATTCCCATCAGAGGCTAAATAGATGAAATCCTTCAAGAAATTGGCATTTCCTTGAGAGAATTACACACCTAAAGCTAAGAATACAAGATAATACCAACAACAACAAATGATAACTTAAATTAAAGATTATTTATAAGTGATGTTCTCAAATTGGATAATTAGGAACCATAGGTAATGCTTATAAGAATTGAGATCAGTGTCATATTTGTGGGCTAGGAGTCAAAGAAAATTGAACTGCAAGGTAATTTTAGTCCTAAACATCCATGATCTGCATGAGGTTGCTTTGCAATTCATGAATTAATAATCAAATTCTACAACTACTTATCAAATCCATTTAACCTGCACCTAAATTTATAACTTGATCAAAGAATTTTAACTAACCCTTTGAACCAAAGCTAAAATCAAAGCATACATCAAAGTGTAATGATGATGAAGATTAATGAAATGATATTTGATTACAGTCTTCATTAATAATCCAGATACAAGGTAAAATTGGAGAGACTATAGACTCTAAAAAAATTGCATTATCATTTAGATATGCTCAGGAAGCATACAATTGACAAAATTCACTATCTAGACTCAAAGCTTAAGATAAAGACTTCAAACATATTTTCTCTATGTATACCAGTTGCATAATTCAGATGCTAAATTCAATAAGAGACTCGTACTAATGGCCTTGAATTTCCTTTTATGAAAACAAGGGAGAAAAACAAGCCTCAGGCCAATAGTACACATGTCACATCCTACATGGACCACTACAAGACATATTCCTTTTGTAGTTATATTTACACTTTCGATTAGAGGGAATAGATGTGAGAAAATGATTATTTCCATTTGTTGTGAGGAGAAAACCTGCTTTACAAAAGGCACATGTTGAAAATAATATCCTTCAAACTATTGTAGCACATCCATTCCATCGGGAAAAATGACAAAATTTACAAAAATGGAAAAAGAAAACCAATTTCCCAGTCAGTATCTACATCATCAGTGATCAACATTTACCTATGGAACCCTTAGTTAGGAGATACATATCTTTATACATTATAATCTCGAAGGCCAAACTTGTACTATACTTGACCAAGTATATGTGCTCCATTATTGTTCTCACAAATCCAATTCATGTATAAATATCCTTTTCCATTGTTCATACTCTACCTCAGATGGCCAATTGAAATCAAATATTTCATAGGCCCTCTTTCTGTATGGGGAATACTTTGTTATTACCAAATTAGCTTCCTTGTCAAAGTCTTCAAGAAAATTGATGATGAATGATAATTTATCGAAAACATTTTTCAATATGTCAATGTCAACCTTCTCACAAATTAAATTTTCTTGATAAAAAATTGTAGTTTCCATCTATTGCCTCCACATTTGTAGGGGCTTCACCTCATCATGGGTATGCTAAATGTCAGGAAACAATGTCAAATTTGCTTCATCACACTTAGCTTTCAATTCTTTTATCCTTTGTTCCAAAGGGGTAGCATACCCTCAAAACTTTTATTCTTTAACTTCACTGACAAATTTGTAAGTCAGAACAACCTTTGGATATCTATCCTCCTGTTGATTAGCACCAACTACCATTAATCACAAATTATAAGCCCTAGGTATCCATTTATCTAGGAGTGGAGTTCCCAATTCCCTATCTCTCTGAGACAACCTTATTGCTCTCAACATCAAAGAATAATTAGCATGAACATTATTCAATTTACCTTGGATTTTCTTATTTAGGTGCTTCTAATAGTATGAATAATCTTAGAATTGTTCTCATACATTGTGTCCTATGTTTGTTCAATAAATTTCTTGTATTCCTCAACTTGATAAAATAGTTGTTCTCTTGTAGGTTCATTAGATGGAGTTGCACCTGATGTGCTCGACTCTTCTATTTCAATCGGCTCCTAACCAATATTGTAAGGCACAACTAACAATGATTTTTGAGGTGGAGGAGACTAAGGATGAGTCATAGGAGGAACAAGAGCAGTATGACTTGAGCTAGCTGGCCCTCGAGACCTCAACACTTCCACTTGTTGTTTCCACAATGCTAGCTCTATTTCAAGTGCAACAACCTTCTGCTGACTCTTATCATATTCACCTATAAGGTTATTATATTTTCTCCTATAATAATCCCTTTCAAGAGTGAGGTCTTCCACTATTGCTTTAGAAAAATTTTCAACATTCACAACCATATCAACTGCTTCCAAACATGGGGTGTTAGTGACTCTCTTTATAACCAACTATCGCCTAAAATCACATGGTTCAACAACTACCAGCTTCTTGGATCCCAGAGATAATGACCAAATTTCCAATGCATCCCATTCTTCACTGAATGTTGACCACTGAAGTGCTCACTTTTCGTCTTCTTTAGTTTACAGCAAGGGCCTTTCAAACCTCCTTATAATATCAAGCACTACTACATCAACAATGTCCCTTTCGGGTAGCAACAATACACCACTCTTCTACACAATCTCTTTGCCCTCTTTAGTAGTCATATTCTAAAATTCAACCTTCATAACCTTCCTTACATTTTCTTGAATGGTGCTTTCAGGGAGTTCCAGATGTAGACTCCTTTGTATGGCCAACCTCTCTGCATAATCTAAGGTTTTTTCCCTACATACAAAATCTCTAAATGCCCTTGTTTCAACAAAAGAATCATCCTCCATGAAGGCTTTGCAACCCTCCATCCTCAAATCATATGTATTGTTTAAACCAATAAGGTCAACCTTTCCAAGTCTAAGGCTACCTTCTCTTGAACTTGAGGCAAGTTCCCTTATGGGAGATGGCTTTTCTTATTGTACCTCTTCAGAAGTGATAAGGATATCATCATCCTTTGTATCAAGGTAATCAACCACTCCTTTTACTTCAATATTTTTCCTTTTAAGGGGTGGATTCTTTGATAGAGAAGGACTCCCTAGAGGTGAACAACATCAATCACAATAGGAGGAACTTGTCTTGGAGGTGACAACACTAGTCTCTCAGGAGAAGTTCCCTTGATCCCTCAAAGGTGGTAGGGGTTGACAATGTTTGCTCTTTATCTATTGTCTTCTTCTTCCTAGAATAAATTCTTATTTTATTAGGTGGCTAATAGTGAGCCTTTCCTCTAATACTGTAGTGATATCTTCTCTAGTTTCCACTTATTTTCCTTTATCTGTGACCACATGTTCTTCTCTTAAGACACCCACTATGTTCTAAAAATTATTTAGAACATGCATAATCCTGTTGAATGTGCCTTGTATATTGGGCAAAGGATCATAATTAGGATCTCTTCTTTTCACCTTTTCCATCATTTTATTGAAAGCAAGATATTTAGCTTTCATTTCATCTTGTTCTGGGAAGTCAAAAATATTTCTAATCACATCCTCAATATAGTAGAAATTGTGCACAAAAGCACTAAGTCTTTTTTCTACTTTCAAGGAAGTGATAAATCCTTCAGGATCATGATTCCTTCGGTGCATAGTATTAGGTAAAAGCATAAAGTGTCTCACACTTTATAAAGAAAATGACTAATCCTGATCCAACTTTTAAACTTGAATCACTAAAAAGTGGCATATATGTTTTGAATTTTCAAATGATGTAAACTAGTAAAATGTGTATTGTTTAGTATATTTTATGTTTGTATCTTTTTAATATATATATATATATATATATATATATATATTAAACTAGTTTCTAATAAATTAACACTATAATTTAGTTGCTGATAAAATTTGAAAAATGAAGTTTCATGAGACGTCACACTTTTTGTAGTAAATTTTATTTTTTTTGTTTCAAATTTCTTGTGTATTTATAACTTGCAAATTTAGTGGATGGATATATTTTCGTCCAATTTTGATAATTATATATATTTTAAAATAATTTTTAGAATGTGTGAATACAAAAACAATTATTTCCATTAGACATCAACTTTCATAATAAATATTTATCTAAAGTGGAAAAAAATTATACCATCTTGAAATAGATTCTTTTATCTAGTGCATCATATTTTTTTCAATTTTTTTAATAAGTTTTATTATTTTTCGTTGGCATCATAATCAACCTAGTATTTTGTGCTCATAACCTATGTTTAGTAAAAATAAAATATAAAATATAAATAATAATTAAACTATTAAAATAAATATATTTTTGAAAACTACAATTATGGATCTAAAAAAGGGTTTTTTTATATTTTTAAAAAAATGTTATTTACATTAGTAAGAGTTATTGAAACTTCAAATTTTTAAAATAATTTTATTATTTTGGTAAATTAGACTCAAATGGTGCTCCATATATTTTTAACCAACAATTTTAGTTGAAGAAGTTGTGGAAGTATCTAACTTAACTAGAATGAATCTTACTAGATCATATGTTTGACCAAAATTGATTTTTGGTTAGAAATACTTAAATTTAGTTATGTTGATAAGTTGGTTGAAAGTGTGAAACAACTTTGTGCTTTTACCCTATCTAATTTGTATGTTGCAAGTAGATGCAACAATTCCCTCCATTCTCCTTTTGTCATAACAAAGTGAGCAAACACAGTCCATTCTAGGAGGAAAGAGCCCTTCTTCACAATATCAGGCAAGTGTGATGTTTGGGATGTTTCCAATTGCCTCATGAATTCAAGGAATCTAATCCTTAATGGCACATCCCTTTGTAAAAAATATAGGTCTATATTAGTATCATAAACTCTGTATATTGTTGTACTTGGGCATGTGATCAAATCTCCCCAATTGTGGTTCAGATTCAAATCAGTTATCTTCTCCATGGGCCTCAGGAACTCATGTATTTCCTTGGGAATCCTTGGTGGGTCATAGTCCAGATATCTCCTCAATTTTGATACAAAAGCATTATGTAACAATACATAATTATATTTCTGGTCATCCTTATAAAAAATATGAGTCCAACATTGGATAGGAAAATCAATACCATCCTCCTTCTTCAGTGTCATATCCTTCTCAAAATTATTTTCCCCTTCAAACAATAACATATTCATTAATAGGGAATACCAATGGAACTTCACCCTATCCTTTCCTCCTTTCATCTCAACCAAACCCTTGTGAATATTTTCTACCAAATATGTGGTGTAGTCATAGACTACATTGAAGGCTAGATATTGGAGATGTGACGCCATGTAACTGTACTCCTTTTGTAATGTGTTAGGTAGAGTGAAACCAATAATATTGAATAAGAAATATACCATTTTCTTGAATTAATTTGTGAAATACTTCAATGGGAAAGGATCCAACTCATTTTTACCAATCTTTATTTGTTTCCTATTTTTCCCAGTACTAGTGCTAGCAGTATGTATAAGTAACATTTTCGTTTAGATCAACACCTTGGTGTTCTCATATTCATTTCTAATGACATCCATGTAAATAGCAGTCATATCTTTGTTCCACTCATGTAGCTAGAAAATATCTATAATTTCTTCCTTGGTTATCCTCACCATCTCCTCATCGAGTTCTATGACTACACTAGAAACCGAGTCATACCTTGAGGTAATATCCTTCAACTAGACCACATCCATATACACATTAGGAACTACCAATTTTCCCATATCTAATCTACAAGTGTTGGAAACAAGCACCACAAGATTTTTGTTCCTGAACCAATGCTAAAATAATGGTATGTGCAAGATCATGATGGGCCAAAAAGTGGCGATATAATGGGTATGTGTAGGGTATGTAGCTGACGATTTTTTTTTACCAATAGATGATGAAATGAAAAGGGTTTTTAAAAGAGATTCTCAGCTTTCCACCAATATAAATTATGCTTTACTTTGAATTTAATAAATAATTATTAATCTTTTTCTATTTGAATTATGACTAAAGTCTTGATTGATAGGATGATTGAAAAACATCTATAGCTTTCAAACGGTGTCACATTTTTTGAATTTGAAACATGCTTTGCATACTATAAGATTAAAAAAATTGAATTTCATGAAGTTTTGACCAATCTCTTTCATCCTGATGATGAATCACGGAGTGTGATTCGAAACGTTGATGCAAAAAACAAGACACAGTCAAATCCAAAAAAATCTCCAGCTCAAGTTAAGATGGTCAGACATACAAGTTTTTATATTTTTAAAATTTGTAATAAAAAAATCATAATTAATTATTTACTTAGAAAAATTACAAAAAATATGCATCACAGGACATGAGTCCTCTAGTTATATCTAAAATATTATAAAAAATATTATAATTTTATTATGGTTAGGTGGTCAGACACCTACTTATTTTTCCTTGAAATTTAAGTACTATTGCATTGAAATTTCAAATTTTCACCAAATAGATTTAAAAAAATAAACCTAGTAGTTTAGAAACTATATTCAATTTGCTACAAATTCTATTCTTATATATTTTTGAAATAATATAGATAACTTATTCAAATTTTTATGTCAAGTTGCCTAACTCTAATTTTTTTTAATTTTTTCGGCACTTAAGGGCCCGTTTTTTCCATTATGATCCTTCACATACCCATAACTATCATCCTTTGTAAGGAAATTCAACGTCTTTGATAAACATTGCTTTTCAAGTAGCCCCTCTCTGATTTGAGGGACATAGAAAAAAACCCTTCCCTCAACCTTCTTATTTGTGGAGGGTTTCAATTAATCCACTACATCCTAGGAGAGTTGTTTGAGTTGAGTTGCCGAAGTGGCAATTTGTGCTTTGGGCATGATTGGCAACAAGACAGGTTCGAGTCAAGTTAAGGTTTCAACACAAAAGGTATCAATTAACTAGCCTCACAATTCAATCCTAGCGCCTGACTTAAATGCAAATTCTAAAAGGTCTCACAAAATTATGACCTTTTAGGGACAAAATTAACGTAAATAAAGAAATTAAAAAAAAGCATAAAAGTTCATTTGATTGAAAGCATATTGAAAACCAACCCTAGTCCAAAGAATTTGAATAAAGCATAAAATACTATGTTTATTTTACGTATAGCTTTTACTCGTGAGAAACCCTAATGTCGACCATGTCAAGTTCTACAAATAGCCTTCTTTAATCATTGTACGCTCCAAATGTGTTTGCAATTCTCAATTATGCAGAAGCCAGTCACTTACACCTAGTTTGAGCAAAATTTGGTAGATTTAGAAGTCACTTCCACCATTACTGCTCACTTGCATGATGTAAGAATGGCTACAATGGTTGTACTCCCAAGTTTGAATATGCACCATTGATCTCCCATTGATATGACCTTTTGGATGACTCGGATTGAGTCAATTATGTTTGAATTCCCATCGTTGTCACATGCCAATCTACTAGCCAATGAAAATTTTCCAACTGGATACTCATTCATCTATCCCTGGGCTCCACCTTCCTTGTTTGCAATTGACTGAAGAAAACACATGGCAGTTTCTCACAGACCTTGTATCTTTTAACCATCCAACATCTTAATCATATGAGATGGTAGTGAACAACAGTGATTGATCTCACTTTCATCTTGTAACTATTGATTAGATAGCTAAGGACATTAGAAGGAATAGTGGAGACTGGGTCCCACACCCATGGTTGTACATTCATTGACATCTTGCAAACCTTGCAACAATTAACAAGCCATCATTTGAAACTTGCAAGCCTACAAGGAATGGCCCAGATCAATTCCTATGATTGAAGTATCTCTCAACTTACACTTGCAGTAAAGTTAGTTCTAAAAGTGGGGCCATGACTAAGCTGATGACAATGAGACCCTTGAGAACAAATGACTCAAACATAAGTCCTTTAAATTAAAATACTTTGACTTGACTATAGTAGGATTTTAAATGATTAACAACACTGGGTGACTGATGAACTTAAGACTAGGGGTCGATAGAAGGAACAATTATAATGACTCAATTCATAACTTAAATGATGTAACCAAATGTGGCAGGTCAATAGAAGATTTTTAACATTGATGGTTTATGACTGATGGCTATGAAGTGAGGGATTTTAACTAAAACCATAAAATCTACTCATGGACACAGAAGCCAAAGACCTCTACAAGGTACAAAACAAGCTTAAAATTTTGAAATTTTAGGAGCTCTATTAGAAGTAAAGAGGAAAATGTGGTGTCATCTCCTAGAAATGCACCATATGAAAAGTTATGAAGCTAAGATTTTTGGGGAAACATGGGATCATTTCAAGGCTATGGGTCACCTAAAGTTGAAATGAACCTCTGGATAAGACTGACTCCTAGCTAGTTATCACTCTAAACCTACTAATTTTGAAAGGAAAGGGGGAAGAAAGATAACTTAGAAATGTAAAACCTAAGACTGAAAGCAAACTATGAAGTGATACACCCAGCTTAAAAGCGAACAATGAAAATCAGAACTTTACACTTAGTTCAATCTGGCAGAAATTAGATTTGCACAACCTATTACAGTAAGCTTTTGTATAATTATTTCGCTAAAGGGTCTGAATGGAATAACTAGCAAAAGGAAGACCATCTTCACAATTGAAAGGTATTCACACCTTCTTGACAAAATTCGCAACCTGTATTAGCTTACAATTTGCATAAAAGGTGTAACTTATGAGACAAGGTTAAAAGGAAAAACAAGAATATTTCACTAATAACTTGATCAATCATCTTAACACATAGAAATCTACAAGAATAAGTAGACAAGAATTTCATTACCAGAAATAAACAAGGAATTTACTGTACTCCATGTCCAAAGAGTTACAAAAATCTGCTAGTATGAGAAAGGACTATAAAAACCACTAACTCCTTAAAAGAAAAAAATGAGAACTACTCCATAATGAGTTACAAATGATAATATATCCAAATCTCCTCAAAAACCACCAAAAGAGGAATTGAAAACTGATTTGGGTCGGATGGCTTCAAAAATTCAAAAATATATCAACCCGATTTTCTTCAAATGAGCTTTTCAAAGACTTGGAATGGTCAATTTTGACCAAGTCTAAAATGGCGAGTCTTCAAAACACCCTCCAAAAGCTCCAATTTTGTCTCCAAAGAAAATAAATGCTCCTATTCTCCTCCAAGTGTTTGTAAACTAAATCAAACCTTCCTATATGCTCTCAACAAGGTGATGAATCACCCCTAAATTTCTTCATTATGTTGGAAAACAAAACTCAACTCTCCAACCATTTCCATGATTCTTGGCATGTCACAAATAAAAGCATATCTTCAACTTCCCCCTCTTTTCATGTGTGGCTCTTATATCTTAATTTTGCATTTAAGAACATCAATACTTTAGGTGATTTATAAATATCACTAAAGTAAGTGTTTCACATTTAAAAGAAAGAAAAACTAGGAAAGATCTATGACATGGCCACAAGAAGTCAAAGCAAGGAATTACAAAGTCACAAAAATTAGTGACATGGCACATACAAAGGAAATAACACTTAGAAGCTTATAAAACTTCTAAGGCATTGAGTAATAAGGCATAAAAGGCCACGACTTATGTTGATATTTCATTTTTTCATAAAAGTGAAGGAAAAAATGGCTATCATTAATCGACATCCACTTGAATTAGGGTATTAACACTAAAATAAAAAAAATGAAACTTTTAGTTCATTTCAATGAAGCTTCCTAAAGAAGCCTGGTTGTTGCCACTATGAGGGTTTTTGGAGCAGGTCATGGGAATTTTGTAGTTGGAGAGAGACATCAACTTGTGTTTTCTTGTTGATTTTTTTAGGAAATCTCATGGTAAGTATTTTCTATTCCAGATTTAAAAAAAAACTCTATTTTAAAAGCCACAGTGACCTTTTAGGCCATGACCTCTATTTTTTTGTGTTGATTTCATTTCACTTACTGTGCTTCTCTTTTACCTTTCTGTGCCACAAACATGAGATTCTCTCTTGAATTTTCTTTTGTATATCAATATATTTATGATGGTTTTGGGTTTTGAATTTACTGTAAAAACTCATGCATACCTTGTATGATTTCAAGTTTCTTATTAAATCATTATTGCATTAGTTTTCTGCACATAAAAAGTAAATATCTCCTTACAATACATTGTTTCCTATGAATAAAGTTTAAAAACAAGCTTTTGAGAGAGCAAAAAATAAAGGCATTCTTTAGCTTGTAGATTTTTGAAGTTCTTTTGTGCATTTTGTGTGTTTCTCCTTAAAATACAAAGGCCAAATAGCTCAATGGCCATGACCCTAAGTTGTTCTCTATTCCTTCCAGGCCATAGCCTTCACATTTCTGCTTGAAATGCTCCAAGGTTTTATGTTATTTCTACAAATGACATTTTATTTTTTTGATAACCCCAACTTGAGGGTTTTGTACTTTGTTTTACATAGCTTCTAAATAATGAGTTCTCACTATAAGCTTAAAATTTCATGCAAATTCTCATGTATTAATAAACTACATTAGGTACCTCAGGAATTGTATCTTCAATTTACTCCTGACTCTACAGTTCATATGTCTTCTAGATTTCATATTTTATGGCCATTCAAATTTCAATGTTTTTTCCATTGTTTTGAGCTCGAAACCTTGATATATATAAAAAACCATTAAGCTTCAAAATTCTGAAAAAGGTTTGCATTTTCTTTAAAAAATTCTATATTCTGAAACTCCAAATTCTATTTTTGATTGCTATTTGCATATGACTCTAGGACTATGGTCATGTTAGGAACATATTTCCTTTTCTATTCTTGATCTTAATCCAAAAAACATTATTGGTTGTAGAAGAGAGAGCCGATGTATACATGACTTATGTTATTGTTTTTCAAGAATACCAGTGACTCATCCTTATTACCTTATTGCATTACTGTGATTTTTTTCTTCTAAGAGCACATTTTCTAATTTAAATGTAGATAATCAAACATATTATGTACCTTGTAATTTGAAGACATTGTTGAAGATTTCTTTCATAGCTGTGATACTTCTTTATAATCTTTTAACTGTCAGCTATTCACTTAGAACTATCAATTGTTGTATTTTGAACTCAAAGTCTTCTTATAATGGTTAAAGGACTATCCTTAGAAACCTTTAATAGATATTAATTTTTTGGATGAGGAAGATGATGCACATTTTTTATTTGTTATAGTTATGATAGTAACTCAACTTCTTGTGTATGTTTTGTCATAAATTTACCCTCTTCACTGCAAAATCTCTTTTAGAGGAATGTACCTTTGAATGATCAGGATGACTTTAAGTTTCCTCCACTATTTTAATAAGCAAAGGCTTATCATTAATAACAAATATGTCATTCTATGGTTGATGAATACCACTATTTAATTTCATGGCACTACAAGATCTTTTGCATTATGATCATGAAGTAATCATGATTGATATCAACTGTTTTGTAATGTAATTCCATATGTACTTAGAATATTCATAAAATACTATGCATAGATTAAGATTATGTAATAATTACTATGAGCTAGGCTCCACCCTTGTGGGATCCACATTTCCACCACTCATTTGATTTGAACAAAAAAAAGACATGATTACACGTGTATTTGCACATGAAGCAAACAAGTTAGAAAAACATTTATACTTTAAGTATATCTAATGATTTCACTGCTTTCTCTAGTACATTCAGGATATGGATTTTTTTTAATGCAAATTAAGATGAATTTATATATGAGTAGGTAAATGATCATGTATGGTGTGTAACCTTTCATTTCTTAGAGCATTGCTCTAATTCATTGCTTTAACTAATACAGGAAACATGGGTATCAAGAAGCTAGGAAGATGAAGACCACTCCGATTACATCCAGACAAGAAGACATGACAAAACTAGTCATTCTTAGGAAATGGCTAGTTACCCTCCCTACATGCACTTTTTTTTCTTCATTTAATTATTCATGTATATGTTTATTTTGATTTGCATTGAATAAGCATAAGTTAAACTCATGACTTGTGTGAGTTAAATGAATATTTTTGTTCAATAAAATAAATTTTCTAGAAGATATTTGTAAAATCTTTCTTATGTTATATGCATGTGTATAAATGTAATGATCTATAGTTGTAATTTTTCGTGGATTCTTTCCTTTATACATCTGAATGTAATGTAGGAGGGATAATAAAATGAATACCTCATTTTTTAAACTTAAAATCCATAAACTCAACCTTATTTGAACTGTAAATGAAAAATGGGTAACATTTCTGGCAACATTTACTAGATGTTTGCCTACAAAACATGTAAACTAGTAGCCTAGACTTGTCCATTGGGTATGGAGTCGCTTAGCAAACTCAGAGGTTGACCTAAAACAACTTGCTCATAACTGTAACTCATTTGAGACTAGTCAGAATATTAGGATTCTTATTGAAAATAGGGAAGAAGCTAAAATTTAACTAGCTACTGTGTTGGAACAACACTTAGGGAATGAAATTTGCAACTAAGCTATAGTGCAGTAGCACTTTATTGAAAGCATAAAACTAACCTAATATGTACAATGATAAGTCATACCTCAAAACAATGCTTGAGGTGAATCCCATTAACTAGGATTTATAATATTTCTCCATACATGTTTGATAACTAGAATGTGGTATGCTCCTTGCATTTAGTGATGATAAATGGGCCAGTTGAGAAGTTGTCAAATTTTGTATGCTTACCTAGCCTACTCTTCAACACATCCCACTTGAAAATAATATCACCTTCCTTGAAAACTTTGGTTGTAGCTTTCTTATCAAATGTTCTCTTTGTTTGGAGTTGATGATACTCCAAAGTTTTCATTGCCCTATCTCTTGTCTATTGAAGCTCCATGAGCTCTAAATATCTTATGGACATTGGGTCCTATTCTTCAAACATTTCCAATTGGTCAACAATGTCAAGAGCTGGCAGCTCTATAGATAGAGATAATCTGGCTTCCTTTCCATAAACTAGAACATATGGTGAATTACCAACTGATCTCTCAGGGGTTATTCTATCTGCCCAAAGTGTAGATTTCAATTTAGAGTGCCAAAATATTTGATTCTCTTCAATGGTTATTTTAATGATTCTAATCAGATTTTTATTTGTACTTTTAGCTAAACCATTACCCTATGGGTAATAATTTGAGGAGGTATTCAAATAAATTATGTGTTTAATAGCCCAATATGTAACTCTTAACCCCACAAATGCAAGAGCATTATCTAAAATGGAGTCAAGAACTCCAAACCTGGCTACTATATCCTCATAGAAGTTTAAAACTGAAGATTCATTAGCTTCTTTCAAATCTATTGCTTCTATCCACCATGTAAAATAGTCTATGGTTGTAAGCACACACTTGTGACCAACACTAGAAGGTAGATTTATTGGTCCAATTAAGTCTATGCCCCATCTCATGAAGGGTTTCTCTACTTGAATTGGTTGTAGAGGCATAGCTGGAAGCTTCTCCTTTCCTGTAAATAAAGCAAATTTAACACATTTCTTTAACCATGCATATGCATCCTTAAATAAGATAGGCTTGTAATAGCTGGCTCTCATAATTTTCTAGGCTATTGTTCTTGGAGCAAAATGACCTCCTGAAGCTCCATCGTGAAACTCATGAATTTTTTTTTTAGTTTGATCAGTGTCAATACACCATAATAAAACACCATTCAGGTCTTTTCTAAAAGAATATTATCAATCAACACATATGCAATTGATTATAACCTAAAGTATCTTATTTTTGCTCTATCTAGACCTGGTGGACACTCACCAGTCTATAGAAAACAAGTCATATATTGAACCCAACTTGCTGCAAATGCAGGTGCAACATTTTGAAGCTCATTATCATTGAGTAAAGTAGTTTTTGTTTCTAATTTTTGTGCATCTTCAGGGTTTGAGGCAAGTTGCTCACAAAGTCCTCTTCCTCTAACAAGTTTTGTGATTTTGATGTCAACATCAAACTCCATAACTCTTGTGATCCACCCTGCTCTTTTCTCACTCAGATCTTTACTTGATAAAAATCCTTTCACAGTAGGGTGTGCAACCAAAAGATGAATCTTGTTGTTGGAGATTAGAGGCTTAAATTTCTTCAAGCTTTTGATCATAGCGAGAACATGTTTCTCAACAAATGTATATTTTTGTTCATAATAAGCAAGACCTTGACTAAAAAAGGCTATTGGCTATTCTAAATTATCATTTTTTTTTCTGAACCAACATAATAGAAATAGAACTAATGCTACCAAAAGCATATAGAATGAATTCTTTAGAATAATATGGATTTACTAGTGTTGGGGCTGATGCTAAAGCTTCTTTGATTGCTTCAAAAAAAAATTTAGCTTCTCTAGTCCATCTGAAAATTACATTCTTCTTAAGCATTGTAGTGAAAGGTTGTAACAAATTTGCAACATTAGGTATGAATCTCCTCAAAAAGTTGATTCTACCTAAAAATCTCTACAATCCTTTCTTGTGATTAGGTAATGGCAGCTCAAGCATGGCTTTGACTCTCTCAAGGTCAATAGTAATTCCTTCCTTTCACACTATGTTTCCTAACACTTTACCCTCATGAAATACAAATATATTCTTTTTGGGATTGAGAGAGATACCATACTCTGCATTTTTCAAAAACTTGCTTGAGATGTGACAAATGTTCATTTGCATTTTTGGAATATACTATAATGCCATCTAGATAAACATGCAAAAATTTCTGAATTAAATTCTGAAATGCCATATCCATGGCCCACTGAAATGTGGTACGAACGTTTGATAAGCCAAAAGGAATTCTCTTGTAGGCCATAGTGCCCCATTTTGTTGTAAACACTATTTTATATTGGTCCTCTTGACTAAAATCTTGTTATAACCAGAATACCCATCTAGAAGAGAAAATCTCTCTAAACCAGCAACAATTTGAAGAATACGTTCCATTGAGGGTAATGGGTAATGATCTTTTAAATATGTTCTATTAAGATCTCTAAAATCTATGCATAATCTTATCTCCCCATTCTTCTTTCTAATTAGAACAAGGTTAGAAACCTAGGATGTCCGTTTTATTTGAAATACAATACCCCCCTCAACTAACTTAGCCAACTCTTTGATCATTAAAGGTTCAAACTTGGGGTTCAAAGGTCTCTACTTTTTCTTAAAAGGCTTGGCATTATGTTCTAACTCAATTGTGTGTTGTGCAATATGAGGGTCAAATCCTTTTAAATCAGAATATTGCCAAGAAAAAACATCATGAAACTCTTGGCATAAAGCAATAAAATCTATTTTATCTTCAGCTGAACAGATTTTTCCTAACTTAAGAAGCTTACCTTTAAATACTTCAACTTCTTCATAATGGTCTTCTTTCACTTGAATGTTGACTTTACTCTTCTTATGCTGGTCATCAATGTTGAAAATAGACTCCAAGGTAACCAAACCCTTGGGTAGCTTGTTGGTCCTCAACTGTATGACTTGATCATCATACTATTGTTTAATCTTCTCTTGATTCACTATAGAAAACTAATCATCTTGGAGCAAAAAAGATAAAATCTATTCATCACTATTAAAAATCTGCCAGTTGATGTTGTTATCAGGAATTGATGGTTTGACTACAACTTTGACATACTGTTGTATTTTCTCTTTTTTGATATCATTTGGGATACCAAACTATGCTCTAATTGCTGCAAGTCTGTCAACATGTTTATTTTGATTTCTTGGAATAGAAATCAAGTTGAAGGCATCAAATTCTCCTATTATATTCCACACTCTATTTTTGTAGGACTTGAATGCATCATTCTTAGCAACATTAAGGCCTCTAACTTGATTGATGATTAGTTCACCATCTCCATAAAATTTCAGGTTGTTTATTCCTCTTTTTCTTTCCCATTCAAGACCTTGAATAAGACTCTCATACTCAACAGTGTTATTAGAGCACACAAAAGGAAAATGGAAGGCTAAAAATTACTTGTCACCTTGTGGAGAAAATAGCATTGCACCTCCACCAACTCCATTTTTACTTCTGGAACCATCAAAAAACATCTCCCAAAGATTGTTTTGTTGTTCTAACAAGTGATCTGCACTTTTTTCAAGGTTTGGAACCTCTACATTAGGTTCATGAAGCACGTAATTACCCATACCAACATCTTGAATAAGATCTCTAGGACTATCCAACACATTTTTTGCTGCCCATTCATGCAACGACACATCAGGAACACTTTTTGCTTGCAACTCTTGAGCAACAACAAGCTCACTGTTAGTAAAAACAACACAATTTGTGTCTATAGTAGTAGGAACAACATTAATTATACTTGGGTTATATGGATCAATGTGATCCTTGGCCAACTTTTCAGATTTAATGGTAAGATTGGTTCCATATCTTGTTCTAAACAACATATGTGACCAATCAGCTAAAACATATCCTCCTATATTGGCTATAAAGTCTCTTGAGAGACACAAAGCAAAGAAAAGTGGGAGATCTATGACACATATGTCTTGGAGAACTGAAAATTTTGGACAAGCATGAAGTGTAAAGCTTAATCCCTATATAACACCTAAAGTATTGACTGAGGTTCCATCCAATTGAATCACTCCTTTCTCTAAAGGTTGATATTTTAATCCAAGTTTATTTGCTACTTGCTTAGGCATTATGAAGATACTAGCCCCACTATCCACTATAAAGTTGTGCACTAATTTGTCACCAATAATTACAGACAAATAAAATAGAGGTCATTTAATGTCCTTACCTATTTCCTTGTTTGGTTGTTGGTTGTCTTGAGGGGTATTAGTAAACACAACCCTATCTTGACCTACTCATGGTTCTTAAGACACTTTTAGATTAGACATAGTAGACTGCAATATATCCTTTTGACCTAGATAGATAGAGAATCCCACATAGACATAGACACACTCATTTTTTTCATGTTTTCAATAATATTATAAGGCACAAATGGATTTACTTTTTGATGTACCTTTACACCAACATGATCAGCTTGCATGTGTGGCTACTCTCTAGAAACTCCTTGTGAATTCCTCTATAGAATGCGAGGTATTTGTGATGTGGATGGTTCTGCAGCTGCTATTTTTCCTTTATCAACTACTTGTTGATGTTCAAAGGCTCTTTTCTTTGCTCTGGTATTTTCTACAATTGGAGAATCATCTACATTGACTCCACAAAATTCTTCTCCTTGCCAGTTCAGTTGAGTCGTGTCATTTGTAAGTTGCTCCTGCTATTTTGAAGCTACATCATTAGGTAGATTTTGTTGTGAGCTTGTAGTACTTTGCACCATTAATGTCTGGTTTATCACTCCATTAGAGCATGTGGCCTAATTATGTGGCTGGTTGCACAGATAACACCACTCATAATCAGTGGGAAGGTTATTCTGAATAGAAACATAGTCCCTAGTTGCACTAATAGGTGTTGGATTATATGCCTGAAAAGGCCTTGTAGCAATATTTTGTCTTTGACCCTAGTAACTACCTTGGTACTGATGCTTATTACCTTGAAACTATTGTTGTTGACATTGAAAAGGCTAATTTGCAGGTTTGTTATATGACTGTTCCTTCTCTAAGTTCACCAGTTTGTTCCCAAAAGTCTACAAAATGTTCTCAATCTTTTGCTGACTCTTTAATTTCCTGCAACTCTTGAGATTGAACTAGGATTGTAGATTCTTGTTTACTAACGGCTGGTAATGTTGGTATAGCAGGAAATGGTGCAAAAGGTGGTATCTGGAGAGGCATATTAGGTTGTACTTCTAGAAAGATAGGCATTGGTGGCCTGGGAGTAATATTTCCTACTTGAATCAAACAATTTTTTGCTCTAATTGTTGTCTCATAAGCATCTGGTAAGGACACTGCTCCCATAGACTGTGTCATAACAGCTATATCACTGTTAAGAGCCTTCAGAAAGTATAAAAATGCATATTCAGGAGGTGGCCTCACTGTTGAAGGGATTCTATCCCAATTCCTTTGGAATATGAAATTGAAATCATTCATTTTCTCTTGAGGAGCTCTCTTTATTGTAGTCACCTACTCCAATAAGGATAAATTGTAAGATATATCTTGAAATTGTTTGTGAAATTTATCTCCTAACTCATCCCATGTTGCAATGGTACCAACTCCTAAACTTCTAAACCACTACAAAGCTCTTACTTTGAAGGATTCAACAAGTAGCCTTATAGCTATGTCTTCTTGATTAATGTGATGAACACCACGCAAAGAAGCAACACCCCTTACGTGCTCAATGGGATTTGTTTGATATTCCCCAATGAAGATTGGTAAGCTCTTTAAAGTTGCAACTGGTATGTCATTGTGTTGTGCAATATTTAATGGATTTCCTCCATTAAATGGCACAAAAATTTGGTTTCTAGCAGCCATTAGAGGTGGCTGAGATGGATTTATTTAAGTCCGAACAACTATAAATGAGGTAATAGAACCTAAAAATATAGGAATAGCACTTGAAAAAGTAGCAAATGTGATATTTTTTGGACTGCTGGAAGATGACCTTACTACTCTAAAGCTTGGAGATGCAGAATTATTACTACTATCCCTTTTTGATGGTTTACCTCTTCTCCTTGGTGATGAGAAGAAAAACTCCTGCCTAACACCAAGTGGTGTTAACTGACCTCTTTTTGATGGAGGAGTTCTTGTTTCTATCTTGCCTTGTCTTCTGGGTGGTGCTAGCCGTAGATACTCAAAATGTTTACAACTCCTGGTTTGTATTGTTTTCATGTGTTGTAACAATACTGATTTTACTGCTCTTTTAGCTCAACAGAGTCACCAAATGTGCTGTAATAACCTCTAAAAGTTCTAAAAATCACTGGTTGCACATCAAACTAGTGAAAACCATTGAGGGACGGGTCCCACCAGGCATTCCAAAACTGTTATCTCCTAGAAATTCACCCTATGCAAAGTTATGAAACTAAACTTTCTTGAGAAACATGGGATCATTTCAAGCCTTTGGGTCACCAAAAGTTGAAATGAACATCCGGATAAGGCTAGTTCCTAGTTGGTTATCATTGTAAAACTACTAATTTTGAAAGGATAGGGGGAAAAAAGATAACTTAGAAATGTAAAACCTAAGACTGGAAGCAAACTATGAATTGATACACCCAACTTAAAATGGGACAATGAAAATTAGAACTTTACACTTAGCTCAATCTGGAAAAAATTAGATTTGCACTTGTTATAGTAAGCTTTTGCATACTTATTTCACTGAAGTGTCTGAATGGAATAACTAACAAAAGGAAGACCATCTTCACAACTAAAAGGTATTCACACCTTCTTGAGACAATTAGCAACTTGCATTAGATTACAATTTGCATAAAAGGTGTAACTTATGAGACAAGGTTAGAAGGAAAAACAAGAATATTTCACTAATAACCTAATCAATCATCTTAACAAACATAAATCTACAAGAAAAATTAGACAAGAATTTCATTCCCAGAAATAAACAAGGCATTTACTTTATTCCATGTCCAAAGAGTTACAAAAATTTTCCAGTTTCAGAAAGGACTATAAAAACCACTAACTCTTGAAAAGAAAAAATGAGAACTACTCCATAATGAGTTACAAATGATAATATATCCAACTCTCCTCAAAAGCCACCAAAAGAGGAATTGAAAACTGATTTGGGTCGGATGGCTTCAAAAAGCCAAAAATATAGCAATTGTATTTTCTTCAAATGAGCTTCAAAGAGTTGAAATGGTCAATTTTGACCAAGTCAAACATGGTGAGTCTTCAAAACACCCTTTGAAAGCTCCAATTTTGTCTCCAAACCAAATAAATGCTCCTCTTCTCCTCCAAGTGTTTATAAACTAAATCCAACCTTCCTATATGCTCTCAACAAGGTGATGAATCACCCCTAAATTTCTTCATTATGTTGGCAAAAAAAAAACTCATCTCTCCAACCACTTCCATGATTCTTGGGATGTCACAAATAAAAGCATATCTTCAATTCCACCCTCTTTGCATGTGTTGCTCTTATATCTTAATTTTTCATTTAAGAACATCAATACTTTAGGTGATTTATAAATATCACTAAAGTAAGTGTTTCACATTTAAAAGAAAGAAAAACTAGGAAAGATCTATGACGTGGCCACAAGAAGTCAAAGTAATGACTTACAAAGTCACAAAAATTAGTAAAATGGTACATACAAAGGAAAGAACACTTAGAAGATTATAAAATTTCTAATACATTGAGTAATAAGGCATAAAAGGCCAAGACTTATGTTGATATTTCATTTTTTCATAAAGTGAAGGAAAAAATGCCTATCATTAATCGACTTCCACTTGACTCAGGGTATTAACCCTAAAATCAAAAGAATGAAACTTTTATTTCATTTGTATGAAGCTTCTTGAAGAAGCCTGGCTACTACCACTATGAGGGTTTTTTGAGCAACTCCACAGAATTCTGCAGCGGTAGAGAGACACCAACCTGTGTTTTCTTGTTGATTTTCTCAGGAAATCTCGTGGTAAGTATTTTGTATTCCATATTTTAAAAAAACTCTATTTTAAAAGCTACAATGAGCTTTTAGGCTATGACCTTTGTTGTTTTCTATTGATTTCATTTCACTTACTATGCTTCTCTTTTACCTATTCGTGCCATAAACATGAGATTCTCTCTTGAATTTTATTTTGTATATCAATATATTTATGGTTGTTTTGGTTTTTGAATTTATTGTAAAAACTCATGCATACCTTGTATGATTTCAACTTTCTTGTTAAATCATTATTGCATTAGTTTTCTGCACAAAAATGTAAATATCTCATTATAATACTTTGTTTCCTATGAATAAAGCTTAAAAACAAGATTTTGAGAGTGTAGAAAATAAGGGAATTTTGTAGCTTGTAGATTCTTGAAGTTATTTTGTGCATTTTGTGTGTTTCTCCTTAAAATATAAAGGCCAACTAGCTCAATGGCTATGGTCCTAAGTTTTTTTCTATTCTTTCTAGGCTGCGGCCTTCACATTTTTGCTTGAAACCCTCCAAGGGTTTATGCTATTTCTTCACATGAAATTTTATTTTTTTGGTACCCCTAACTTAAGGTTTTTGTACTCTATTTTACACAACTTGCAAATAATGAGTTCTCACTGTAAGCTTAAAATTTCACGCAAATTCTCATGTATTAATATACTACATTAGGTACCTCAGGAATTGTATCTTCAATTTACTTCTGACTTTGTAGTTCATATATCTTTTGGATTTCATATTTTATGGAAATTCAAATTTCAATATTTCCACCATTGTTTTGAGCTTGAAACCTTCATATATATAAAAAATCCATTAATCTTCAAAATTCTGAAAAAGGTTTGCATTTGCTTTAGAAAATTCTATATTCTGAAACTCCAAATTCTATTTGTGAACGCTATTTGCATATGATTCTGGGACTATGGTCATCTTAGGAACATAATTCATTTTCTATTCTTGATCTTAATCCAAAAAACATTTCTGATTGTATAGGAGAGAGCCAATGTATACGTGACTCATGTTATTTTTTTTTAAGAATACCAGTGACTCATCCTTATTACCTTAATTGCATTATTGTGATTTTTTTCTTCTAAGAGAACATTTTTTGATTTAAATGCAGATAATCAAACATATTTTGTACCCTATACTTTGAAGACATTGTTGGAGATTTCTTTCATGGATGTGATACTTCTTTATAATCTTTTCACTATCAGCTATTCACTTAGAACTATCAATTGTTGTATTTTGAACTCACAGTCTTCTTATCATGGTTAAAGGACTGTCCTTACAAACCTTTAATACTCTCTCAGATATTAAATGGTTGGGTGAGGAAGATGATGCACATTTGTTCTTTGTTATAGTGATGACAATAACTCAACATCGTGTGCATGTTTTTTCATAAATTTACCTTCTCACTGCAAGATGTCTTTTAGAGGACTATACCTTTGAATGATTAGGATGACTTTAAGATTCCTAAACTATTTTAATAAGCAAAGGCTTATTATTAATAACAAAGATGTTGTCATTCTATGGTTGATGAATACCACTGTTTAATTTCATGACACTGCAAGATCTTTTGCATTATGATGATGAAGTAATCATGATTGTTATCAACTATTTTGCAATGTAATTCCATATGCACTTAGAATATTCATAATATACTATGCATAGATTAAGATTATGCAATAATTACTATGAGTTGGGCTCAACGCTTGTGGTAGCCACATTTCCATCACTCATTTGATCTAAACAAAATAAGGACATGATTACACCTGTAGCTGCACATGAAGCAAACAAGCTAGAAAAACATGTATACTTTAAGTATATCTAATGATTTCACTACTTTATCTGGTACATTTAGGATATGGATGTTTTTTTAACGTAGATTAAGATCAATTTATGTATGAGTAGGTAAATGATCATGTATGGTGTGTAACCTTTCATTGCTTAGAGAATTTCTCTAATTCATTGCTTTGACTAATGCAGGAAACATGGGTATCAAGGAGCGTGGAAGATCAAGACCACTCAGACAATAGCTAGACAAGAAGACACGATAAAACCAGTCATTCTCAGGCAATGACTGGTTACCCTCCCTACATGCAATTTTTTTTTCTTCATTTACTTATTCATGTATATGTTTATTTTGATTTGCATTGAATAAGCATAAGTTAAACTCATGGCTTGTGTGAGTCAAATGAATATTTCTATTCAATAAAATAACTTTTATATAAGAGATTTGTAAAATCCTTCTTATGTTATATGCATGTGTATAAATGTGATGATCTATAGTTGTAATTTTTTGTGGGTTTTTTCATTTATACATCTGAATGTAATGTAGGAGGGATAATAAAATAAATACCTCATTTTTTCAGATTAAAATCCATAAGCTCAACCTAGTTTGATCTATAAATGAAAAATGGGTAACATGTGGTATGTAATAAATTTGATGACGATGCTTTGATTCTTTCCCTTGATAATGTTGATGATTCTTGGGTGTTAGATTTAGGGGTTTCATTTCATGCTACCCCCCATAGAAGTTGTTTTCTTGACTATGTCCAAGGGGATTTTGTGCTAGTTAATTTGGAAAGGGAAGAATCAAGATCAAGTTTTAGAATGGGAATCATTGGCTACTACATGAGGTAAGGCACATTCCAAGGCTAGGATGAAATTTAATTTATACAGGGAAACTAGATGATGAAGGTTGTGTTGTTACATTTAGTGATAAAATTTGAAACGTTACAAAAGGTGCCTTAGTGGTAGAAAAAGGTGTGAAATTAGGCACCTTATATCTTTGTAGAGGTCATACTATGCCTTCTACTTTAATTTTTATAGAGAAAAGTCAATGTTCAAGAACATATGTTGTAGTTTAGTAGATAGAAGATCAAATAGTGGGTGGGTTCCAAAACATCACTATGGCACAATAAACATGGGCACATGAGTGAAAAAGGTATGAAATTACTTCATTCAAAGAAATTTTTACTAGGTTTAAAATGTGTTAATATGGATTTTTGTGAATGTTGTGTGTATGAAAAACAAAAGAGAGTTAGTTTTCTCAAGGATGGGAAGCAAAAGAAAAATGAGAAATTGGAGTTTGTGCATATAGATGTATGGAGACCAACTCAGGTATATTCTCTTGGTAGCTCTCAGTATTATGTTGCATTCATTGATGATGCAACTTTGAAGGTATGGATTTATTTCCTTAGGTAGACATCTTAACGTATTTGAGAATTTTAAAAAATGGAGAAGCTTCATTGAGAATGAGATAGGTAAAAGATTAAAATGTCTCAGATCTGATAATGGTAATTATTACAACAAATAATATGAATATTATTGTTCCTCTAATGGTATTCATAGAAGAAAATAGTTCCAAGGACTCTACAGGAAAATGGAGTGGCTAAACACATGAATATGACAATAATGGAGCATGCAAGGAGTATGAGGTTGCATGTTATGCTTCCCTTAAACATGTGGGTAGAGGCTGCAAACACAGTTACATTTATTTAATTATAGAGTTCCTTCTACTCCTTTGGGTTGTGGTATTCCAAAGGAAGCATGGATAGATAAGAAGGTGAATTATTCTTTTCTCCTGACCTTTTGTTGTAAAGAATTTGCACATGTAGATACTAAAAATATAACCAAGTAGGAAACTAAATTAAATAAATGTATATTTTTTGGATGTGTCATTGATGAATATGGTTATAGGCTTTGGGATTTTGAAAATCAGAAAATTGTGAGAAGCAAGGATGTCATATTGAATGAGAAAGTGGTGTACAAAGATCATTTGCAACAACATGAGAATAAATAAAATAATTATACAATGTTGGATGATACTCCAAACAACGATGTTCCAATGGTTCCTCCTTCTCCGCAACAACAACAACAAATACCAGAAAATCTAGTAAATGTTAAATGATTTTCAAGGATAAGTAGACCTCCACAAAAATGTTCTCCCTCTTTTTATTCTATTTTCTTAATTGATGTTGGTGAACCAAAATGTTATGATGAAGCTATGCAAGTGGATACCAAGGCTTAGTGGGAGCATGGAATGGAAGAATAAATGGACTCCTTGCTAAAAAAATAGACTTGGGAATTATGCAAGTTGCTTGAAGGTAAAAAGACCTTATCAAACAAATAGGTTTATAGGCTGAAAGAGGAGGATGTAGGTAAGAAAATATTTAAAGCCAAGTTAGTTGTAAAGGGTTTTGCACAGGAAAAGGGTATTGATTTTAATGAAATTTTATTTTCGGTTGTTAAAATGACCTCTATACGAACCGTTTTAAGTATTATGACTACTAAGATTTGCATTTGAAATAGCTAGATATTAAAACAACCTTTCTGCATGGTGAATTGGAAGAGGAAATATATATGGACAACCATAAGGATTTGAGGTCAAAGGTCAGAGAAATTTATGTGCAAATTGAAGAAAAGTTTATATGGATTGAAGCAAGAACCTCAACAATTGTATATTAAATTTGATAGCTTTATGGTTGTGCATGGCTACAGTTAGTGTAATTAAGACCATTATGTTTATTTTTAGAGGTTAGATGATGATAGCTACGTTATTTTATGTTTATATGTTGATGATATACTTGTAGTAGGGTCTAACATGGTTCACATTAAGGAGTTAAGGCATCAGTTAGAAATTTATTTTTCTATGAAGCATTTTGGGGTAGAGAAACAAATCCTTAGTATGAAGATTACAAGAGATAGGAAAAACATAAAATTGTTCTTATCTCAAGCTAATTATATTGATAAGGTGTTGCATAGATTTCATATGGAGAATTCCAAAGTTGTCTACATACCTTTTCCTAGTCATGTTAAATTGACAAAGGATATGTGTCGAAAGACACAAGAGGAGGATGATAAAATGTCCAAGGTACTATATGCTTCAGTTGTAGGTAGTTTAAATTTATGTCATGGTATTTACAAGACTGGATATTGCACATGCTACATAGGAGTTGTTAGTAGGTATATGAGTCATCCAGGAGTTGAGCATTGGAATGCAATAAAATGGATTCTCAACTATTTGAGAGGTACATCCAATAAATTTTTATGTTTTGGGGGCTCTAATACTGATTTAAAAGTCTATGCTGACTCAAATTTAGCAAGAGATATAGATACCAAGTGGAGTACCATAGGTTATGTATTTATAGTTGGTGGGACAACAATGAGTTAGATTTCTCAGTTGCAAAAGGTGGTTGCTTTATCCACCACAGAGGCAAAGTATGTTGCTACAATAGAGGAAACAAAGGAGATGATATGGCTACAAATTTTCATGGAAGAGTTGGGAAAACAATAGGCTAAAAATCACTTGTTTACAGACAACCAAAGTGTCATACATCTTACAATGAATTCTACCTTGGACTTTAAAACCAAACACATATAATTGAGATATCATTTTATTTGGTCATTGTTGGTGGATGGATGGGTAAAGATAGAAAAGATACATACAGAAGCCAATCCACTATATATGTTTACAAAGGCAGTGATAAAAAAGAAGTTGAGCTCCTCTCCAACTTCGATTGGTCTTCATGGTTAAAAGTATAATAGAGCAGCAGGGTCCAAGGTAGTTATTTCCAGTGAGAGTTGTAAGTGCAGTGGTGTCATCTAAGATTAGTCTCTAAGTGGGAGATTGTTTGGTGTGGACCTTGATTATTCTTCAAGTGGGATATTGTTGGTATGTGGCGACTAATCATGCTATATGATAATACCTTAATTTTAGAAGCTTCTAAAAGGCTTGCAATAAGTGGTTGGGATGGGAGTTGTAGTAAGGGCATTACTCGTGAGATTGTAATATATTTTTCACTAGACAATAAAATCATTCGATGGTTGTGGTTTTGTAGATGTAGCCAATATTAGGTGAACCACATTAAAATCTCTATGTTGTCTTGTTACTGCTATATTTTTTCGGTGTGTTTTTATTTCTCTATTTTATTGATCAAATCTGCATTTAACTGTTAGATATCTACCTCCTAACCCAAACATCTATCTTGTGTAAAGCCCCCACCTCTACCCTGGAACTCTTTCATGTCAAAATCATTTAGGATTTTATTGAGAAAACACTTGCAATAGAGTTTCCTCAAAAAATAATCCTGTACCTCATCGTTTTTGCATGGAGGATGGTGAAAATCCATCCACCACTTTTCCCAAAGATGGTTATTTATCCCTTGGTGGTTGCACCAATGGATAGGGAACCTATTGCATGTAGGATTTAAGGGTTGATTTGTTGTAGGGTTCATGAGTAGTGCACACAAGTCAAATTTTGTAATTTTTTCATCTTTAACATATTTATATGATAATTTGTTAGCATAAAGTTGTCTAAGCTCTTGTCTCCTCTCAGACCAACTAGCTATATTTACTTGCTAACTGAATCTACATGAGATATTATGGATTAAAGTGATTGAGCAAGCATAGTTTTATGCAATATTGCACCTATGGGATCTCTCAATCTTGAAATTAACTCCTCAATTTATTTTTTTCTTATTTTCAATTCACCCCATTAAATTGTATTTAGTTCCTAGAGCATGATGAGGAATTTTTAGATGGTTTTGTTGAGGTTTTTGTTCAATAGGGATATGAGCATGAAGTGTATTAGGATTTTTAGGATGAATTTGAGGAGGAATTTTTTGGGAAAATGTGTCTCAACCTTGCAATTATATATGGTTTATTATTTATAGGATGTATATATATTTATATATATTTCCTAGTTACATTGATAGGTGTATATAATAGTAGCAAAGAGAAAAATGTGAGTGTTAAATTTTTCAAGAAACTTCTAAAATAATGGCTGACATACTTTAAATAATGATGTATTATAAATCTGGACCATTTGTTATTAGGTTTTAAATCTAATGTTAGATATTTTGTTGTATTTTCTTTCCCTAGAATGTAACCCTATTTTAAGAGAGCACTGTATTATGACTGTGGTAGAGAGTGATGCATTTTGAGAGTCTAATAGTGGTTGTGTTGTCTCTAGATCTCTGAATGGTGACACTCTTGTGAGAATATTTCTCTACAAGTATATTATAATCTTTGTGATTGTTGAATAATATACTGGGTGGCTTTTGGAGTGTGGGGTTTTTCTCCACGTAAATCATTGTGTCATGATATGCATGATATTTGTGTTTATTTTTGTTTAAGTTTATGTAAGTGTTAAAGATCTATATTTTTTTTGCATTATTCTCCTCTCAAGATTAGTGTAGGAAGTTGTTACACTACCTTAGCTTCCTTACAAGTGGTAATAGAGCTTTATCACCTTTGGTTTCAGTTGTGGGTTGTTGGGTTTTTTGAACTAATCTAGATTTGAGTGGGAGCTTGTGTAGAAGAAAATTTATGATCTTGTTGCAATAATTTTTAGATGACAAGTTCATCAAGGAGAATAGAGGTGGGAAAACTTTCTAGAAATAATTTTGAGATTTGGAAGTTGAAGATGGAGGATCTATTGATAAATCCATATTTTTTGGATGTTGTTGATTAGAATGTTTCAAGGCTTGAAGATCCTACTCAAGCTACTCAATATGATGTTATGAATCATATATCCAAGGGTCTAATTAGATTATTCTTCACATACTATGTTTTAATTAATGTCCATGAAGAGACCTCTACACAAAAACTATGGAATAATCTTGGTGAGATGTATCATCCCAAATATTTAGGGAACAAGTTTTTCTTGAGGAGGAAGTTGTATTCCTTGAGAATGGAAGAGGGAGAATGAATCGCAGACCACCTAGAAGCATTCAATATGTTGGTGGATCAAATGGCATCAATTGGTGTCAAAATGGATGAGGAGGAGACAAGTCAAATCCTACTTTATTCTTTCCCTGATTCATGGTATTATCTTGTTATGGATATTGGGAGCACTTATGTTATTTTCAAGACTGAAGATGTGGTGGATTCTTTACTTTCTAAAAAGATGAGAAGGAAGGTATCCATCAATACCAAGGAGGCCCTAAATTTCCATGGAAGACCTACAGAAAAAGGAAAGAAGAATGAGAAGCATGACAAATCTAAGTCTAGAGGGAGATTTAAATCTCCTTGAAAGTCCAAAGTTATTTGTTGGAACTAGGGTAAACCTAGACATGTTTGTAAGGAATGTAAAGAAGGAAAGAAGAAGAAAAAGAAGAAACTTGATTCTTATTGTAAGCATGAGAAGGAAGATTGTAACACATTCATTGCAACTTTGGCAACCCATGTAGGTAATGATGCATGGTTAATTGACTCAGGTGCATCTTTCCATATGACCTTTAATAGAGATTGGTTTTCTGAATATGAAGAATATGACAGATGTAAGGTGTACTTGGGTGATGATTCTCATTTAGACATTGTTGGTTGTGGTAAATTTAAAATCAGATTTCCTGATGGTAGAAGAAAAGGATTAATGGTGTGTTGCATATCCCTAGATTAGCATGAAATTTGTTATCTGTGAGAAAACTAATAGATGTGGGTGTGTAGGTAGTATTTTTTGATGCAAGATGCAAGATGGTCTAGTGAATTCTAGAGGTGTCAGATATGGCACATTATATAAGTTGGATGCATGCACTATTGAGTTCAATAGTATTGTGAAAAGAAATTTTGTGGAAGTGAGGGTTTCACCTTCAGCATATGGTCATGGCTTTTAGGTACCCAAGGGTGCTCTTTCTTTTGAAAAAAAGTTACCTATATAGAAAACTATGTTATGGAACTAGAGACTTGGCCATATTGGAGAAAAGGGTTGAAGGACCTTGAAAAATAAAAACCTTGTTGAAGGTTTGTCTAATTCTAATCTTGAATTTGATTTTTGTGAGCATTGCATTTATGGAAAAAAAAACCACAATCAATTTTACTCGAGTTATCATTAATATTGTGGTGTATTGGATCTTACTCATTCTAATGTGTTTGGCTAGGTTTAGATGTTCCTTTAATTGGTGAATCCACATATAATGTTTCATTTATTGATGATTATAGTAGGACATGGGTATATTTTCTAGAGAGTAAATATAAAGTTTTCAGTTGATTTAAAGAATTTAAAGAAATGATTGAGTTGTAGTATGGAAATAAAATAAAATGTTTAAGGATTGATAATGGTGGTGATTTTTTCTCTAATGATTTTGAGAAATTATATAAAGATTGTGGTATTCATAGATAGAATACAAATTTGTATTCTCCACAATAGAATGGAGTTGCAGAAAGAATGAATAGGTCACTAATGGAGAAGGCTAGGAGAATGTTGAGTGGTTTTTTACTAGAACAAAAGTTTTGGGCTGAAGGTATTGCCATTTCCTATTACCTGATTAATAGGTCTCCTATATCAGCTCTTGTTGATAAGATTCCTATAGACGCATGGTTGGGTTGCATGCATTCATTAAGACATCTTAGAGCTTTTGGTTACAAGGAATATGAACATGTGCCAAATGAGAAGCAAACAAAGTTGGAGAA
Organism: Sequoia sempervirens; assembly: GCA_007258455.2. NCBI lineage: Eukaryota > Viridiplantae > Streptophyta > Pinopsida > Cupressales > Cupressaceae > Sequoia > Sequoia sempervirens. Next base: position 455,771,390 of record VDFB02000015.1, on the reverse strand, counting down.
AAAGGTTGTGAAATGTATCTTCATTGGATATAGTTAGGCTATGAAAGGATACAAGCTTTGGGATCCTATTGCACAAAGTGTAATACATAGTAGAAGTGCTATTTTTAGAGAAACTAAGCCTTCTTATATTACATTCTAGCCAAAACAAAGCAAACAAGAAGATCTAATTGCATTTCCTTCTACACTTGATAAAGTTGAATCGAGGCCCAGGGATAGATAAGAAGTTGAGGAGAGCTCATCTAGCTTTGGATCTTCAAAAGAGGAGGAAGAGCCTCCAAATCAACTTGTTCATAGGTTCATAAGACATAGATAACCACCTAAAAGGTATTCACCTGATGACTGGAGATCTATTATTTCTTTGAATACTAACATGGATGAGCCTAGATTTGTAGAAGAGACACTAGGTATGAATGATGCAGAATCTTGGAAGATTGTTATGGATGAAGAAATGGAATCTTTGAAAAAAATGATAGATGGGATCTTGTACCATTTTTTGAAGGATGAAAACCTATTGGTTGCAAATGGGTGTTCAAGAAAAATATTGTTTCAGATGGAGGTATTGAGAAGTATAAAGAAATGTTGGTTGCGAAAGGTTGCTCTCAAGTTGAGGGTGTTGATTATGGTGAAACATTTTCTCCTGTTGCAAAAATGGTATCCATTAGATTTTTTCTTTCTATTGTTGATGCTTATGATTTAGAGGTTGAGAAAATGGATGTGAAAGTTTCTTTCCTTCATGCTGATTTCAAGGAGGATATTTATATGAAACAACCATAGCACTACATAGTGAAAGGTAAAAGTAAGTTGGTTTTCAAATTGAAGAAATATTTGTATGACCTAAAACAAAGTCCTAGGCTATGGTACCAAAAATTTGGTACATATGTGTTTAGTTTGAGATTTGAGCATTCTAAATCAGATCATTGTGTTTATTATAAAATTGATGGTTATCATTTCTTGTTTATTGCATTATATGTTGATGATATGTTATTTATTGGTAGAGGGAAAGGTATGATTTTAGAACTAAAATCTCAACTTGCTACTAAATTTGAAATGAAATATCTTGGTGCAGATAAAAAAAATCTTGGGATGGAAATTAAAAGAGATAGACTGAACAAAAAGCTATGGCTTGGCCAAAGTAAGTATGTCAACTCAATTTTATAGAGGTTTGATATGCAAGATTGTATGTAGACCATTGTGTGTTCCTGTTTTAATTGGAACAAAGTTGTCTACTTGAGATTGTCTCACATCTCCATCAGAGATGGAAGATATGAGAAGAGTGCCTTACTAGAGTGTAGTTGGAAGTTTGATGTATGCTATGGTTTTTACTAGACCAGACATTTCCCAAGCAATGAGAGTTATCTCTAGATATATGTCTAATCCTAGTAGAGTTCATTGGGATGTAGTTAAAATAGTCCTTAGATATTTGCATGGTACCTTAGATTGTTCCTTATTTTATCATAATAATATGACTAAAGATGATATTTCCCTTGATATTCATGGTTATGTGGATTTAGACTGGGCAGGTGATGTTGATAGCAAAAAACCCACTAGTGCTTATGTGTTTACTTTATTTGGTTGTGAAATTGGTTGGATTAGTAAGCAACAAGCTATGGTTGCTTTTTCACTACTAAATTATAGTATATGGTAGCTACTCATGCTTGTAAAGAAGCTATTTGGATTAAGATACGATGTTCATATATTAGAATAAAACAAGGTGCAGTGGAAATTTATTATGATAGTCAGATTGTGATATGTCTAGCTGATAACCCAACATTTCATGCTAGGACCAAGCACATTGATGTACAATATCATTTCGTTAGAAATATGGTCGAAGATGGTAGGGTGAAGCTTGTTAAGATAGAGATTTTGATGAATGTTTTTTATTCTTTAACTAAGCTTGTGAGCATAGAGAACTTCAGAAGGTGTTTAGAGACTATGGGCCTTTCGGCCCCTAGCAATTAAAGAGACGATGTTTACACCCTCATGTTTCTCTTGAAAAGTGTTCAAAAAGTGGGAGATTAGTTGGGAAAATGTGTCTCAACCTTGCAATTGTATATGTTTTATTGTTGATAGGATGTATATATATATATATATTTCCTAGTTACACTAATAGGTGTATACAATGGCAGCAAAGAGAAAAATGTGAGTGTGTTAACTATTTCAGGAAACTTCTAAAATGACTGGCATACATTAAATAATGATGTATTGTAAATCTTGACTATTTTTATTAGTCTTTAATTCTAATGGAAGATATTTTGTTGGTCTGTCTTTCCCTAGAATGTAACCCTATTTTATGAGGGCATTGTATTACAATTATGGTAGAGAGTTCTGTATTCTAAGATTCAGATAGTGATCATGTTGTCTTTAGATCTCTGAGCGGTGATACTCCTGTGAGAAGCTTTCTCTCAAGTATATTGTAATATTTATAATTGCTGAATAATATATTAGGTGGCTTTTAGAGTGTGGGGTTTTTCTCTCGAAAGGGTTTTCCCCACATAAATCACTGTGTCGTTGCATGCATGATATTTGTGTTTATTTAATTTTAAGTTTCTATAAATGTTAAAGATTTATAAAAATATTTCATTATTCTCCTCTTAAGATTAGTGTAGGAAGTTGTTTTGCACCTTAGCTTCCTTGAAAATTCCTAGTGCATTGTCAATTCTTGAAAATTAAATAAATCTACATCAAAAAACATATTAAAAAAACATATTTAATACCAAATTCACACAAAAAAACAACAATAAATTACTCATTTGACCTCCTCGATGTTGTGGTGACATTTTGATGAAGATTTGATGAAGAAAATGATAGTTTTAACCTTCTTAGAGTGCGAGTGTGTTATCCAAGGTTTGCAATCCATGAAGGAGGTTTTTAGTAGATGAGAGGAAATAATGAAATGAGGTTTTTCTTTTCTTTTGTTGTTTAAATTACCCAAAACCTTAGCACATTATAACACACTCACAATATTGGATTTTAGTGACCAAGCTTGAGGCTGGGTCACTCCAAGCTTTAATATGAGCACGTTATAACATGAGTGCATTATAACATGCTCACATTTTGGACTTTTCCAAAATTTAAAGTGGGGTGTCCACATTTTTTCCCTATCTTTATGCACCTGCCCTGATCAAGTATATAATTTAATAGTTGGTTTTCAATCAAATGAATTGAGAATGAAGAGATCGAGAGAGATAAAAAATGCTATTTTTGAATGATAACGTGTTGATGCAATATTGTTTCTTTGAGTTTTCAATTTTTTCTGATATATAACTTAACATTAGAATTATAATGTATATTAGGTAAATTAAAAGGTGACAACTGTTGACACTGATATCACTCATAGTAATCAGTTTGAATAAAATCTCCACAAACAAGACTAGGAAGAGCATATCCTTCTTGAAAGATATGGAATAAAGACAACCTAAGGGGGAATTTTGCATTATAGAATGAAGATTGGCTTCTGTTCAATAACAAGTCTCTGATAACTAGGTCATGGTTGCACTAGGGTCACTATCAGGTAATGATGTGATATTATTGTTAATTTCAAAGGGACTATGGTTATTTCTAACTTTTCTAGGAATTATCAACATTTCACATAGAATTTCACTTCATTCATCGAATAACATCATGAACTCAAAATATTACACATAATACTTGATGAACATCACAAATTATTTGCTATCACTTAAGTAGATTTAGCATTAAGCATTCAACAACTTCATGGAAAATAAAATATTTTCAACAAAATCCTTTCCATTCATTTAAATTTTTTGCAACATTTTCAAAATTTAAACATCTATTCTAAAACAAAGAATAAAAATATTGAAAACTAAAAGTTTTTCCTGATTATTCTCCATGGATTCGCCAAATAATTAATCAAAATAGAGAAAACCACTTTATATTTCACCAGATTGCTTCACAACTACATATAAAATAGTGCAAGCCTTTAAAGAGAGGCTTTCATTTATGGACACTGACTAGGTTTTGTATGCACACTTAAATGGTGAAGCATACAGTTTTGGTTGACATAACGTACAAAGCCAACTACAAAAGATTTTGAGCTAGGTAGCTATCCATAAAGCTCTGATATCAATTAATGTCTATGTGCATACACATTTTTATGCTAGAATGGTTCAGGAAACAAGAAAAAAGAACAAAACTTAACAAAATTTTATGCTCCTCTAGCATCCACAAATTTGGAACTTAAAATAAAAATGAAGGAGGAGATGGCCTTTTATAGCAACAAGGCCCTAGTATTTCAAATTAAAAGTCCATGTAGACAATCATAAACAACAAATTAAAATGTGGCATGTGGCCTCTACCAACTATCATCAAGAACATTCTAGAATAAGTCAAGGATTCGACTTCATCCACAACAACAATTTTCTTCATACTTCAACACAAAAAAATTGCATTAACTGGGGATACTAGATTCCATCCAAAGCATCGGGATGAGGAACATCTACCGAGACCGGGATCAACCTAAAAATTCCAACTGAAATAAACTTCATCATATTTCCAATATCTGGTATCCAGTTCTTTCTTTTCACTTATGACTCGAGCTCTGAGATTCTTCCTTCTCTCTTCAACTGATACTCTCGGAAAGCACTTAATACTTGATGCATGCACTCTTTTGAAATTCTTTGTATTTCTCTCCAAGTGAGCTTGAGCCTAATATATTCCTTAGTTACTCAAAGTATGATGTCATTTTTCTATGCTTTGTCCGCTTCATTCTTGGATATAACATTTTTGCACGGTATTATCTCATCAATAACCTCCTGCATCATCAATTGAACAAGATCTCTATTTATCCTTTCTATCCATTCCTTGAAGGTTTTATCTTCTTTTACTTCCTATCCTAGTGTTTGAGGATCAAACCCTTGACATGCTAGTATTTCAATAAATTCTTGATTTTCACTGATTAGTCTTCTGCACTCAACGGTGACTCTTTCATATCCTTCAATACATTGTATTAAAAATTTCAGTTGCTTCTTCCATTTTCATGGCAATGAAATTTCATGTCTTGATATTACATTACTCTGTATTAACTCTTGGATTTTTGACTACATGAAAATTTCAATGTTTCACCTTTCTTTGATGACCTGCTCCTCATGAAATTTACATTCATATTCAAATATTTTCAATTTCCCTAAATGATGGCATGCTTCCTTGTACTTTCTTATTGCATCTATAATAATTTATTCTCCCTTCTTTACCTAATATTCAATCCATTATTCAAACATGTTCATCTTATGATGAATTGTAGCAATTGTATCTACTTGTTCTTGTGACATTAGCACCAGATGTTTGGGCAATTTGGCTTGTTCTCGACCAGATAAAGTTAATGACTTAATGAAGTGTTTTAAGGTAGCAACCTGTTCTTTCAGTTCTCTTTTCTTTTGCTTATATTTTTTTACTCTGGCAACATTAGCATTTAAATTTACTTTTATTTATTCCAAATCTTGCTACCAAGATGAGTGTCTAGGATTAATACTTGTGATCTTATACTCCCTAGGCATTATTTCATGTCTATCCTTATCATTTGTTGGAGTGGTTATCTAAATAGTTCTATTTCCATCTACATTTCTCTATATGGCATGATTTTTCTTTGCTCTGCACCTAGGTTTAGGAGTATCTACTTCTTGTATAAAATTATTAAGATTTAGAGGCAATGCTTCCACTTCCATTGGAGAAGCTAATTCCCTAATTAACCAATCAGGTGTATCATCATCTTGCTATACCTCTATAGCATTCCCTTGTTATTTTTTACTAACTGTTTCAGGAGCTTCTTCTCTTTGGCTTGCCACATTTTCTAAAATGGGGATTTCTTTAGTGATGTCTAGCATAGATTCAGGATTGGTAGGATTTGATGCTGCCTCTTCTTTTTGGAGACTTATATTTTCCTGTCTATCCAAATTTTCCATTTCATCTCTCTGAACATTATCTTGTTTATTTACTACTACTCTATGATTCTCTCTATTTTCAATTCCATCTTCTGCAAACTGTGTAGCTTCTTCTTTTGGAATTTCAATTTCAATTTTAGTTTCAACATGGCCTTTCTCTAATTCTTCAAATACCTACGAGTGTTCATTAAAATTTTTTATATTCCCAAGTGAACACTAGGAATCAAGAGTATCTTCAAAAATTATTTCATCCATAGGATCCTACTCTACAATCTCCCTTTTTTCCATTTCAAGTACACTAGGATTTCCTACCTTTGAGGCAAGCATTCCTTAAATAAACTCTTCTTCTTCAACATTTATGGAGTTAGCGCTTGTGTCCTAAATTTCCTCTATCACTGGGTGTGCCATGGGTTTGTCTTTAGACTTATTTTCTTTCAATTTCTCCCACATAGCCCCATTTGTCATTTTTTTCTTTAATTCTAGCTTCATCTTCTTCAAAAATTTCCTCTAAAGACATAGGAGTCCCTCCTAGTGTTTACTTCATGCTAGCCATATTAATAGAAGGGGGAGAGGTAAATAGTGTTGCAGCCCTTTGAGATGTAGACCTAGTTTGTGCACCAACTTTCTTTGTTGCTCCTATTCTTTCATCGATAATTACTCCTATTCTTGGTTTAGCTGTAGAGGAAGATCCACCTTTAGGTTTCACTTCTGATTAATCTTTACTTTTCTCTACATCTTTCTGCCTATCAGATGGTTTTATGGGAACTTCTTTTCATGTAGTTCCAAGGGTTCTTTCTTCAATTCTGACACCTGGAGTCACCTTACTATTCTTTCTTTTCTTCTTGGTAGGCTCTCCGCTTTCAAAAGTAGTTTCATCTCTTCATTTGCTTCTTTTATCTTCGAAGAAGATAGGTCCAATTCCTCTATCTCTCAAACCTTTGTAGAAATCATTAATCCAATGTTGAGTATACCTTAAGACTAGTCTAGTGAACTCATCAACTGATGTCATATCCTCATCATCAACACTTGGGCCTAGAATGGGTTCATCATATACCCTTTCATCATTGTAAAATTGATTCAATACCTAACCATCATCTTTCTCTAATTGGTCTAAGAGGTCATAAAGCTTGAGCATCTGAGCAAATATTAAAGTCATTCTTTCATATTTTCTTCTTCTTACCATGTGCGCGTCTTCACAATTAAGCCAATAATCTTCTAGATAAGGCACATGAGCACGAAAACCAACTATAATTTTACAAATATTTACTTCAATATCATAATACACTCTCTAGAGTGGGAATTCTTCAAAATTGTAGGTCCTCAGTTCTTCTTCACACAAATCAGTTACTCTAATTGCACTGCACTTATAATTTTCTATTGTAATGGGAAATTTAAAAGAGGCCTTTTTGCAAGCATGGCTATAAAGATCCTGAGATGGTTTTAACTATCTTCCCAATTCCAATAAAACAAGTTTATCTATAGGATACCTGGGCAGCATGAATAGGTGTCCATCAAATCTCTCCACTATGATGTAGGAGTAAGTTGGGAATTGTATGTACCAGCCTCCCATAGGCTGAATGGAACTTTGTTCTTGTAGGGATAATCTTTTAGCTTTATCACCTTTCATTGTTCTCACTAATTTCATGTAGAAAAAATCATCAAATTTCCTATAATCATCTTTATACCCATGGACGGTGATTTGGGGCAGATGTGCATATATCAAACTATTTCCAACCTTTGGGTCTAGACTACCAATCTATTTCAACCCTTATTTACTGGATCTCATAGCACAAGAGTAAATAACATACGATGACATGTGGAAGTATATGGTTTTTGGGAATGTGGTAATCTGTTCATGTAGTCTGTCACTTATCAATATGCCCCAATGCAATTCCACTAGACCTTCTATCATGCGGGATATTATTATGAACATCCAGGGTTCGAACTTGCTTGCATCTCTTAAACTAGCAACTCTGCTCAACAAAGTTATAATGTCTTGCATTTCCTGTATGAACATAGACCTCTGAATTACCTTGGTCTGTTGTGTAATTGGTTGTTGACACCATTGGGTGCTCATAATTTCACTATTACGCTCTTCAACGCTCTGATATATCATGGCCTAGGCCTTTAGGTCAACATTGAACATCTGTGTATAAATGAGGAGGCCAAATGTGTATACGATTCCTTTCTATGATAGTTCTTCATAAATTCTCCCTTCTTTATCAACAATCATCTTGGTTGGGTTGTAATGATTTATACATTGCATGAATAATTTAGGAGCCTCCATTGCTGGAAAAAACCTTCTTGTAGGAAGTAATCCATTTGCCACAACATTCTTGGTGCATTGAGAAGCATTCTCTTGCAATAGCCATGAATGGATTTCAGTATCAAAAGACCATCCCATATGAGTGTCAGTAACCACTAAGTTGATGGGTACAACTTGTGAATTTCAATACTTGAATTCATCTTCTACCCTTGCATCAGAAGTGCTCATTTTGTATATAATATGCTATACAATTTTTAGAATATGTTTCTTGTGTGCGAGTTAGGGTTAGTTTTAACAAAAAAATTAATTTTCATAAAATTTTCAATTCATTTTCAATTAAATTTAACAAATCAAAGAATAATCAACATTTCAACTTCTGAATGGGAAATACCATTATCAAGATTTTTCAGCTTGAGAAACACTTAACAAAATATTAGTTATTCAGAACATACCTAGTTTTGGTTAATAATGGTCATTCTTCTGAATGCAACTTCAAAACCCTTGGAAGCGGCATCTTGGTTTCTCAAAATTTACCTCTTTGTGCACCAATGTCATTTCATCAATTCAATGTCCTTGGAAAATTCACAATATGACATGAAGTGGAGTGTTGTAAAAGCAATTGAATGCTTGAGGTGGTGCCAAGTACATAGGTAGTTCACCACCTTCATTAATTACCTATTATTTTACATTAATTCCTAGAATATAGGTACAATCGTTATGGATTATGGCCCAAATCATGAACACCTAGATTTCTGTACTGGCTCGTTATTTGAGAAGAAAGACGTTGAGGTGATTATACATGGAAACTAGATGTCATGTTGATTCTTTGCAAGGTATATGCCATTAAAAGATATTTGATTGATTGGTGATCACCAAGGTTAAAGCTTTTTGATATTGCTTTTGAAATTAGCCAACAACACTTGGATTTGGGAAAAAAAATTTAAGGGAAGAGAAAACTAGAATGGAAGGAAAGACCAGAAACGAAGTCTAAAAGCTAAACTTGAAAAAACTTCAAAATAGACTCCCTAGTTCCCAAATTTCAAGAAAAGGAAACAATAAAATATCGGACTGTAGTAAAAAAGAAGGAAATTACTGGGATTAAAACTTTGATCAATGAAATACCAGGTAGAACTAGATTCTTATGAAGATACAAATTCTTTTGGCTCAAACACAGAGCTCTGGAATTCTAGTTTCTAGTAACAAGCTTAACATTAAGAGCATACAAAAACAGCAAAACCAGGAAAGAAAAGGATATGACAATGAAAGAGGCCAAGAAAAAATGCAAGAGGAAATCAACAACCAACTGGGCATCAAAAAAATGTCAAAGCGAGCAGAAACAACAAAAGCAAAAAACAAAAGAAAAAAAAAAGGGGTCCACATTTTTCCAAGGAGAAAAATGGGGCATCTTGTGATACCACACAACAACCAGCAACCAACCAAATTAAAAAATAAAATAGAAAGTCAATTCCATATCTAACATCAATGTTCCAACTTTCTTTAGTATTCTAATTATAAATCATAAGATCCTTATTCCACATTAAAATTTTACTTCAGTTAGCATGCAAGATTAAGTATTACTGAGCTCACGTGTGTGCAATTGATTATTTCCACTACAGTAAACTTAGAAATAGCAATTATTTGCATCAATCTACATAATATGATAATTCCTCTTAAGCCAACTAGGGATAGAGCCTTGCTACCAGCCAAGTGTTCATAGCCCTGATGAGGTTATCTTTGTAATTCCCCCAAACATAGGTCTACTACCAGTCAGGCATCCATAGCCCCGATAGAGTTATTTGGATGGCTTAATGAGTTGACATCTTTGTTTTTTTTTTGATATGGCAATGATAGCTCATTTTTCACTTTTGATATTGCAATGATAGCTCTTTTATCAACTTGCAAGCAATGAAGCCTGCTATTAGGTTGGAAATTATAGTGGTAACCAAGGTAGTCTTTTGATTTTTCAATTAATGCAAACAACTATTACCTGAAATTTCAGTAGAATGATTTTACATTTATTCATGCTAATCAGAGTATATAAGATTGAATAATTCTCAAACAATTTATAAATGGAAAACTATTTCCAGTCAAAATATAGATTAAAGTTCTGGAGTTGATGTTCTGTTGACTTGTAGACCTTCAAAATTTTCCAATTAATGTAAAGCCAAATGACACAATACCCAAAGAAAATAAAAGGAAAAAATTATTTACAAGAAACTATTTACAAAAAAAAATCTATTTACAAAAAAAATATTTACTTATGACTAGAAATAATGCTTTAGGAACTACCCATTCACAGGCAATGGGATATCTTCAACAATCAAAGACTTCAATCTATAAGTACTATCACCCAAGATTTTAGAAATTTGGTATGGACCTGTCCATAATTTGTCAAACTTACCATGTTCACCTTTACGTTCATGAGCTTTGTTCCAATATAGGACCAAATCAGATATTTTAAAAGTCTTTAATCTAGCTCGCTTATCAAACCATATTTTCACTATAGATTGATGTTTATCAAAATGATCTATAGCTTGAGTACGTTTCTCATCTAAGTGCATCAATTGTAACAATAGAGCTTCTTTTTTAACATCTAATCCAATATATTCTTGACAAAACTGCTAGGTAGGGATTTTTAAGTTTATTGGTAGTATAGGATCTACCCCATAGACTAAATGATAAGGAGAATTCCCTAATGCAGCTTTCATTCTAGTGCGATCTAACCAAAAGGAAAATTTTAATAAAGAATGGCATTCCCTAGGGTTCTTTTCAATCAATTTTCTAATTATATCCAACAAATTTTTATTTGATGATTCAGCTAATCCATTTCCCTATGGATAATAATTAGATTCAAACTTTAATGTTATGCCATATTCAAATGCCCAATTAGAAAATTTCAATGAAGCAAAATCAAGACCATTATCGCATACCAATGCATACAACATTCCAAACTTGGTGATAATTTTTTCTTCCAAGAATTTAATGATCACATCTATAGTGCATTGCTTGCTAGGGCATGCTCTATCCATCTAGTACAATAGTATGTAGCAGTCAATATAAATTTGTGACCAGAAAAATATGGAGGATTGATGGTTCCAGTAAAGTATAATGCCCATTGTGAAAAGGGACCCATCTCCATAACTAGCTTTAATGGTTGAGCGTTGAATCTTCCTTTATTTGATGTTGTTTTACATGTATAACAATGTTTAATGTGTTCATAAGTATCTTTAAAAATTGTGGTCTAGTAGTAACCTACTCTCAAAATGAGGTGTGTAGTAGCTAGAGGCGCTCCATGAGCTATTCCAAATTTATCATGTATTTCCTACGACAATTTATCAGCTTTTGTTCTATTTAAACATCTTAAATAGATTCCTTGATGATTTCTTTTGAATAGAGCTCCTCCCTTAATCATGTAACTTTGTGATTTTATCTTGAGGGCTCTTCTTTGATTCCTTTGCATATGATTAGGGAAAGTATGATTGACCAAATAGTTCCAAATGTTTGAATACCAATCTTCTTGATCCTTTTCATCCAATTTGTATTGTTGACTTGATATTTGTGGATCTATTTCTGCAGTAGATTTAACCAAATCTTGTCCATAGACCAACCTTATGGGTATGATGTCTAAATCATATTATTGTAAAATGATGACCCATTTAGCTCTCTTTTCTCTGAGCTCACTCTATGTTAACAACATTTTGACAGCCAAATCTAGGATAATGGCTTTGACTACACTTCTGAGGATGTAATCTCTAAACTTGCGTACAACTTTGACCAAAGCAAAGGCTTGTTTCTCAACATATGTGTACCTTAATTTGGCTTCCTTGAATGAAGTGCTCATAAAAGAAATTGGTTTTTCTTCTTTGTTTCTACCCTTTTTTGTTAATACTGTTGCACAAGTGTGACTAGAAGCAAATGAGTAAATATAAAAAGGTTTAACATAATATGGGCTTACCATTACCAATGCTTCTGTGATAGTAGTCATTATAGTCTTGAAGGTGATTTTAGCTTCATTCGTCAACTCTATTTTGGAATCTTTCTTTAACATATCATTGAGTGGCTTCACTATTTCAGTGAATCTTGTAATAAATTTTTGATAAAAATTAATCTTACCAAAATATGGCTTCAATTTTTTTCTACTTCCTGGGGCTGTAACTTGAGTAACACATTCACTCTGTCTAGGTCAATTCAAATACCATGTTCAGAAATGATATGTCCCAGTAACTTTCCTTTAGTCACATTGAAAATATTTTTTTTAGGATTTAGTGAAACTCCATAAGTTTCACACTTCTATAGTATTTCCCTAAGATCTCAAATGTGATCTCTTCTGTCTTTAGAAAATACTGTAAGGTTATCCATGTAAATAATGATGCATTTTCCTATCAATTCTTGAAAAGAATAGTCCATGGCTCTCTAGAATGTAGCTCTGACATTTATCAATCCAAATGAAATCCTTCTGTAAGAAAAATTTCCCCACTTCGTGGTGAAAGTTGTTTTCATCCAATCTTCCCTTGCTACCATTACTTGGTTATATCCAGAAAATCCATCCAAAAAGGACATCATTTATGAACCATTAACTATCTACAACACTTCTTCAAGTGAGGGTAGTGGATAATTGTCTTTTTTAGATGCCTTATTGAGATTCTAGAAATCTACACACAACCGTATATCTCCATTATTTTTCCTTACGAGAACTAAATTGTCCACCCAAGTAGAATGCCTGATAGGAAAAACTATCTTGGCTGATAATAGTTTTTGAACTTCCTTTTGAATTAAGGGCTCTAAAAGCGCATTTACTGGACATTGTTTCTATTAGAAAGGTTTCACATTGGGCTTCAATGGTATAGTATGTGTACTGATGGAAGTGTCATAAGTCTTCAAGTCTTCATATTTCCAGGCTATGACTTTCCAGTAATCTTTAAGTGCCTAAGCAATATTTCTCTTTCTTCTTCAGCGCAAACCTTCCCTATGAGTATGTTCTTAGGATCTTCTTTAGTACGCAAATTGTATAACTCAGATAGTCCTCCATCACTTTGAGATAAATCCTTTTTCCTAACTATCTGTTCAATGTCAAACAATCATTCTAACTCAATTATTCCCTTCAAAATGTTATTATCTTTGTCTTGAGTTAATTCTTCATCTTAAACTTCGACATCAAGGCAATCTATCTCTTCGATTATTTATGCTTTGAAAATACTAGAATTAGTAATGAACTCCAATATGTGCCAGTCATCTTTGAATACTTTCAAGTTAGTGAAATTATCAAGAACAAAAGGTAATTGTATCAATTCAACTGTGAATCCTTTCAGATATGAAGTCTCTAAAGGTTCTAAAGTACTAGCAATAGTAGCTAGAGCATCGAATCTATGATTGAATCTTCTAGGGATATGAGTAATGTTGATTGTGTCAAATTCTTCAATTAAACCCCATACTCTGTGTCAATAATTGGATAATCATTTGTAGTGGAAAATATATTGCTTTCTAACTTTTTTAACTACCAATTCTGAATCACCAAACTATTTATGGATTCTAACTTTCTTCTTGATTTCCATGATCAAGCCATGTATAAGGGCTTCATATTCTAGCACATTGTTAGTACATTGAAATTACAATCGATATGCTGCAAGAAAAGACTTACCTTGCAGGTTGATAAGTTTGAATCCAATTCCAATTCCTTGTTTTGATTTTGATCTATCAAATTTAAGAATCTAGGCTTGATCATCTATGTTGGATGTTGTGGATGTGTTGCTGATATCCTTTTGTCATTGATGTCAACACTATTAGCATTTGGTGTATCAGAGGCTGTATATGTCGAGGATATTGAAAAAATTGTAAAAGAAGTGTTCCAGGTTCCCAATGGAACTGTCTAAGTCATGAAGGCGTCTTGTTATGTATGTTGAAGTTCAGTCATTGTGGACTCAAGGGTTTATTTTGTAGAGTATCTAAATCATCTACCAAAATTTTCAGAGGTCCGCATATATATTTGATCATGTTGTGGTTTGACAGTATTTTTGTGGTCTCTTTCAGTGTTCCTAAGTGAAGTTTGTTTGATTTTGGTAATATCAATTGTTGCAAATGTTTCTCTATTATTTCTTGATATTTTTGGATGTCTCTATATTGTTCTCTATCTTTGTAGTACATCCACATTGATCAATTTTCTCGTGGTCAAAAAATTTTTCTTGCGCACATTTTGGTTTTCATGTTCTTGGCTGACATGATGGTGGTAACATGTTTAGGATCCTTGAAAAGTTACATTTGAATGTTTGGCACACTCGTGAATATTATTTTGGGTTGTGTCATTTTTTTGTCCAATAGTATTTAGATCCACATTGAAAATTTAATTGTAAATTTTGGCCGACATTGTAAATATGTTTTATTTTCCTAGCTAACTAAGTTGTTGATGGAATCTCATGTAGCAGATATATAAGAATGATTGTTTCATCAGTGCAAAGTGTGCTTCATGTGTTGAGTGTGCTCCTCTATGTGTATGTCTAAATATCATTTCATTACAGAGTAGAGTGTGAAGAAGATCGAATGAAGTGTGAAGTAGTTTGAGTGAAAAGTGAAGGAGTTTTTTGTGCTTAATTGGAACTATAATCAGGCTTGTGAAAAACCTATTTTCTTATTTCGTACCCTTTGGATTTTAATCCTATTTTGTATTCTTGGGCAATGAGCCCCTTCTATAATTGAGCAATGAGTTTAGGCAGTGTGCCTGAATGCATGTGCATTCCCCTTTATTGTTTTCAATATACTTTTAATAGGGTATAATATTTTGGACTAACATCCATCATGGTTTTTCCCCTAATAGGGTTTCCACATAGAAAATTCTTGGTGTTCTTTGTCTCTCTGATGTGTTAATTGTGTATTCATCATATCTAAGATTAAGTTAAGTAAAGTTTGAAAATTTAATTATTTTGTGATAATTGATTCACCATCCTCCCTCTCAGTTGTTTGTCCTTGTTTTTCCAACAATTGGTATCAAAGTAGGTTCCTCTAAAGAATTCTAGAAGCTTGAGGTGATCCGAGATGGCAACATTCAAGAAGGACAGTCTAAGATTTGATGGAACTATTTACTCACTATGGAAAGTCAGGATGCAATGTCACCTAAGGTGTATTGGTGAAGCCTACTGGAAGATTACAAAAGATCCATATGTTATTTTTTAGAATGGTCCCTCCACTATTGATGAGATCAAAGATGTTGAAAACAATATCAGGGCTATTAAAGCTTTGGTGAGTGCTCTGATAGATTCGAAGATGGAAAATGTGGTAGGACTACAAAGAGCTCATGAGATTTGGACGAAGTTGGAAACTTTATATGAAAGAGATTCACAGGTGAAGATGGTTAAGCTACAAAGTTTGAAAGGAAAGTATGAGAATTTGAAGATGGGTGAAGATGAAAATATCACTTCTATGCAAAGAGTAAATGAAATAGTGATGGGTATTACATGTACTGGTGGTTCTCTGGATAAGGATGAAATTGTAGCTAAGATACTCAGATCCTTTCCTCCCTCCTACATAAGGATCACGCTATTGAAGAGCTCTAATCAGTAACAAATATGTCAAGAGACACGTTGGTTGTTAAGCTTGTTGCTTTTGAATTAAGTGAATTTGGTGAATCTGTTCCAAAGACTAAATCTACATTCAAGGCCACTATATCCAAAAGTAACAAGCAAAGATATGGTTTGAGATAATGTTGTAGAAAGATATCCAAGTATGATGAAGAACTGAAACAACTTGAAGATAAATAAAGAGAGGTAGAAGAACTGGAAGCACTGATTGTAAATAAAGAAGGAAGAGGAAATGGTAAGTATGAAGGAGTGTTTCATATTAAATGTTTTTATTGTAGTAAAGTAAGTCATTTTGCATCAAGATGTCCTAGAAGAGTTCCTAGATCTAAGCCTAACAAGTCTAGATACCAAAAAGAATGTTAATTTTTTGAAGGAGTGACTGATGATGAGTTTGATAAAGATAATGGAAATGAAGATGCATGGGTTTTCATTGCTACCATTGAAAATAGTCATGTGGCTACTAAATCTGCTAAAGATTAGAAAGCTCTTGTGGCCCAAGTTGAAGAAAAGGATGAGTGGGTTATTGAAAGTGGATGCTCACATCATATGAATGGTGATAAAAACAAATTTGTAAGTCTAGAGAAGTATGATGGTGGTGTTGTAAGATTTGGAGACAACAATGTTGGTGTGATTCATGGTAGAGGTTCTATTTTCCTTGGTGGTAAGGATAACACTGATGATTTTCTTTATGTTGAAGACCCGAAGCACAATATTTTGAGTGTTGGACAGATTGTGGACAAAGGTTATGATCTAAAATTCAAATATGGAATATGCAAGATACATGGAAGTTCTAGCAATATGATTGCTATAGGTAGAAAAACAAAAGGTAATATTTTCACCTGAATACTGCTAGTGGGAGTTGTTTAATTGCTCAAGTAGATGAAAGATGGTTGTGGCACAAGAGGATGTGTCATGTAAATTTTGATAAAATTTTCAAGGTAAGTTCCACTCAAGCAGTAAGAGATCTACCTAAGCTAGTGAAGCCTGCTAACACAATTTGTAAGGAGTGTTAGATGGGTAAAAAGACTAGAGTCTCCTTACGGAGCAAACAGTTTCATTCAAATGATTTGTTGGAGCTTCTATATATTGACCTCTATGGACCCTCCTGAGTCAGAAGTATTCATGGAGAAAGGTAATTTATGTTTATTATTGATGATTACTCTAGAATGACATGGGTTCCCTTTTTAAGACAAAAATGTGAAGAACTAGAAAAGTTCAAAAGTTTCAAGGCTATGGTAGAGAATAAGGAAGTTTTGAAATTCAAGTGTCTGAGATTTGATAGAGGTGGTGAGTTCACCTCCAGGGAGTTAAACTCTTTTTGTGAAGAACATGGAATCAAAAGACAATTATCTACTCCCTGAACCCCTCAACAAAATGGAGTTGCATAAAGAAAGAATAAAACAATTTTGGATGTTGCTAGAAAAATGATGATAGAAGGAAATGTGCCCTAGATCTATTGGAGTGAAGCTATAAGCACTACTATGTATAATTTAAACTGGGTAAATGTTAATGGTAATTCTAGTAAGAGCCCTTTTGAGCTATGGTTTGGTTATAAGCCTACTGTTAAATATTTCAAGATCTTTGGAAGCAAATGTTATATCAAGACAGATGATGATATAGGAAGGTTTGATTAAAGAAGTGATGAAGGAATATTTTTAGGTTACTCTACTAAAATCAAGGCCTACCAATGCTATAACAGAAGACTAAGAAAGATGGTTGAGAGTGCAAATGTTAGAGTTGATGAGGATTCTGCTAAATCATCCAAATATTGTGGATATGATTTGGATGAAGACAATACAAATAAAGGGAAAAAATTTTAGACACCAAATCAACTTTAGATTATTCCATATGTTCTGGTAAAGCAACCTCAATTCGTTCCAATAAATCAAGAAGCATAGACAAGTCCAAGTGCAGAAGAAAGAATAGAAGAACTAGAAGATCATGAAAGTCCCAAAACTCCAAGGTATGTAAAGCTAAATCATTCTAAAAGTCAAATTATAGGAGATAAGAATAAAGGAGTACAAACTAGAAGAAAGACTACAGAAGAGTATTGCCTGATTTCCAAGATTGAACCTAAAAATGCCACTAAAGCCTACCAAGATGAACACTGGATGGAAGCTATGAAGGAAGAGCTGACACAAATTGAAAAGAATGACACTTGGACACTGGTTTGCAGACCTAAAGACAAAAATGTGATTGGTACTAAATGGGTGTTTTAGAACAAGCTGAATGAACAAGGTGAAGTGGTTCAAAATAAAGCAAGACTGGTATGTAAAGGGTATTCTTAGATGGAAGGTGTTGATTTTGAAGAAACTTTCTCCCCTGTTGCCAGAATCAAAGCTGTTAGATTATTTCTTGCTTATGCTACATACAAGAACTATAAAGTCTATCAAATGGATGTGAAGTTGACATTTCTGAATGGAGAACTAGAAGAAGAAGTATAAATTGAACAACCAGATGGATTTCAGCTAACTGACAAGGAAGATATGGCTTTCCACTTGAAGAAAGCTCTATATGGACTTAAGCAAGCCCCTAGAGCCCGGTATGCTAGATTGGACAAATACTTACTAAAGCTTGGATTCACTAAAGGTACTACTGATAGCAACTTATATTTCAAATTGGATCATGATAAAGAGTTAATTATAGAAGTCTTTGTTGATGACATCATTTTTGGAGGAGATGAAAATCTATGTGTGAAGTTTGTTGATGAGATGAAGGGTTAATTTGAGATGAGTATGATTGGAGAGATGAAGTTCTTTCTGGGTTTGTAAGTTACCTAGTTGGTCAAGGGAATTTGTATATCTCAGTCCAAATATGTGAGAGAGCTACTAAAGAAA
Organism: Sequoia sempervirens; assembly: GCA_007258455.2. NCBI lineage: Eukaryota > Viridiplantae > Streptophyta > Pinopsida > Cupressales > Cupressaceae > Sequoia > Sequoia sempervirens. The sequence continues at coordinate 455,752,822 of VDFB02000015.1, read as the reverse complement.
TTTGGGATAGAAGAATCAAATCCTATTGGTACTCCCATGGTCACCGGATGCAAGCTAACATAGAATGATGATTATCCTAAGGTGAATCAAACTAGATACAGGTCAATGATCGATGGATTGCTCTATTTAACCTAGACTAGACCAGATATTATGAATGCTATATATATGGTTGCTAGATTTCAGGCTGATCCAAAAGAAATACATGTGACTGTTGTTAAGAGAATCTTCAAATATTTGAAAGGAATAGTTGAATTTAGACTTTGGTATCCAAAGGATGATGATATCAATTTGAGTGCATATACTGATGTGAATTGGGCTAGAGATGTAGATGATAGGAAAAGTACTAGAGGTGATGCTTTCTTCCTAGGGAAGAAGCTGGTGTCCTGGTTGAGCAAAAAGAAGAATTCCATTTCTCTATCTACTACTAAAGTAGAATATATTGCTATTGCAAATAATTGTACCCAAGTGATATGGATGAAACAAATGTTGAAAGATATCAGGGTGATATATGAAGAGCCTATTTCCATATATTGTAACAATTCAAGTGCAATAAATATTTCAAAGAATTTGGTGCTACACTCTAAGACTAAACATATATCAATCAAGTTAGATTGGAGTATGTTCCTACCAAAGAATAGATTGCAGACATCTTTACTAAGTCATTGTTGAAGGATACTTTTGAGTATCTCAAAGGAATGTTAGGGGTAGTTACCCCTCCTAATAAGAACTAAAAGATGCATTTAATTGTATCAATCCATGAGCTACATTGCTATATTTTGATCTGGATTGATGTTTTTGTGGCTACTACTCAGGGGGGGTAGTCAAATGTGCATATATGTGGTTTATAGAATGTATATGGAAAGGTCATGGTTACCTTTTCCATTAATGTCAAAGGGGGAGAAGTGCAATGTGAAAAATATTTTGAGGAGAAGAGCCTTGTGGGAGAAAAGCAGTAAAGAAGAAAGTGTGTTGGGTTGATGGTATTTTTCACATCATGTGTTGCTATCAATTCCAAAGGGGGAGATTGTTGGATACTATGGATGTGTTGTTGATATGTGGTTTTCATTGATGTCAACACTATTAGAATTTGGTGTATCAGAGGTTGTATATGTCGAGGATATTAAGAAAATTATAAGAGAAGTATTCCAGGTTCCCAATGGAACTATGTAGGTCATGAAGGCTTCTTGTTTTGTACATTAAAGTTCAATTGTTGTGGAATAAAGGGTTTATTTTTTAGAGTATCTAAATCAACAACCAAAAGTTTTAGAGGTTTGCGTATATATTTGATAATGTTGTGGTCTGATAGTATTTCTGTGGTCTTTGTCAATGTTCCTAAGTGAAGTTTGTTTGATTATGGTAATCTCAGTTGTTGTGGATGTTTCTCTACTGTTTCTTGATATTTTTGGATGTCTCTAGATCATGCTCTATCTTTGTTGTACACCCACATTGATCGGTGTGCTTGTGGTTGAAGTTTTTTCTTGCACACATTTAGATTTTCATGTTCTTGACCGACATGATGGTGGTAACATAATGTGGATCCTTGAAAAGTTAAATTTGAATGTTTGGAGCACTCATGAATATTGTTCTGGGTTGCATCATTTTTTTGGTCGATGGTGTTTAGATCCACATTGAGAATTTAATTGTAAATTTGGGCTGACATTGCAAATATGTTTATTTTCTTGGCCGACTAAGTTGTTGATGAAATCTCATGTAGCGGATATATAAGAGTGATTGTTTCATTGGTGCAAAGTGTGCTTCATGTGTTGGGTGTGCTCCTATGTGTGTATGTGCGAATATCATTTGATTGCATTGAGAGTGTGAAGAAGATTGAGTGAAGTGTGAAGTAGTTTGAGTGAAAAGTGAAGGAATTTTTTGTGCTTAATTGGAATTGTAATCAGGCTTGTGCAAAAACTATTTTCTTAGTTCGTACCCTTTGGATTTTAATTCTATTTTGTATTGTTGGGTAGTGAGCCCCTTCTGAAACTGAGTAGTGAGCCCCTTCTGCAATTGAGTAGTGAGCTCTAGGTAGTGTGCTTGAATGCATGTGCATTCCAATTTATTTTTTTCATTATACTTTTAATAGGGTATAATAGTGTGGATTAACATCCACCATGGTTTTCCCCTAACAGGGTTTCCACATAAAAAATTCTTGGTGTTCTCTGTCTCTTTGATGTGTTATTTGCTTATGGTTAATTGCTTATTAATCAAATCTAAGATTAAGTTAAGTAAAGTTTCAAAAGTTTATTTTTTTGTGACAACTAGTTCACCCCCCCTCTCAATTGTATATCCTTATTTTTCCAACAATCTATATAACTAGTTATAGAATATTACAAAATGGGTGGATCACTACCAGGACTCACTATCCAGAAATAAAGGCTCACTTCCTGTAGAATTACAACTATTGAATGGCTTTCAGCCAGAAAAATGAATTGACAGAGTATACCTAATGAGTGCATATTTAGTTCTAGATAAACCTCAAATAATGCACTTAGCACATTTCATCATGTTCACACTACATCACAAATTTGAACAAATCACACACACTTTCTTCAAAAACTATATGTTATATATATCTAATCTTTTCGTGAGCATCAATTAGGTCGGCCTAATTGGATGCACTTCATATTTACCAAAAATACCATCTGTTGGCTACAAGATTTGAAAAAGATAACCCACATGCTTCAACAAGTTAGCATGGACCTAAAATAGGTCGCACATATATCCGCATAACAAAAATATTTTCACCTCTACATAGTTCACCAAAGAAGTCAACTAGGAATAGATTTCAAACCAAAAAGAGAAAAACATTCTGTATGAGCACTAAATACATGAAATATCGAATGTACATGCTCCCAACATCTACAAGCCATTTCCCAAAGCCATAAGAAATAGTGATAATTGGAAAAAAAATGCAAATAAAAATACTAGAGGATTTAAGCAAAATACCAGTTCAAATACTAGACTAGAATACCAAAGTAACTTTAGACTTGATCTTGCAGTTGCAACTCATATATCATGGTGACATTAATGACAAACAAAAAGTAACAAAATGAGATGTTCTTCATTTTTCAATAATCTCCCCCTTTTTCATTGATGGAAACATGTGCCAAAACCAAAAAGAATATATACAAATTTTCTATTTACTGTATTTCTACCCCTAACATCAACATTTCACCACTTCACTCCCCCTTTGGCATCAAGGACAAAAGGTGTGCTGAGAACAACTGAAAAATATTAAAGCAAAGAAAACAAATAAATATATATCAACTGGAAGATGATGAGACTTGAAGCTCCTATAGAATACCTTTCTAGATAGTTTTTGCTTTTTCCTAGCCTTCCTTTGCTATAGTCAACATCTTGTTTCAAGATTGTAACTCTATCAGATTTTATTCAGCATCATCTAGAGTATCAAGAATCAGGTTTATCTTCTCAAGCCTTCCATAGCAAGCCAAAGCCTCTCCAACCAGAGTGTATTCCATTCTTACAATGTCACTTAATAGACTAAATTTTCTGATAATTTCTTCTTTCTGTTTCTGCAAGGAAAACAAATTTTCTCTATGTAGCAATGGCCTTCCAAATTGATATGTCTTTATCTTTAGATACACTATAAGTACTAGAAATAGTAGAAAAATGGGATTCAATGGAGTCCATGAAAATATTGATATTTTGAGTGGCATCTAGCCACTTTAATCAATAAGATAGGACAACATCTTCCTTAGATTCAAAAACTTTCACCACTTCTAGAATCTTTTCGACACAAGAATGTGCAAGAGCAAATTTTTCCTTTAAAGCCAACAGTTTTTTCTCTGCCAAGTTTTCTTCTCTCTTTTCTTGTCTTTTCATTAAGTCTAGAGGAATACTCCTTGAAGGATTCTAACAATAATCTCAGATTTTCAACGGGGGTGAGAGATGTATCAATGGAAGTACCAGGCATAGCTTCATGTAATGCTTTCAGAGCATCTTCTATCAGTTCCATTCCCTTTTGATGTGTCTCAAGAATTTATTTTCTTCCAAATGCTTGCATAGCATCACCCAACACAACTTTATGTACTAGAGACATCTTTTCCACATCAACATATCCTTCAATCAAAGGGAGTTTCAAAAGTTCCTCGAGAATAATCGGTTGAAATCTAATTTGCATAGATAACAAACCTTTCAGTACATCACCACTAGAAGACGAATCACCAGGATGTTTCATTGATTTTACAATCTATTTTTCTTCTTCATTTTTCCTGGAGGATTCCACCACTATATTTTCTTCCTCTCTCTTTTCTTTTTCTTTATCTTCCTCTACTACCTCTTCTTCTTATTCCTCTTTCTTTTCATCCTTTTTTCTTTCATCTTCATCTTTATCTTTATCATTATTGTCCTCTTTCTCATCTCCATCCTTTTCATCTTTATTTTGATCTTCCTTAGGATTTTCTTGACCTTCTTCTTCATTTCCCTATCCATCCTCTTCAACATTGTCTTCATCATTACCTTGTTCTTTTTCTCCTTTTTCTTCTTCACTATGCTTCAGAGGAGCATCATTATGTATCTCAGGCTCATCTTCTCCCTCATTCTGCTCATTAACTTCATCACCAATATTAATTTCAACATCAAAATTATCAGGAATGTCTTCATTACCTATACCCAAAGGAACATCTTCCTCAACATTTTCAGCGACAACATCATCATCAATTTTGAGCATACCATACTATTATGTTGTTTCTTGGATTACCTTTGCTATCTCTTTTCTCACTTTATTTGTCAATTCCTTATTTCTTGTCATAAAAATATTCACTCTACTCTTCATCTGAAACATTTCAGCACATATCTTTTTCATAGATTCTAGATTATCAGGGGTCAAGGAGGACCCAATCTTATTATATGCTACATTTCTAATCTTTTCTTCAAACACAACGACCTCAGATCTCCTTTTCATTAGATCATCCCACATGATTTTAGGATCATTTTTCTTTACGTTATCCCATTTGATTTCTAAGACAATAACATATTGAATAATAGCTAAAAGCAATGTTTTCTTGTTTTCTTCTCCAAGTTTATCATAGAATTCAGTTGTGGGTTGGAGCATGTTCTCAAAAGTTAACAAAACATTAAGATTTGGATCAAGTTTATACTGAGGGCTAGAGCTTATTGAAATATCTTGTTCATCTTTCTGGTCAGCAAAGGTCTCATCAGCTACCTTAGCCGTCTTTGATTCAAGCTTGGTGTGCACATGTACACCGAAATCATGCTCTTCTTCATCTTCAGATGATGACACAATGTGTAATCTTTTAGAACCAACAAATTATATAGATGGACCTTCATTAGATGGTAAACCTCCTCTTTTTCTCCTTACCAACTTTTCTTCAAGATCTTCTTCTTCTTCATCCTGATCATCGGTAACACTAAGATTCTTCTCTCTTGTTTCCTTTTCTTTCTTTCCTCTCTTTGTAGGGGAAACCAAAGGGGTCACTTTCCTCTTCCTTGATCTTGTGGTAGGTCTAGAGGAAACAAGAAAATTTCCCTTATCAACAGTAGTAGTTTCATTCTTCATTGCAAGGACTATGGAGGATTTTGCAGGGGGTATTCCTTCTAGATCTCCTAAAACTAGATGATTCTGCTTCCAGTTGCGCTCTTTTAGCTCTTCCAATAAAAAATTCCTCATCAGTGAAACCAACATCTTTAATTTTTTTCTCCACTTTCTTCCTAATCTTAGGCTTTTGTTGTTCCATATGAATTTCCATAGATTTTTCAGCACATGTCCCAATTCTAGGTTCATTGGGATCCTTTGGATTCTTTAGCAATATTTTCGCATAGCCTTAAGATTCTTCTTTAGTTATTTCATATCCAAGAGATTGAATCTAAATAGTTCAAGGTTCTACAACCTCAATCATGCATTCATCAATGGAGACATGAAATATGATATCATTCTTATACTTCTCCATGATTTTTCTCAGAATTCTATCCCTTTCATTCATATTTCTATTAAATATTGCAAATAATTTTGTCAAAGCATTTTCTTGAGCATCCAAATTTCCCAAACTGTGAAAATAATCAAAAATTTGATGGCCCACTAGTCTGGATGGGTTCCAAACTACTTCTTCACCTTTTCCCGGAAGCCTCTTCATGAAGTAAAATAATAAGCATATGATCAATGAACCAAACTTAAAGGCATACTTCTTTTCCTTTATTTGCTTTATGTTCTCTAACAATTGCAATCAAAGAAGCTAATAGATATCATAATATGCACCTTTCACCACCATATGAAAGTCTGTATAGATTGTTGTGAACAAAACATAATTCTCTCTATTTGTGAAATATATCTTATGACCTATCATGAGAGATGCATACTTTACTGCTAGATTAGTAATTGTTTTTTTTGATAGAGCTCTTTTATCATATCTGGCTCCTGTAAGTTCTACAACCTCATTCTTTACATATTTTAGAATGGGCACTATACCCTTCTCCCATAACCTAGTAACATCCCTAATCACTTCCTTCGTTATAAGATGTGACTAGTTAGTCCACATAAATTTGTCATGGATTCTGCTCAGAACTGACTTCACAAATTTGTCATCATAGCTAAAATTAGGAAATTTGTTCTAGACACCCAACCTTTTATCAACCACATTCAAATATTCATATTTTACCTTGAAGTCATCGCTAGTAAGCTCATCTCGCTAGATGTCAATTAGCTTTACATGATTGTTGTAGACATGGAAAATATACTAACACACTTGATCCTGATTTACTAACACCGTTTCATCCTGAATCATCTTCTTAGATAATCATCATATTTCATCCCTAAATTAAATAAATCATTATTTATCTAATTAATCCATTCACTCTTGTTAATTAAATAAATCAATGCTATTTAATTAACCCTCTAACTAGTCTTTATTTAATTAAATATTTTATTTAATTAAATCTCTAAATTCATTCTATTAAATTAAATCAATTATCATTTAATGTAATCTAACATCATCCCTCTTTAATTAAATAAATAAAAATCCTTTATAATTTAATTAAATCTAAATCACATTCATCGGTATTGGCATGGTGTGTTGGTTTAAAGGTGGAATTGTTGTTCTTTCCACCAAGGTTAAAACACCATTCGGGTGGTATTGTTGAATGGTTGTATTCCAATTCATAGCTCCGGTCAAAAGTGTTTACCCCTTGAATAAAAAAATAAAATCTAAATCACATTCTTCTCAATTTTGATTTAAATCAATTCAAAAATCTAAATCAAATAGTCACATAAACTAATCTCCTATTAAATTAATCAAATCTTGATTAACGTAATCCTAATCACCTAAATCCTCTAGATTTTGCCACTTGCACATGAAAATACATTTAATTGATTTATTAAATCTCTATTTTCTTTCAACATGGCATCTTTAGGGGAATATTCCTCCAAGTTTAAAAATCCCTCCAAGTGGTTTGTCCTTCCAACAAAGCATTTATCTCCTCTTACATGTCCTTGTTCATTGAGCCAAGTGGCATTTATGTCATTTTCTTTCCCTCTCAAATAAGTCATTTCATGAATTTCAAAATCCAACTAATATCATTTATTGGCACATTGGCCAAAATGTGCTCAACCTTCAACCTCTCACCTATTGACAAGTGGAGTTTGTCCATTGGTTGGAAATTATTCCCAAATTCATCCATTTTGCCTCATTCTTCAATATTCTCATCTATAAATAAGAGGATTTCCTTTGTATTTTGGATCCACAACTTAGAGAAAAGTTACTCTCTTTACATTGAGAGCTAATATTATCCATCTTCATAGCATTTGTCATCATCTTAGCTAGGATATTGCAGATTTCACCAATGATCTCATTGTTCTTCATCAAATCATCACAAGTCTTGCAAAGGAGTTGGGAAAGTGCCAATTTTCACTTCAAATTGGCACCAATTCCACATGGGATTGAGAGTTTGCATGTTTAAATAAGATTCAATTGAGCTTTTCTTGTTTTTTTCTTCATTTCTTTCGTAATTTGAGCATTGTAGATGAATTTCATGGGGAATCTTAGTTCTGACTTGCATATGGATCTAATATTGTGTTTGTTTGCTATGTTTGTGTAGGCCTAGGATTGGGGTTCACAATTGTATTCTTCAAATTTATACTGAATCATCATCCTAGTATCCTCAGTCGGTATTACACCATGTGGAATTGATGAAAATGCGCCCATGGGATGATCTTCAAAAAAATTTTAACAGTACTTTCAATAAGAGGGCCTCAACCTTTCTGATGATTTCACAACTATGGGGGTTTCCATTTTACAGGTTCTAAATTCAAAAAAATTATCCAAAATAGAAAGAACAACTTCTCAGAAGATATAAATACCTTTTTCTACACACAAAACCATAACTAGGGTTTCCACAACTTGAGCTACAATTTTCTTCAGCAATGCTCCAAAGGTTCTTCAAATTCTCCAAATGCTCGAATGAACAAAATTCCTTGATCATTTTCTTTATAAGATAAAAAATTTCCCTAATTCGCATTTATTGCGATAGACTCCAAAAAGCTGATAAAAACTATTTTCTTTAACACAGACAAACCCTAATTTGCTCTGCAAAGAATCATCCCTTCATATTTTCTACCGGTTCCTTTTCCAGAATCTTTGAAAACTCAATCTTTTCCTTTCTTCCTTGTTCCAACCTTTGACACACCGTTTATCTAGGGGGTTCTTATAATTTTCCAATAAAGCTCCCCCTACGACCTTGCTAGGTCTAGTTACTGAATAAATCATCTGTACTAGATGAGGGAACAGACTCATTAGTTGTCTCTGGTTCTTCTTTATTTCTCCAAATATTTCTCATCTCTTGCTTGATCTCATATTTTTCAACCTTCTTCATAGATTCATTTTTTTACTGGATTGGTTTTCTTGCTCTTCTTGCTTCTACAAACTCTTGAAACATGTCCTAGTTTGTTGCAATTATAGCAAACAATATTCCTTTGATTATATTGATTTCCATTTACTCTTTTTTTGCACTGGTTAGCTTTATGTCCATACTTGTTGCATGGATAGCAATAGCCATTGAAATATTGACTCATTCCTCTTACATTAAACTGATTCATCATCATGGTCCAACATTCACTTGCTTTATGCCCAATTCTTTTACATGCAAAAAATTGACTAGACAAAGGACCATGAAATTGATTCATCCTTTGTCTACATTCAGTTGCCTTGTGACCAAATCTATTGCATGAAAAACAAGTGTCATTAAAAGAAGGGAAACTTTGTGAATTAGGTTTTCTTAGTGGAGGTCTCCTAGCAAGGTTCCTTGAATTTTATTTCTACTTACCTTTATTCAGAGTCTTATGATCATTCATAGTCTTGGAACTTTCACCTGCATCATTTCCCAAACAACCTTTATCTTTACTTGGTTTATGTCCTACAATTAATTCATCAAGCCTTTCTGAGCTAGATCTGAAATCGTTTTCACAGAGTTTTTCCTTCTCCAGATCCACTTTCAAGTTCACAATTTCTTATTCAAGATTGGTGCAATCTCCAGTCTTGCTTTGTACCAACTTGTTTAAATACTCTTCAATCCTTTTCTTCTCGTCCACTTGCACTTTCAGGCCAGTAATCTCTTCATTTTCATTCTTGAACTGATCAATTACTTCCTTATGCATGTCTTTCAACTTCTTCAATTGCTCCTTAAGTTTCTGGACACATTCATTCAATTCTTCAAGATTCTCCTTCAAATCTTTATTTTCTCTCTCAACTTTATCAAGATCCTCAAGAGCTGTTCAGAGCTCTCCTTTATCATCCATTTATTCCATCTTCAAGATCTCCCTCAAGCTATTAGGATTAACCAAAGGAACTAAGCTCTGATACCAATTGTTAAAGATCCAAGATACTGAGAGGGGGGTGAATGAGTATCTTCTTAAATTTTGTGATTAGATACCATCCAATTATTCCAATGCAAACAATAGCATAAATAAATAAAAGCATTAAAAGATAATAAGATCAGAGAACACAAGAACATTAGGATTTTTTACATGGAAAACCCAAATGGGAAAAACTATGATGAGTGTTAGCTCACAATATTATATAACTGGTTATAGAATATTACAAAATGGGTGGCTCACTGGTAGGACTCACTATCCAGAAACAAAGGCTCACTGACTACAAAATTACAATGATTGAATGACTTTCAACCAAAAAAATGAACTGAAGGAGTACACCTAATGAGTGCAGATTCAGTTCTAGATAAAGCTCAATAAATAGAATTAACACATTTCATCATGTTTGCGCTACTTCACAACTTCGCACAAATCACACACTTTCTTCAAAAATAGTCCATTATATATATCCAATCTTTTCACAAGCATCAATTAGGTCAGCCTAATTGGATGCACTTCATACTTACCAAAAAATACCCACATGCTTCAACAAGTTGGAATGGATCTAAAATAAGTTGCACATATATCCATATAACAAAACTATTTTCACCTTTACATAATTCACCAAAGAAGTTGGCTAGGAATAGATTTCAAACCAAAAGGAAAAAAAAAATTATGTGAGAGCACTAGATACATGAAATCTCAAATGTACATGCTCCTAACATCTACAAGCCATTTCCTAAAGCTGCAAGCAACAATGATCATCGGAAAAAAAATACAGATCAAAATACCAGAGGATTTAAGCAAAATACTGGTTCAAATACTAGACTAGAATACTGAAGTAACTTTAGACTTGATCTTATAGTTGCAACTCATATATCATGGTGACATCAATGACAAACAAAAAGTAACAAAATGAGATGTTCTTCATTTTTCAACAATGACTAGGCCAACAAGACTCGACCCTCAGAAGGAAAAATAAGTCCTCCACTACAAAATATTTCACCTGAATTTGGGGAAGTTTAAAAACGATGATAAAACTTCAGGAAACCAATGAATCTAGGTGAAAGGGGTTAGTGAAATAATACATTTGATGACTCAGTTGGTGACTTAAGTAACTAGCTACCAGCTGTAACAATTCAACATAGAATTAAAACACCGAAGGATTTATAATGAGAAATTGCACAATGAGGGTTTCTATACCAAAACCCTAACCCATCCCTGGCTGCAATAAGTTGAAAATTATAACCAAAACAATATTTACCCAAGATTTTGGAAAAATATCTGAAGCTCTATCAGTGGCTCATTATTAGGGATGCATACACTTGGTCAGTATGGTGAGAATCTAGATCTCTAGTTGAATTAGACCAATGAAAAGGCACAAAAAACTAGTAGCTTGTCTAGGCAAGGCAAGCAGACATAGCAGGAAAGGAGCACACCAGACCTATTTATAGTATTTATAGGGATAATACATGTTTCCACTCAAATTTTAGAATCCTCTTTAGTTGCATAGGCTTCAATTTCCAAGATGGAGGCCTCCTACCTCCTGACTTAAAAGATATTCTTTCCTTTATCAAATATTTTATCCTCTACTATCTGTAATGGATCAACAAATGTACCAAGAATTTTTACAAGATCAACTCCATAGTGATTGACACAACTGACCATACATGCTATAAAACTGCCCTAGTCATTAGCCTTCTCCAATTATATGTTTTTTGATTGCATCTGAAAAGTGAAAGGTTCAAGATCCACCTGATCATGAACTTTGGCATCAAATTTAGTTGTACATCAAACTAGAATCCTTCATTGTCACTTTGTTGTATGATAGGAAATCAACCTCCTAATGTATCAAAAAGAAAAGATACATATTCATGAGTATTTTGGTTTTGTCTCACATAATTTTTCTTTTCATCAAATGAGAACATATCCATAATCATGCTAAAAAGATCAGGAGCATCTCCAAAGAACTCAATAACACATTCATATTGATGAACATCATATCCCATGTTATTTGCATCACTTGATTGCTCCATACAGGGATTGAAAATCCTTGTAGTGTCAACATTATTTAACAGCTCAATACATGGTTTCTCACTATTAATAGGCAATAATTCTGATCCATGATATATGACATACATAATTTGGTCATTCAATACTGAACCCCTCCTTTCATCAATGTGCACACCACCTTTCTATTGTTCAACAAGCCTTTCCAAATTTGCTTCACATAATGAATTATGAGAGATTGGGGAACCAAGGCTTTCATCAACATCTTCATTATTCACTCTAGTAGCATACTCCTCCAATGGAAAGCCCAAATCACATTCCAAGTATCCTTGAAATGAAATTTGTCCATCCACTTGCAAGCAATAGGCACCATGGATGTTTGCACCATTACATCCCTTAGGTAATTGAAGTACTTCAAGATCATCCCCATAAGGGTAATTATATTCCTAAGAAAAACACTCAAATATTTCAATCTCTTCATGATAATTAATCTTACCGGTAACATTAGTGCCAAATATGAACTGCTCATGGGAAATGAACCAAAGGAATTCATTACTATGTCGCCTTGCTAGCATAATCTTATCTTCCAACCCTATATCAGATGCATCATTAGGGTTCTCAACAAAAAGTGGGTTATTTCTATACCAATAAGGATTATCCCTTTCATTAGCTAGTGGGGGTGGAAGCTCATCAAATAAAGGATTATCCATTATCTTCATCATTTCCATGGAAACACCTACCTTCTCAGCACCAAAATCTTGCAAATCATCATCACAACCAAAAACATTATAATCACTTGAAGAGAATAGAGAATCATTTCCAACTTCTCCCACCTCACTCTTAATCAACATCATTGACTCACATTCTTATAACTCTTCACATGAGGAAAATTGTTCACTCCCAAGCAAAAAAAAATCTCATTGTTATCATCATAACTCCTACTTGAAGTAAAATATTCAAACCCCACTTCATAAGAAAAATTGTGATCAACAGAAGAATGACTTGACCCAATTCCATAAAAACTATCATAGCATGGAATCTCACCAATATTGAGACTGCATTCAGGTCGTTCAAACTGGATACCTAAAGTTTCATTCTAAATACCTTGATCATCAATTTGTGAAAAAGCATCATCAACATTAGCATTACTGTTATTGATCAAAGCAATACATGGGATAACTTCTTGTACTTCTCCCACTTCTTCACTATCCATGGCATCCCAAGGACACAAATTAGACACATGTTTTATGTTATTATCTTGTGTATATTCATCTCCATCATTTTTGTACTAGTCAGACATGTTTCCTGTGAACTAATTGAAATCCTTATATTCTCCCACACAACATGATGGATGTTCATATTCTGATACACTTCCTTCATTGGTTTGCATTGTTTGCCAGTTTTTCTCAATAGGACAAGGATCACTAACATTCAAGGGCATTTCATGTTGTATATAATCATTCTTATCTCCCTCAACAATCTTTATCCAATCAATTATTTAGCTCAAACTATGAGGTTTCAATTCCTTTGGAAAGGTACTTAGTCTCGACTGGTACATTTCACAAAATAGATCAATACACACAAAATATTCAGGTCAGAAACTTTTGGGGGCCTGCAAAAAGGCATCCAAAAACCTTGAGAACAAATCATAGGGTGATTCTCCTCCGTGTCTTTTCATTTTGGACAATTCCTGAACAACATATGTTTGATCCACACTACCTAAATTATGTTGATGTCCAACTTGGAGCTCACTATGATCTAGATGTTGTGGTGCTAGAGAAATTCGTACAACAGAAGCACTACCATCCTCACAAATTTTTCCATTACCTAATCCATGAATCTTATCCATATGAGATGTGCTAGGTTAACCAACACTTGTAACCTTATGTCCTTTCATCATTGAATATTTCAAATTATTCTCAATATCTATAGCAATTTGATATGCCTGATGCAATGTTGTGGGATCTTTGTATCATAATAGATAACTAATATTTTTATCAAATGAACCTACATACACAACCAAATTTTTTGCATCATTTGGTCTTATTCTTTTAGGGATCTCTCTTATTACTTTTGAAAATCTGAGATTGAAAGCTGGAATTAGCTCATCCTCTTCTTTCTCAATATTCATGAATTTTTGTATTATTAAGATTGGATCAAATCTCTCACCAAATTTCTCCATGAACATAACCTTAAACACATCCCATGAATGTACAGAGGATGTTGGTGAGTATGAGAACTAATATCCTACATCCCCTTTTTAGAGATTGAACAAATCATTTCATGACAACATCCTCAAATTCCAGTTCATAATCTCCCATCACATCAAAAAACTCTTGCATATGTTTGCTTGTTGATTCAAACTTTTCACCATTTAACTTTGGTACCTTTTCTCTAATTTTAGATGATACATCATTTGGATAACCAAAAATGTTACTAAACTCTATAGCTATGTACCTTTTAGTACTGAAATTCCTTTGACATGACAAGGGTTGTTTATTATGCATTTCTATATTTAGATCATTACTAGGATTCATAGATTGACAACACATTTTCTCACTCTTACAAGCCTTATCAAATCTACCTTATAATTGCAAAAGGAAATTCAAATTCCCTCTACAATTATGACCCTAAGCCTTTATAATGTAAATCTCCTATACATTTTTCTTAAGATCTTAAAATATAACTTGCTTCTTCATGATAATACATGAATTTTATTTTACACTTTAAAAGCATGCAAAATTACCACTACTATTCCATCATTTAGTGCTACTTCACCTAATAGGGAATCATTTACATCTTAAGTACTAAAGAATTCTCATATTTTTCTTGCAAATGTAACAATACTTCTTTAAATTTATGAAAATACCTAGAAATTAGTAGCATCCATTGATCTTTCTTCCTCGACTACAAAGTTGAAAGATCTGGAATTTTTATGCATTCTTTATCAAGTTCTTTAGATAGAGTCCCCACCCCTCTTCATAGGATTCAACTTCAACCAATATGAAGTCCTTTCAAAAGTAAATCTTGTTCTGGGTCTTATTCATCAATGTAGTCACACTCAAATTCATCAAAGATGTCCACAAAGGAAAAAGTAGGCTTCTCAAGCAACGTACAAAGTATATCAAGCAGTTGGTCCTAATTCCACACACACTTCCATATCCACCCATTTCTCATCTTCCCAATTTTGGAGAGTCAAAGGTTCCAAACTATCAAACACTCCATCTTTTATTCCTAAACACACTCCATCTACGCCTCCATGCATGATATCCAATTATTACACTGACCATGTATTGGCATCCACCCTTTATCATAAAGGATTCAGAAGGCATTCTATTGCGATGTGTGCACAAAGATAGAGTTAACTCTAGTATCAACAAAGAAAATCCTGAATCTCAAAAGTTTCTTTCAAGTGCATGTATCTTGGAAAAGCAACTTCTTCAAGAAGGATATCAATGGAACATCATGATAGAAGCATCTACATTGACACCACTAGGTGGTTCAACATGAGCTTAAAATATTTCACAAAATTAGAAAAAAAATAAAAAAATATATGAAACCCCAAAGAAATAAAAAAAGGATTGAAAATAGTAAAGAAAAAAATTGCCCTCTAGTGAAAACCACTACGGTGGTGCTTTGGGTAGGTACCATGATGAAAACCTAGCAAATAGGAATCATGTGTAGAATCAAGCATCTGTGTGTGCTAATTCAAGAAAAAAAATTCATCTCATCCATAATAAATCCAAAATTCCATCCATCTCATCCATAATAAATCTATTCATCTATGAACCATTTATCCAATCCATTTTCATCTATTTGCATCCATCTTCCAAATTATCTTCATCTTGAAAATTTTTGGTGCACACTTTACACTTGCTTATGGTAAACATCTTGACATGGGTCATTTTCATTGATCCTATCTCGCCCAACATTAAATAGGCCATGAAGCACTATCCAAATGAGTATCCTTTGTTCAAACACCTTGTCTTATCACAAGATAATCCTTCGCATCCTTTTGTATGCTTATCATATTCATCCATCCATATGTCTATCCAAACATCCAACCATGGAATTCCACACATTGTTGGACATTGGGGGTAGATATTTGCATCTTGCTTTGAGAATAAATCTTGATCTATATCCTCCAACTTATGTGGTGATCTGAACATTGGAAAACGTAAAGTCAAATTGGTCAAGCATTTGTGATCCAAAATCCAAATCACTAGCCCATGGCATATTTTGACAAGAGGATGTTCCTTATCAAGCTTTATCTTTCATCAAACATCAATCCAAATAATCAATATTAGTTGCTCTAACATGTTCTTCAACATTGTATCAAATCATTCAAAACAAATTTTGTTCCAAATCAAGCTTCAAAATCCTGATCAATCAAATCCAATCAATCCATCATTATCTCGGGATATCCTTCCTAATCCTCATGTTGCTTAAATACTATCCTTGCATTGTTGTGTATCCTCAACAATGCTATCATCATCAATCTTGATAAATCAAATCCAATCAACCCCTCATCATATTGGGATATCCTTCCCAAATCCTTGTGTTGCTTAACACTATCCTTGCATTGTTGTGTATCCTCAACAATGTTATCATCATCAATCCATTGATCTAATCAATCAACCCTAGCTTGGTTTTCAACAAAATATAAAAATAGAGCACTGAGATCATCACACATATCCATATCCAAATCGTCAAAATCATGCAAAAAATCCAAAAAAACTCATAAAAGGTTAGAAAACAAAAAACATAATAAAACATTATATCTGAACTATGTTGCCTCTTAGCTTAAACGTAGGAAAGGCTAATCTTTGATCAGCCCTTGAGACAAAAAAAACAAAAACACAAAAAAAATTCAAAATACGCAAAATCC